>CM074719.1:30986726-31589226 GCA_037306005.1 Rhinophrynus dorsalis
ACCGCACACACAAAGCCAGAAAGAAATATGGCTGACACACATACACACAGTCACTCACCCTGACTCCCAGTGGCCTCAGCAGGACCTATAGTACAGCCACTAAAGGGTGCTGCAGCACCAGGGGAACAAAATGGCACTCAAAGGGCTATGGTAGGCCCTCATTGCTGAATTATTTCTTGACTGTCATCATTTGCCATGCAAGACACAGTACAGACAGCCATCAGATACACACTTAACCCACTGACTGCCACAGGGTTGTGTATAAAGTTTTACCCCTCAGGGAGTGTGTTCAAACCCCTCACACTGTAGACTTGCATTTCCCTCCCACTTCTCCTCTTTCCCAGCCTATTACTAACACGTTTTCCACATTTATGCTAAGCCCTGCCTCCTACTCCCGATTAAGCCCCGCCCACTTTTACCCCAGATTTCCCCATTTGTCTCTACACATCAGCACCACAGAAGTCCCCTCCCAGGTATGGATACTTCCCACTGCTATTTATCTCTGGCATGCCTCTCTATACCTTAACCCTTTGAGTGCCAGAGGGGTGCACAACTCAGATGCGCATGTGTTTCTGTGCATATATGTTGCGTGTACGTCTCTGTTACATATGTGTGTCCATGTGTGCATCTCCGGTGTGTCTGTATGTGTGCATGTCTTTTGCATGTTTCTGCCGCTCACTGTGTATATGTGTCTGCCTGTGTGTTGCATATGTCTGTGTTCATCAGTGTGTCTACATTTTTCACACGTGCACCCACCGGTCATAACATGACGGGCAATGCCGTCCCACATTGGTAGTATATAAATATAAGAGAGAAAACCTGCGTACCCTGTCACACACACAGGGGCGGCTGTAAGGAAGAGTTAGCCCGCCCCCCAACATCAGTCTTAACCCATTGAGTGCCAGAGGGGTACGCATACATTGCAAAGCAATGAGTTGTGTATCACTCTGGCACTCAAAGGGTTAACCCTTTCCTCCACAACTCACCTACTGCTACATCACTTCTCTCGACTTACAACTCCTACAGTAAACAACTCATGGCACAATAATATAACCCACCAACCAGCAGCAACCTTTTTGCTGGGGAGCCACACATTGATCACTTCTTTCAAAGAGCATAAAAACTTCTGTTTCCACCCTCTGTCCCATAATGCACTGGGACATTCAGAGGCAGATTGGAATCAGGTAAGTGGAGTCAGCTGGGGAACAGGTTAGAACACACAGATCTTCAGTTTCCATGGTAAGAACTGGGGCTGATGGACGCACTTGGTTTCAAATTAACCCTATGAGTGCTGTTTCAATGCCTTGGATACCTCTCTGGCACTAAGAGGGTTAAGCCTATTAACCCTTGGAGTACCAGAGATGATATATAGCACATTGCTCTGCATACCTCTGTCACTCAAAGGGTTAATATCTGTTTGGAAAGCTTCCACATTTGGGTATTGTGCAACCCACTCCTTCCTCACAAGCTGCCTACAGGGTTACACTGATTTCTTTGAAAATGTCCTTTGGTTTCAATGGGGCTATTAATTCCATGAATGCTACAGACAATGCAAACACATTGCCAATGTAACGCGTTGGGGACCACTGTAGCATTCAAGGGGTTAAAGCCCCATTTATGTCTACGTGATTTTCCTGAATTTTCAATTTAAGCCTATGGTGTCAATTTTTTTGGACTTGTACCCTTTATCTTGATACATAAGGCCCATACAGTTATACTCTTACCCCATTAATCTAAACCCATTTATACTTTTGGCTCTTGCAGCAGATGACTATGCACTATGATCTGTGAGGCTGATGTACTAACACAAAGAGAAACAATTCATCTGTACCATACAGAACAAATAAAATGCTTTGCTGACCTCTCTAGCGTTGAAGGCGTTAAAACACCCATTTAAATAAATGGGTATTGTTCTCTGTACTGCTGTTACTTTTCCACAAAATTCTACCACTTTCCTTAGTATATGAGCCTTCCTGTTTTGAAGCCTATTAGCTGTTAGGGGTCCCTGTATTGATCCCTTGCCTACGACCCATGGACATATAATCCGGTTCTGTCCCAGCCGACCACCACGGCCCACTAATGTAAGGAGTGCCCAACATGTGTCACATATTCCTTTCACTGCCAGAGGACTATACAACTCATTACACAGCAATGTGTTGCGTACCTCTCTCACACTCAGAGTTAAAGTGCTTCACTCTAACCAACTGCTACACTAGGTCTGTATAATGCAGTAACCCTGCAGCCCTGTATTTCATGTCTACTTCACTGTCTATGTATAGTCATTTCTCCCCCTCACCCATTACTTTACTTTAACACTTCACTGTCCCTCCTCTCCTCAATCTCTCATCTCCTCCTCCCTTGTCACCCCCACTCACCTATCCCCTTGCCATTCATCCATAGTCCCAATCTCGCCATTTTACTCCCACATCACTATTACATTATCTATCACTGCATCTGTCACTTAACCCTCTGTCTGCCAACCTATTTCTTCAAATGTACTGCAGTATCCACTGCTGTAATCTAAATTATTCCTTTACTCACAAACATCTTCTCACTGTGACCTTCACCAAGTAACACAGTACACTCACTTCAACTGTAAGGATACAGGGCTTATTCATCAAGTAACACAGCACACTCACTAGAGGGCCTTATTCATCAAGCTGAAGAGCTGCAATTAAAACATTTTTTACAACTCTTATCAGCGTATCTACATCACCACTGCGTCTGTCACACACTGTCTACATATGTGATATCATATGACTGTGTATGTGTGTGTGTCTCTCTCTCTGTATGTATGCATTTTACAGTGTGTGACACGCTCTGTCTCTCTTTAAGTAAATGTCTGTAACACTGCATATGTCTGTTTCACACAATGTCTCTCTGTGTAAATAATATGACAGGCAATGCCGTCCCACATTGCTAGTTCTCTATATCAGAGGTGTCGAAGTTCGATCCTCAAGGTCTACCAACAGGCCAAGATTTAAGGATTTTCATGAGTCAGCATAGGTAAATAATAATACATGAGAATCTCAGTTGGTCATTCATTTTGATTGGTCCACCTGTGCGAAAGCAGGGAAATCCTTCAATCCTGGACTGTTGGTAGCCCTTGAGGACTAAACTTTGACACCCCTGTCCTATAGTGTTGGGTCTGCCATGGCTATACATTAACATCCCTAGAATTGACTGTCCTGAAACTTCACATTGCTTTTCTCTCTACTGTCGTCAGTGGCTGTCTCATTGGCAAGGGCCTAGTGATCTGAACCCTATATCACATCAGTAACTGTGGAATCTGCCTCCATACGCAAGACCTACAGGGACTTTGTTAAAGTAATCAGTAAAAAGGAAGCAGAGAAACTTTCCCCAAACCGTACTTTCATGTCCAAGATCCTTTTTTACTTGCATCTTTTCTTTGACTTGAACCTGAATTGGGAAGCCTTAAAGACCATTTAGAAGAAAATCTGGCTAAGGGGTTCATTCAGCCTTCCACTTCTCCAAGTGAAGCATACATTTTCTTTGTGGAGAAAGAGAAAAATAATGTCTCCCTCAAACCCTGTGTTAACTATAGGGAACTGAACGTGATCACCATAAAAGGATAGTAATGGTTGCTTTTAACAAAGTTTAATATTGTATATATTAAAAGTATAAGTGCAAATACATGCGTCCCATCTCTCAAACATGTATAGTCTGAGAGATATAAGCTTCTGAAGTTCCCCCCTCCCGCCCCTTTCACGGACGTCAGAGCTGTAGCTGACAGAAGGAGAGCCTGGTCCCGGGACAGGCCGGCAGCTCTTCAGCAGAGCCGAAATAGTGTTATCTAGAAAGAAATACTTCACTGGAACTGTCTATATTCTTAAACTGGACAACTCTGAAACTACTGTTAGAGCCGTGTTGCCTCAGAGTGGCCCTAAATATTTACTACATCCAGTGGCTCTCTTTTCTAATAAACTGTGCCCTTCAGAAAGGATGGAGAACTTCCAGCCGTCATCCTCGCTCTTGAAGAATGGTGCCATTTGTTAGAAGGTGCTAAACACCCCTTTACTATACTCACCGACCACTAGAACTTGGAATACCTCAGAAAATCTAAAACATGTCTACGACAGACCAGATGGGCTGTATTCTTCCCCTTTTTATCTTACCTGCAATCTGGGTTCTCAGAATGGAAAGGCTGATGCACTCCTATGTCAGTTCCCTGTGGATAACCCAGTCTCTGAAGACGCTCTGATAGCTCCTGGCTGTTTTCTTTTCACATACATGAATATCTATGCCCGGATCAAATTCTGCACTGTAGCTAAGTCAGGATTGCCTAAGCAGCTCCTGCACTTAAAGGGCAGTCTTCTGCTCTTCCAGGACCACATGTTTGTTCCTGGTGAACTAAGGATAGAGTTTTGGAATCTGTTGATACACCTCTGGCAGGTCACCTTGGCATTCGTCAGAACAAAGACCTCATAGCTTGTAATTTCAGGGCCCCTTACATAGACAGTTATGTCTAGTCCTGTACAGTTTGTGCCGTGTCCAAAAGTAAACACACTAACCCGGCAGGTGAACTAATGCCACTGTCTATTCCAACTTGCCCTTGGTCTCCATGGACTTTAACATAGAACTACTTCCAGCTTGATCCTACAACCATCCTATTGTTCATTGACAGATTGACCAAAATGGCTCATTTCGTTCCATCCAAGAAATTGCCAACTGTTGCAGAGACTCTTTACTTGTTTGTTCTGGATGTGATCCATCTTCATGGTGTCCCAGATGAAGTCATATTAGACAGGGGTTCACAAATGACCTTGAAGTTTTAGAAACCATTCTGTTCTCCTCTGCATTTCCAAGTCTCTCTGCCTTCTGCCTTTTACCATTAGACCAATGACCCGAAGAAGGGAGTCAACCAGTCCCTGGAACAGTACTTGACGTTCTCCACATAATAACAGGATGATTGCATTGATGCTATTTACCTTGCTGAATTCTCATACAACCATAGTCATGCTTCAAAACAAATGTCTCCATTTTATTCCAGTTATTGCATGCATAGTGTTTCCTTTCCCAGATCTATATCCATGTCACAGGTCCCTGAGATAACTGCTTGGATTCGTGCCCTCACCTCCATATTCCGGTTCCAATGACTGACTGTAAATATCACTGTTGTGTCTTTTCAGGCTGGTGAGAAAGTATGGCTCTCCACTAAGCATCTGAACTTATCTGTGTGCTCCAAAAAACTGGAACCCTGTTTTATTGATCCTTATGAACCCTGCAATGTATTGATAAAACTGGAGCTCCCTCCTCATGTTTGAAATTGAATCCTATCTACATAGGGGTCACCTTCAGTATTTGGTGTAGTAGAAGGGTTATGGCCCAGAAGAGAACTCCTGGTAGCCAGCTTCTTCCCCTCACTGTCCTTTGGGCATTTCACCACTCTAACCTACAATGCCCAGGAACTGCCATCCGCAGGGTGAGTTTGAGAGCAATGCAATGTCACTGTGGGTCCTCCGGACTTGCCTCTACCAGAGCTTGAACCAGTGACCTTCAGGGTATGGGTCCTGCAACTTTCATAGCTGCCACTAGAGGACCTTACATCTGCAGGGTGTGTTGCAGAAGCATTGTGCTTTCACTCTTCCTAATACATAGAGGTTAATGGTATCCAGCTTTATCTTGTATCTTGTTTAGAGACTATTTAAGTTCTTAGCCCTGGGGTTGAAGACTCGGCTTGTACCTTGACTTCGCTTAAACTCAGCCTGTCTCTGCTAATTGGCTTGTCTTGACTACTCCTCCGCTCCAGAGTATCTGCTTACTCTGACCTGTGTACCTATCCTGGTCCGGCACCTGGCTCAACTAGAAGTAGGGTATCTGGCTTTGCAGCCAGCACCTTTAATATGGTTTTGACCCCAGCAAAGTTAAATTGGTTTCCATCTCTGCTCCCCAGCCCCACACTTAAGCTTCACTTCCTTGCTGCCTCTGCAGAGACAGTGAACCTTAGGCTTCTTATCATCCCTTTGTCCTGTCATCAGGATCCAGCCTCCAGTATTCCATCTTGAAAGGTGGACTGTATAGCTGCATGCATGACACCCATGGCTTAAAGGGATAGTAATGTTTCACAAAAACAGCAGCTCCAATTGATCTTCATAGTATATGAGCCATAGAGAGTGTTATTTCAATACTGTCAGAGTTGTGGTTCAAGAGTAATTGAATGATAAAGTTTCCCCCTCCCGCCCCTTTTACCTAGTGTAAGCCATCTCTCCTCAGATGTGGAATCTGGTCCATAGACCAGACAGCTCACAGCAGGGGACAATCTTCTTACTGTGAGAACAATGAAAACCCTGCCCCCCTTGACTGTTTTTTCCCTTACATTAATTGAAGACCCCTTTAGTGAATAAATGGCAATTTTTATTTTCCCATTAAAGTACAGTTTGTTCAGATTTCCTACAGTTTTACTTAGTACATCAGCCCAAATGCCTCTTTTAAAGGGATAGTAATACTTAAGATGTAAAAAAATATATGTTGTAGGGTTTGTGTCCCTGAATAAAACAAGGGTACTCCCACCGCTGAGAGATATTTTATTAAAAAATTATAACAGCTGAAATTTGAATTTTTTAGGTGCAATATCACAGTGGCCTGAAAATTTACAGTGGCGCTGTTGCTACACAATCCTATAGAGATTTATGGTCTACAGACCAGAGCAGTCCATAAGATGGTGTAGCAACAGCGCCAATGTAAATTTTCAGGCCTCTGCTGTTATAATTTTTTTATAAAATATTTCTCAGTGGTGTGAGTACACTTGTTTTATTCAGGGACATAAACCCTACAACATATATTTTTTTACATCTTAAGTATTACTATACCTTTAAGGAGTGCTGATGTAACAGGGATCCTTCTAGAACCACTCAGACAAGCCAAGTGTGATAAATAAATACAAATTCAGGAAAAGAATCCAATCTCAGTGACAGAAACTAAATGGAAAAGCTGTAGTACACAGATTATACCGGGCAGGTTGAGGGGGCAGCAGAGAGCACCAACATAAACCAAGTGTATAGTGAAGATAGGCTTAGACTGGGGGCGTCCATGTATTTTCAATTATGGACCACAGAAATGTTCAGGTGTGAGAGATGCATTATTTTTTATAGATTATTATAGATTACAGGCCCTGTGCTAGTTAATGATACATTTTGATCTAGTCCATGAGAATGCTGGTTTTAAATGGATAGTAATGTTTCATAATAAAAGCAGCTCCAGTTAATCATCATAATATTTGGACTTTGGAGAGTGTTATTTCAATTCTGTCAGAGTTGCAGTTCAAGAGTAATTCAATGACAAAGTATTCCCCTCCTGCCCCTTTTACTGATGTAACACTGCTCAGCCAGAGCAGAAGGGAGGTGCCCAGGTAGATTGCAGAGAGGGACAATCTTCAATTAAGATAAGGGAAAAACCGGAAAAACTTGTCAAGGGGGCAGGGCTTTCATTGTTCTCATAGGAAGAAGATTGTCCCCTTCTGTTATCTGTCTGGTCTATGGACTGGATTCCACATCTGAGAAGAGATGGCTTACACTAGGTAAAAGGGGCGAGAGGGGGAAACTTTGCTTGTGAATATCTCTCAAACCATAAAGGTTTGAGAGATAAGACTTATATCGTTCGTGTTTTTTTAATGCCTACAAAATAAAATACAGATAAAACAAAGTGTTACTATCCCTTTAACAGGCTGAGATATTCTTGTGAACTGTCAGTTCACAATGGTAGTGATGAGCTGGGCTACTGGTCTGCTAGGTCGAAAACATATGGTTTTTTTTTGTTTATTGTTTTGTTTTTTTTAACAAACCTCAGGCGGGCCAGACCTAAAGCTCAGGTGGACAGAATTTTGGCTAACAGGCCGCATGTTGGACACCCATGGCCGAACCAGGGAATTTACAAAATGACCCTGAGATTTTGTAAATATTAACCCTCAAAGTTCCCATAATATAGATTCTCTGAGATTTGTCCCATATTGCAGTATAGGTGAGGTGCTCAAATCAGTCCTCAAGGAGCCATTAATATACAGTTTAACCCTTTGAGGGCCAGAGTGGTGTGGTGTTGGATACCCATCCGGCACTCAAAGGGTTAAAGATATCACTGCATGAACACACACAAGACAAGCAGGACTTCTCTCTCTGCCTTCCTGGTACAAATGACACCAATTTAAAGACTAAAGAAGCAATTAAAGGGATAGTAATAGATAGTTGTAATGAAATGTAATAGTGTAGATGGTAAAACAAATAAATGAATTGAGCGAAGTCTGATCTCTCAAACCTTTATGTTTAGAGAGATATAAGATTAAAAAGTTCGCCCCTTCCTCCCCTTGCACTGACGTCACTGTCTATCTTGCAGAAGGAAATCCCGGTCGGCAGACCATCCTGCGGCTCTTCAGCAGAGCCGAAATAGCGTGATATAGAAATAAATAGTTCATTTGAAGGGTATACAACATGTGCTTGCAAACCAGGCATACGTTATAGACCATTCAAATGAAGCAATTCTTTCTAAATATCGCAATTTCGGCTCTCCCGAAGAGCCGCAGGATGATCTGCAGACCGGGATCTCCTTCTGTAACCTAGACAATAACGTCAATGCAAGGGGAGGGAGGGGGGAAATTTGTAATCTTATATCTCTCTAAACATAAAGGTTCGAAAGATTGGACTGGCCTCAATTGATTTAATTTTTTACTATCTAGTATTACGTTTTATTAAAACTATCTATTACTATCCCTTTAACTGGTGAAGAATATATAATAGGACATAATGGATTCTCAGAGTTCCCAGCTATGTCCATGGTTTAGACAAAGTTTGTGTAAACCAGGAACTTGGGTCAACGAACTGGCAAAAGAAAATGCGGACTCATACCTCCCAACATTTCAAATAGCCAGAGAGTTGGTGATTCTGGGGGCCAGGCTGGTGGGCAGGGCATTATATAGAATTTTTAGTTTTTTTCTTCATCTACTGGTACCTCTTTGTGTAAGCAATAAATTATTTAGAACAAGAGCAAAGTATTTTATTTATGCAGATTAGTTTACAAACACAAATACTGAAGATTAACTACACATTTATTTGCGTTTTATTGCTGTGAAGCAAAGTAATATACACTACTCATTCTTATCTCCTAAAAAGAGGGACAGAGGGATTTGGGTCTCAAAGAGGGACTGTCCCTCCTAAAGAGGGACACTTGGGAAGTATGCGGACTGAGCGGGTCACTCATTGGGTTTCTTCAAAGGTCAGTGAAGACAAATACAAAAAAGGACAAACAGGACACACTGCATAATACTAAAGAGGATTAGGGGACAGGGACTGGATGAACACAAAATCATACCTCCCAAGTGTCCCTCTTTAGGAGGGACAGTCCCTCTTTGAGACCCAAATCCCTCTGTCCCTCTTTTCTACCCTTTTGTCCCTCTTTTTAGGACATCAGAATGAGTGGTGTGTATTAAATTGCTCCATAGCAATAAAACATACATAAATGTGTTGTTAATTGTCAGTATATGTGTTTATACATTAATATGGGTAATTAAAATACTTTGGTCTTGCTCTAAATCATTTATCAGTTGCACAAAGAGGTGCAGATGGGTCAAGAAATAACCTAAAAATTGTTGGAAATGCCCCGCCTACCAGCCACGCCCCCAGAAATGCCACCTAAATCAGAAGTGTCCCTCTTTTGCCATTTGAAATGTTGGGAGGTATGCACAATAAGCAAGTCAGAAAAAACTGCTCCGGACTAGCCTGGACTTGAGACATAGGAGAAGAGGCGTATAGACCTACATACTACCTCTATAGGTGTTCATATTTAACTGAGCTCCAAGAAGAGTGTATTAGCTGTAATGGTTTTTTTCCTAGAGCCATTAATATCCACATGGTCCTCTACTCTAGTTCCCTCCATATGCTCTGCAGGGTGATCCTGAGCCTCTGCTTCCCAGAAGTTGGGGTACCTTCTTTTGGCAATGACAGGTATCCAGGTTGGGAACCTATCTAGCCCTAAGAGTAATACTGACACAGGAGTATGTATAACAATAGCTTGTATTAAAGGGATAGTAATGTCTTAATTATATAAAAAGTAATATTGTAGTCCATAAAATAAGAAATCCATTGATGCAATTCCTATCTCTCAAACCATTATGGTTTGGAAGATAGATCGTTCTTAAGTTCCACTCTCCTTCCCCTTCTCCTGATGTCAGCTGTAAGCTGACAGCAGGAGTTGCTGGTCTAGGGACCAACAGGAGGCTCTCCAGCAGAGCCAAAATAGCGTGATTTAAAAGGAAATACTTCATTGGAACGGTCTACAAAGTGTACTTGGCTTGCAAGCACACTTTTTAAACCATACCACGTGATGCAGTCTTGCGGCGCCTCATTCACGCGATGCAATTATAAGCAGTAGAGACTGCCCGAACACAGGCAGTCTCTACTGTGCATGACTGCATTGTGACAAACATCCTAGCGATGACGGGATGACTTCTCACTCTGAACTCAAACTGAAACTAAAACAGCCTTGAACAAATCCAGCCATGTTTAGAAATGTCACCTTCTGCTGGTCACTACACAGGAACTGCAGGCAAATCAGGGACACAGCATACATTATAATCCCAGTGGGGTTATATAACAAACCATGCTGGTGGGATGACTTAGTTGGTTAACCCCTTAAGGACCCATGATGTGCCAGGACCGTCACGTGTAAACTTGCATTAAGGACCCATGATGGTCCTGGCACGTCATGGAATTCAGGGGACCCCGCATGGCTGAACTCCTCTCAGGGACCCCTGGATCAATATCCCCCCCAAAAAAAACAAAAAAAACCTATGTGGTCTTTGCCGATCATTAAGGGGTTAATACATCAGCTGTAGAATCCGTTCAAACATCAGAGTCACAGAAGCTATTCCCAGCAAGGTCAACTCAGCATTTTATCTTTCCGAGGTAGATAAAAGGAGTCCAGGACACACATGTAAATGAGAGACAATATCTATGAATTCTTTCAGGTAAAATACTTTCACAAAAACCAATCAATGACATGATAGAAGTTAGAGTACGTTGTATGGCAGACTACAGTCAATAGAGGGCAGCATACAACTAGCTTTGTAGTAACGTATGCATATCATATGTGTGTGTGTAGTGCAATCTTCTCTAGAGGGGAGACAAACTCCCATTGATTTGATGGGATATTAACCCCTTGGATGCAAAAGAGGTCACCAGCAAATTGCTTTGCAATGTATTGGCATCCTTTCTATCATCCAAGGGGTTAAACGCCCCATTCAAAGCAATGAGCATTTTTATTTGTTCCTTATGGTGCAGCTGGTTTGCTCCAGAATTACAGCTCTCTACTTAGCATATCAGCCCAGGGGTGATTTTACTAGAGAGGCAGGAGATAGACATTGGGGCAAATGTACGATTTCACCAGTGGCATTTTCCAGCGGCTGCACTAGGGGGTATACACTGCAGTGAATGATTGCCCACTATATACAACAGCAATCTCTACCATCATTAGGAATTTAATGCCAGCAAACAGGGAAAATAACGCAAATCATGTCAATTAATCCCCGCAGGCCCTATATGTCTGCCCATAGCATGCAAGGAGAAAGAGTAAACCATGCTATTTCCTGTACTTGTTGGTCAGTGCATAATGTTAACTTGTTGCGTGCCAGAGCGGTATGCAACAACATTGAAAATAATATGTTGTATTCCCCTCTGTCAAAGTTTGGTTTAATTAAACACCCTGTCATGGAAAGGAACACCCCAAAACAGCTACAGACTGTCCCATTGTCCTGTCCTTGTTCCAAGGGATGTAAGGGCAGGAATTCTGGCATATGTAATGTAGTACTTTGACGCTAGGCAGGTGTAGTAACAACAAAATAAAAAAAACACGACATGGTAAATCGTAACATAGTTGACAAGGCTGAAAAAAGACATGAGTCCATCAAGTCCAGCCCATGACAAAACACCACTGTTGATGCAGCAGAAGGCAAAAAACAAAAAAAAAAAAAAAAAAAAAAAAAAAAAAAACACTAAAGCCATTTACAATTGAGCCCCATGTAAAAAAAATTCCTTCCTGACTCCAAATGCCAGCCAGATATTTCCCAGGATCAAGATGTGATTGAAGCCCCCTCCCCCGCCCCATCAGACTCTCCCCCAGCCTTCAGATCTTCAGACGTTCCCTGAAAACTCACCTCTTCAGGGAATCCTATCAACTACCTCCATAAATATTATCACCAAGAACCACCCCTTCCCTGGTCCACTACACTCGCTAGCACTTCTCTCTCCCACCCACTGACCGGCACCTCATGTGATAGGAGGCACTTACACCCAATAGCACTTACTCCTTCTGTGCCCAACCCACCTTCCTCTAGACTGTAAGCTCTCACCAGCAGGGGGCCCTCTGATCCTTCTGTTCTCCACATCTGATTGTACTATTTAATATCTCTATATGTCTATCCCCTATTGTAAAGCGCTGCGGAATAAGTTGGTGCTATATAAATAAAGATTATTATTATCATTAAGCCATCTGTCATAACATTTTGATTCAAGCACCAGATCTAGGCCTCGATCCAAATGTTGGAGACAGCTGTTTTTTCTGCCGACGGCATTTTTTCCAGCACAGTAAGCTATTCAAATGCCTGTGATAAAATGCCGGCAAAAAAAGAGCCGTTGTGTGATAAAGTTAAGAGGTGTTTTCATTCATAGAAAATGATGAAAACACAGTAAACATCAATTCAAATGTCTGCATTAGCCATGAAAACACGATAAGGGACTCCAGTTATCACAGGAAAGTTAACACCTACTTTTTTTTTTAACTTGAGGCCCTTATCGCCTGTTTAAACAGCCAACACAGAAACTTGAATTTAAAAAAAAAACCTAAGTCCTCAGTGGATGTGTTGTGGCCCTAAGCCCCATATCAATGCATCCAAAGGATGAAAAATGTGTCAGACGTTAATAGAATTAACCCTATGAGTGTCAGTGGGGTATAATTACCCCGCTGGCATTCATAGGGTTAATCCAACTAAGTTAAAAAAACACTGCATTACAAGTAACACTTACCATTAATCCTGATGTCCAGCGGAGTCCTCAGCTTCCTGGTCATCTTCTGTCCTTCTCCTCAGTCTTCTGTCCTTCTCCTCAGTCTTCTTTCTTCTGTCCTTCTCCTCAGTATTTTATCTTCTGTCCTTCTCCTCAGTCTTCTTTCTTCTGTCCTTCTCCTCAGTATTTTATCTTCTGTCCTTCTCCTCAGTCTTCTTTCTTCTGTTCTTCTCCTCAAGTCTTCTGTCCTTCTCCTCAGTATTTTATCTTCTGTCCTTCTCCTCAGTCTTCTGTCTTCTGTCCTTCTCCTCAGTATTTTATCTTCTGTCCTTCTCCTCAGTCGTCTGTCTTCTGTCCTTCTCCTCAAGTCTTCTGTCCTTCTCCTCAGTCTTCTGTCTTCTGTCCTTCTCCTTAGTCTTCTGTCTTTCTCCTCAGTCTTCTATCTTCTGTCCTTCTCCTCAGTCTTCTGTCTTTCTCCTCAGTCTTCTATCTTTCTCCTCAGTCTTCTATCTTCTGTCCTTCTCCTCAGTATTTTATCTTCTGTCCTTCTCCTCAGTCTTCTATCTTCTGTCCTTCTCCTCAGTATTTTATCTTCTGTCCTTCTCCTCAGTCTTCTGTCCTTCTCCTCAGTATTTTATCTTCTGTCCTTCTCCTCAGTCTTCTGTCTTCTGTCCTTCTCCTCAGTATTTTATCTTCTGTCCTTCTCCTCAGTCTTCTGTCTTCTGTCCTTCTCCTTAGTCTTCTGTCTTTCTCCTCAGTCTTCTATCTTCTGTCCTTCTCCTCAGTCTTCTGTCTTTCTCCTCAGTCTTCTATCTTTCTCCTCAGTCTTCTATCTTCTGTCCTTCTCCTCAGTATTTTATCTTCTGTCCTTCTCCTCAGTCTTCTATCTTCTGTCCTTCTCCTCAGTATTTTATCTTCTGTCCTTCTCCTCAGTCTTCTGTCCTTCTCCTCAGTATTTTATCTTCTGTCCTTCTCCTCAGTCTTCTATCTTCTGTCCTTCTCCTCAGTATTTTATCTTCTGTCCTTCTCCTCAGTCTTCTGTCCTTCTCCTCAGTATTTTATCTTCTGTCCTTCTCCTCAGTCTTCTGTCTTCTGTCCTTCTCCTCAGTATTTTATCTTCTGTCCTTCTCCTTAGTCTTCTTTCCTTCTCCTCAGTCTTCTGTCTTTCTCCTCAGTCTTCTGTCTTTCTCCTCAGTCTTCTATCTTCTGTCCTTCTCCTCAGTCTTCTGTCTTCTGTCCTTCTCCTCAGTATTTTATCTTCTGTCCTTCTCCTCAGTCTTCTGTCTTTCACCTCAGTCTTCTTTCTTCTGTCCTTCTCCTCAGTCTTCTTTCTTCTGTTCTTCTCCTCAGTATTTTATCTTCTGTCCTTCTCCTCAGTCTTCTGTCCTTCTCTCAGTCTTCTTTCTTCTGTCCTTCTCCTCAGTCTTCTTTCTTCTGTTCTTCTCCTCAGTATTTTATCTTCTGTCCTTCTCCTCAGTCTTCTGTCCTTCTCCTCAGTCTTCTATCTTCTGTCCTTCTCCTCAGTCTTCTGTCTTTCTCCTCAGTCTTCTATCTTCTGTTCTTCTCCTCAGTCTTCTATCTTCTGTCCTCTTCAGTCTTCTATCGTCTGTCATTTTCTTCATTATTCTCTTCTTTCTTCTATTCCTTCTTCTCATTCTTCCTGTACAATAAAAAAAAATATAAGAATTACAAAGCATTAACATTAATATCATTTAACCCTCTGAGTGGCAGAGGGGTACACAATGCATTGCAAATCAATGCGTTGCGTACCTCACTGGCACTCAAAGGGTTACCGTTTATGGTGCCATAATATTCTGCAATATAAATACCTCCATGTAGTGTCCCAATGTGTAAATATTCCATAGAAATAATATATAAATAAATTATATATATATATATATATATATATATATATATATATATATATATAGATGGAGAAAGAGAGCAGAGCAATATTTAACACAGCAATGCTAAGTAAATTAACTTAGCCTATATATAGAAGTCTCCTCCGCTTGGTGCAGCTGCGTAAGCAGCAGCGCTGAAGACAAAGCAGCCGCACCAATTCCCCCAGTCCTGAACGGGCCAATGCCCGTTGCACACTGAGGGAATTGGAAGTGAGCCTGCCTTTATATATGGGCAGGCTCACTTCCATTTCCCTCACAGCTATTGGCTGGGATGTTCTTACGCCCAGATATAAAGGCACCATCTATGGAGATTTATGGTCCTGGGACCAGAGCTGTCCATAGGATCGTGTAGCAACAGCGCCACTGTACAATTTCAGGCCACTGTGATATTGCACCTAAAAAATTCAACTTTCAAAAATTAATAACTTTTGAATGAAACACCTTTCAGCAGTGGGAGTAGTCTTGTTTTACTCAGGGGGATAAACTCTACAACATATTTTTTTTTACATTTTAAGTATTACTATCCCTTTAATGATGGCAGGACATTTGAATACCGACCAAGACATTTTCTTTTGTCGGCAGGTATCCATTTTGTCCTACCTGCATTTTTTACTCCAACATCGAGCCCTTAGAGTGGAATTGCCATCATACATTCACTGTATAATCTCTCCTCTCCCACTAGGGTGACCTTTTACTCATGTAGAATCATGGATGAAAGAGGATTAGTCTGTGCACATTATGCAGTTAGCATCATAATGTGGCAGGACTTAACATGGGTAAGCAGGATTGGGTGACTGGGCAGGAAAGAAGGTGGCTGCAGAACACGCAGGAATAGGCAGAAACAGGCGGCAATGGGTAAGATTACCAGGGAACTCCAGAAGCTAAAGAATTGTTTGTGTTCCCAAAACACACACTAAATCGCACGAGTAATGGGAACATCAAAGGAAAAGGGCTAACGATCAGTGCTTGACAGACTGTCAAGCATTCAACGTGAGCTCAAACACACAATCACCCTCACAAATATTAACTCAACATAACCCCTAACAGTGAAGTGCAGCAGTATTATCCCTAACACTAGCCTAACACCCAGATCTGTGTAACATCTGTCATCCACTGTCTGTCTTCTTCTGTCATCTTTTGTCTTCCTTCTTCTTCTTTCTTTACAACTGCTATCTTCTTCTTCTCTTCTGTCTTCTGATCTTCTTCTGTTCTAAAAGATGTCCCGGTAAGAGGTAAGATAGTCAACGTTAGAAGTGTTTGTAAAACATATGTGTTCAAGTAATACAATTGTTAACCCTTTGATTGGTGGAGGGGTATGCAATGCATTGCATTAATAAAAAAATAATTATGGGCCCAATAAGAAACAAATATTTTAAAAATCCATTTTGCAGAGTACTATATCTTTTCCCCATAGGAAATATATGTTATTCCATTCCAAGTAATACATCTTCCCCGGCAGTGAAAGTAATAAATATGCTGTTTCCTCCACCACTGTTGCCAGAGGTGGTGGAAGGATTGCATACCAAAAATCCCCCCTTCCTTGATACCTTTCAGGTCTTTGCCCGAGCATCTCTGTGAAAAAACTGAACAGAGACTGACTTTGAAATGGCCAGTCTCTGCTCAAAATGGTTTCCAGCCTACTACTGGCTGGGATGTGTGCTTACAGGCCTCCCAGCCAATCAGCTTCTAGTGTTTTTTTCACTTTCCATTCCTGCATCGGCAGTTTTAGCATGTGTTAAAGGACTCTGTGACTGAAAAAATTTGGTGCAGATTTTCACCCATTAGAGTCAGTCCCTTAACGCATCTTAATGCCTAACGCGTGGAACTGAATTGCACATTTTGTAAGTGTTTCAATGGGTGCAAAAGGAAGCAGAATTTAGTGCCAAACGTGCTTTTTTTGGCAGAATTTTTTCACAGAGCAAGTAATTGAATTGCTTACCGTGCTTGAAAAAAATGCCATTGGGTGTGTTTTTTTTTTTCTTTTTTCATCGGACACAAATGAATCGAGCCCTAAGTCTGAAAACTGGAGTTTCTGGGGTAAATCCAGAGAGTTCCCAAGTATGTCAATAGGAAGCTTAATTTATTCCCTGTAGAAAATGGAGTAGGGAGACAAAAGAAAAAGAGGCACCCCTTGTGTTGAATCAAAAGGACACTGCAACCTTCACCAATCACCGCAGTGAGAATATACTCACAAAATGTGTTGCTGCTTAACCACCTGCTTGGAAAACAGCCAACGCACGTATGGGGAATATTGATGCTACCTCAAATCAGCCTCTCTGTAGTGTAGTATCTCAATGGGTCACACCTTAAAGGGATAGTAATACTTTGTTTTATCTGTATTTAATTTTGTAGGCATTAAACTTACCTGTCATCCACTGTCTGTCTCCATTCTTTCTTCTCTCTTCTCTTGTATCTTCTGTCTACTTCTATCTTCTTTCTTCTATCTTCTTGCTGTAAAAGAAAAAGATAAGTTTGAGTTTAAAGCATACATACTTTAAAGGGATAGTAATACTTCGTTTTATCTTTATTTTATTTTGTAGGCATTAAATAAACATGAAGAAAGATATAAGTCGTATCTCTCAAACCTTTATGGTTTGAGAGATATTCACAAGCAAAGCTTCCCCTCCCGTCCCTTTTACCTAGTGTAAGCCATCTCTTCTCAGATGTGGAATCCAGTCTATAGACCAGACAGATAACAGCAGGGGACAGTCTTCTTCCTATGAGAACAATGAAAGCCCTGCCCCCCTTGACAAGTTTTTCAGGATTTTCCTTTATCTTAATTGAAGATTGTCCCTCTCTTCAGTCTACCTGGGCACCTCCCTTCTGATTTGGCTGAGCAGTGTTACATCAGTAAAAGGGGTGGGAGGGCGAGACTTTGTCATTGAATTACTCTTGAACTACAACTCTGACAGAATAGAAATAACACTCTCCAAAGTCCAAATACTATGATGATTAATTAGAGCTGCTTCTATTATGAAACATTACTATCCCTTTAACATATCACTCTCCCTAAAATGACAAACCATACACAGAAGAAAACAGAAAAAAGGGTGCCCAATAGTGTAATACAGTCAAACAAATATGAGTGCTTGTATAATAAAACTAAGAGGAACTCACAACTGTAGCGTTCAGCTAACATACCAGCTGACTTATGCACATTCGGAGAGATTTACCACTTCTCCGCTCAGGTAGCATTGATGATAAAATATCCAAACAGCTCCACTGGTCAAAAAATATATATTTAATAAAAATGTAATAAAATCAAGGATATAAACCCAATGGTGATCTAATACTTTTCACGGCTGTAAGCACCACTTTCTCATAGATAATAACTTTGGGTAATAAAATATTATTATTACCTTTGAGAAAGCACTTTCAACAGAGAAAAGTGTTAGATCACTATTGGGTTTATATACTTGATTTAATTCAATTTTTACTAAATATATATTTTTATTTTGACCAGTAGAGCCGTTTGGATATTTTATTGTCATTACTACCCTAGTGGAGATGGGGTAACTCTCTCCGAATGTGCATGTCAGCTGGTATGGTAGCTGGCCACTACAATTGTACCCATCATTTTATTTGACTATATATTTGTTTGGCTATATTACACTATTGGGTGCCCTTTTTCTTCTGTTTTCTTCTGTGCATAATTTATCCCCTGCAGGCCTGTTTTAAGCAAGTAATGCATCAGGGACTTGCCTAGCATTCATATGGTTAAAAACCTAATTTAAATCAGCAGGCAGCTGTATGACAGCCAGTTAGAATTAGTGCTCTGATGTGTGCTCTAACCAATAGGCGCACAAGAAATTGAACTGGAACCTTTATGTTTAGAACCTCTGACATTCTGTCAGTGTTGACAAAACTGGACAGGGGAGCCCATAACTAGACTGTCCTGTTCAGTCCCAGGCAGGTGGAGACCCTGTAGTAACAGAAGAGGGTGTTAGGGACCAGGAACCAAACAGACATAAAATGTAAAAATGCAAAATACCTTTATTGAAATAACAAAAGCAAACAAAGAAAAATCATGATCCAGAAGCATAAACCAAAAGACAAGCCGTGTCCAGGAACCAAGGCAGGTACTCAACCAAGCCATGGTCAGGAATACGGAGATCAGCGAAGTCAGGAACAAGGCCAGGAGTCAAGAACCAGAAGGGAGACCATCCTTTAGGGAGCTCCTGCAGAGGCATCCCATCCGTTTAGCCCCAAGCTTTTCGTCCCCACCTGTGCCTCCCCCTCCTCCCGCTCACCCTAGTCTTGAGACCTCAGGGGATGTGGAGCCCATGCGGCTTGGGCTCACTGTCCTTTTGGGTGCTGAAAGGGCCTTTAGGAGGAGGGAGGGCCTGTGCCTTTACTGCAGTAAGGCAGGGCATATGCTGCAAACTTGCCCCATACATCCACGAAACGCCCGCACCTAATGTCCTATAGGGGACAGCCCTTTAGTGGCTGCTACATTTTCCTTTTGCATTGATACATTGTTTCATACTGCTCAACAGGAAGGCTAGGTGTACACTACTCTAGATCCTTATCTTTTTGGGTACAGAACCTGATCTCTTGTGCCCTTTTCAGGCCTGCTGGATCTTGCTGACAGGAATTCTTGTTCTTATAATCTGAGCCTCACTCACCTTTATTTTACTTTTTGGTACCTCTATTCTTTTTTTCTTCCTTTAAGGACTTCTCTCACACCATTCTCCGAGTCACTAGGGAGTTCCTTTTTTCTCTTAAGCAGTTCGCACAAGAGGGTCCTTTCTTTTCTGCTTGGTACCTATCCTCAGCCTATGAGTCTGAGGAGTGTTCATCAGGTCCCGGCCCTGGCTCAACTGGGGTCAGACATCTGGCTTCGTGGCCAGCACCTTTAACTACAGCTTAAGCTGCTGCAAGGACACTCCAATAGGACTCCTCCTAGGATTCCGAGCATCGAACTCCAATCTCCGCTCTCTAGCATCACTTGTCATAGGTACCAGGTATCCATTTGACTCCCATTTGACAGGAAGGTTGTAAGTCAATGGTGAGGCAATGCATTGTACACCCCACTGGTGCTGAAAGGGTTAAAAGTTTACTAGTTCTACTTTTTGTATTTTTACATATTCATCTAATATTTTTCTGACAACAACATGTGAGCCCAATTAGTATGCTCATTAACCCTTTAAGTGCCAGAGGGGTACGGAACGCATTGCTTTGCACTGAAAGGTTTAAATGATAAATAAACCACAAATGTATTGTATGACCCCATTAGTACTAGCAAAGAGCAACACACAACAACCTCCAAGGAGCACTCATAGCAGGAGTGTGTTTTGAACATGGAAAAAATACCACTAAATCAATTAAAGGTATAGTAATGTTTCATAATAAAAGCAGCTCTATTTAAGGACCATACTCGCCATTCCCCCCTTTTCCCTCAGCCACCACACAAACCCCAACTCCCCAACCTCCCCCCCCAAACCCCCATTGTTTACCCCAAATAAACACACTGACAAGAATATAAGGTGGCAAATTGTGAGGTCACAGCTTTATTAATTTGGGATATTGACCTATTTATAGGACCCCAGGAGTACCCTCCCCCCTCCTACGTGGCGCCTCCAGGGCCCCTAATAGCTTGGGTCATGCCTGCACCCAGCCCGCGGCCATGGGAGGTAAAGGGCAAGACCTTTCAGGCAAACTACTGCCTCCCCACCTCTGGTCCCTCTCCATGACCGCCTCTCCAACGTACCAGGGGAGGCAAACAAGGCCCAAATATCAATCCGCCATGAAAATACCTACGTGCCTCCCCTCCTCCACAGTGCTTGATGGCAATCGCCCGTCCTTCCTGCAGGCTGACCTGGCCGCACAGCACAAGTCTGCCCGCCCACCGTTACCGATTGGCTATGCCGCACTGCCGGGGCCCTGTAAGCGCCACACCCGCCACCCATAGAGGGGACTCCTAACCCTTGACCCTCTATGCCCCCCCCTTTCGCTGTGACCCCATACAAACCCCTAGGGCCTCCCTAACTGCCTCTGTAAAGACCTGCAACCCTCTGTCCCCTAGGTGCACACCATCTCCCCTGTACCAGCCCTCTTCCTCCATTTTTATCTTATCATGCGTAATGGTAGCACCCCCACAAGAGACCATGAACCTGGCTATGGCGTGATTCACCTTACGCCTGGACCGCTCAATGGCTCGGGGTGATACCGCCCCTTTCCATGAACGGCGTGGCGTAATCTGTGACCAGATGATCTTCATCTCAGGGCAGATAGAGCTCCATACCCTGCATGTGGCTTTAATGCGTTCAATTAATTCTACTGATACTGTGGAAGTGAGATCGTTACCGCCAGCATGCACTACCAAACTATCAGGACTCCCCCACCTCCAACAGGTGTCCTGAAATAGTGCTTCTATCTGCCCCCAGACCAAGCCCCTCTTACCACACCATACGATTTTCATGCTCTCCTGTGGCATTCCTAAATTCTCCCTCTGCCGCTGCGCAAGGTATTGGTGAGCCCAATAAACGAACGAATGGCCTATGACAAACACTCTGATCTGCTTCTTCCTTCCCCCTTCTGCAAGCAAAACACAAGTTAGATCATTTCCATTCGAATGTAAGTTTTAAACGCATTAGATCGCCAGTGCCCTAACCTTTTAATGTCCCCTTCACTGTCCCCCTTCTGAGCTGCAGCCGTCGCTGCCCCTATTCTGAAGGAATGTGTTCCATACCCACTTGGGTCTGACCCCATTATGTACAGAACCCTATCCATCACCTTCCTGAACTGGTTGTTGCGGTTTTCTGACACACAGACCAAGTTATGAAGTAAAAACACAGTTTTATTGAATAGGATTGTAAAATAGTGCCCCTAGGGGCCAGCACAGGAATAGCAGTAATAGCAATACTGACAAGTGAATGCACACAAAGAATGAATGGGGAATAACCCCTAAGGGTTAATAGGTGCAAAACTGAGGGATAGAATCTGGATTGGCCAACGCCCAGGATATATATAACAGTCTCAGGAACACAGTCTCAAGCAAGTGATGGTTGAAAAATTTCTGTACTGAATACACTCTCACGATGAAATAGGAATGCGCCCTTATGACCAAAGCTGAACCAATACCACCTCCGTGGGCTGACTGGGAATGCTACTGCCAGTGCTGGAGACCAGAACCATAAGCGCCCTTAACTAGAATACGTAATAACCCTGCGAGTGCCAAACGGATAGTGCCCGGACACCCCTTGGATGCCACACTGATGGTTACTGCACAAGCTGTAACGAGCCGGCGCACTGGAAGTGCGGAGGAAAGCGTACCCTCTATCGTGAGTAGGCTGGAGCCAGAACACCCCTCCGGTGCAGCTACGGATGTAGCGAGCAGATAGATAGACACCGAGCATCGGGAAGTCAGTGCACAGAGGGAGCTCGTAAGATACAGAGAGGTACACGGATAAGTGGCTCAGCAGTTAACCATATGCTTGGATTATTACGGAAGGCACACCACGGAGACTAATGGCACTGCACGGGTTAATTGGTTTGGTATGAGAAGGAGTAACAACAACCAGCATAAGGCAGAGCAACCTTGGTCTACAGCTTACAGCTAGTGAGAGGAACAGTGAGTCTCTATAACAGTTCAGAATGTCGCCGGGGCGACTGCAGAGTACTGGAACACCGGAACAGGAACCGGACGGCAACAGACTCCATGAACGTAGAAGCAGGTCAATTACGGAGCAGGGTCGGCAGCCAGCAACGGGTCAGATCACGAAGTCGGGTCATCAGCCAGAATCGGATCAGATCACGGAGCAGGGTCGTCAGCCAGAAATCGAGTCAGATCACGGAGCAGGGTCGTCAGCCAGAATCGGGTCGGATCACGGAGCAGGGTCGTCAGCCAGAACCGGGTCAGATCACGGAGCAGGATCAACAGAGTAGTCAGGCAAGCTGGGTCGGTACACAGGAGACACTGAAACTAGCAACGAAGCGTAGGAGCAGGAACACCACGAAAGGGCAACTGACAAGTGCCCAAACTCCAGCATATAAAGGAAGATCCTGGGCGGGCCAATCAGCTTCCTCCAATGCCTATATACAGCCAAGATTGACAGCAAAGCACGGGGACAGTGATAGTACCCCCCTCTCAAAGACCCCCTCCCCTGCTGGAGGGTCTTGGTTTCTGAGGATATTTAGAGTGAAAGTTGCACAACAATCGTGGAGCATGGAGGTCCTTGTGGTCAACCCAAGAGCGCTCCTCCGGCCCATACCCTTTCCAGTGGACCAAATATTGCAACTTGCCTCTAAATTTCCTGGAGTCAATAATGCTCTGGACTTCGTATTCCTCTTGGCCCTGCACCTCCACTGGCCCATGAACCACCGGAGTGGTAGTATAGTGGTTGTAAACCAAGGGCTTTAATAAAGACACATGGAACACGTTGTGAATACACATATTATTAGGAAGTTCCAATGCGTATGCCACAGGATTGATCTTGCGAATGATCTTAAATGGCCCAATGAACCGGGGGGCCAGTTTGTTCGAGGGCACTTGCAGGTTGAGATTTCTGGAGGAGAGCCATACCCTATCCCCAACCTGGAAGGAAACCGCTGGCAGCCGTCTGCGATTGGCATGCCTCTGATGTCTGAGGAAGGACTGACTGAGGGACCTCTGCACCTGTGCCCAAGTGGAGCGGAGCTGCTCCATGTGCTCATCCAGAGCCGGAATCTGTTGGGACTGAAATGAGTCTGGGAGTAGACAGGGTTGGAACCCATAATTGACAAGGAACGGAGAGCTCCCGGACGATGAATTAACCGCACAGTTCCTGGCGAACTCCGCCCACGGCAACAGGTCGGCCCAGTTATCATGATGATCAGTCACAAAGCAGCGTAGGAACTGCTCCAGTCCCTGATTGGCACGCTCAGCGGCTCCGTTGGTCTGGGGATGGTAGGCTGAGGAAAAGGACAATTGAATGCCCATCTGGCCACAGAATGCCCTCCAGAATCTCGACACGAATTGACTCCCCCGTATCACGGTCCCCGTGTCTTTCTGTCAATCTATCATGATGTACCTGTGCATTGGTGGAGACTGATTGGCCCACCCAGGATGTGCCGTTATATGCTGGAGCTTGGGCAATTGTCAGTTGCCCTTTCGTGGTGTTCCTGTTGCTGCGCCTTGTTGCCATATTCCAGTGTCTTCTGTGTACCGACCCGGCTAGTCTGACTCTGTTCCTGATTCTGCTCTGTGATTTGACCCGGCCCTGGCTGACGACCCTGCTCCGTGATTCGACCCGGCTCTGGCTGACGACCCTGCTCCGTGATTCGACCCGGCTCTGGCTGACGACCCTGCTCCGTGATTCGACCCGGCTCTGGCTGATGACCCTGCTCTGTGATTGTTTCCGGCCTGCCTCTGTTCCAGTATTGCTCCGGACCTGCCTGCTGTTCCAGTCACCGTTCCGGTTCTGCCTGCTGTTCCGGTTGCTGTGCCGGCCTGTCTGCTGTTCCAGTTACCGTTCCGGTTCTGCCTGCTGTTCCGGTTGCTGTGCCGGCCTGTCTGCTGTTCCAGTTACCGTTCCGGTTCTGCCTGCTGTTCCTGTGTTCCTGTGTCATTCCAGTCGCTCGGCGACATTCTGAACTGTATAAGCGACTCACTGTTCCTCTCACTTGTCAGTAGCTGTAGCTTGAGGTTGCTTTGCCTTCTGTTGGCTGCCAAGGTACTCGCGTGTGTACAGAACCATCTAACCCTTGCAGTGCCTGTAGTCTCCGGTCTGGTGCCTCCGATACTTCTTGCCAAGCATACATTTTCTGACATAGCCTTTTCCTCTGAGTGCTTCTGTGTGTCTCTTATTCCATCAGAGCCTTGTCAGTTCGTGTTCATCCTCTGGCTCAGGGCCACAGACGTTGAAGGTACATTCCCATTGCACTCCAGAGGACATTGGCTCAATTACAGCTTGTGCAGTCACCATCAGTACAGCACCCAAGGGGTGTATGGGCATAATCCTAGTGGCACATGCAGGGTTACTACTTTTCTAGTTAAGGGCGATTTTGGTTCTGATTATTACAGAGTGGCAATAGCACTCCTCTGTAGCCCCAGGTGTGGGTACCGGCTCAGCTCTGGACATTGGGCTCTAGTATATCAACTTGAGAGTGTATTCAGTGCAGTTACTCCACTATCCAGCTATTGAGAGACTGTGTCCACTATCCTGCTATTGAGAGACTGTGTTCCAGAGACTGCTATTTATCCTGGGCGTTGGCCAATCTTGTAGATCTCACCCATTTCAGTCTTTAACCCTTTGGGGAAAATTCCCTATCCATTCTAGCACCTGTCATTATCATTGTGTGCATTCACTTTGTCATTATTGCCATTGTTGCTATTTATGTGCTGGCCTCTAGGGGCCTTGTTTTATTTTCAATAAAACTGTGTTTTTACTTCATACCCTGGTCTGAGTGTCAGAAAACCGTAACGCCCCGGTCAGACACTATCACTCTAGGAACACCGTGCAAGCGGAATACTTCTCTGGCAAAAATTAATGCCAATTCCTGGGCCGAAGGGAGGCCAGAGAGGGGCACGAAATGAGCCATTTTAGAGAACCTATCCACCACCATCAGGATAAACGTATAGCCCTTGGAACTCGGCAGCTCTCCCAAGAAATCAATAGAAATATGGGACCAGGGACAATCACCATTAGGCACTGGTTGGAGCAGTCCCACCGGAAGATGTCTGGGAGTTTTGGCACGGGCACAGGTGGCGCAAGCAGCCGTAAATGCGGCGCAGTCAGCCTTCAGGGAGGGCCACCAGAATGTTCGAGACAATGACCATGCCAACTGATCTCTGCCAATGTGCCCAGCCGCCTTAGATGAGTGGTAGGTCTCAAGCAACCGGGTACGAAACAGCTCGTCCACAAAACACTTGCCAACTGGGGTTTCAGGAGGTGCCCGAACTTGTGACTTTGCTCTCCCAGTGGCGAAGTGATGCTGGTACGAATAGTAGCCAGGATCTTATCTGGCTGAATTATGGGGACCGGGGCCTCATCCCTCTCAATGTCTGCGCAGAATTGTCTAGACAGGGCGTCTGCCTTAATATTCTTGGACCCTGGCAAGTACGAGACTATGAAATTGAATCTGGACAGAAATAGGGCCCATCGAGCCTGGCGAGATGACAACCTTTTAGCCTTGGATAGGTAAATCAAGTTCTTGTGGTCCGTGAGGATTAACACTGGGGTTCTTGTGCCCTCCAAGAGATGTCGCCATTCTTTTAATGCCAAGATGATAGCCAACAATTCCCTATCACCAATTTCGTAATGGCTCTGGGCACTAGACAGTTTTTTAGAAAAGAACCCACACGGCCTCAGGTTACCCCCTTCTTTGGGGCGTTGGGAGAGAACTGCCCCTACCCCAACCTCGGAGGCATCGACCTCTAGCGTGAAAGGCAGGGTGGGATTAGGGTGGGAAAGTATAGGAGCAGAAGCAAATGCCTTTTTTAGGGTTTCAAAGGCCATCTCAGCTGCCTCAGACCATTGAGAGGGATTTGCGCCCTTATGCGTCAGGGCAGAAAGAGGTTTCGTAATGGTAGAGAAGTTTTGAATAAATTTTCTGTAATAGTTGACAAAGCCTAGAAACCTTTGGATGGCTTTTAACCCCTTGGGTCGTGGCCATTGTAAGACAGCAGTCAACTTCTCTTGGTCCATAGCTATGCCATCAGTAGATATAACAAAGCCCAAGAAGGGTACTTGGGAACAATGAAATTCACATTTTTCTAGTTTGCAGAACAATTTGTTCTTGCGTAATCGAAGCAGTACCTCTGAAACATCCTGGATGTGCTGGGTTAAATTAGCGGAATGGATCAATATATCGTCCAGGTACACAACCACACAGGACTGTAACATGTCATGGAGGATGTCATTAATGAATTCCTGAAATACGGCAGGTGCATTGCATAACCCAAATGGCATAACCAAATATTCGTAGTGGCCTGACCTAGTATTGAATGCCGTCTTCCACTCATCACCGGCCCTTATCCTTATTAGGTTGTAGGCTGCACGTAAATCGAGTTTCGTAAAGATAGAGGAACCTTTCAACCTGTCAAATAACTCTGTGATGAGCGGAATGGGGTAAGCGTTCATGGACATTAACTTATTGAGTCCACGGTAGTCAATACATGGTCGTAATTCGCCACTCTTCTTTTTCACGAAAAAGAAGCCTGCACCTGCCGGAGAGGATGATTTATGAATAATCCCTCGTTTAAGGGCATCCTCAATGTATTCCTCCATGGCCCTATTCACTTCACAGGACAATGGGTACGTCCTACCCTTCGGTGGCACCACTCCCGGGGGCAAATCAACAGCGCAATCATAAGGCCGATGCTGCGGCAATGCACCAGCCTCACCCTTACTGAATACGTCACTGAACTTGCAGTATTCAGCTGGCACAGAAGGAGAGGTACACATAATCTTAACTGGGCGAGATAGACAGTGACCAGAGCAGTAGTCAGACCATGACCTAATTTCACACGTTTGCCAGTCAAACTGGGGATTATGCATCATTAACCAAGGGAACCCCAGAATGACTGCATGATGGGGTGAATGAATAATCTGGAAGCGCACCTCCTCCTTGTGGAGGACCCCAACACACATAGTGATGAGAGTAGTCTCCATGGTGATAAGGGCTGGTTCAAGAGGTCTGCCATCAATAGCCTCAATGGCTAGCGGAGTATCCCTTTTAGACAGAGGAATATTGTATCTTTCAGCAAACGCCCGGTTCATGAAATAGCCTGCTGCGCCAGAATCTACCAGGGCTAATACCTCCACAGCTTGGTCACCACCGGTATGGTGGGTTTTTTGGAACTAGGATCTGGGGACGGTTGTACACCACCTAGGGCCTGTCCCCCAAGGTACCCTAGGTGCGTGCGTTTCCCGGACGTACCGGGCATGTGCGTAGTAAATGCCCCTTTTGCCCACAATACAGGCATAGCCCTTGTCTTTTGCGATAGGCCCTCTCCTCCTTAGATAACCTAGTGAAGCCAATCTGCATAGGCTCCCCTGTTTCGAGTGCCTGACCAGGAGGAATGGGAGGAGAGGGTGGGTCAAAAAGCCTGTCGTGCCCATAGGTCTTGGGACTAGCCCTTTTAGCCAAGCGTCTCTCGCGCATGCGAGTGTCAATGAGTATCATATATTCTATGTACTCATCTAGATCAGTAGGTACCTCCCTGGCAGCGACTTCATCCTTAATGGAGTCGGATAGGCCCTGTGCAAAGGCTGCCAGGAGTGCCTCATTATTCCAGGCCACCTCAGCTGCTAGAATCCGAAATTCTATAGCATACTCCACCACAGTACGATCGCCCATCTGTAATACCATCAATTTTTTTGTCGCAGAGATGGCTCGCCCTGGTATCTCAAATACTCTGCGAAACTGTCTGACAAATTCGTTAAAGCTCAGCGTACAGGGTTTAGCTTGTTCCCATAAAGGATTAGCCCATGCCAAGGCTTTGCCAGTTAACAGAGATATCATGAACCCCACCTTGCTACGGTCATTCGGAAAAGCATGGGGTGTGAGTTCTAGGAATATCTCTAGTTGATTAAGGAAACCTCTACACAGTGTGGGTTCGCCATCATATCTTAGCGGTAACGGCGCCGTCGCCGTAAAACTTCTGGAGGGAGCCAGTAATTGCCCAGTAGTATTATCCGGTGTCATAACTGGGGTGACCACCGGATTCGGTTTATCAAGGTGTACCGTACGTTCAAGCAAAGTTTGCATGGCCAATGCCAATTGGTCTAGGCGTTGCTCATGAACGTCCATCCTCCAGTGGAGGTTCTGTGTATTACTGTCACTTTTCCCGTCTAAGGTCATGGCCCTTTCGTACTGTTACGGTTTTCTGACACACAGACCAAGTTATGAAGTAAAAACACAGTTTTATTGAACAGGATTGTAAAATAGTGCCCCTAGGGGCCAGCACAGGAATAGCAGTAATAGCAATACTGACAAGTGAATGCACACAAAGAATGAATGGGGAATAACCCCTAAGGGTTAATAGGTGCAAAACTGAGGGATAGAATCTGGATTGGCCAACGCCCAGGATATATATAACAGTCTCAGGAACACAGTCTCAAGCAAGTGATGGTTGAAAAGTGTCTGTACTGAATACACTCTCACGATGAAATAGGAATGCGCCCTTATGACCAAAGCTGAACCAATACCACCTCCGTGGGCTGACTGGGAATGCTACTGCCAGTGCTGGAGACCAGAACCATAAGCGCCCTTAACTAGAATACGTAATAACCCTGCGAGTGCCAAACGGATAGTGCCCGGACACCCCTTGGATGCCACACTGATGGTTACTGCACAAGCTGTAACGAGCCGGCGCACTGGAAGTGCGGAGGAAAGCGTACCCTCTATCGTGAGTAGGCCGGAGCCAGAACACCCCTCCGGTGCAGCTACGGATGTAGCGAGCAGATAGACAGACACCGAGCATCGGGAAGTCAGTGCACAGAGGGAGCTCGTAAGATACAGAGAGATACACGGATAAGTGGCTCAGCAATTAACCATATGCTTGGATTATTACGGAAGGCACACCACGGAGACTAATGGCACTGCACGGGTTAATTGGTTCGGTATGAGAAGGAGTAACAACAACCAGCATAAGGCAGAGCAACCTTGGTCTACAGCTTACAGCTAGTGAGAGGAACAGTGAGTCTCTATAACAGTTCAGAATGTCGCCGGGGCGACTGCAGAGTACTGGAACACCGGAACAGGAACCGGACGGCAACAGACTCCACGAACGTAGAAGCAGGTCAATTACGGAACAGGGTCGGCAGCCAGCAACGGGTCAGATCACGAAGTCGGGTCATCAGCCAGAATCGGATCAGATCACAGAGCAGGGTCGTCAGCCAGAAATCGAGTCAGATCACGGAGCAGGGTCGTCAGCCAGAATCGGGTCGGATCACGGAGCAGGGTCGTCAGCCAGAACCGGGTCAGATCACGGAGCAGGATCAACAGAGTAGTCAGGCAAGCTGGGTCGGTACACAGGAGACACTGAAACTAGCAACGAAGCGTAGGAGCAGGAACACCACGAAAGGGCAACTGACAAGTGCCCAAACTCCAGCATATAAAGGAAGATCCTGGACGGGCCAATCAGCTTCCTCCAATGCCTAGGTATACAGCCAAGATTGACAGCAAAGCACGGGGACCGTGATACTGGTATTTTGATAGTGCGCTGTCATCCTGGTGTATCAACAAACAACCTTTCTGTGGGGGCCTAATCCTCAAAAATTCCTTTACCACCCTTACCAGGCACACCTCTTCACCACTCCTGTTGAGCACTACCCACTGGCCCCCACCTTCTTGACTGTTTTTTGCCTTAGCCAGCCAACAGAGCACCACCTGACGTGACCATTCCACTTCCTGCCATTGCAATCCTGTATCCTGCCTACCCTTTGCCACTGCTACAAATTCACTAACCCTGAATGCACCAAAAAACGCCAACACAAATGCTGCCTTAAACAATACCCTCTCATACCTGTCCCTAAACACCTCCTTCAACTTCCTACACATTTGACTCAACTTTATCTGATCTATGGGTCTTCTTGTATCCGGCACTTTTCGCTGCTTCCTCCCCCAGCCTTTCATAACCCTCCTTACCGCAAAATTATCAGTCAATGACCCCCCCCCCCCCGACTTTTGTGAAAAACGCAATCGCTGCCAACGTTGTTACTGCCTTCCCTCTGGCTGCCCCCTGTTTCCACAACCGTTTTAAATATTCCAATAATACCCTTACATTAACTACCCCATCACTCCCCACCTGTGCTGCCGTAAACTCACCCCAATCCTGGAAAGCCTTCTTGTACGCCCTCCAAGTGCTTGATGCTAAGGATGCTGTTATCAGATCGTCTATATCTTCATCCCCAACTGCCAAACATATTTTGGACATAAACAACCATGTTTGTTAGCTCCTGGTGCTAATGCAAAGAAGACATCCCACTTCTCCCTGGACAAGGCATCCGCCAACCTGTTATCCACCCCAGGTACGTGACGCGCTGTGAACCTAATATTATGCCTCATGCACCTCCACACCAATCTCCTTAGCAGCGCCAACACATACTGGCATCCAGATGACAATTGATTGATGGCATAAACTACACTCATATTATCAGTCCAGAATACAACCTCCTTATTAGCTAGCCCGTCATACCACAACTCCAATGCTACCACAATAGGAAATAGCTCCAACAGCGCCAAATTCCTAGTCAACCCCTGAAAGTGCCATGCCTCTGGCCATCTTTCAGCGCACCATTGGCCTTGGAAAAAAGCGCCAAAGCCAACTGCCCCGCTGCATCTGTATACAATTGTAGCTGCATATTCGGCCTTGGTGGCTCCCTCCACAACCTAACACCATTAAAATTTATTAGAAATGCTTCCCACACTTTTAAATCCTCCCTGAGCTGCCTAGTAATCCTTATCTTATGCAAAGGGCGCCTAACTCCCACCATAGCTCTTTCCAGCCTTCTGCTGAAAATTCTCCCCATAGGTATGACTCTTGAAGCAAAATTCAGCAAACCCAACAGTCCTTGCATTTCTCTCAATGTGACTGTTCCCTTGTCAACCATTCCTACCACTGCCCCCTGGCTTTCAACACCTTTTCCATGGGCAGGCGTACCTGCCCTTCCTCTGAGTCAATTTCAATCCCCAGATAGGATAATTTGGTGGTTGGCATCACTGTTTTGTCATGTGCCACAGGTACATACCCACTGCTAATGTAAAAAAAAACTGGGTTTAAATTGTAATAACTCTGGAAATATGAATATCTTATTTTACTCTGTAGTAAAATCCCTATAATATATATATTTTCATAAAAAAGCGTACTGCTCCTTTAAGGTCCCGTCACAGCATTTCAGTTGGGTTGAGGCTTAGAAAAGGCCTTATAACCTTTCCCAAATTGATGGGCAGCAACAATTGCTTCTCTAAGATCATTGCTGATGTCTTTCCTCCTTGGCATTGTGTTAACACACACACACACACCTGAATGCTCCAGACCAGCAAACTGCTGGAACTTCAGCTTTTATAGAGGTGATCACACTTGCTGATGATCAATTAATCAAGGCATTTGATTAGCAGCACCTGTCTGTTACTTAGCATCTTAATTCCTCTGGAAGCAGTAAGGGTGCACTTAGTTTTTCATGCTTGGCTTATCCATTTTGGAGCACATGATTATTATTATGCCCTGATACATAAAACCATAGAATTCAAAGCAGGTGTACATTCTTTTTCACACAACTGTACATTATTGTATTATCCCTCTTTGGTATATGTAGTTGGACTCAATATACCACATTTATTTAATTCAGCCCAGATCTCTATAGGTTGTCAAATGTCCCACACCCACTTTTTCTTCTCACTAGTTTATATGCATGCACACCCACATAGACTGATGCCTCGATTGATGGTACAGTGGGTATTTTCCCCAGCTTGGTTGTTGGGATTTGGCCATTTTACATGTGTTGAGGATAGACTACAACATAAATATGTTGTGCCCTGACACCCCACCCCACACACACAGATATGTTGATTATTTCCTGGCAGTGGATGGAAAGCCTCATGTTGCCCATGTGTGTTCCTATGGATACCAGTGCAGTGGGACAAGGCTGTGGGGTTGGGTCAGCATGTGTGCTTCTAAGGACTGCCACATGAAAAAGCTTGTGGGGTCAGCATGCGTGGTCTTAAGGACTACCACATGGGTAAGGCTATTGAGGTCAGCAAGAGTGATCCTAAGGACTACCATGGGGCAAGGCTGTGGGGAAGCATGCATCATCCTACGGTTACTGTGGGACAAGGCTGGGGGCCAAGATGAGTAATCCTATGGCTACTGTGGGACAAGGCTGGAGGTCAGGATGCATGATCCTATGGCTACTGTGGAAAAAGGCTGGGGGCTTGGATAACTGATCCTACTGCTACTGTAGGACAAGACTGGGGGTCAGGATGTGAGATCCTATGACTACTGCTGGACAAGGCTGAGGGCTTGGATGACTGATCCTACTGCTACTGTAGGACAAGACTGGGGGTCAGGATGTGAGATCCTATGACTACTGCTGGACAAGGCTGAGGGCCAGGATACATGATCAAACGGCTGCTGTGGGACAAGGCTCTGGGCCAGAATGCGTGATCCTACAGCTACTGTGGGACAAGGCTGGGGGCCAGGATGCCGGATCCTACAGCTACTGTGTGACAAGGCTGGGGGCCAGGATACATGATCCTATGGCAACTGCGGCACAAGGCTGTGGGTCAGGATGCATGATCCTACAGCTACTGTGTGATGAGGCTGAGGGTCAGGATGCATAATCCTACGGCTACTATGGGACAAGGCTGGGGGTGAGGATGCATGATCCTAGGGCTACTGCGGGACAAGGCTGGGGGCCAGGATGTGTGATCCTACTGCTATTGTGGGACTAGGCTGTGGGTCAGGATGTCTGCTTCTCCAACTACTGTAGGACAAAGCTGGGGGTCAGTATGTGTGCTTCTACAGCTACTGTGGGACTAGGCTGGGGGTCAGGATGTGTGCTTCTACACCTACTGTGGGACAAGGCTGGAAGTCAGAATGCGTGCTTCTATGGCTACTGTGGGGCACGGCTGGAGGTCAGTATGCTTGTTTCTATGGCCACTGTGGGATGGGGGTCAGGATGTGTGCTTCTACACCTACTGTGGGACAAGGCTGGAAGTCAGAATGCGTGCTTCTATGGCTACTGTGGGATAAGGCTGGGGGTCAGTATGCGTGTTTCTATGGCCACTGTGGGATGGGGGTCGGGATGTGTGCTTCTATATCAGTGATCTGAAACATTAGAACCTTCAGCTGCTGCCAGACTACAACTCCCGTCATTCTATAAAGTCATTGGCTGGAGCCTGGTAAAGCCTGGAAAGTATGTGTCATTTTTAGAAACTGGTTTTTCTTGTTTTTCAATTTGAAGTAATAACTTATGAAGCTTATCTATAGTTAGTCTTTTCTCATAAAACATAAATGACACAAATGTCAACAGATGGAATCAGTATGAGTTATTGCTGTGGTAAGTACCTTTTACTACACAGGTCCATTACAGCTGACTTGATAAGAAAAATAATGCACAGTATTCTATACAAAAACAAATCAGTGACAGGTTCATTAGATTATGTGTTTAATTGGATTTATGTTAAAGGGGAAATGTCAGTTTATACCAAATTGGGGGTTTGAAAGCTTTCACAAGCACCTATATTTAGACAAGTTTATATAATTTTTATTGTTATTTGTCAGATAGTAAAAGCCTGGCAGGCACTGGCACACTGTTTCCCAATCCCAACTGCCATTCTTACCACACTAAGTACTAGTTCATTTGCATAAACTGGCAAATAAAGTTAACTCGAAATTATCCATTTGTATATTATTCACATATTTAGTAATACTTTGAGTGCCAGAGATGTATCCAATGCATTGCTTTGCAATGCGTTGGATACCTCTCTGGCAATCAAAGGTTTAACCCTTTACATAGCAGGCACATTTCCAACTCAATGCAAAACAATGTGTTGTAGATGTCTCTAGAATCCAAGGGGTTAATGGGAATGTACTGTGACAAATGGGTCCTTTAACCCTTTGAGTGCCAGCGGGGTATGCGACAAATTGCAGAGCAGCCTCATACTGATTCCATCTGTTTATATTTATGTAATTTATGTTTTATGAGTAAATACTAAATACGGATAAACTAATTGATGTTATTACTTCAAACTGAAAAACAAGAAAAACAGTTTCTAAAAATAAAATATGACTTTGAAAATTTTTTTAAAAATCACTAATGCCTACAAATAAAATTGGCTTACATAATCTTAAATGTCAAGGGGTAGGGATGGGTAAATATTTGTGCCTCAAAAGAGAAGTGTTTGATAGGAATGGAGTAGTGAGGCAACCATATCGTCCAAGATGCATGAGGAAGATAGTTGGAGCAGCTAGTGATGGGCAAAAGTAAAAAGAAAAAAACGTTTGAATATTTGAGGAAAAACCTCAATTTGCTACAAAATTAAGGAACATAGAAAATATATAAAATTCCCACCTTCTTGCCATAAACAATTAATTTTCCGTGAGAATGTTGCTGTTTTGCACCAATGCTTTCTACGGCTGCAAGAATTCTTGCTGCATTACTAGTACTGATGAGTACTGAGTGCTGAGTACTGAAGGGGAAAAATACACAGTTACATATAGTTACATAGTAGTTTAGGTTGAAAAAAGATTTGCGTCATCAAGTTCAACCCTTTAACCCCATCGCGACGATGGACTTACCAGGTACGTCATGAAAAAATGTCACTTAGTGACAGATGACGTACCTGGTAAGTCCAGGAAGTCATTCGCTACAATAGGGGAGAAAAAAAAAAAACGTGGTTAAGTGCCGGCCGCGTGTGCAGTCGGACGGTCACTAAAGGGTTAATACACAGTTGAATGTAAAAGTCATCAGCAGACTGTAACGGTTTTACTGACACTCAGACCAGCAGGTTAGAATAAAACACAGTTTTATTAAATGAAAATAAATATGAAAGATCGCCCTCTACAGGCCACAGCAAATGTTGCAATATAATGCAGGTATGCCCCCACAGGCCCAGTGTACAGAAACAGAGTTATCACATATACTGTCACAGGACAGGCACACAATAGTGAAACAAATAAAGGGTTAAGAGCAATAATTAGTCAGTCTCTGTTGTGGTGTTTGGCACGCCCAAGATGGTAATGAAGCAGTTATAGGTGTAGATGGTGTAACACCTAAAGTTCTTAAGATAGGGAAACTGCTCAGCAGTGCTCGTTGAGAGGTAGGATCTGCAGAAAAGTTGCTAGAATAGCCCCCACGGGCGTAACAGCGGATACAACTTAATCTGCAAGTGCGTGAGTCGGTAGCCCCCACGGGCGTCTCAACAGAGGTAGCTTGTGATGCAAGAGCTTGCAAATAGCCCCCACGGGCGTATAGACGGAGACCAACTGTACCGGAGCAATATGAGCCTCTAGCCCCCACGGGCGTGTACTGAAGACAACCTGCAAGAGCTTAAGCCAGTAGCCCCCACGGGCGTAACAACGGAGACCACAATGTACTGCGAGATCAAGCCAATAGCCTCCCACGGGATATACCGGAGACCAACCTTAGCTGCAATAGCTTGAGCCAATAGCCCCCACGGGCATAACCGGAGAAACCACCGTATGTGTAAGAGCCAGAAGCTCCTCTACCGGGTATGTTAACCCACTCGACTACTCTGCAGATGAAACAGTGAGCCGCCGACCAGACTGGGAATGTACACGGCCGGCTCAGCAGAAGTAGCGAAATACCAGCTTAGGCTCAATACCAGTGCAAGTGGACTCAGCATTGGAGACGGCAGCACAACAAGGGTTATGTCACAGCTGGAATCGAAGGCTCAGTAAAGAGGGATGGCTCTGCAAGTGTAAGGATGGCTCAGTAACGGATGCACAGCTCTGCAAAACAAGCACGGAGACTCAGCACTGGAGACTAGGCACTGCAAGTGTTAAACACGATCCGCCTGGTAGGCCAACACAGCGGAAGTCAGAATGTCGCTGCGGCGACAGCAGGAACAGGTAGCCGAAACAAAACGGATCACTGGAACAAGCCGGTACAGGTCACGGAGCAGGAAGTCAGCCAGGCCAGGTCAGATCACGGACAGGAACGTCAGCCAAACCAGGTCAGATCACGGAGCGGGTTCTCAGACAAGCCGGGTCAATGACGAGCAGGAACGTCAGCTGGGGCGGGCTGGGCCGGGGGGAAGGGGTGCCCCCGGGCCGGTCATAAATCTGGGCTGTGGGCCGCAGCCTCACTCCATCTCCTGCTTCTACCAGCAGGGGGCGTGCACGAGATTGTCTGCCGGAACAGCAGCTTGGAGAATAAAAACGTTTAATGCGTTGGACACACGTGTAGTGGAGGTCGGACTTCCAGCTTCAGCAATAAGGGTAGGTGGGGGTCCCTCACACAAATAGGCTGGACCAGTAGGATCTTATTGATCTCCCAGTGGGAAATGTTCCTTTAGGCTGAGGGCCTTTGTGCAGCACCTTCAACCCTTCAGCACACTTTTTTGTTGCCAGAAAGTCTGAGCCTGTCCCTCTTTAATTTACTGTAAGTGTAGCAGGAGACTCAGGAGAGGCATTATGTGTCGCTTTTCTCTGTTGGGCCAGTGGTGTTTAACCCTTTGAGTGCCTTAGGGGTGTGCAACAATACTTAGCAATGTGTTGCTTCACACTTTGGTACTCAAAGGGTTAACCCTTCAAGTGCCAACCAGAAATCCGGTACTTAAACGGTTAACACTTTGTCCTGAAAGAGGGCAGTCTGTAGGTACTGTCACTGCCGGGTTCCTTGTCCTGATCATTTGCCTCTCTCACTCAGCCACATGACTGACATTCAGTGAGAGAGCAGCAAGGAGCCAGCAAGTGAGTGGAGAGGGAAGTAGAGACAAAAACGTACTTGTGGCTGGGTGTGGGAGCATCAGTCAGGTCTGTCTGACACAAGTTTCTGTCATGTATTGTGTGGTGAATGGGTATTATTTCAGCTCTGCAAAAAAAAAAATATATATTGGGGACAAGGTTCTCTCACCCCACGGAGGATTTAACTTGAAGAAGCCACTCATCATCTCCATCAATGAGAGTGCACATGTGCAGGAGGATATTGGGACAGGTCACATGACCATCATGAAGTCGGCACAGGGCTTGTATCCAGCATCATGGGAGACTTCAGCAGGGACTGCTAGCTGTGTGCACTGCTGCTTCTTCTTCACCTGAAGTATATCATGGTAAGCTTTATATCCCCAGAGAGAAGAGGAAAGGGGCAAAGGAGGGACTTCGGTCTCACCAAAACTGGGCTGCACTTAGCATTGCATCATAGTGTCAGACAGCAGTTAATTACAGAGCTGAGTTGTGCCCAGAACCACTTTTGTGAGACATCTAACAAAAAGGAGGACAGAGTGAGGCTGAATCTGTTTGTAAATTGTGTTCAGTTTAATGCAATAAAAGGTATAAAGTCTGTAGGTACACAGGAGTTAACCCTCCAAGTGCAAGAAATGAGTGCCAAGCATTTCAGAGCAATGCTCTGAGCATCATGGAACTCAAAGGGTTAAGGGGAGCTTGACTTGTGGTAATACAGAGACAGTGTGTAAGTTTGTCAGATGGTGTGGATGTGTGATTGTGGGTATTTGAGAGAAATTGTGTGTGGGAGACCTTCATTACACTCTTCCAATAACAGTGCATGTAAATAAATTACCTCATACAAACATCTAGTACACAAAGGGTTAAATGTAGCCTGTGCTTCTTGTTTAGCTTTATTGATTGTCTTCTCTGTTGTGGTGGCTATTTAACCCATTGGATACTAGCGTCAGCAACACTTTTGTCTTTAGCATCCAAGGTGTACACATTTGTGTTGCATGGGCAGGGGTGTGATGTGTGTGAGGAGAACACACAATCCAGTCCTGCTGTAAAAAAGAGCAAAGGACTTGTTGTTGTGCTCTGCACCTTATCATTACCCTTCTGTACACAGTTATGTCTCCTTCCCACCCTGTGTGACAAGAAAGGGGCAATGTGACGGTGTACTGGCAGTTCATAACATTCCTTTGTGTTTGTATACAAGGTATGTGCAAACTATTCTTGTCTTGCTGATGAATTTTGTTATTATAATGTAGTCATACCTTGGAATTATCAGGGGTTTGAACTAAACCTCAGGGTAAAAGACCAAATTGTTAGGGTGCAGACCTCACTTGCACTCAAGGGGTTAATAGTACTATTTAAGTACGATTTTTTTTGTTTAGTTTGCGCCTCTTTGACGGGGCGGGGGGGGGGGGTAGTGTTAAACTTTGTCCTGGGGACTAGTAGCTTCTAGTTAGGCCCATGAGGAGGACTAGGGAGTCTGTGAACGTAGTGTGTTCTGGAGCCTTACACTGAAGGAAAATCAGGGGAGGGCTGGCCTGGGGGGCAGGGGGGCAATTTCCCCCTGGGCCAGTCTTATGTCTGGGCTGGTGGGCCACTCCTGCTTGTTGCTGCAAATACTAGTGATACCACAGAGCTTACAATTGAAATGGAGCTACAATCCAAGTGGAGCTACACTAGTAGCATAACCCATTTCTCTTGTAAGTTCTATAGTATCACTAGTGCAGCTTTACTTACATTGTAAGCTCTGTAGTTGCACCAGTGTAACCCCATTTCAATTGTAAGCATTGTGGTATTGCTTGCCTTACTTCACAACACTAACCCTTTGAGTGATAGATGGGTATGCCACGCATTGCGAAGCAATGCATGGCATACCTTTCTTGCACTCAAAGGGTTAATGGCAATTTTAAAATTAACAAAAGTGGTTGGGCTGGGACAGTGGGCTGGAACGACAGTAAAATCGGGCCACTTGCTTGTTGTTGCCCTCCAGGCCACAAGTTGCCAGTCCTCCCCTGAGGAAAATGGTATCAGGACGCTAGATTTAAATATACTTTATATTAATGTTTAGACACAGAACTTGTTTGAAAATAGCATCTCAACACCAGTCTCACTTTTTAAAATCCCAGAATGTACCTTGTTCACTATCCCACCTTCCTGTATTAACTAATTGTGTCATAGGTTCATACTGTGACAGCCTTGGTGCCCTAGATCAGTGTTTCTCAACTGAAGGGATGGTGCAGCGGTTAGTAGGCATTTCTTTTTCCAGACAGGAAATCTCACGTTGTTGTGCTAAGTTCAGGAATCCTGTCAGTCACTGAGCATTGTTTGAAACTGGTGCTCTAACTGTGGTTAAAGGGATAGTAATACTTTGTTTTAACTTTATTTTATTTTGTAGGCATTAAAAAAACATGAAGAATGATATAAGTCTTATCTCTCAAACCTTTATGGTTTGAGAGATATTCACAAGCAAAGTTTCCCCTCCCCGCCCCTTTTACCTAGTGTAAGCCATCTCTTCTCAGATGTGGAATCCAGTCCATAGACCAGACAGATAACAGAAGGGGACAATCTTCTTTGTATGAGAACAATGAAAGCCCTTCCTCCCCACTTGACAAGTTTTTCAGCTTTTTCCCTTATCTTAATTGAAGATTGTCCCTCTCTGCAGTCTACCTGGGCATCTCCCTTCTGACCTGGTTGAACAGTGTGACATCAGTAAAAGGGGCGGGAGGGGGACACTTTGTTTGTGAATATCTCTTAAACCATAAAGGTTTGAGAGATAAGACTTATATCATTCTTCATGTTTTTTTTAATACCTACAAAATAAAATAAAGTTAAAAAGAAGTATTACTATCCCTTTGAGTAAAGGTACTCAGCACACACTGCAGTTTGGAAGTTCTCTTGGTGCTCTTCAGGTAACACACCGATATCTGCATATGGCAGCGGGGGAAGGGGGAGGTAAAGAAAAAAATATGAGACTGCACCTTCTTTTCTAACATCCCCTTTAACCATCTGATGGTGGGTTGTTCAGTGCATTGCATAGCAATGCATTGCACAACCCACTGTCCTTCATAAAGCTTCTGGAAAGGATAGAAAATGGAGTTGAGGCTCATTGAACTTGTTCTTTATCCCTTTCAGTTCTATAATTGTGTCAGCCATTGGACTTCTCTCTGCACTCAAAGGGTTCATATGTATGATTTCTTCCCCTCTCAATTATCCCACCCTCCTTTATCTCCCCACCCTATTGTCCATATTATTCTCATTTCCCCTCTCCTCCACTTATCTTTCCATTGCCTTTATTTTCACCTTGCTTTTTCCCCATGTTGCCCTCCCCCTTTTATTTCTTCTCTCCCTTTCCCTTTCTCTCCTCTTTTGCCCTCTCTCTCCCCTTATTGACACTCATAGAATTGTAAGCTCTGTGGTATGACTAGCGTAGCTTCATTTCAACTGTAAGCTTTTTGGTATGACTAGTGTAGCTTCATTTCTATTGTAAGCACTGTGGTATGACTAGTATAGCTTCTTTTCAATTGTAAGCTCTGTAGTATCACTAGTGTAGCTTAATTTCTATTGTAAACTCTGTGATATCACTAGTGAAGCAATATTTCAGTTTTGAGCTCTTTGGTATCTCAGAATTAATTGAGTTTAACTTTTAAATCATTTCAAAGTTAATGATCAGATCTGTGCGTGTGTGTGTGTGTGTGAAGAGCCCTGGAATGTGAATGTGTGTCAGTATAAGGTGCCCTGGGGTGTATATTTTATACATGCATGACTTTAGGCCAGGAGTAGCTAACCTGGACCTCAAGAGCTACCAACAATACATGTTTTCAGGATCTCCCTGAATAAGCACAGGTGGACCTAATATAGTGACTGAGCCACTAATTAGTCCACCTTTGCTTTATCTGCGATATCGTGAAAACATTATTATTGGTAGCTCTTGAGGACCAGGGTTGGCTACCCTTACTCTAGAAAGAACAGGGATGGACATCCTGTGGCCCTCCCACTGTTAGTGAACTACCAATATCTATGGTGAGGAACCAATGACTCCTTGCTAGTAACAAGGTCAAAGATCCAATGTTACAAAAGTATGGGCACCCCTGTTCTACAGAATGCAAACTCTCTGCTGAAGTTTCTTTTTAGATTATAATCTTTGTGGGACAATTCATATGAAGACTGTAAACTCTAGGCATAATTTACGAATTACAAATACAATTCTCACCAACAACATAAAGTGGACTGAGGTATAACTAGTGCAACTCCATTTGAATTGTAAGGTCTATGGAATCATTAGAATAGCTCCATTTCAATTTTAAGCTCTGTGGTATCACTAGAGAAGCTCCACTTTGATTGTAAGATCTGTGGTATCACTTTGTAGCTTCATTTCAATTGTAAGATCTGTGGTTTGTATTACTAGTATAGCTCCATTTCATTTGTAAGCTCTATGGTATCACCTGCCTTACATCACAACATCAATGCCAATTAAAAACATAACAAAAGGGGATGGGCTGGGATGATGGGCCGGCGTGATAGTGGAAATGGGCCACTGGATTGTACTTGCCCCCAGGCCAAAAGTTGCCAGTCCTCCCCTGAACGTCAGCCAAGCCGGGTCGGGTCACAGAGGTGGTTCTCAGACAAGCCGGATCAATCACGAGCAGGAACACAGAATCGTAGTCAACAGTCCGAATTGGTACACAGGAATCAAGAACACCGGAACGCAGCAACAGCAATACTGGCTCAGAAACACCACGAAAGGGCAACTGACAGGTGTCACGACCAGGCATAAAAAGGTCACCAGGGGCGGGCCAAACCGACTCAGCAAATCAGTCCACCACAAGCGAGAGTGACAGAGGAGGATCACAGGCACTGTGATACAGGCTGAATCCTACTACCACTCTCAGTCACTTAAGTGTGTGAATAATATCTCCTGCATGTCTCTGTCACTTTTTAGTCAAAAATATTTTTTTTAACTGTCCCAGTCACTCTCTGCTACTGTCCAGAGGACTGACTAGTACCAATACTCTTAAAATCAAGTAAATCTAGCTGCCCCTCTTTTCCTGACAGTTTGTACACATTAATAGCCAATGTCAACATTTCAACAACTTTCTCTTTGTCTCCCAAGCACTGAAGTGGTACTTTTGACAGCACAGAAAACCACTGACTGTCACATTTGTCTTCCCAACAAAGGATCACAGCCCAGATATCCCAGAAGCTCTTGTTGCAGAGCAGACATCACCCACAGAAAAATAAAGATATTAAAATATATTAAATAATAAATTAATAATTAAAATAAATTATTTAGCATGTATTAAATGTGAATATTTATATAGAATAAGTTTGTATAAACCATGTACTAGGACTTGTAAACTATTGCATCTCAAACTTGTCTTTTGTTTTTTGTTTTTTAATAAAATTGTAATGCTCTACCAGGTTCACCTAGTGGTGCTGTTCCTATTACTTACTATGGAGATCTGTAGTCCATTACTCAAGCTCTTGTACACAGCCTATTGCAAAAAAAAAAAAAAAAAGAAAAAAAAATCCTTTGGACACTAGTTGGCTGAACCAGTTTTATATCCCTTTATATGCTATTATTTAACCCCTTGTATGCTAAACAGTTAAATCTTTTTTGTTCTTGCCTGTTATAGGCCAAGGGTATTTTCTGTGCCAGGAATCAGTGGATGGGACTGGGGAGTGAGGTCATATGAAGAGTGGGTGTGTCCATGGGTGGAGCTAAGAGCACCTAGACTACTTTGAATAGGGTTGCCAGGGATGCAAATCCAGCTGTACGTTTTCTCCAGAATTGCACCTCTACCTAATATCAATGCAGTACGATACACATATATTTTTTAGTGATTTATTTTATCAGATTGGGAGAGAATAATTATAATATTTAAAAGCAAATCAAGCAAGATTAAAACTATCAAAAACATAATTTTATGCATGCTTGCACATTTATGATACAGAAACCTGCACTGCATTACTTAAGACATTTCCAAAGTATTTGTTTTGCCATGATTCGGTGACGTCTTTAGCAGCCAAGGTAATAAAAACATGACTTTGTTTCCATTTAATCTTACCCAAAGATCTTCCTAAAACCATGGGCTCAATCCAAATGTTGGAATAGAAAAATGTCGGTAGGGCAAAATGGATACCGACCGACAAAATACAATGTCTTTGTCAGTATTCAAATGTCCTACCGACATTTAGCACAATGGACGTTAGGACAAAAAATGGGGTCTAGAATTGACCACTCCAAGCCTGGAGAGGTCTTTCTTATGCCTCAACGTGGCACGCCAGTACGCGTGACAGGTCACGTGTACAGGCGTGTCAGAAGGGATCAAAGCAGTCCTTAAGGGGTTAATCAAAGGGAATGTTTTACCTATTCTCCATGGCGGAGATACAGAGGCGTAACTAGAAGCCTCCGGGCCTTGGTGCAAGAAGCCCCATGAGCCCCCCCCGGACCACATTTGCCCCCCTCGACTACATTGGCCCTCTCCAAAATGCCCCCATCTCCTACCTCCCTGGAGTGGCAGGAGCCCGGAGAGGTGAGTTGATCTCCCACACGGTCCTCTTCAGTAATGCAAAGCGCTGGGAGATGATGTAATCTCCCAGCGTTCTGCATTACTACAGTGCCAGATGGAGATCGCGGGCGCCAGCCAGAGGGGTTGCAGGGGGCGGCCGGGCCCCCTGGAGCGACGGGCCCGGTCTCGGGTGTGACCCCCTGCGACCCCTATAGTTACACCACTGTGGAGATGGTTTGCCCCAGAATTGCACTACTTTTCTTAGTGTATCAGCCTTAGTGTGTGTGTGATTTTATTAATCCTACCACATATGTTGCGTATCCCCTGGAGAGTGCAGAGACACCATGAGATGGGATAAACACATAGTGATAATTCAGGTGGTTTCCACTGCACAGTATTTGATTACACAGCGCTCAATCATGTAGATTATTGTTTATTGTTTTTAAGACATCCCTAAAACTAAAAAAAAATCCCAACTGGGTTAACAAGGAAGGAATCTTCAAAAATAACATATTGTTCATAAACATGTTTTTGTTTTTTGATGGGTTATTATCTATAAAAATAGATTATACATTTTAATCAGTGATGTAACTAATCTTCAGAGGTCAAACATTGTTTGGGTCCCTTAACACAAAAGTATTTTTATAGCCACATAACTAGAACCTAATTGACCATGGAGCCAATGGTGACCCCATGGATTTCTGACACAGCATTACCCTCTGTAGTTATATAACCCTTATTTTAAAGGGATAGTAATACTTCGTTTTATCTTTATTTTATTTTGTAGGCATTAAAAAAACATGAAGAACGATATAAGTCTTATCAATCAAATCTTTATGGGTTGAGAGATATTCACAAGCAAAGTTTCCCCCTCCTGCCCTTTTTACCTAGTGTAAGCCATCTCTTCTCAGATGTGGAATGCAGTCCATAGACCAGACAGATAACAGAAGGGGACAATCTTCCTCCTATGAGAATAATGAAAGCCCTGCCCCCCTTGAAAAGTTTTTCAGGTTTTTCCCTTATCTTAATTGAAGATTGTCCCTCTCTGCAGTCTACCTGGGCACATCCCTTCTGATCTGGCTGAGCAGTGTTACATCAGTAAAAGGGGCAGGAGGGGGATACTTTATCATTGAATTACTCTTGAACTATAACTCTGACAGAATTGAAATAACACTCTCCAAAGTCCAAATACTATGAAGATTAATTAGAGCTACTTTTATTATGAAACATTACTATCCCTTTAATGTAGGGTGCTTATGAAATTTTCATTCTGTAGGGCTGCACAGGTACCAGTACAACCCTGCAGTGTGTGTGTTTCATAAGTGTCCTGCATTAAAGGGGAGACTGGCCACCTTATTTAACCTTTTAAAGACCAGACAACTCTGCAGAGCATTGCTTTACAATGCAATGCACACAACTATGGTCAGTACCATGCTTAACCCTTTGAGTGGCAGGGGGGTACCCAAGCAAAGGGTTAAGGAATACTGACACCTCCTTATTAGAGTAACCGCATATCATGGATTACACGGAACAGTTCCATCTTTTAACCCTTTGAGTGCCAGAGGGGTATGCAACGCATTGCATTGTGCTGCATACTCCCTCTGGCACTCAAAGGGTTAAATGTGTATGCAAGCAATTTCCGGAATGAAGACTCAGTAGTTTAGAGTTCTGCATTCTAGAGGAAGAACTGGTCTTTAACTGCAGTGACAAAGGGATGCCTGTGCTGAGCTACAAAATATGGCCTTAGTGTAGCCTTACACAATAAAATTGAGCTGCAAATGCTGCTTGGGAGGAAAAAGGTCTCAGTTATGTTTTAGTACGCTGTGTGGAGGACATTTTCATGTAGCCCAGCACAAAAGTACCTTTCTGCCACAGCAGACAATAGCAGTCCTCCTTCTAGTATTTAGAGCTATTTAGAGCTATGTGGTATGAGAGAAAGCACCATTTGTATGCTGACATTTGCTGACATTTAATGAGATCAGTATAGGGTAACGAGCTCTCACAGGATGTGCACTAACATCCAGTAAAATTAGCAAGGAGTCACATGATCCCCTAAAGGTTGTGAGCTAACATCCAATAAAGTCATCATGGGGGTCACATGATCCCCCTCAAGTTGCTTTGTAACAGCCAATTAAATTATCATGGGGTCACATGGTATCCTTTTGCAATGGTGAATACATATATGTAAGCATCAAAATGTTGCATGTGTTAAAGTGTCGCAGGTGTCGCTTTTCAAACATCGCCTTTGCAAAAGGATATCTATCTGGTCCACTATTAGGTTACCTTAGGTTAGTTAGGTTACAATTAGGTTAGGGTAGTTTGGGGGTACAGTTATTAGAGTTTAGAGGGTGGCTTTGGTTTAGCTTAATTTTTTTAGGGTGGTCAGGTTAGTGTACTTAGGGTAGGGTAGGTTATATTACTTTGTTTAGGGTCATAAGGGCACGTTAGATTAGGTTAGGGTAAGGAAACATTGGTAAGGCAACACGGTATTCAGACTCTCTCTCATAAATCTGCAACATTTTGATAATAAAACATCACATGGTCCCCTGGTTGGAAAGCCACACAGGAGCCAAGATGGAGGACTCTTTCTGCTGCTTTCACTAGTGTCCTTGAATGGCATAAAGAAAAAACGAACAAAAAACACAGGGACGCCAATAGTGCCTTATCAAACTAATTCACAAATGTGCAACTATGTAGCAATAACACTCACAATAATGAGTTGCTGCACTAATGCTTACGTATAAACGCAGCCAATATAGCATACAGGGGGATCTTACCGCCCCTGTTCGGTAGCTGTTGAAATAGCCTCCTCCACGTTCAATCTGGCATCTCTTCTCCTCATTTCTTCCTGTATATTTATATGTAGCGAATCTCCGCCGATAATCCCTAGGAGTTTTAGAAACCCAACATCCTAGAAAATAAAGGGGTAATCGTTACATTTGCACATTTGTGAATTAGTTTGATAAGGCACTATTGGCACCCCTGTGTATTTGTTCTTTTTTCTATGTTGAGATCCTTCGAGAGTGGAGGTGGGAGAGCGGCCAGACATCTATTGTGGTGAAGCTGATTGAGGGTTGGTTTTAAAGGGATAGTAATGTTTCATAATAAAAGCAGCTCTAATTAATCATCATAGTATTTGGACTTGGAGAGTGTTATTTCAATTCTGTCAGAGTTGTAGTTCTAGAGTAATTCAATGACAAAGTATCCCCCTCCCGCCACTTTTACTGATGTAACACTGCTCAGCCAGATCAGAAGGGAGGTGCCCAGGTAGACTGCAGAGAGGGACAATCTTCAATTAAGATAAGGGAAAAACCTGAAAAACTTGTCAAGGGGTCAGGGCTTTCATTGTTCTCATAGGAAGAAGATTGTCCCCTGCTGTTATCTGTCTGGTCTATGGACTGCATTCCACATCTGAGAAGAGATGGCTTACACTAGGTAAAAGGGGCGGGAGGGGAAGCTTTGCTTGTGAATATCTCTCAAACCATAAAGGTTTGAGAGATAAGACTTATATCGTTCTTCATGTTTTTTTAATGCCTACAAAATAAAATAAAGATAAAAGGAAGAATTACTATCCCTTTAATTAACAAACTGTACGTTTGTATTGGAAGAGCCGTCCTATTTCATTCATCACATCAGCTCCTTAGACAAGTGTCTGTGAGGCCGTTGTACTAAGCAATTAAGTAATTCTGGACTATTCCAAGCTGGCCTTATGGGACAAGTAAAATGTCCTTAAATTTCCATTGATTTAAATGGAAATTTAACCCCAAAGGAATTTGTTAGCATCCAAGGGGTTAAAAGCCACATTTAAATCAACTAAAATGTTTCACTCTCCCCCCCCTATGGGGAACTTGGTTTACTCCAGAATTACGCCAGTTCTTCTTAGTACATCATTGTGTAATGGTGGCAGTGCCGCTGTTCTCCTCCTTCTCTGTGCACGGTACATTTAATTGCAGCTCTTGTGTCATTAATCTGGGGACACTGACAGCCTGTGTTATTTGTCTTTTTCTGTTAAAAGAATATTTCAGAGATATCAGTGTCAGGTCATTTTGAAAGTTCCCACTTAGAGCTATTACCCTGAAGCTGTTGTTGGACTACAGTTTTTCTCACTCTCAGCCATCCAACTGTAGTTGAGAATGATGGGAATTGTAGATTAATATGAGCTGGAGTGTGACAACTTGCCCATCTAGACCAGAGGTTCTCAACCCATGTCCTCAGTGGCCACTAACAGGCCAGGACTTAGGAATTTCCCTGCTTGAACACAAGTGTGTTGATCAGAGGCTCAGTCGTATTGATTAACTCACCTGTGCTCTTAAAAGGAAATTCTAAAATCCTGGCCTGTTAGTAGCCACTGAGGGCATGGATTGAGAACCACTGGTCTAGACATATGGCAAGAGTAGCAATAATGTGTCATTACTGAGGCCATAATGTTTTGTCTCTCCCTCTCTCTCTGACAAAAGTGTGCATGGGGGGTGGGGGTCCTGGGCTGTGCAACCCCTTTCTGTTTGTCTTTGCAATTTACCCCTAAAAAAAGTGATGGGAAATCTGTGGCCCTTCAGCAGCCTCTGTTGTACTACAATTCCCAAATCCTCAGTGGGGCAACATAGAGTTGATGATGATGACAGCTGTAGTCCAGCATTGCTGGAGTATCAAAGATTGCCCACAACTGCTGTACATACACTGACTTGTCCCCCTACACAAGTGATAGGAAGCATGTAGCCCTCCAACAGTTTTGAACTACAACTCCTATCATCCTGAACTTGGCTACATTGGGATAGAGTTGATAGGAGTTGCAGTACAACTAGGGTTGCCACCTTTTCTTCAAAAAAATACCGGCCAAGGCATTCCCTCCATAGACTTTGGAAGGAAGCCAATTTTTTACCGGCCTGCCGGTATAATACCGGCTGGGTGGCAACCCTAAGTACAACACAGCTGAATGGTCACAAGTTGCCCGCAGGATTTGTATACTGATTTACCCTCTTGCATAAATAATGTGAAATCTGTGGCCCTTCAACTGTTGGACTACAACTCCAATCATCTTCAGCTGATACTTGTGTTACTTCACAACATTAATGAAAGTTATAAACTCAACAGAAGGGGGAGGAGTGGGACGGAGGGCTGGAGCGATAGTGGAAATGGGCCACTTGATTAAATTTGCCCCCCGGGCCAAAGGTTGCCAGCCCTCCCCTGTTTGCGCCATTAACCCTTTGAGTTCCAGAGGGGGTATGGAACGCATTGCTTTGCAATGTGTTCCGTACCCCTCTGGCACTCACAGGGTTAAGCTTATTTTATCATCCTCTTCATAACTATAACAAGTTTGTCTGGGACAATACTAACACTTTAACCCCTTAAGGACCAGATGACGTCCTATGACCGTCACTGTCCTTGTACACTTAAGGACTGGTGACGGTCATAGCATGTCACGTACTACCGGGAGCGCTGCAGGTAAAAACGGGGCCTAAAATTGACCGCTTCAAGACTGGCGCGATCTCTCTTAGGCCCCAAAGCAACGTGCCGGTAAGCGTAACAGGTCACGTGTACTAGACCGTCGGCAAGGATCAAAGTGGTCCTAAAGGGAAGGTAACTTCCCTGCACCGCTAGTCCTAAAGGGGATAAAGGGTTAGTAATGTCTATGTAAAAGTAGTATATTAAAAATCACACATTGCGCTATGTATAAGACCTTATTGTTGTGTAATTCAAAAGTTATTAAGAGATAAAGATACCCCGCCCGCCCATTCTGGTCACATAAACTCTGAATCTGCAGTCTGGTCAGGACGGCCGTAGTGAGGGACAATCTTCAGTAAGCAAAGGGAAGTCTTCCCCTACTTCGTCAAGTGAGGCAGGATTTCCCTTATAATTACTGAAGTTTGTCCCTCGCTGCAGCCGTCAAGCCGCACGATCCGATTAGAAATTCAGTGGGAGGCGGCCAGAAGAGGTGGGCGGGGGATCTTTATTTCTTCATAACTTTTGTACTATACAACAGTAAGTTCTTAAACATAGCACAATGTGTTATTTTTAATATAAAGAAGACTCGGTGAATGATTTTTACATAGACCTTCCTAACTCTTTAAAGAGATAGTAATATTTCATTAGACAGTAAGGTCTGATCATTCATTAAAGTTTGTACTAAAGCTCTGCACCATTGCTAATGTTAATTTCAGTCTAGTTTATGTGTAATTATATTATAAAGTTCCCTCTCTCACCCCATTTACATATGTCAGTCTTCTGGCTTCAGATCAGAAAGCTGGTCCAGATGGATTGCAACGAGGACAGTTTCAGATCTGAGGGGAGGCTGCTTGACATATGGAAAAGGGGCGAGGGGAAAACTTTATAAAATAATTACACAGAAACTAGACCAATAAACACTGGCCACTGTGCAGAGCGTTAGTACAAACTATAAGGAATGAATGAACCTTACTTTATAATGAAACATTACTATCTGTTTAAAAAATGTCCCATGCCCTGATTGGCTGGGAGGAAGAGTGCACCAGAGTAATCTCCTCCTTCAAGTCAATCAGTGGCTCATGCATGTGTAATATTTGACCCCTTTCCCTGGTGGTGGTTCTGGTGGTGGCATTCAGATGTCTTTTAAAATGCATGTTTTCCCCTTTTATAAACAAGAAAAAAAATGCCATTATTCTATGGGACTGGTATAATGACACAATGCTATGGGGCTGGTCAGCAATTTTTTCCAGGGCTGGTTTTTATTCCCAGTCCGGCCCTGGCTGTTGTTTTTGCTAAAGAGGTATTTCGGTTGCATGGGGTACCTAGAGTTCTGGTGTACGACTGGGGGAGCCAGTTCGTGTCCGGATTTTGGAGAGCATTTTGTGAACAGATGGGCATTCAACTGTCCTTCTCCTCTGCCTACCACCCCCAGACCAATGGGGCCACTGAGTGTGCCAATCAGGGACTGGAGCAGTTCCTGCGCTGTTTTGTCACAGATCACCATGATAACTGGGCCGACCTGTTGCCGTGGGCAGAGTTCGCCAGGAACTGTGCGGTTAACTCTTCGTCCGGGAGCTCCCCGTTTATCATCAACTATGGGTTCCAGCCTTGTTTGCTCCCGGACTCATTCCAGTCACAACAGATTCCAGCTCTGGATGAGCATACTGAGCAGCTCCGCTCCACTTGGGCACAGGTTCAGTGGGCACTCAGTCAATCTTTCCAGCGTCATCAGCGCCACTCCAATCATAGACGGCTGGGGACAAGGTATGGCTATCCTCCAGAAACCTCAAGTTGCAAGTTCCGTCCAACAAACTGGCCCCCTGTTTTATTGGTCCGTTCAGGGTGATCCGTAAAATTAACCCTGTCTCTTATGCCTTGGATCTCCCTGCGTCCATGCGCATTCATAATGTGTTCCATGTATCTCTCCTCAAACCTCTGGTATGCAACCGTTATACTACTACCCCTGTGGTGCCAGGGCCTATTGAGGTTGAAGGTCAGGAGGAGTATGAAGTTCAAAGTATAATTGATTCCCGCAGACTTAGAGGAAAATTGCAGTATTTGGTACATTGGAAGGGTTATGGTCTGGAAGAACGATCCGGGGTTGAGTGTAAGGACCTTCATGCTCCGAAATTACTGCATATTTTTCACTCTAAATACCCTCAGAAGCCAGGTCCCTCTTCTAGGAGGGGGGTCTTTGAGAGGGGGGTACTATCACAGTGCCCGTGATTGCTTGTTTCTTGTTTTTCCTGTCAGTTAGCAATGGGTGCTTCCCATTGGTTGCCTGTGTTTAGCCCGCCCTGTATTGCCTTTATAGACTGGGCTCCTGCACCCTTTCACTGCCCTTTTGTGGTATTACTATGCCAGTGCACCGCTTGTCTGTGGTTTCCTGTGTACCTACTTGGCCTGCCTGACTACTCTCCTGTTCCTGCACCTGTGAACCGACCCGGACTGCCTGACTACTCTCCAGTATAGTTCCTGTGTACTGTTCCAGCCTGGCTGACGTTCCTGCTCCCGTGTACTGGCCCAGTTTGGCTGACGTTCCTCCTCCCGTGTACTGACCTGGTTTGGCTGACGTTCCTGCTCCGGTATCCTGACCCGGCCTGGCTGACGTTCCTGTTCCTGGATTCCGACTTGGCAGTGTTCTGTTCTGACTCTGGTCGCCTCGGCGACATTCTGACTTACGGTGCCTTCCTGGCTTTGGCACCGCTGCCCACAGGCTTGCCATACTTCCGATTTACTCTGAGCGCCTTGGCCTGTCCTCTATTAGTCCAGTCGCACTGTTGCCTCCGAGATAGCGCTGGTACTCGGTCATTGGTTTGCTCCACTCAGACACCGGTTGCTTGGGCTGCCTCCGTTATAGCACCAGTAGGGCCTCCGAGTTTCGCACTGGTTCGCTCCACACTGTCCTTCCAGTCGCAAGTGTTGCCTTCGAGATTGCGCTGGTATGCAGTAGTTGGTTTGCTCCACTCAGACACCGGTTGCTAGTGCTGCCTCCATAATAGCACCGGTAGGGCCTCCGTGATTGCCTAGTATATGGTACTGGTTCGCTCCACTCTGTCCTTCCAGTCGCAAGTGTTGCCTCCGAGAGTTGCGCTGGTATACAGTAGTTGGTGTGCTCCACTCAGTCACCGGTTGCTAGGGCTGCCTCCATTATAGCACCGGTAGGGCCTCCGTGATTGTCCAGTATATGGTACTGGTTCTCTCTACTCTGTCCTTCCAGTCGCCAGTGTTGCCTCTGAGATTGCACTGGAATCCTGTAATTGGTTTGCTCCACTCTGACACCGGTTGCTAGTGTTGCCTTCATTATAGCACCGGGATACTGCACTGGTTTGCTCCATTCCATCTAACCAGTTGCATATGTTGCCTCTGTGATAGCACCAGTATACTGCACTGGTTTGCTCCACTCCATCTAACCGGTTGCTTTTGCTGCCTCCGTTATAGCACTGGTAGGGCTTCCTCTACTCCTTGTCGCACCAGTCATAGACTGCCTTACCTGGTATTCGGTAAAGCCGGTAGAGCCTCATCAGTTCCTTGTTGCACCAGATACTAGGCTGCTTTACCCGGTAGTCGGTAAGGCTGGTAGAGCCTCTGCACTTCCTTTAGGCTGCCTTACCCGGTATTCCGGTAAGGCCGGTAGAGCCTCCTTAGTTCCTTGTTGCACCAGCCACTAGGCTGCCTTACCCGGTATTCGGTAAGGCCGGTAGAGCCTACATATGTATATATTGTATGCTATATTGCTTGAACCTGTCGTGTGTCTGTAACATATGTGAGATGTTCAGGACCTGTGAGGGTTCTTTATTTTTTTTCAATAAAGCTGTGTTTTTATCTTAACTCTGTGTCTGTGAGTCAAACAAACCGTTACATATAACCCCTGCCTCCTGTGGTGTGCCCGTTCCTCCTTGGTTAACCTAGTAAACCCTAGTTGCATAGGTTCACAGGATTCTTGTTTAAGGTCATGAGGTTTAGGCAACGAGGGAGGGGTGGGTGGACACAACGGACTGCTGAGCCCACTGCTTTTAGGTCGTAGCCTAGGGTCTTTAGCCACAAGTCTCTCACGGATCCGAGTGTTAATCAGAATGGCATAATCAATATATTCGGCCAAATCATTAGGCAATTCTCTAGCTGCGGTCTCATCTTTGATATGGTCAGCCAGACCTTGGGCAAATGCTGCTACCAATGCCTCATTATTCCAACCTACCTCTGCTGCTAATGTGTGGAATTCTATGGCGTATTCGCCCACCGTCCGATTGCCCTGTTGTATTTCCATCAGATGTTTAGCAGCAGAGGCGGTTCTACCAGGAACTTCAAATACTCTCCGAAATGTTTGCACAAATTCCCTGAAGTTCCTGGTGCAAGGTTTAGCATTTTCCCATAAGGGATTGGCCCATGCCAGGGCTCTGCCGGTCAGTAAAGATATCATAAACCCAACTTTACTGCGTTCATTAGGAAAGGCATGAGGGGTTAATTCTAGAAATATCTCAAGTTGGTTAATAAACCCTCTGTATAGACTGGGTTCATCATCATATCTGAGTGGCAACGGGGCAGAAGCGGTTAACCCTTTGATTGAGGCCACAGAAGTCACGGATTGACTCTCCGGTGTCGAAGCTGAGGAGACCACCGGATTAGGGACAGGTTTGTCAAGGTGCACTGTACGCTCGAGAATAGTTTGTATAGCCAATGCCAACTGATCCAAACGCTGCTCATGTACATCCATCCTCCAGAGGATGTTCTGTGTATTACCTTCACCCTTATTGTCTGAGGTCATGGCCCTTTCGTACTGTAACGGTTTGTTTGACTCACAGACACATAGTTAGGATAAAAAACACAGTTTTACTAAATACAATAATACAATAAGAACCCTCACAGGTCCTGTAATATACAACGTATAGTACAGACACACGACAAGTAATATTTAGGCTCACACAGGTCCAGCACAAATATAGGAGACAAACAGTTTATGCTGACATGGGTCAGGCAGAGGATAAGGTTTCCAGGTTTCAGAAATGTAGGAGTTAAAGTTCATCAAGGCAGGAGAACAGTCCCATATGTGAAGGTATTGAACTGATTTTTAAACACACATCCACTGACAGTTACCAGTCCACTGAGGTAACAGGAGCGCTACCGGTGCAGACTCGGAGGCAACACTTGTAACCGGTTTGACAGAGCGGAGCATAAGCCAAAGACGATGTACCGGAGCAATCTTGGAGTCAACACTTGCAGCCGGTTATACATAATGGAGCGTAAGCCAATGGCAATGTACCAGAGCAATCACGGAGGCAACACGACAACCGGTTTGACAGAGTGGAGCGTAGCCAATGGCAATGCACTGGTGCAATCACGGAGGCAACACTTGCAACCGGTATAACTGAGTGGAGCGTACGCCAGAGGCAATGTACCGGTGCAATCACGGAGGCAACACTTACAACCGGTTTGACAGAATGGAGCGTGAGCCAAAGGCAAGGTACCGGAGAAATCACGGAGGCAACACTTACAACCGGTTTGACAGAATGGAGCATGAGCCAATGGCAATGTACCGGTGCAATCACGGAGGCAACACTTGCAACCGGTTAGACTGAATGGAGCGTAGCCAAAGGCAATGTACCAGTGCAATCATGGAGGCAACACTTGCAACCGGTTAGACTGAAACGGAGGACTAGGCCAGAGGCGCTCCGTAGAGCCTAAATGGGACAACACTTGGCAAGCCTGCAGGAGCAGAGGTGCCAGACAAATCAAGGCACCGGAAATCAGAATGTCGCCGAGGCGACAAGGACCAAAACGGAGATCAGCCGAGTCGGAGCACAGGAACAGGAACGTCAGCCAGTCTGGGTCGGTACACAGGAGCAGGAACGTCAGCCAGGTCGGGTCGATACACAGGAGCGGACACTGAAGAATAGTCAGGCAATCTGGGTCGGTACACAGGCGCAGGAACTGGAGAGTAGTCAGGCAAGCCAAGTGGGTACACTGGAAACTATTAGAGCAAATGTAGCACTGGCACAGGAACAGCACGAAAGGGCAATGTGTGGGTGCAGGAGCCCAGTATATAAAGGCCATACTGGGCGGGCTTAACACAGGGCAACCAATGAGAACCACACATAGGATAACTGACAGAAACATATAAACAAGGGATCACAGGCACTGTGATAATATGGCCCTCATTGGCTGGCTCACTGGGATCTCTTACTTTGTCAGCCTCAGAAAGATGGTCAGCGCTGGCGGGAGCCTCAGCCGCGGGACTAGGGTGACCACATGAATGGAAATGTGGTTACCCTAGGGAGTCCCCTTGTTTTCATTTAGCAGGAAAAAGCCATTTAGCAATTTTTTATTAACCCTCGAGGAAAAGAGGAGTGTGTGTAATACATTTTGTCTCAGTTCACACTTTTCTGGTCTTCGAAGAGTAAAAAATATTTAATATATAGTGCTGTTATAGTTCCATAACTGAAAATAATCTCGCATGTATTTGCACTTTACACCCACAGAGCAAGATAAGGAATGCATGGTTTGAGGTTTGTATCATACCTATTGCAAGAAAACAAACCCACTTCCTGTTTTCATGTAAATCAGAAAGAGTTACCCAGAACACATTGTGCTTGACACAAGAAATCATCAATGTACCTTGACTTAAATGGACAAAAAAGAGGAGTAATTATGGAGCAAACCAATTGCACAGTAGGAAAGGAATTCAGATCCTCATTGATTTTAAATGGAGTGTTCAATCCCTTGAATTCCAGAAAGATCTCTGATGAAGGGGGTTAGAAGCCCATTTGAATCAAATATTTTAATGTTTACAGAGAAACTGGTTCCCCCCAAATTACTAAATTTTTCTTTTGAACATGGGGCCCATAAAATGGCAAATGGGCTTGTTGCCCATCCTTTCTGTTTCATTCTAGTCAGGCCTATTGCAAACATTCTTCTTCCATTGCTTTCCTACAGCTATGTGCACTCTATATTCTTTCTCAGTGTAAATAACAAAGCGATGCTCTTGGCACCTTATCTCTTAACCCCTTAACGACCAGCGGTCGTGGGGTGTGTGGTCCTTTAAGGACCTGATAGAGAATTTCGGCGTGCCGCCCCACGTGACTGATCATGTGGGGCGGCACGCCGAACTGAGGGACTGAAAGAGATTGCTCCAGTCTTGGAGCGATCAAATTCAGTCCCCGGTATTACTCACCGCGCTCCTGCAGGAGCGCAGTGAGTAATAGTATGTGACGTACCAGGACCGTCACTGGTCCTTAACTGCCGGACCAGCGTGACGGTCCGGGTACGTCACCGGACGCTAAAGGGTTAAACAAAACCGCAAAATGGCATCTAGAACGCCGAAACCGGTCAAGGGATTTTAATCCACAATGCACATATTTTTATATTATACTAGCATGTGTGTGGCATGGCTTTGCCCATGCAGCAAACTGTTTTTTTTTTAACCTTTTGTGTGCCACAGAGTTATCCAAAATTTTGCATTGCAATGCATTAGATAACTCTGTGGCACTCAAAGAGTTAACTTGTATTAAAAGTCAGACCTCGTGGTGGGGCAATAGGACGCCCTCTGATGTCCCCCAGCTACTGATCTCCCAGCCAATTTGAGATCAATAAAGTCTACGTAGGGGAGCAAAAGGGCTCCCCTGCTTCCATCTTACCCACCTGGTAGGAGTGGACAGGATGAGGAAACCCTCTCACATTAAAGGGATAGTATTGCTTGAAAATAATTTTATATTGTAGCCCTTAAAAAAACATTAAAATGATATAAGTCTTATCTCCCAAACCTTCATGGTTTGGGAGATATTAGCAAGTAAAGTTTCCCCTGGAGTGACTTCACTGCTCAAGCTTTCAGATTTGAAATCCGGTCCGCAAACCGGCCGTGGCTCTTCAGCAGTGCCGAGATCACAATCTTTAAAAGTAATTTCTTCATTGGAATGGTCTACAAAGTGTGCTTGCAAGTCAGGCACACTTTGTAGACAGTGCCAGTGAAGTAGTTCTTTTTAAAGATCGTGATCTCGGCACTGCTAAAGAGCTGCCTGCTGATCTGTGGACCAGATTCCAAATCTGTCCACTAGATGGCAGACTTGGCTAAAACAGCCAGGAAAAGGGAATTTGATTTGTATTATCATCAACATTACTTGCTAATATCTCCCAAACCATACATTTTGGGAGATAAGACTTATATCATTTTTAATGTTTTTTTAAGGGCTACAATATAAAATAAAATTATTTTCAAGCAATACTATCCCTTTAGTGATTCAAGCTTTCCCTCACTGAAAGGGATTGTGATTCCGCCAACTCTTACCCAGGTGTTCGGTGTAGAAAGGATGCAGAGGAACCCTCCTGCACCACTGCATCATCTCTATTAAACTCCCAGCCAAATTGGCATTGGGAGATCAGTAACTGGAGGACATCAGGAGGGTTCCTGATGCCCTACCTTGAAGTCTGACTTTTTTATTAGCTGTTGGTTGAGGAGGCAGAGGGCTTCACTCCCTTCCTCATCTTAAGCCAGTGGATAACTTTTTTTTTTTTTTTTTAAACAGGGTGGCAGAGGTGGCAGAGCCTCCTCCTCATCCAGTCAGCATTTTCCAGCCATGCCCCCTGACATCACTTAGATTTTTTTACAGTAATGTGCAAAAGTCCTAGGCAGGTGTGAAAAAATGCTGTAAAGTAAGAATGCTTTCAAAAATAGACATGTTAGTTTATTTTTATCAATTAACAAAATGCACAGTGAGTGAACAGAAGAAAAATCTAAATCAAATCAATATTTGGTGTGACCACCCTTTGCCTTCAAAACACCATCAATTTTTCCAGGTGCACTTGCACACAGTTGTTTAAGGAACTCGGCAGGTAGGTTGTTCCAAACATCTTGGAGAACTAATTACAGCTCATCTGTGAGTTTAGGCCGCCTCAGTTGCTTCTCCCTCTTCATTTAATCCCAGGCAGACTCGATGGTGTTGAGATCATCAGGGACGTGCACAGACATTTTGGGGGGCAGGGGCTCAAATGAAAAAAAGGGCACTTCTCATAATTATTTTTAATTTTTTTTTGTTAAAAGGGCACAAGGGCACTTTGGACAAAAAGGGCAGGTGCTCAAGCCCCCCTTGGTGTCTATGTGTGCACGTGCCTGGTAACTATAACCTCCGCTCCACTGCTAACAACTCACTGACTATTCCACACTACCTGAGCAGTATGATCACTCCAGATCTCCATACTAACTATAACCTCCACTACTAACAACTCACTGACTATTCCACACTACCTGAGCAGTATGATCACTCCAGATCTCCATACTAACTATAACCTCCACTACTAACAACTCACTGACTATTCCACACTACCTGAGCAGTATGATCACTCCAGATCGCCATACTAACTATAACCTCCTCTCCACTGCTAACAACTGACTGACTATTTCACACTACCTGAGCAGTATGATCACTCCAGATCTCCATACTAACTATAACCTCCGCTCCACTGCTAACAACTCACTGACTATTCCACACTACCTGAGCAGTATGATCACTCCAGATCTCCATACTAACTATAACCTCCACTACTAACAACTCACTGACTATTCCACACTACCTGAGCAGTATGATCACTCCAGATCGCCATACTAACTATAACCTCCACTGCTAACAACTGACTGACTATTCCACACTACCTGAGCAGTATGATCACCCCACATCTCCATACTAACTATAACCTCCACTACTAACAACTCACTGACTATTCCACACTACCTGAGCAGTATGATCACTCCAGATCGCCATACTAACTATAACCTCCACTGCTAACAACTGACTGACTATTCCACACTACCTGAGCAGTATGATCACCCCACATCTCCATACTAACTATAACCTCCACTACTAACAACTCACTGACTATTCCACACTACCTGAGCAGTATGATCACTACAGATCTCCATACTAACTATAACCTCCGCTCCACTACTAACAACTCACTGACTATTCCACACTACCTGAGCAGTATGATCACTCCAGATCTCCATACTAAGTATAACCTCCACTACTAACAACTCACTGACTATTCCACACTACCTGAGCAGTATGATCACTCCAGATCTCCATACTAACTATAACCTCCACTGCTAACAACTCACTGACTATTCCACACTACCTGAGCAGTATAATCACCCCAGATCTGAATACTAACTATAACCTCCGCTACTAACAACTCACTGACTATTCCACATTACCTGAGCAGTATGATCACTCCAGATCTCCATACTAACTATAACCTCCACTACTAACAACTCACTGACTATTCCACACTACCTGAGCAGTATGATCACTCCAGATCTCCATACTAACTATAACCTCCTCTCCACTGCTAACAACTCACTGACTATTCCACACTACCTGAGCAGTATGATCACTCCAGATCTCCATACTAACTATAACCTCCACTACTAACAACTCACTGACTATTCCACACTACCTGAGCAGTATGATCACTCCAGATCTCCATACTAAGTATAACCTCCACTCCACTGCTAACAACTCACTGACTATTCCACACTACCTGAGCAGTATGATCACTCCAGATCTCCATACTAACTATAACCTCCACTGCTAACAACTCACTGACTATTCCACACTGCCTGAGCAGTATGATCACTCCAGATCTCCATACTAACTATAACCTCCACTACTAACAACTCACTGACTATTCCACAATACCTGAGCAGTATGATCACTCCTGCTCTCCATAGTAACTATCAGGGACGTGCACAGACATTTTGGGGGGCAGGGGCTCAAATGAAAAAAAAAGGGCACTTCTCATAATTATTTTTTATTTATTTATTTTTTGTTAAAAGGGCACAAGGGCACTTTGGACAAAAAGGGCAGGTGCTCAAGCCCCCCTTAGTGTCTATGTGTGCACGTGCCTGGAGATCATGGCACTGTGGGGTCCATACCATCACTTTCAGGACTCTTTTTTTCTTCTTTACACTGAAGATAGTTCTTAATGACTTTGGCTGTATGTTTGGGGCCACTCAGATGCCTCCCTGATGGTATTGCATGATGTATAAATATGGTCCTGTACTTCTCAGCATCGAGGAGACCATTAATTCTGACCAAATCCCTAACTCTATTTGCAGAAATACAGCCCCAAACTTGCAAAGAACCTCCACCATGCTTAACTCTTTCCTGCAGACACTCATTCTTGTACTGCTCTCCAGCCCTTCAGCAAACAAACTGCCTTCTGCTACAGCCAAATATTTAAAATTTTGACTCATCAGACCAGAGCACCTGCTTCCATTTTTCTGCACCCCAGTTCCTGTGTTTTTGTGCATAGCTGAGTCTCTTTGCCTTGTTTCCAAGTCATAGGTATGGCTTTTTGGCCATATTTCTTCCATGAAGGCCACTTCTGACCAGACTTCTCCGGACAGTAGATGGGTGTACCAGGATCCCACTGTTTTATGCAAAGGAAAGTAAGCATGATGTGTCTTTCATGTGCTGCACTAAGTTTCCTTGGACAACCACTGAGTATATGGTCCTCAACGTTGCCCTTTTCTTTGTGCTTCTTCAAAAGCACTTGGACAGCACATCTGGAAACCCCTGTCTGCCTTGAAATTTCTGCCTGGGAGAGACCTTGCTGATGCAGTATAACTACCTTGTGACTTGTTGCTGTCCTCAGTCTTGCCATGGTGTTTGTCTTTTGACATTAAACTGTCTTCAGCAACCTCACCCTGTTAGCTGGGTTTGGCTGGTCCTCGCCCAGTTTTATTCCTCCTACACAGCTGTTTCTTTTTCAACCCATATATTAAATTGATGATCATTAGCACCTGTTTGGTATAATTGTTTAATCATACACCTGACCATATGCCTACAAATTCCCTGACTTTGTGAAAGTGTACGTAAAATTGATGCTGTTTGAAGGCAAAGGGTGGTCACACCAAATATTGATTTGATTTAGATTTTTCTTCTGTTCACTCACTATGCACTTTGTTAATTGATAGAAATACACTATTAAAGGGATAGTAATACTTAAAATGTAAAAAAAAAAAATATGTTGTAGGGTTTATCCCCCTGAGTAAAACAAGAGTACTCCCACTGCTGAAAGGTGTTTCATTCAAAAGTTATTAATTGAAGTTGAATTTTTTAGGTGCAATATCACAGTGGCCTGAAATTGTACATTGGCGCTGTTGCTACACCATCCTATGGAGATTTATGGTCCCGGAACCAGAGCTGTCCATAGGATCGTGTAGCAACAGCGCCACTGTACAATTTCAGGCCACTGTGATATTGCACCTAAAAATTCAACTTTAAAAATTAATAACTTTTGAATGAAACACCTTTCAGCAGTGGGAGTACTCTTGTTTTACTCAGGGGGATAAACCCTACAACATATATTTTTTTACATTTTAAGTATTACTATCCCTTTAACATGTCTAGTTTTGCAAGCATTCTTACTTTATAGCATTTCTTCACACCCGCCTAAGACTTTTGCACAGTACTGTATATCGATTTATAAAAGATGCCTTTTATTGGAAACTGACTCCAGAATCTCCTTGATACTCCCAAGAGAACCTGTACTGCTATATATTTTGCCTACTGTGAAGGCTTTGTAGCCAAGAACAGTCTACAGGGAAAACTCACGACTCTATAATGGGGAACAGGAAGTGTTCCATTCCACATTGTTAGACCGATTAAAGGGATAGTAATGTTTCATAATAAAAACAGCTCTAATTAATCATCATAGTATTTGGACTTTGGAGAGTTATTTCAATTCTGTCAGAGTTGTAGTTCAAGAGTAATTCAATGACAAAGTATCCCCCTCCCACCCCTTTTACTGATGTAACACTGCTCAGCCAGATCAGAAGGGAGGTGCCCAGGTAGATTGCAGAGAGGGACAATCTTCAATTAAGATAAGGGAAAAACCTGAAAAACTTGTCAAGGGGGGAAGGGCTTTCATTGTTCTCACAGGAACAAGATTATCCCCTGCTGTTATCTGTCTGGTCTTACAACCAGATTCCACATCTGAGAAGAGATGGCTTACACTAGGTAAAAGGGGCGGGAGGGGGAAACTTTGCTTGTGAATATCTCTCAAACCATAAAGGTTTGAGAGATAACTTATATCATTCTTCATGTTTTTTTAATGCCTACAAAATAAAATAAAGTTAAAACGAAGTATTACTATCCCTTTGAGAGGTACCTAGTAGAGAAGCAGTCATGATATATGGTGAGATATTCTTATTCTTCCATTACATGGCGACTGCGTCTTTCTTGATGTGCATTCATCTTATGAGCGTATACTTAAGATAATATCGATAACAAAGACCAGATCTACGTTTCTCTTGTGATTTTTATATAGAGGCATGAGTGACTTTGAACATACTGATGAAGTCTGGAGACAGTAATTCAAGCAGATTCAGATTTACTAAGATTGATGAACACCGTTGCACTAGCTCTGCTTTCACAGTCCTTAACAGAAAGATCTCTGGAAACTGATTCATGAAAATGTAAGTAAAAAAAAAACGGTAAAGATGAAAAATAATAATAATAAAAAGTATAGATAATTTGATTTCACATATCATACTCTATCGGAATATGTAGAGACAAAAAGGAGGTTGACCGTCACTTTCAATTAAATGTAGACCACAGAAGGTAGAGATTGCATTGGGAGTCAGCAGCCCTGAAATGGCAGTTAAAACTGAAGCAAGAAAATGTCGTTTTTATGGTATCGTGCTTAAAGTGGAACTGTCATTTAAAAAAAAATAAAAAAAATACTTGTTTAACCCCTTTAGGACCCTGGACGTTCCAGGACCATCCCGACCGTCGATCAGATAAGGATGGGTGACGGCCCTGGCATGTCATGATTTTTTTTTTATCAAAAAAGTCTAAAAGTGACTGCTTCTAGACCAGAGAAATCAGTTCCAGCCTCTCCCACGGCAAGCGGGTATGTGTGCTCACTCCGCCTGGTCCTTAAGGGGTTAACCGTATGCAGTAAATACAAAAAAATAACAGCATGTGCTTATTTATTTCACACTTTAATAAGTAGTTAAAATAATTATTTTAACATGCCAGAGCTTTCACTATTCAACGGCATGTTGCCAAGTAACTCTGGATTACCGAATCTGAGTATTTAACCCTTTGCAATGATTTCAATGCCTCTCCGGCACTCAAAGGGATTAAAAGGATAGTAATACTTTGTTTTATATTTATTTTATTTTGTAGGCATTAAAAAACATGAAGAATAATATACGTCTTATCTCTCAAACCTTTATGGTTTGAGAGATATTCACAAGAAAATTTTCCCCCTCCTGCCCCTTTTACCTAGTGTAAGCCATCTCTTCTCAGATGTGGAATGCAGTCCATAGACCAGACAGATAACAGCAGGGGACAATCTTCTTCCTATGAGAACAATGAAAGCCCTGCCCCCCTTGACAAGTTTTTCAGGTTTTTCCCTGATCTTAATTGAAGATTATCACTCTCTGCATTCTACCTGGGCACCTCCCTTCTGATCTGGCTGAGCAGTGTTATATCAGTAAAAGGGGCGGGAGGGGGATACTTTGTCATTGAATTACTCTTGAACTACAACTCTGACAGAATTGAAATAACACTCTCCAAAGTCCAAATACTATGATGATTAATTAGAGCTGCTTTTATTATGAAACATTACTATCCATTTAAGGGCCCAATGCAAATGTTGGAGACAGCTGTTTTTGCTGCCGACGGCATTTTTTCCAGCACAGTAAGCTAGTCAAATGCCTGTGAAAAAATACCGGCAAAAAATTCAAAAAAACGTTGTGTGATAAAACGAAGAGGTGTTTTCACCCATAGCAAAATAATTCAGATGTCTGCGTTAGCCATGAAGATCCGATAAGGGACTCAAGTCATTGCAGGAAAGTTAAGACCTGTTTTTTTGTGACTAGAGTCTCTTATCGGACCTTCAAACAGCTGACTCAGACACTTAACCCCTTCCCGACAATGGACTTACCAGGTACGTCCCGCAAAAACTGTCACTTAGTGACAGAGGACGTACCTGGTAAGTCCCGGAAGTCCGGGTCTCCGTGCGGCTGCACACCGTTCAGGGACTCCGGAATCATTTAGTAAAAAAAAAAAAATGTTCCTCGGGCATTAAGGTGACAGCCGCGTACGCAAGCGGCTGTCAGTAAGGGGTTAAAGTTAAAAAAAAGTTTTTAAAAAAACCCCTTAAGTCCTCAGTAGATGTATTGATATGGGGCCCTAAGCCCATATCAATACATCCAAAATATGAAAAATGTGTCAGACATTAGAAGAATTAACCCTATGAGTGCCAGTGGGGTATAATTTCCTAGGGTTAACCAAACCCAAGTTAAAAAACAACACCCCATTAAAAGTAACACTTACCATTAATCCTGATGTCCAACGATGTCCTGATGTCCAACAGCACGCTGTCATCTTCTCTTCTATCTCCTCAGCCTTTTCTTCAGTCTTCTTTCTTCTTGCTGTAAAACAAAATACAATTATTAATACAATGCAGAATATAATAATGCATAGTTTAACCCCTTGAGTGCCAGAGGGGTACGCAACGCATTGCAAAGCAATGCGTTGCGTACCTCTCTGGCACTCAAAAGGGTTAAAATATGTATTATTGTGCCGTGAATATGTTCTTATTATGCCATGAATAATGCCTCCATTTAATACCCATTTTGTTAAAAATGCCACAAATAAATATATAGATTGTATTGTTTATGTCTCCGTCACTGTGTGTGGCCACAGGAAGCGGCAGCAGAGGCAGTGATGAGTGGCACAGTCAGTCCCTTCCTGCACGGGCCGATGCCCTTTACACACAGAGGGAATTGGTACTGAGCCTGCCTTTATATATAGGCAATTTCACTTCCAATTCCCTCACAGCCATTGGCTGGAATGTGCTTTACGTACATCCCAGCTAATCAGATTCGAGTGGGTGTTCTTTAAACTGATTGGCTGGGATGTACGTAAGCACATCCCAGCCAAAGGCTGTGAGGGAATTGGAAGTGAGACTGCCCATATATATAAAGGCAGGCTCAGTGCCAATTCCCTCAGTGAGGAATTGGCATCAGTCCATGCAGGAAAGGACTGAGGGCTGTGCTGTTCATCACTGTTTCTGCCGCTGCCTTACACAACGGAGGAGACATAAACAATACAACCTATGTATTTATTTAGGACATTTTTAACAAGATGAACATTACATGGAGGCATATTCACAGCATAATAGAGGTATATTGACAGCACAATAATACATGTTTTAACCCTTTTGAGTGCCAGAGAGGTATGCAACACATTGCTTTGCAATGTGTTGTGTACCCCTCTGGCACTCAAGTGGTTAAACTATGTATTATTATATTCTGCATTGTATTAATACTTTTATTTTGCTTTACAGCAGGAAAAAAGAAGAAAAGACTGTAGAGATGAAGGAAGACTGAAGAGAAGACTGAAGGAGAAGGACAGTGGATGACATGTAAGTGTAACACAGGGTAGTTAGCGATTGGTGCTTGGCAGTATGTCAGGCACCAGTTGTTAGCTTTTTTCCCTTTAGCGGCATTTTGTGAACTTAACGCACAAAACGGACATTTGGCCACAAGACCTTTTTTGTGGCCTAACGTCCGCTGTGCTTTTAGCCGGTAGGACATTTGAATACCGAGTCAGACATTTGCTTTTGTCGGTCGGTAGCCATTTTGCCCTACTGGCATTTTTAGCACAAACATTTGGGTAGAGCCCTTAAGGTGTTGTTTCATATCTCTCCAGGCAGTAAAAAAATCTCACTCACTGTATACATTAAAGTGACAACGAATTTATTATAGGAAATCAATAAAAATGTGTGAAGTGTCAGTTTAACCATTGAAGGGCCAGCAAGGTGTGTAATGAATTGCATCGCAATGTATGACAATCCCTCTAGTCCTAGGCATGGAGAGGATGTGGTGTTTTAATGTTGCAGAAGCAACTGCAGATGTTTGACAGGAAACCACATGTAAAAGACAAACTTCCAGCACCTTCGTTTTCATACAAACAGATCAGAGAATCTGCGCTCCATCTCTCTGCTTCATATTATGGCATCATTAAAGAGCTAAAGCCTTATAACAAATTAGATCAGGGGTGTCCAAGTTCACCCTCAAGGGCCACCAACAGGCCAGGATGTAAGGATTTTCCTGATTAATCACAGGTGAGTTAATCAGTGGATCATTCATTTTGTGCTTAATCTTCATTCTTTGAAAATGGCCATTGAGTTCAATGAGGCTATTAATCCCATGAATGCTACAGAGAATGCAGACACATTGCAAAAGCAATGCATTGGGGACCATTGTAGCATTCGTGGGGTTAAAGCCCCATTTATGTCAACACGATTATCCTGAATTTTCAATTCAACACTGTGGTGTCAAGCCATAACATATTTAACCAATCCTGGAAGTCATGTCGATAGAGACGGACATGACAGTTCTTAGGAAGACCTTAGGACACAGACTTCTATCACTGCACGTGGTAAACTAACCCTTTATAGACCATAAGGATGTGTAATGCATTTTCCAATGCATTGTGCACCATTCTGGTCCTAAAATAGTTAAAGGGATAGTAATACTTCGTTTTAACTTTATTTTATTTTGTAGGCATTAAAAAAACATGAAGAACGCTATAAGTCTTATCTCTCAAACCTTTATGGTTTAAGAGATATTCACAAGCAAAGTTTCCCCTCCCGCCCCTTTTACCTAGTGTAAGCCATCTCTTCTCAGATGTGGAATGCAGTCCATAGACCAGACAGATAACAGCAGGGGACAATCTTCTTCCTATGGGTACAATGAAAGCCCTGCCCCCCTTGACAAGCTTTTCAGGATTTTCCCTTATCTTAATTGAAGATTGTCCCTCTCTGCAGTCTACCTGGGCACCTCCCTTCTAATCTGGTTGAGCAGTGTTACATCAGTAAAAGGGGTGGGAGGGGGATACTTTGTCATTGAATTACTCTTGAACGACAACTCTGACAGAATTGAAATAACACTCTCCAAAGTCCAAATACTATGAAGATTAATTAGAGCTGCTTTCATTATGAAACATTACTATCCCTTTAAGTAGGCTCATGCACTCTGCCTGCTATGCTTTGAACAAACCATCAGAAACTGTCATATTTGCCTCCATGGATAGAGACACACACATTTTTGGAGTTTTCCACCCTCTAACCTAAGATATGTCCTATTGTTCCAGTATTCCTCTTTTTTCAGAAAAATGCTTCCTCCCAGCACTAAATGAAATCCTTAAAGTGATAGTAATGTCTAAAAAAAACTTTTTTGCATTTAGAAGAGCTCAAAAAGCTGATCTAAATGCAAAAAAACGTATCTCTCAAACCGCTATGGTTTAAGAGATACGGGTGTTTGAAGTTTGATTTCTCCTACTGACAGCTGTAAAGTTGTCAGCAGGAGATCCGTGTCGGTCGACACGCTGGCGCTTGAGAAGTGCAGGGATCTCGTTACTTACACGGAATCCCTTCATTGGAATGGTCTAAAACATGTGCCTAGTGTTCAGGCACACATTTTAGACCATTCCAATGAAGGGATTCTGTGTAAATAACGAGATCCCGGCTCTGCTCAAGCGCCAGCGTGTCGACCGACACGAATCTCCTGCTGACAGCTTTACAGCTGTCAGTAGGAAACAGCGAACTTCAAACGTCCGTATCTCTTAAACCATAGCGGTTTGAGAGATACGTTTTTTTTGCATTTAGATCAGCTTTTTGAGCTCTTCTAAATGCAAAAAAGTTTTTTTTAGACATTACTATCACTTTAATCTATCAGAATAAGCCATTTAGCCCAATGTCTTTTTGCGCCAGATGTCACATATGACCCTGTTTATTGTCATTTATCAGAGTTCAACAAGTCATCCACATTGTATAATCAACATTATTTACAACTGTGACTGGAAATGGTAATGTCATTCCTTGCATGACTTCTTGCACATAATCATGTTAAACTCCAATTCCTTCTGTTTGGATGGTAACCAGGGCCGGATTTCCCAATTAGCAGAGTATGCAACTTCCTGGAGCTCCAAATTTTGAGGGGCAATGTCATAGCTGTGCTGGCCACACCCACATTTGGAATTGTGGGTTTGGCCAGGGAAATCTCAGTGTTTGTGAACAAGTTACTATGGAACCCCCTGGATGTTAGAGAGATCTCCAAAACATTGCATCCAAGGGGTTAAAGCCTTTTTTGTCCATGTTTGTTATGGGACAAGGATATTGACTGTGCCTGGAAACAGTGGATGGGGCTGGGGGCATGGCCATATGAATAGTGAGGGCGTGGTCATGGGCAGGGCTAATGGCACCTAGAGTGCCATGGCTATAGGCACCTAGGATGTAAATCCAGCCCTGTTGGTAACATAAAATGTTTAGTCCTCCTGTAGATATATAATATGGTATGCCATCCTGAAGAGACAGTTCAGTTTAATCTAATTCTTCATATTCACTTCACCACAACATAATCATAAGCATCACTGTCCTCATGTGCATTTATGATGGTGGCATAAGTGGTGCTTTCAGAGGGTTTGTGGATTATGCTTGGCTTTTTAAAGCTGAAGTCAATAGTTGAGTAATGTAAATCATTGGTCTTCACTGTATCCTTTACTGGGGTTGTCTGCAAAATAATAAATATATGATTATTAGTCAACTGGCAATACCCAGACAGAAGGTGGCTCATGTACTTACAAGAAATAACAAACAAACCAACTCCACAAATAAAAATTCCCCAAATTCCCATTAATTTAACCCCTTGAGTGCTAGAGGGGTATGCAACGTATTGCTTAAATGGGGCCTTTAACCGTTTGAATGTTACAGACGTCTCCTAATGCAGTCAATGCGTTGGACACCTCTCCAGCATTCAAGGGGTTAGATTTCTTAGTGAATCAGCCTCAAACATTGCAATTTGATTGCAGGTGATCAAAATATACAATCACCTATCAGATTGGTCCACAGATGCACTGATAGGCATACAAACATATTGCCAGTTGAAGGGGATTTGAACTGCAAGAACATTTGTACCAGCTGACATACAAATCTATGTGTGTATGTGGTCAAGATAGGCCGAGAAGCAGAAGTTTGGTTTTTGTAGTTTGGTTCATTACTCTGATTAGTGACACAGCCATATACTTACAATCTAATCATTCAGTTATCAAATTGCAGAATCAGCTCTGGTGTATAGTAAAAGCATTTGAGATCAGATCAGAACTATTTATCAAGTGGCCAATGGCTAATTGTATTTGGCACCTGCTTATTCATCAATGAGCAAGTGCCAGATAGAGCCACCATTCCCATCTGCCGGCTTCAAGCTGTCATATAAATCTATGGAGGGAAACACAAGCATAACCTTACTCTGTACGCATATGTGTGTGTGTGTATCTTGGAAATTACTGCATTTTCAACATATTTTTATTATATTTCCCTTCACATGTAAGGAAGGGTAGTATGATCAGTCATTGATATACCAAAGATATCTGTCAATGATCGCGGCAAAGAGCAGCATATCAGATACTCTGCTTTTGTTGCAGGTAATTAGTCCTTCCTTAGGGCCTAATTCAGAAAGATAAAGAGGTGCAATTCTGAGCCTCCCCAACTCCACCCAAAATAGGGCTTTTGACCCCATGAATGGTAGAGAAGTCTCTAAAATACAGTAGGTTAAAGGTCCCATTAGATCAATAGGAATTTGGGGTGATTTGTCCTTCTCAAGTCTTGTGGAATTAGACCTTCAACTTTTGTTGACTAAATTTTTGGAAACACAGATTTGCATCACTGGAACTCTTAGACCAGAGATAGGCAAAATACAGTCTGTGAGCCAGATTCAGCCCATGGACTGATTTAAACTGGCACTTGGTTCTGGCTGGATGTATAAGTGCAACAGTGCTACCAGGGGCGGACTGACAGGACCCAGGGACCCTGGTCCAAAAAGAGGTCTGGGCCCCCTGCAGAAATCTCCACATTGCCCTCCTTCCACAATGCCCCCTTCATCTCCACAATGCCCCTTCCACAATGCCCCCTTCATCTCCACAATGCCCCTTTATCTCCACATTGCCTCTTCCACAATGCCCCCATCTCCACATTGCCCCTTCATCTCCACAATGCCCCTTCCACAATGCCCCCTTCATCTCCACAATGCCCCCTTCATCTCCACAATGCTTCTTCCACAATTCCCCCATCTCCACATTGCCCCTTCATACCCACAATGTCCTTTCCACAATGCCCCCTTCATATCCACAATGCCCCTTCCACAATGCCCCCATGTCTACATTGCCCCTTCATCTCCACAATGCCCCTTCCACAATGCCCCCTACATCTCCACAATGCCCCCTTCATCTCCACAATGCCCCTTAATCTCCACAATGCCCCTTCATCTCCACAATGCCCCTTCCACAATGCCCCCATCTCTACATTGCCCCTTCATCTCCACAATGCCCCCTTCATCTCCACAATGCCCCTTCCACAATGCCCCCTTCATCTCCACAATGCCCCCATCTCTACATTGCCCCTTCATCTCCACAATTCCCCTTCCACAATGCCCCCTTCATCTCCACAATGCCCCCATCTCTACATTGCCCCTTCATCTCCACAATTCCCCTTCCACACTGCCCCCTTCATCTCCACACTGCCCCCTTCATCTCCACATTGCCACTTCATCTCCACACTGCCCCTACCTGCAGTCCCTGGTGGTCTAGCGGCATGGCTTAACACTGTGCGAAGTCCCGCGCACCTCTAGTAATGCAGAGGCTGGGAGATGATGTCATCTCCCAGTGCTCTGTATTACTAGAACGTCACGCTGGCGGCCGTAGTTGGAGAGCAGCTGAGCAGCTCCACAAACGGGCCCCATAAGTGGCAGGCGGCAGTGGCATTGCTGGAAGCGGCAGCGGGCCCCCTTCGGTCACGGGCCCTCGGACCGTGACCAAATGCCCGTATGGTCAGTCTGCCCCTGACTGCTACTACACAGAGAAAATCACTTCTGGATTTCTATGCAAAAGGAAAAAAAATATACATGTATACAAGCACAAGTTTGATACAGCTGTATCATTCTACCAGTGTAGAGAGACACCTCATTGATACAGTCTCTTTGAAGCAGCATAGCTGTTAGTCAGAAGCATATGAAACAGTGAGTCACAACATTGTTGCTTTCACTAACGCCTGTCAGGAAGGAGGATTATTACTGGAGTAGAATATATTAATCACAAAGTTTTGAACACAGCTGTGGCTCTTGGGCTGACATAAATGTCGACTCCCATCCTTGCCTGGTCTATGATCACACCCACACTTCTCACCTGACTCTGCAATCAGCCCAATCCATGCTGAGGCAGGGCATCTACATTGACTGTCAATTAAGGACAATAATTTGGCACTTACTGGTCAAACTTCAAGTTGGACATAGACTTATGGTTATGGTTAGCATTAGGGGTGGGAAACAACTCTCACCTCAAGAGAGAAAAGTCCAAAAATCTGAATTTTTGCCATCAGTGGGAATTCTATTGAAAAGCGCACTTTTTCTGCTTTTGTCCTCTGCACACACAGCCTTGTCTCATTCCACTGTAGCCATACAAACCAACATACTGCCCCCCCAAATGCCTTATCCCAATGAACTGGTAGGCATAGGGATGGGCACACTATATTTATTACATTTCTTTTGTGTTTAGTAAAAGGTGGAGCACTGGTGGGATATTGGCAGAAGGCAGAAATTTGGCATCTGTATCTTATTATACCTTATCCTTAAATGGCAAATTAAAATTGTCAGTCATTTTAATAAGACAGACCAAAATGAATAAAGATCATTTTTTGCATACAAATAATGAGTCAACTGTGTTAGCCTTCCTATAAACTTGATGATTTGTAATAAAATAAGCATATTTACTTGCAGGGGACTTTTTACATTGACAGCAATAACTCATTGATATTATAGAACAATTTGCCCTCTATAAGGCTGGTGACTATTGTCTTGAAGGCTGCAGCTTCCCTGAAATAAATTCAGAATTCAGGGAAGTTGCAGCTGGAATGATCTGTATGGTGGCCTATAGGGCTACATGAAGGTAACTGACATGGATGAGATTGAAGGTTGAAAAGATCATAACAACCTCCAAAGACTATACAGTTGTATGAAAGAGTTTGTGCACTCATGTTTTGTTGAAAACAATGGACTCTTCTAAGCAGCTGAATGAGGATCAGAAAATAAAGATAACTGACTTTTACAAAGCAGGGGAAGGCTATAAAAGAAACCGAAACGATAACTGCTTGCAATTTCCACCGTCCAAAATGTCATTAAGAAATGGAAATTAAGGGAAACTGTTGAAGTCGAGACAATATCTGGAAGACTGTAAAAATCTCCAATAGAACTGCTCATAGACTGGTCAGGAATGCACAACAAACCCCCATATTAACGAGAAGAAAAAGAAGGGCGCTCCCTAGTGCAATAAGTCTTGCCAATAAAGAACCACCACCAATAAACACCGTACTCACAGTGTTCCAAATCACTAATAGTGATCAGCATTCATACATGGAGGAATCTGACTGCCCCCACTCAGTCAATTTGGAAAGGTGGATGCTGCGTCTTCTAAAAGCACTCCTCAATTGTAGATGGAAAGCCTTAAAAACAAGAAACAAACGAAGAAAGAAGAGCGCAAAGCACCAGACCAATATTCACAGCTCGATATCAAATAGGACTCAATATGATACTCACAATTGGAGATCAAAGCTAAAGCAAACGGGGATAACGTGAGACTGCCTCGTTAAAGCCAACCAATGAAGCTCAGGGTCCTCCATGTATAATATGTAATTTATTTAAAATACATAGATAAAAAATAATAACATGCCGTGCATAAAGAAACGTATCAACTTAACTATAATAGCTCAACATATGACGTGTTTCGGGGACATACCCCTTTATCAAATAACACTGGCACTTCTAAAATCTCTCAAGATCATTTTAAATAAATTACATATTATACTTGGAGGACCCTGAGCTTCATTTGCAGAGATTGGTTGACTGTCAATCAGTCAATGAGCAGTCAATCAGCAGTTTCACGTTATCCCCGTTTGCTTCAGCTGGTTGTATGGAGTACCAGCTATTTGATCTCCAATTGTGAGTATCATATTGAGTCCTATTTGATATCGAGTTGTGAATATTGGTCTGGTGATTTGCGCTCTTCTTTCTACGTTTTTTTAAAATCCCATATTACTTGTAGGAAAGTTCAGCTGGCATGGGAGTAGTGATTCACCAATTAACTGTGCCACACTGCTTGTACAAACATGATGGAAAAATCATCATCAGAAATAAACCTTACCTGCAATCTCATCACAAACATCCACGTCTTAAGTAAGCAACATAATTCTTAGAAAAGCCAAAGGCATTTTGGAACCAAGAACTGTGATCTGATGAAGTTAAAATTAAACTTTTTGGCAACAATCTTAGAGAAAAAAAGGAGAAGCACTTGAAGAAACTAACACCTTGCCAACTGTTAAACATGGGGGTGTATCTATTATGATGTGGAGTTGCATGGCAGCCATTGGCACAGAAAATATTGTGAGGGTAGGGGGAAGAATGGATTCGACCAAGTATCAACAAATTCTGGAAGCTAATGTCCCACAGTAAGTGAAGAAACTGAAGCGGAAAAGAGGTTGGATATTACAACAGGATAAAACATACCTCAAAATCAACCATGAGCTACTTCAAGAAACAAAAGCTTAAGGTTTTGGAATGACCTTCACAGTCCCCAGACCTGAATATTATTGAATATATGCAGGTAGATCTCAAACATGCAGTGCATGCAGGATGACCTAAGAATATTTCTGAACTAGAAGCATTCTACAAGGATTAGAGCAGTGGTTCTCAACTCCTGTCCTCGGGACCCACTAACAGGCCAGGATTTGATGATTTCCTTGTTAGAGCACAGGTGAGTTAATCAATGTGAATGATCACCACACCTGTGCTCTAGCAGAGAAATCCCTAAGTCCTGGCCTGTTAGTGGGTCCTGAGGGCAGGAGTTGAGAACCACTGGATTAGAGGGACAAAATTCCTAAAGCAAGAATAGAAAGACTGTTAGCTGGCTTCAAGAAACATTTGGAGGCTGTGATTTCTGCCAAAGTACTGACTGATTGGGTGCCCAAACCTTTGCAGATACCACATTTTGTTTTATTTTTTCAGTCTGTTAAATTCAGCAAATAAATAGTAACTGTGCATAACAAACAATTGTGAGGATCACCCATCAAGCGCAGACAAGGTAAATTGTCTTGTTCTAGACATGGTAGCCTCTCAATGGTGCTCCAACTCATGTTTTTCACTCCCATGTGCTATTGCAGAGAGGAAATCTACATATCCATATCAGACTGGTCCTGCCCACAGACAGTCCAGCACTGAAATGTCAGGCAAATCCTCTCCGCACGAGAGAGACAGCAAAACCACAGACGTAAGTTTCGGAGTGGTGCAGCTGAATCCCTCTAGGCACATGGAAGCAAGGAGTTGCCCACCGAGGCTTCTTCTTAAAACATGGTAAACTGAAGACAGAAGATCTGCAGGAAAGGCGAGCAACCCTTTGAGTGCTGCAGGTCCACATGTCCCACAGTGCGCCTCCGCACAGGGGTTTTCATTTTGAGTTCCTATTGCACACTTCTGTACTCCTTGGGTCTATCTGTATGTCTGTTGGGTGTTTGGAGCAGGTTTATGTGGTACTTAACCCTTTAGCTGCTGGATCTGCATTCATTTGGGGGGGTTCTGATACTTTTCCTACTGGTTCAGTGTTTTTTGGGTATCCAAATATGTTCTAGTGATGTTTAATGTCTTTTAGTTTTACACTTTCAATTTTGTAAAATTTGAGTCCCGTGCCTTTAAGGTGCGCTTTACCGCATAGGCTCCATTGCTACATTCACTCCTATGGGACTGTACTAGTGATGAGCGAGCACCCCAATGCTCGGGTGTTCGGGTGCTCTGACCGAGCACCCCCTGAGGCTCGAGTGCTCGGCCGAGCACCCGAGCCCCATTGAAGTCAATGGGAGGACTCGAGCATTACACCAGGCACCCCCTGCTCTGATGAGGGGAGGGTGCCTGGTCCATAGGAAAAGGGCAGAAAAGGATGGAAACACCACAGAAATGGTTCAGGGACAGCATAGGGAGGATGTCTGGATGCATCTTGGACTCCAACATCGCTGCTGGGAACGATCTTTCGCCCGTAGTACGCCATTTTTACAGACTGACCATAAAACACACAAAAAGGAAAATAAAAACGACTTTAGGCGAAAAATTGTTACCAAACAATATTTGCTGTATATTTACTTGTATATCATCTGCAAATTATCCCAAAAATTTCCTTGATTTTCGGAAGTGAGGCCATGATTAAGAGGGAAACGTGCGCAGAGGCAAATTCTCCCAAAAATTTCCTTGATTTTCAGAACTGAGGCCATGATTAAGAGGGAAACGTGCACAGAGGCAAATTCTCCCAAAAATTTCCTTGATTTTCAGAACTGAGGCCATGATTAAGAGGGAAACGTGCACAGAGGCAAATTCTCCCAAAAATTTCCTTGATTTTATTGAACTGAGGCCATGATTAAGAGGGAAACGTGCGCTGAGCCGACCATCTAAAACATTATGGGTGAGGGTCTGCTGCAGAGCTGACCATCCTAAACATTATATGCGAAGGCCCGCTAGTGAGCTGACGCTATAAAACATTATATGAGAGGGCCCGCTAGAGAGCTGACCCAATAAAACATTATATGAGAAGGCCCGCTGGTGAGCTGACCTATATAAAAATTGGCAAACAGGGCACGCTGGTGAGCTGGCCCTATATAAAAATTATATCACAGGGCCCGCTGGTGAGCTGGCCCTATATAAAAATTATAGCACAGGGCATATGGAAGAGGAGGAGGAGGATGAGAAGATTAAGAGTCAACCATATACCCGTTTTTTGGGTGGAAGGGGTGAATGGGAATACAGAGTATTCACATCATTGTAAATAACATATATAAAGTGAGTTTATGTTCCCCCGGGGCTTTCCTCCAGTGGAGTGGAGAAGTCAGGGGAAATCCAGGCCTTGTTCATTTTTATAAGTGTCAACCTATCAGCATTGTCGGTGGAAAGGCGGATACGCTTATCTGTTATGATGCCACCAGCAGCACTAAATACCCGCTCAGACAGAACGCTGGCGGCAGGGCAGGCCAGCACCTCCAAGGCGTAGAGTGCCAGTTCATACCACGTGTCCAGCTTGGACACCCAGTAGTTGTAAGGCACAGAGGGATCACTGAGGACGCTGACACGGTCTGCTACGTACTCCTTCACCATCTTCCAAAACTTTTCCCTCCTTGTGACACTAGGCTGCGCATCAGGGTGAGGGTGCTGGCGGGGTGTCATGAAGGTGTCCCACGCCTTGGAGAGTGTTGCCCTGCCTTTCTCGGAACTGCTGTGTGCTCCCCTTTTCTCCCCTTCTCGGTTGGCCAAGGTAGCACGTACTCTGCCGCCAGCGTTGTCAGATGGAAAATTTTGGAGCAATTTTTCAACAAGAACCTTCTGGTATTGCACCATTTTGCTTGTCCTCTCCACCGGAGGAATGAGAGATGAGAAATTCTCTTTGTAGCGGGGGTCCAGAAGGGTGAACACCCAGTAATCCGTGTTGTCTAAAATGCGTGTAACGCGTGGGTCACGGGAAAGGCAGCCTAACATAAAGTCAGCCATGTGTGCCAGAGTACCAACAGGCAAGATTTCGCTGTCCTCACCAGGAGGATGACTCTCAATCTCCTCATCCTCTTCCTCCTCTTCTGCCCACCCACGCTGAAGAGATGGAACTAAAGTTCCATGGCTACCCTCTGTAGCGGAGACAACCGTGTCTTCCTCCTCCTCCTCCTCCTCCTCCTCCGCCTCCTCCAATTGTCGCTGAGAAGACGAAGTGAGGGTGCTCTGGCTATCACCTTGTGTAAGCTCTTCCTCCCCCATTTCCACCTCTTCCACATGCAAAGCGTCGGTTTTAATTGTGAGCAGCGAGCGTTTCAGTAGACACAGAAGTGGGATGGTTACACTGATAATAGCGTTATCGCCGCTCACCATCTGTGTCGATTCCTCAAAATTGCGTAAAACCTCACAGAGGTCTGACATCCATTCCCACTCCTCACTTCTGATTACAGGAAGTTGAACGGAGAGGCGACGACCGTGTAACAGCTGGTACTCCACTACTGCCCTCTGCTGCTCACAAAGCCGGGCCAACATGTGGAAGGTGGAGTTCCAGCGCGTGCTCACGTCACACAGCAGCCGGTGAGCTGGCAATTGTAAGCGCTGCTGCAGCTTCAACAGGCCGGCTGAAGCTGTTGATGACTTACGGAAATGTGCACACACGCGGCGCACCTTGGTCAAGAGATCATGCACATTGGGGTAGGTTTTTAGAAATCGCTGCACCACTAAATTAAATACATGCGCTAGGCATGGTACGTGTGTGAGCTTGCCGAGCTCCAAAGCCGCCACCAAGTTACGCCCATTATCACACACAACCATGCCTGGTTGCAGGTTGAGTGGCGAGAGCCACTGCTCGGTCTGGTGACTAATCCCCTGCAACAGCTCTGAGGCCGTGTGCTGTTTGTCCCCAAGGCAGATCAGCTTCAGCACGGCCTGTTGACGCTTCCCCACTGCAGTGCTACACTGCTTCCAGCTACTGGCTGATGGGGGAGTGGCGGTGTGTGTAGAGAATTCGGAGGTGGAAACGGAGGAGGAGGAGCCAATAACGTAGGTGCTGGTGGAAACCCTGATGGAGGTAGGGCCCGCAATCCTCGGCGTGGGTAGCACCCGTGCCATCCCAGGGTCCGAGTCGCTCCCAGCCTCCACGACATTCACCCAGTGTGCCGTCAGGGAAATGTAGCGTCCCTGGCCACAAGCACTTGTCCATGTGTCAGTCGTTAAGTGGACCTTCCCAGTAACTGCGTTGGTCAGGGCACGGGTGATGTTACGGGACACATGGTGGTGTAATGCGGGGATGGCACACCGGGAAAAGTAGTGGCGGCTGGGGACCGCGTACCGAGGGACAGCTGCTGCCATCAGGCTGCGGAAGGACTCAGTGTCCACAAGCCTAAATGGCAGCATTTCGATGGCCAGTAATTTTGAAAGGTGTGAGGTTAGTGCTATGGCCTGTGGGTGGGTGGCTGGGTACTTTCTCTTGCGCTCAAATGCCTGGGGTAACGACATTTGGACGCTGTGCTGGGACAGGGAAGTGGATGTGGTCGCTGATGGTGCTTCAGATGCTACAGGTGCAGGGCGGGAGGTATGCGGGCCTGCGCCTTCGACAGGCGATTGGCCGGCACCGAAAACAGGGGAAGAGGAGGCAGTGGTGTGGCCTGCAGACACAGATGGGCGATCCAGGCGTTCCTCCCACTTACTACGGTGCTTGGATGCCATGTGTCGGATCATGCTGGTGGTGGTGAGGTTTCTAGTGTTCATGCCTCGGCTCATTCTGGTGTGGCACAGGTTGCAAACTACAATTCTTTTGTCGTCCGCACTTTCCTTAAAAAAACGCCATACCGCGGAACACCTACCCCTTGGCAAGGTAGATTTACGCAAGGGGGTGCTCCGTGGAACATTTGCGGGCCGGTTTGGTGCGGTCCGCCTTCTTTCTGTAGCCACACCACTGCCTCTTCCAGCCTGTTGCGGTGCTGCAGATGGCTCACCCTCAGGACTGCTGTCATCGCTCGGCTCTACACCTTCCCAGGTGGGGTCAGTCACCTCATCGTCCACCAAGTCCTCCTCCACTTCCTCACTCTGATCATCCTCCTCAAGTCTTGATCCCACCACATACTCAGTCATTGACAACTGTATAACATTCTCCTCAACAAGGTCTTGAGACGGAAATAGTGGTTGATTTAATGGCAACTGTGTCTCATCATCATCATCATCATCCACTACTTCCTTTGACCTTAAATGCCGTTCACATCTGTCATCTTCTTGAGATTGGGTAGCCTCTAGAGGTTGTGAATCAGGGCACAAGATGTCATGTTCCTCTGCAAGCGTGCTTGGAGAGAGGGTCAAATGAAGGATTGGTGATGAGACGAGCTCCTCACTATATCCCAGTGTGGGATCACTTCTTTGACCAGACCGTGTATGGTGGGAGGAAGGATGATCAGAGTGAGGATTATGTTGACCAGACTCTTGGCTACTGAGAGTGGACTTGGTGGAAGACAGGGTGGTGCTTAACCGACTGGAAGCAGTATCAGCTGTCATCCAACCGACCACCTGTTCGCAGTGGTCGGACCTCGAGAGTGATGTCCTGCGACGCCCTGTAAAATTACACATGAAGCTAGGTATGGTGGATGTCTTTCTTTCTTGTGCTCTGGCACCAGGCACAGTTTCTCCGCGTCCTGACCCGCGCCCTGAACTTTCAGGATCACGTCCACTTCCCCGTCCCTTTTTACCCGCCTTCTTCATCTTACACAGAATATGTGACTTTAATATTTGAGTTTGAAAACTTAACAGTATTTCTTATTATTCTGCAACTCTGCAGAGTACACAGAATAGGCTGCTAAACTGCGGTGAAACACACTGAATGGAATATGTGACTTTAATATTTGAGTTTGAAAACTTAACAGTATTTCTTATTATTCTGCAACTGTACAGAGTACACAGAATAGGCTGTTAAACGGCGGTGAAACACACTGAATGGAATATGTGACTTTAATATTTGAGTTTGAAAACTTAACAGTATTTCTTATTATTCTGCAACTGTACAGAGTACACAGAATAGGCTGTTAAACGGCGGTGAAACACACTGAATGGAATATGTGAGTTTAATATTTGAGTTTGAAAACTTAACAGTATTTCTTATTATTCTGCAACTGTACAGAGTACACAGAATAGGCTGCTAAACTGCGGTGAAACACACTGAATGGAATATGTGACTTTAATATTTGAGTTTGAAAACTTAACAGTATTTCTTATTATTCTGCAACTCTGCAGAGTACACAGAATAGGCTGCTAAACTGCGGTGAAACACACTGAATGGAATATGTGAGTTTAATATTTGAGTTTGAAAACTTAACAGTATTTCTTATTATTCTGCAACTGTACAGAGTACACAGAATAGGCTGTTAAACGGCGGTGAAACACACTGAATGGAATATGTGACTTTAATATTTGAGTTTGAAAACTTAACAGTATTTCTTATTATTCTGCAACTGTACAGAGTACACAGAATAGGCTGTTAAACGGCGGTGAAACACACTGAATGGAATATGTGACTTTAATATTTGAGTTTGAAAACTTAACAGTATTTCTTATTATTCTGCAACTGTACAGAGTACACAGAATAGGCTGTTAAACGGCGGTGAAACACACTGAATGGAATATGTGAGTTTAATATTTGAGTTTGAAAACTTAACAGTATTTCTTATTATTCTGCAACTGTACAGAGTACACAGAATAGGCTGTTAAACGGCGGTGAAACACACTGAATGGAATATGTGAGTTTAATATTTGAGTTTGAAAACTTAACAGTATTTCTTATTATTCTGCAACTGTACAGAGTACACAGAATAGGCTGCTAAACTGCGGTGAAACACACTGAATGGAATATGTGACTTTAATATTTGAGTTTGAAAACTTAACAGTATTTCTTATTATTCTGCAACTGTACAGAGCACACAGAATAGGCTGTTAAACGGCGGTGAAACACACTGAATGGAATATGTGACTTTAATATTTGAGTTTGAAAACTTAACAGTATTTCTTATTATTCTGCAACTGTACAGAGTACACAGAATAGGCTGTTAAACGGCGGTGAAACACACTGAATGGAATATGTGACTTTAATATTTGAGTTTGAAAACTTAACAGTATTTCTTATTATTCTGCAACTGTACAGAGTACACAGAATAGGCTGCTAAACTGCGGTGAAACACACTGAATGGAATATGTGACTTTAATATTTGAGTTTGAAAACTTAACAGTATTTCTTATTATTCTGCAACTCTGCAGAGTACACAGAAAAGGCTGCTAAACTGCGGTGAAACACACTGAATGGAATATGTGACTTTAATATTTGAGTTTGAAAACTTAACAGTATTTCTTATTATTCTGCAACTCTGCACAGTACACAGAATAGGCTGCTAAACGGCGGTGAAACACACTGAATGGAATATGTGACTTTGATATTTTAGTTTGAAGACTTAACAGTATTTCTTCCTATTCTGCAACTCTGCACAGTACACAGAATAGGCTGCTAAACTGCGGCGAAGCACACTGAATGGAATATGTGACTTTGATATTTTAGTTTGAAGACTTAACAGTATTTCTTCCTATTCTGCAACTCTGCACAGTACACAGAATGTGCTGCTAAACTGCGGCGAAGCACACTGAATGGAATATGTGACTTTGATATTTTAGTTTGAAGACTTAACAGTATTTCTTCCTATTCTGCAACTCTGCACAGTACTCAGAATGTGCTGCTAAACTGCGGCGACGCACACTGAATGGAATACGTGACTTTGATATTTTAGTTTGAAGACTTAACAGAATGTGCTCTAATCTGCAACTTTGCACACTAAACAGAATGTGCTCTAATCTGCAACTTTGCACACTAAACAGAATGTGCTCTAATCTGCAACTTTGCACACTAAACAGAATGTGCTCTAATCTGCAACTGTGCACACTAAACAGAATGTGCTCTAATCTGCAACTTTTCACACTAAACAGAATATTTTTTTTTTTTTTTTTTTTTTTTTTTTCCCCCCACACACAATATAACCTGCTGCCCCCACACACAGTAGTCCTAAAAAGGACTTTTGGTTCTTTTTTGTCACAATTTTTTTTTTTCCTCCCTACACTGCCTTTCCCTTCCTATCCTCAGCTCTCCCTGGCTCAGACTGAGCCGAACTCGATGGTCAGGTGCTATACAGCACCTGACCACGGGTTCTGGCCAGCCAATCAGTGTAATGCCAGCAGCCAACATGGCTGCTGGCATTACACCGATGTCAGAGCCTCCCTGCACGTTTATTGGCTGCGCAGCAGCCGCAAAACGTGCGGGGAGGAGACCCGAACATGGCGGGCGAGCACATGCGGTACTCGTACGAGTACCGCCATGTGCCGAGCAGAGCGATGCTCGAGCCGATCCGAGCATCGGCCGAGCATGCTCGCTCAACACTAGACTGTACAGTTTGGGACATATCTCTGCAACCATTTAACCTAGCGACTTCATTTTACTTGTCTGCCCTTGTTCTATCATCCAGTTCATGTTTCTAGTGTGTTAGGGGCTCAGGGGGCTTCGGGCAGTGTTTGGGGTACTTTTCTGGAAAAAATCAGCTCGTTTCTGATTGGCTCCTGCCGCTGCAGCCATTTTGTGCTATTTCCAGAATGAGTATCCTACGCAAGGCTTGGACTCTCCTTCTCTCCTCTGCTGATTAACCCTTCGCCTGCCAAGTTTATCTTACCGATTTCTGTGGTTAAACTTTAATCTTACACACTGTAATTGGGTGATGTCTTATACAGTAAGGTTATTGATGCTGTGGGAATGTCTATACCATTGGAGCTTGGGGCCAGACCTAAGACTAAGGATGCTGGGGTCTCTGTATCCCTTATTGCACATTGCTCTTCCTGTCATTGAGGGTTACCTACAGAATTCTCAGGTCATTTATGCCCAGCATGTTCTGATGTCCCTAAGAGTCTTCCAGGGACCTCTAGCCATGCATTAGAGCCAGTTTGGGTGCAAGAGTTAAAGGCTGCTACTAGGGACCTTAGGTCCACATTGCAACTCTTTCCATCCCAGTTACAGGGGGTCTTTCATTCTTGGAAGACCCCCTCCTACATCAAGTCTTCTCTGCCAAAACCTCAGGGTGTACCTGACATGTCAGATTCCTCTGAGGAGGAACTGCTGGTGGATTCAGATGTTGAGGAATGTTCTGCGGTGGACTCCTCTCAGTTTTTTGGGGACCCTTTTGAGGCTGATCCTGAGCCCTCGGCTGAGGGTCTGATCAGGGCTGTTTTAAATACCCTAAACGTTCCCTTAGTGCAGGAGGTTCCTTCTGACCCTTCTGATGTATTTCAAGAGCCTAAAAAGCCCTTTACTTGCTTTCCACCTAACCCCAATCTTGACTGCCTAGTGTCTGATGAGTGTAAGTCTCCAGACAGGAAACCGTTTGTCTCCAAGAAATTTGCCAAGCTTTATCCCTTCTCTGAGGCTGCGCTTGCTCAGTGGGTTCATCCTCCCAAAGTGGATGCTCCTATCTCCAGGCTATCCAAGTCTACTGCCTTGCCAGTGTCTGATGCGTCTGCTCTAAAAGACTGGACTGACAAGAAACTTGAGGTCTCCCCCAAGTCCGTCTTTGCCACTGCTGGTACTGTCATGCATCCAGCATTCGCTGCTGCATGGGTGAACCAGGCCATTAGGGTCTGGACTGAACAGCTCACCCTTGCTGTCCGTCAGGGTGCTCCTAATTCGGATATGTTGCGCCTCCTTGCCAACATTTCTGAGGCACAGCACTATGTTTCTGCTGCCTTATTTGATGCCATCCGTTTGGTGACTAGGGTTTCCACCATGTCTGTGGTTGCCAGACCGGCTCTTTGGCTCAAGATCTGGTCTGCTGACACTGCTTCCAAGAAAGCATTGCTCTCCTTACCTTTTCAAGGCACTTCTTTGTTTGGGCCAGATCTTAAGGATCTGATCAGTGAGGCCACAGGGGATAAAAGTACACTTCTACCCTTGGTTTCTAGGAAGAAAACACAGCTTAAGCGTAACCGGTATTTTCACCCCTTTCAGAATGAGACACGTCCGGCGAACCAGACGGTTCCCTCAGCTCCACGTACTTCCTCCAAGTCCAAATAGCAATGGAAGCCCAAGGTCTCCTCCAAGCCCAAGGCTTCCAAGCCTTCTTTGGCATGACTCACCGAACCTGGGTCCACACTCTGCTGTGTGTGGTCGTCTGCGTCACTATGACAGCATTTGGGAGGATTCAGTGGTGGACCCATGGGTTTTATAGGTGGTGACGGAAGGGTACAGGATCCCTTTCATCTCTCTTCCTCCCTTTCCCTTCTTTCCTTCTCATACGCCTCAGGGTGCAGAGAAACACCGTCTGTTAGAGGGCACTATTCAAGCTCTTCTGGACAATGATGCTCTAGAGCCAGTCCCAGCTCAGGACAGGGGTATGGGTTTTTACTCAAACCTCTTTGTGGTCTCCAAAAGGATGGCGGTTGTCGTCCCATTTTGGATTTACAGGATCTCAATTCCTTTGTGATCTGGACTCATTATCATCAGGAGTCTTTTTGAACGGTGATTGCTGCCATGTCTCCGGGGAAATTCTTTGCATCTCTGGATCTTCAGGACGTGTACTTACACATTGCCATTCATCCAGAGAGCCGGAAGTATCTCCGATTTGCCTGCGACAGTGGATATTTTCAGTTTTCAGCTCTTACATTTGGTCTGACAACAGCTCCTCAAGTCTGGGAGCATTAGTGTCCGTCCTCCACCGTGACGGCATCAGAGTTACTCCATACATGTACAACCTGCTACTGAAAGCCCCTTCTGCGGAACTTCTTCATCAGCAGGTTCAGCAGTGCATTCATGCTCTCACCCATCACGGGTAGATCATCAGCTTGGACAAATCAGATCTTGTCCCATCCCAGCGTCTGGTCTTCCTGAGCCTCCTCTTCGACACCCAGAAGAACATGGTGCTTCTCACGGATGAGGTAGCTCACCAGATCGCCCATAGGGTTTCTGCGATCCTGGCTCAAGATCCAGTTCCAGCCAAGAAGCTGTCATCTCTAGTGGGGAAATTAATTTCCACCACAGAAGCAGTACGGACCTTCTGAAGATATCAGTGTCCCTCCCTCTTCATGTGGAACTGAGTTTATCGTGGTGGCTCGACCTCTCCAATCTGATGAAGGGCAGGTCCTTCCTGGTATCCTTCTGGACCATGGTGATGATGGATGCCAGCCTCTCAGGCTTGGGAGCGGTCCTGGGTCGCCTGTGTGCTCAGGGTCGGTGGTCTCCGGAGGAATCTCTCCTTCTCATCAACGTGTTGGAGCTTCGGACGATATTTCATGCCCTTCATCATTGGACAGCTCAGCTGGAAGACTATCCAGTCCGGGTACAGTCTGACAACGCCAAGGCCGTGGCTTACATCAACAAGCAGGGTGGAACAAGAAGTCTCGCCGCTTGGTTAGAGGTCAAGGCTATTTTATCTTGCGCAGAAGAACACGTTCCTGCCATATCCGCAGTGCATATTCCTGGCGTAGACAACGTCATGGAGGATTTCCTCAGTCGACACACAATGGAGAGTGGGAACTGCACCCAGAGGTGTTCACCCTCATTGTTCAGAAGTGGGGTCTTCCTTACATCGACTTGATGGCGACAAGACACAACAGAAAGGTTGCAAGGTTCTGCTCTTGATGGAGGTACCCTCTAGCTCTAGCGGTGGATGCAATGTCCATTCCTTGGTTATCCCCTCTGGCCTACATCTTTCCTCCCCATCCAATGTTGCACAAAGTGTTACCGAAATTATGACTGGAGCATTGTCTAGTCATTCTGATTGCTCCGTACTGGCCTCACCAGGCTTGATTTCTGGAATTTCTGGATCTGTCAGTGGCGGAGCCATTCCGGCTCCCTTGCCTTCTGGATCTTCTTCTACAGGGTTACCTGTGGAAGGAGGATGTTCATCGTGTAGCCTTGACAGCTTGGAAATTGAATTCTCAATATTGAAGTAGAAAAAGTTTTCTTCTGGTGTGGTGGCTACTATGCTCAGTGCCCGCAAACCTGTTTCTTCCAAGATCTACCATTGTGTCTGTTCGACCTGCCTATCTTAGTGTGCCGATAAGGATGTGTCTCAGGAATTTGATTTACCTATGGTCCTGACCTTTTTGCAGGATGGTGTGGATAAGGGCCTTCTTTCAAGGTTTTCTTCCAAGGCGTTGCTCATACTCATCCTGCCTTCAAGATTCCTGCTCCTATGTGGGATCTTAACTTGGGCTTTCTTCAGCTCCCTCCATTTGAGTCTTTGGCTACTATTCCTCTACGCCTGTTGACGTGGAAAATGACCTTTCTCCTGGTGATTGTGTCTGTCCGCCGTGTCACAGAGTTACATGCTCTGTCCTGTAAACCATCCTATTTGGTGTTTCACAAGGACAAGGCGGTGCTTTCTCCCGAAGGTGTTTTCGGAGTTCCACATCAATCAGGAGATTGTGGTGCCCTCTTTCTGCCCTGAGCCCACCTCTGACAAGGAGAGGGATCTCCACTTGTTAGACATGGTGTGTTGTCTTAAGTTTTATGTACAAAATGTGTTGTTCATCATTCCTGAGGGTCCTAGGGCAGGAAGACCTGCATCCAGAGTGACTATTGCTTCTTGGATCAAGTCCAATATTCCTAAGGCTTATGAGCTGAGGAAGAAGCCTGTCCCCTTCAGGGTCACGGCTCATTCTACACAATATATTGGGGCCTCTTGGTCTTACAAGAATCAGGCCTCTGCTCATCAGTTGTGCAAGGCTGCCACCTGGTCGTCTGTGTACACCTTTTCGAAGCACTACCGTGTTGATGTACTGGCATCAGCTGATGCCAGCTTTGGGAGGAAAATCCTGAAGGCAGTTTTGCCTGTCTAGGATTTTCCTTGGTTCTTGGTGCTTCCTTCACTTTTGAGCCCCGTTGACTGTAGTTCAGTGTGCTGTGTAACAGCTGGGGTGTTGTTACTCCTGTTCAGTGTCCATTGACACTTCATTGTTTTGTTGAGCTATCTCTGATCTGATGGTTCATATCTGCTCTGGTGACTTTGGGGGCCTTGCACCTGGTCCTTGCCTTACTTCCCGCCTCTAGGAAACTCAATGGTTGGACATCCCAAAGTTACCAGTAACCTGTATAGGATGACAGAGAAAAGAGGATTTTAGTCTTGTTAAATCCTTTTCTCTTAGTCCATACAGGTTACTGGTCTCCCACCCTGTGAAGGGACATGCTAGGCTCTCCTTTGGCAGACCGTGGGGGTTCTTCGGGGTCATGCTCACAGGAGTCTTCTTTTCCTTCCACTATCTAGTCAATAGTTAGTGTCTCAAATCTTTCTGGAGCTGGTTGGCTAGCTGCAGCCAAGGTGGGAAGGTAGGCTTCACCCCCTGCATACAATTCTAGAATTGTTCCTGTCTACAATTAATGGGGCGGATCGCCTACCCAAAGTTACCAGTAACCTGTATGGACTAAGAGAAAAGGATTTAACAGGTAAGACTAAAATCCTCTTTTCTCTCTGCAATGGCACATGGGAGTGAAAAATGTGACTTGTTGTACCACTGAGGGGACACTATGCCTAAAAACTTGAGACTTTATCTTGTTTGTTCTCGATGGGTGCTCATCACAACAATTGTTTCTTAGTCTCCCTAACTGTGCAAAACAATTATGGCAAGTGTAAGGTTGTTCTCTGCAGAGGCATGATAACTTCTTTTCACTTAGAAAATCAACAAAACATGTAACTTGGCCAGGAGTGCCCAAACATTTGCATACATCTGTAAGTATATCTGGGAGAAAGGAGAATGAGTACAGTTTATACCAGCTGGGTTTTTTTCCAGTACCTGTTGTTCTGAAGAGCAGAGGTCGTCAGCTTCATTTGGATCTGAAAATACAAAATTTCAAACATGGAAACAATACATAGATATGGAAAGCATTACAATTTTATGGATGTAGAAGTCATACTGATTGAATGTAAGATTTTCTTATTTTCTAACAATTTGTAACATTGATTAGAGAAAGACAGAATTAATATCCTCAGTATTGTATGTGTAAGCAAGTTATAAAAATACCAGATCCTAGTAACTAAAACCTAGTATGATTTTTGCTCTTATTTGATTGTATTCCTCGTATTCAACATCTCCTTAGTTAGAACCATTTTATTGTCGTAGAGGTATCCAATGCATTGCGCTGGATATCCATTTAACACTAAACAGGTTAAGAAGAGATTAATGAGAGTGTTTATTGCCCCTTAAAATAAACTCTCCCTAATCCAGTGGCTCTTGATCATTTTCAGTTCATGGGACATCTAACACACAATCTGGAATTTTAAGGGCACGCCTAACATCTTGTAGGTTATTTGCAAAGGGTGCAGTGTAGGGTACAAATCCTATATAATAATTTGCAAGGATGTTTAGCAGAAGCCGTCATGTTCAGTAGAGACTGCTGGAACGCTGGGAGTTCTGTGCTGGGAGCATTCTGTGCAGAATGCTGGGAGTTCTGTGCTAGAAGCTTTCTGTGTGGAATGCTGGGAGTTCTGTGTTGGGAGCATTCTGCGCGGAATGCTGGGAGTTCTGTGCTGGGAGCATTCTGCGCGGAATGCTGGGAGTTCTGTGCTGGGAGCATTCTGTGCGGAATGCTGGGAGTTCTGTGCTGGGAGCATTCTGCGCGGAATGCTGGGAGTTCTGTGCTGGGAGCATTCTGCGCGGAATGCTGGGAGTTCTGTGCTGAGAGCATTCTGTGCTTTCAGGCAGTCTCTACAGTGCATGACTGCGTCCGCGGCAGGACGCAGAGCAGGACCGGCCTCTTAACCCTTTGAGAGTCTGAGTGGTATTCAATGCATTGCAAAGCAATGCGTTGCATACCCCTCTTGCACTAAAAGGGTTAACACCACCAGGACCTTGGCCCGTATACACAGGCTTTTACACTAATAAATAAATAATAGGATTTTAGTCTTACCTGTTAAATCCTTTTCACTTAGTCCATACAGGTCACTGGTACTCTGGGACGCGATTCGCCCCTTTAATAGGCAGGAACAATTATGCAAATGACTGCAGTGGGCGGAGCCTCCCCTCCTACTTAAGCTGCCTTCAGGCCAGAGCCACTAGATTGATTTGAGACACTAAAACTGACCATAGGTAAGCAAGAAGGAAGACTCCTGTGAGCATGCCCCAAAGGTCTCCCACTGAATGCCACAGGAGAGCCAAGCATGGTCCCTTGACAGGGTGGGAGACCAGTGACCTGTATGGACTAAGTGAAAAGGATTTAACAGGTAAGACTAAAATCCTATTTTCACTGTCGTCCAATACAGGTCACTGGTACTCTGGGATGTACAAACATTGAGCTGACCCAGAGGCGGGAAGTAAGGCAAGGACCAGGCGCAAGCCCCCAAGTCACTAGAACTGCTATGAACCAGTTAATTACATAGCCCAAAATGTAAGTGTCAACGGACACCAACCAGGGGAAAACAACCCCTGAACTAACACAGCACACAGAACCAGAGCCAACCGGGCTCAACAGTAAAGAAGCACTAAGAACCACAGAGTAGAAGGCCTAGACAGGCAAAACTGCCTCCAGGACCTTCCTTCCAAAACTGGCATCAGCCGAGGCCAGTACATCAACTCGGTAGTGCTTTGAAAATGTGTGCACAGAGGACCAAGTGGCCGCTCTGCACAGTTGATCAGCAGATGCCTGATTCTTGTAGGCCCAAGAGGCCCCAATAGATCTGGTGGAATGGGCAGTCACCCGGAAGGGAACATGCTTATTCCGCAACTTATAGGCTTCACGAATAGTAGCCTTAATCCAAGAGGCAATGGTAACTTTGGAAGCCGGTCTCCCTGCCCTAGGCCCCTCAGGAATGACGAATAGAGCGTCAGACTTCCTGATAGACTCGGTGCGATGAACATAAAACTTAAGGCAACGCACCACATCCAACAAATGGAGATCTCGTTCCTTGTCAGATGACGGATTAGGGCAGAAAGAGGGAACCACAATCTCCTGATTGATGTGAAACTCAGACACAACCTTGGGTAAGAATTCCTTGGTAGTGCGAAGCACAGCCTTATCCTTGTGGAACACCAGGTAAGGAGGTTTACAAGACAGAGCTTGTAACTCTGCTACCCGGCGAACTGAAACAATAGCCAAGAGAAAGGCCATTTTCCAAGTCAAGAGACATAATGGAATGGAAGCCAAGGATTCAAACGGGGGTCGTTGGAGAACTCCCAGCACCAAATTGAGGTCCCACTGGGGAGTAGGACTCTTGAAGGCAGGCCGAACATGAGTCACACCTTGGAAGAAAACTTTGACATCAGGAAGGATAGCAATCCTTTCCTGGAAAAACACAGACAAGGCAGAAGTCTGGACTTTGAGGGAACTCAGACTGAGCCCTTTCTCAACACCGTCCTGCAAAAAGGCCAGGACAGTGGGAAGATGAAAATCTAGGGACATCATTCGATCAGTACACCAAGCCACGAAAGTGGCCCAGATACGATGATAAATCTTGGAGGACACAGGTTTACGAGCACTAAGCATCGTCGACACCACAGAAGGAGAAAATCCTTTCTTCTCTAGAATCGAGGATTCAACCGCCATGCCATCAAATGGAGATGCTGAACATCCTCCTTCCACAGGTATCCTTGAAGAAGTAGATCCGGACGGGCAGGAAGTGGAAACGGTTCCGCCACCGACATGGCCATCAACTCCGGATACCAGGACTGGCGAGGCCAGTTTGGAGCGATCAGGATGACAGGACAGCGCTCCAGCTTCAGCTTCTGGATGACTCTGATCAATAGAGGAAGAGGAGGGAAGATGTAGGCCAGAGGAAAATCCCAAGGGATTGACAAGGCATCCACTGCTAGAGCAAGAGGGTCCCTCCACCGGGAGCAAAACACCGGCACCTTCCTGTTGTGTCTGGTAGCCATCAGGTCCACTACAGGTACCCCCCACCTCTGGGTGAGTAGGTGAAACACCTCTGGATGAAGAGCCCATTCTCCGCTGTCGACTGTGTGACGACTGAGAAAGTCTGCCATGACGTTGTCTACGCCTGGAATGTGAACTGCTGAAATGAAAGGCACGTGATCTTCTGCCCAAGATAAAATATCCTTGACCTCCAACCAGGCGGTGCAACTTCTTGTGCCACCTTGCCTGTTGATGTAGGCCACTGCGGTGGCGTTGTCGGACTCCACTCTGACTGGGCAACCTTCCAGTTGAGCTTCCCAGTGCCTCAGGGCAAGCCGGATGGCACGCAGTTCCAGGACATTGATGGAGAGAACAGATTCCTCCAGTCCCCATTTCCCCTGAGCACTGAAACGACCCAACACAGCACCCCATCCCCGGATGCTGGCATCCGTTGTAACCGTGGTCCAATAGGGAACTTGAAAGGATCTCCCTTTCAGGAGATGAGAGAGATCCAACCACCAGTGCAGACTCGATTCGACATGAGGAGGTAGAGAGACTGACAGATGCTGATGATCTGGATGATTCTTGCACATCTGGATCACAAACCTCTGGAGTTCCCTGGAGTGAGCCATGGCAAATGGTACCGCTTCGATCGTGGAAATGAACTTCCCCACCAGAGACGTCAACTTCGGTACTGGAACTCTGTCCAGCTCCAGGATCCCAGCCACTCGGATGGCTATCTGATGAGCCGCTTCCTCCGGTAGAAACACCATGCATTGGCGAGTGTCGAACAGGAGACCCAGGAAAATGAGCCTCTGAGATGGGACCAAGTCTGACTTGTCCAGATTCAGGATCCAGCCGTGACGGTTCAGAGTGTGAATACACAGCTGCAGTTGTTGTTGGAGAAGCTCCGCTGAGGAGGCTTTCAGGAGGAGATCGTCCATGTAGGGGGGTCACCCTGACACCTTCTTGGTGAAGTACAGCTATCAAGGAACCCAACACCCTCTGAAAGACCTGAGGGGCCGAAGTCAGCCCAAAGGGGAGAGCTGAAAACTGAAAGTGTCCCCTGTGGCAGGCAATCCTGAGATACCGCCTGCTCTCTGGATGAATAGGGATGTGAAGATAAGCATCCTGAAGGTCCAGGGAGGCAAGAAACTCCCCTGGAGACATTGCTGCAATCACAGAGCGCAGGGACTCCTGGCGAAAGTGGGAACTCACAACATAGGAATTGAGATCTTTGAGATCCAAAATAGGACGAGCACCTCCGTCCTTTTTGGCCACCATGAACAGGTTGGAATAGAATCCTGAACCTGTGTCCTCTGGAGGAACCAACTCCAGAACCTCCATGTCCAAGAGATCCTGAATAGCGTCGTCGAACAGACGTCTTTTTGTAGGTTCCTGAGAAGGACGAGTAAAATGGAACCAAAAAGGAGGAAGGGAAGAGAAAGGGATCCTGTATCCCTCTGATACTACCTGAATGACCCCGAGTTCGGTGAGTCATGCCGAAGCAGTCTTGGAGGTCTTGGCCTTGGGGGCAACTTTGGGCTTCCAGGACTGTTTGGGCTTGGAGGAGGAACGTGCAGAGGACGGACCCGTCTGGGACGTGGAGCGTGTCTCAGTCTGAAAGGAACGAAAGCGATTGTGTTTGGCTGGAAACTTCTTCTTGAAGACTGAGGGTAGAAGAGTACTTTTACCACCAGTAGCCTCACTGATGATTTCCTTGAGTTCAGAACCAAATAGCAAGTTCCCCTGAAAGGGCAAGGAAAGCAAGGATTTCTTAGAGGCTGTATCAGCAGACCAAATTTTCAGCCAAAGGGCACGTCTGGCCACCACAGAAGAAGTGGAGGCCCTCGCCATCATGCGCACAGCATCAAAGGCAGCATCAGCAACATAATTTTGTGCTTCAGTAATGTTAGCAAGGAGCTGCAACTGCTCAGATACCGGTGCATCCTGGCGGACTGCCTCAGTCAGTCGTTCAGTCCAGGCCGCAATAGCTCTATTAACCCACGCCACTGCAAAGGTTGGACGCATAGCAGTGCCAATGGAGGCAAAAATAGACTTAAGAGAAAGTTCTAGCTTTTTGTCCGTCCAATCCTGCAGGGCAGAGGCATCAGAGACAGCTAAAGCAGTAGATTTGGATAGCCTGGAAACAGGAGCATCCACCTTGGGAGGATGAACCCATTTTGCCAGTTCAGTCTCAGGAAAAGGGTAAAGTTTAGCAAACTTTTTGGACACTGAGGAGGATTTGTCAGGATTCCTCCACGCCTCAGAGACTAGACGGGCAAGGGTAGGGTTAGTTGGAAAACATACCACCGCCTTAGATGGTTTTTGGAAAACGTCAGTTGGATCATGAGTAGATTCCTGAGTCAGAGGAAGGTTGAGCGTAGTTAACACAGCTCTAATCAAACCCTCAGCAGAAACCTCAGGGTCACATTCATAAGGGTCCCCAATGGACCTGTTAGATTCAATAACAGTGCCTTCCTCAGCATCAGAATCCTGCAATAGTTCTTCCTCAGAAGAATCAGACACATCAGGAGCACCCTGTGGCTTAGGCAGGGAAGTCCTGATTGTAGAGGGGGTCTGCCAAACCTGGAGAGCCCCCTGTACCTGAGAGGGAAAGAGTTGGAGTGTGGATCTGAGATCCCTAGTGGCAGCTTTAAACTCTCTCACCCAAGATGGCTCAATAGCATGGCTGGGAAGCCCAGGGTTGCTATCACGACAATCAGTGCATTTAGGGCATAAATCACCAGAACAATCTCTAGGCAGCCCAGAGTGACAAGAGGAGCAAAGCGCAATGGGGGGAACAGACACCCCAGCCTCTTTAGTCTTGGGTCTAGCCCCTGGCTCCAGTGGAGTAGACATGCTCACAGCGTCAATATACACCACTTAACAATATCACCCAGTAAAAGTGTGAAAGATTAAAGTTTCACCCCAGAAATGCCTTAAAACGGACTTATCTGGCCAGCGAAGGGTTAATCTGCTGAGAGGAGAGAAGGCTCGGTCCCTGCGTAGTATACTCGCTGAGAAATAACACCGCAAAATGGCTGCCGTCAGGTCAGCCAATCAGAAACGAGCGCGAACCGGGCGCTCATGGGAAATGTAGTTTTCTCTCAGAAGTACCCCAAACAGTGCCCGAAGCCCCCCTGAACTCCCCACACCCTGTAAACATACACCGGATGATAGAGCAGGAGCATAGAAGTAAAATGAGCCATCTCTGAAGTTGCTGTGACAAGCGGTTCCAGAGATATGTCCCACACTGTGAAATCCCATAGAGAGTAAAGGAGCAATGGCGTCTAAGCGGGAAAAGGCGCGCTTAAAGGCGCGGAACACTAAATTTTAATAAAGTCCCACTAAACTTTAAAAAGTGCTAAACAGTAATCCAAAACATGAGAAACATAAATAAAACTATACCCAAAGCTCCAGAACCCAGAGAATACCACAGAAATTGCATAAACATGATAAATACAAATAAAAACACCCTATGAGTGCTGGAGTGCAATGCAACTTCCAAATACAAGCCCATCAAAGGGACACTGTGGGGACAAGTGGACCTTCAGCACTCAAGGGGTGGCTCACCTTACTGCAGGACTTCTGTCTTCAGGTGACCATGATAAAGTGGGAATAGACCAGAGGTAAATTCCTCAGCAGGGAAGCTGCTTGACTCAAGCTGTTCCCTCTTCAGGGCATAAGGTCCACAGAAAATCCCTGGAAGCTGCACCAGCCACTTTAAAGAGGGCAATTCACAGCCATGGTCACCCTCCTAATGGTGGTATTCCATATTGAAATAAAAATAACAAAACACTAAGATGAATGCAAAGATGTTCTCCACCTGGTGTGCACAGCACACAGGAACAAATCAATCTAGTGGCTCTGGCCTGAAGGCAGCTCAAGTAGGAGGGGAGGCTCCGCCCACTGCAGTCATTTGCATAATTGTTCCTGCCTATTAAAGGGGCGGATCGCCTCCCAGAGTACCAGTGACCTGTATTGGACGACAGTGAAATATAGTTATCTTAGGTGTCGCAATCAGAATGACAAAAATGGACAGGTAGGTGCACTGTGTACTCCTCTGGCACTCAGAGGGTTATTTTAAAACTCAATGTTCACACTTTTGTCAAAGAATTTGTAGAAAAAAAATGCACCCTGTACTGGAATCCATTGCACAACAAAATACCATGGCATCTTGTTGAGATTAACTGCCTTAGAGTTCGATTCTATTACTAGCGGTAAAAAAAAACAGCCGTTGTGTTTATTAAGTCAGGTTTTAGTATCCTATTACCCCACTTGTGAAAACAAAATCAGCGGTAATTATACTTACCGCCAGTCAAAAAAAAGCCCATAGGAAACAACTAAAAACAACGTGCAATTAGTATCCTATTACCCATGCTCAGTATTATTGCCTGTTTTGTGTTTACATTTTCTGTCGGTAATCCTGCGCCTCGGAGTTGAGGCGTTGAAGCCACAACAGCGGTTGCAAAACCATCGTTCGAACAAAAGCAATGTAGAATACAGTATACATCAGAGAAATCCGACACAGAGTGCCCTCCTTCGACATATTAACCTCCCTCTGAAATTCGACTTGCAGTGCTTTCTTACACCATTGTAATTCAACAAATATTTATCACATTCAACATTTTAACCCTTCCCCTTTAAAATTTGACTTATAGCATTCCTATGACCTTCTTTCTCCATTTTAATTTGAATAATATTGCTCCCATTCAACATTACTTATTCTCCAGTTTTACTGCAAAATACAGACTCTATGTGTCATAGTGATTCCTGTGCAATAATGTATAACTTGCTGTGCTATGTGTGAAAGACCTCTCCTACTATTTATTGGCTAAACCCGTTTGATGTGTTAATACTACAATAAGAAGTGATATTAACTCCTCCTTTACTGTGCCGTACCATGTGCTAAGGTATACTATTTGAAATTAAAGGGACAGTAAACCCCCCAAAAAAACTGTTCTTGAATTGATAGGAATAATAAAAAAACATGTAATGCCCTTATTCCCATCTCTCAAACCATTATGGTTTGAGAGATGTAATAAAATAAAGACCTCCGCTCCCTCCCCCTTCTCATGTGTCCACTGTACAGCGGACGTGATGATATCCTGCTTCCGGGACCAGATGGCGGCTCTTCAGGAGCGCTGTCATCTAGATATCTAACTATGATTACTTCATTGGAATGGTCTACAACACGTGCTTGCAATCCAGGCACATGCTGTAGGCCATACTGATGAAATAATTATAGTTAGATATCCCGATGACAGCTCTCCTGAAGAGCCGCCTACAGTCAGGTGACCAGATTCTGCCTCTGACAGCTTTACAGCTCATCAGGCAGAAACGGGAGGGAGCGGAGGACTTTATTTTCTTATTTCTCTCAAACCATAACGGTTTGAGAGATGGGAATAAGGGCATTACATGGTTTTTTTTTATTATTCTTATTAATTCGCGAACAGTTTTTTTGGGGGTTTACTAACCCTTTAAGTGCCGTTTCAGATGCTAAAGAAGGTTTTCATTGCAGTTTCATTTGATAATTAAGTTCTGTTCTACACTAGGAGACTTTCACTTTTTCAGAAGTAAAAGTGTAAATATCTCCCGATTTATGAATCTGCTGGACTATTGGCAAATATAACACATAAGCAGTTTGGAATGAAGTTTTCAAATGTGCTAAATTAAATTCAAGGTGGCCGGTCCACTATTGTTTAAGTCAGCAAATAATACCTCCATCTATTAGGGTGCAACTTAATTTTTCAGTTTGCTCCATGAAAATGAAAATGCTGCATTCACTGAATGAGAAGAATAATTTAATGATCATTTTTATTAACCCCTTAAGGACCAGAGCTGTGTGCAATGCATTTCAAAGAAACAGGCCAAAGGGGTTAAAACGTTATTATATGCACTAAAAAAGGCAAAAATTTTATACATATAAAAATATAAGTTTCTTACCTTCATCACAAGACTGCACTTTCCTGTTTTGAAAAAAAAAATATATATCAAAGTAAAATTGTACTTATATTATGGCATCTTGGTAACATGTAAATCAGTCAATCAGAATAAGTAAATCAGAAATTAAAAGAAAATAATATACCCAAAATATATACACCAATTGCTAGTATTTAATGAGCAGCAAACTATTTTATGAAAAACAAAAATCTATGTTATGTAGCATGTAGCACGTCCGCTGCTATGAGAATTTTATTCTAAAGTTATTACAGCCCAAACATATTTATTTTTTACTGTAAACTACAATTTTCTATTGTGGTCATGTCCCTATCTCTTACTGTAGATAGCCTAGTCAAGCTCTTTCATATAGTGCACGCTAAAAAAATTGTGCCTTTTGGACACTAGTTGGCACTGTTTAAAAAAAGAATAATACATTTGAGATGTAATAACTTTTCAATGAAAAATATTTCAGCATTGGGCATTACTCTTGTTTTACTCAGCAGGTAAAGCCATAAAACATAAAATTATATATATATATATATATCCTATATAATAATTTGCTAAATCGTGTGTAACGTTGTGACATGCGCAGTACACACTGCTGCGAGTGCTGCAGTCATGCGCAGTAGAGACTGCCCACGCCGCTGCTGATACAGAGAATCCAGCTCTGTATCAGCCGTGGTGCAGGCAGTCTCTGCTGCGCGTGACTGCTCCGCGACCGGGTGGCAGTGGCACTGTGGCCCGTGTAACGGGCTGTTCAACTAGTAGATATATATTGCTGTTCTTTTGAAGTTGAGCTTGTTGTATATCTCACATTATAACTGTGCTGCTGACCACAAGCACATGTAGAAGACCGTTTCAGTGAAATAATTATTTGTCACTAACACGATCTCGGCTCTGCTGCAGAGCCGCCTGATGAAAATAAGACCAGATATCCCTGCAGTCAGTACAACGCTGACTTCAGGGAAGGGGGAGGGAGGGGGAACTTTGCGTTTGGTTATCTCTAGTGATGAGCGAGCATGCTCGGCCGATGCTCGGATCGGCTCGAGCATCGCTCTGCTCGGCACATGGCGGTACTCGTACGAGTACCGCATGTGCTTGCCCGCCATGTTCGGGTCTCCTCCCCGCACGTTTTGCGGCTGCTGCGCAGCCAATAAACGTGCAGGGAGGCTCTGACATCGGTGTAATGCCAGCAGCCATGTTGGCTGCTGGCATTACACTGATTGGCTGGCCAGAACCCGTGGTCAGGTGCTGTATAGCACCTGACCATCGAGTTCGGCTCAGTCTTAGCCAGGGAGAGCTGAGGATAGGAAGGGAAAGGCAGTGTAGGGAGGAAAAAAACCAAACTTGTGAAAAAAAAGAACCAAAAGTCCTTTTTAGGACTACTGTGTGTGGGGGCAGCAGGTTATTTTGTGTGGGGGGAAAAAAAAAAAAAAAAAAAAAAAAATATTCTGTTTAGTGTGAAAAGTTGCAGATTAGAGCACATTCTGTTTAGTGTGCACAGTTGCAGATTAGAGCACATTCTGTTTAGTGTGCAAAGTTGCAGATTAGAGCACATTCTGTTTAGTGTGCAAAGTTGCAGATTAGAGCACATTCTGTTTAGTGTGCAAAGTTGCAGATTAGAGCACATTCTGTTAAGTCTTCAAACTAAAATATCAAAGTCACATATTCCATTCAGTGTGCGTTGCCGCAGTTTAGCAGCACATTCTGTGTACTGTGCAGAGTTGCAGAATAGGAAGAAATACTGTTAAGTCTTCAAACTAAAATATCAAAGTCACATATTCCATTCAGTGTGCTTCGCCGCAGTTTAGCAGCACATTCTGTGTACTGTGCAGAGTTGCAGAATAGGAAGAAATACTGTTAAGTCTTCAAACTAAAATATCAAAGTCACATATTCCATTCAGTGTGCTTCGCCGCAGTTTAGCAGCACATTCTGTGTACTGTGCAGAGTTGCAGAATAGGAAGAAATACTGTTAAGTCTTCAAACTAAAATATCAAAGTCACATATTCCATTCAGTGTGCTTCGCCGCAGTTTAGCAGCACATTCTGTGTACTGTGCAGAGTTGCAGAATAGTAAGAAATACTGTTAAGTTTTCAAACTAAAATATTAAAGTCACTTATTCCATTCAGTGTGTGTCACCGCCGTTTAGCAGCCTATTCTGTGTACTCTGCAGAGTTGCAGAATAGTAAGAAATACTGTTAATTTTTCAAACTCAAATATTAAAGTCACTTATTCCATTCAGTGTGTGTCACCGCCGTTTAGCAGCCTATTCTGTGTACTCTGCACAGTTGCAGAATAGTAAGAAATACTGTTAAGTATTCAAACTCAAATATTAAAGTCACTTATTCCATTCAGTGTGTGTCACCGCCGTTTAGCAGCCTATTCTGTGTACTCTGCAGAGTTGCAGAATAGTAAGAAATACTGTTAATTTTTCAAACTCAAATATTAAAGTCACTTATTCCATTCAGTGTGTGTCACCGCCGTTTAGCAGCCTATTCTGTGTACTCTGCACAGTTGCAGAATAGTAAGAAATACTGTTAATTTTTCAAACTCAAATATTAAAGTCACTTATTCCATTCAGTGTGTGTCACCGCCGTTTAGCAGCCTATTCTGTGTACTCTGCACAGTTGCAGAATAGTAAGAAATACTGTTAATTTTTCAAACTCAAATATTAAAGTCACTTATTCCATTCAGTGTGTGTCACCGCCGTTTAGCAGCCTATTCTGTGTACTCTGCACAGTTGCAGAATAGTAAGAAATACTGTTAAGTTTTCAAACTCAAATATTAAAGTCACTTATTCCATTCAGTGTGTGTCACCGCCGTTTAGCAGCCTATTCTGTGTACTCTGCAGAGTTGCAGAATAGTAAGAAATACTGTTAATTTTTCAAACTCAAATATTAAAGTCACTTATTCCATTCAGTGTGTGTCACCGCCGTTTAGCAGCCTATTCTGTGTACTCTGCACAGTTGCAGAATAGTAAGAAATACTGTTAATTTTTCAAACTCAAATATTAAAGTCACTTATTCCATTCAGTGTGTGTCACCGCCGTTTAGCAGCCTATTCTGTGTACTCTGCACAGTTGCAGAATAGTAAGAAATACTGTTAAGTTTTCAAACTAAAATATTAAAGTCACTTATTCCATTCAGTGTGTGTCACCGCAGTTTAGCAGCCTATTCTGTGTACTCTGCACAGTTGCAGAATAGGAAGAAATACTGTTAAGTTTTCAAACTCATATATATTAAAGTCATATATATCGTGTAAGATGAAGAAGGCGGGTAAAAAGGGACGGGGAAGTGGACGTGATCCTGATAGTTCAGGGCGCGGGTCAGGACGCGGAGAAACTGTGCCTGGTGCCAGAGCACAAGAAAGAAAGACATCCACCATACCTAGCTTCATGTGTAATTTTACAGGGCGTCGCAGGACATCACTCTCGAGGTCCGACCACTGCGAACAGGTGGTCGGTTGGATGACAGCTGATACTGCTTCCAGTCGGTTAAGCACCACCCTGTCTTCCACCAAGTCCACTCTCAGTAGCCAAGAGTCTGGTCAACATAATCCTCACTCTGATCATCCTTCCTCCCACCATACACGGTCTGGTCAAAGAAGTGATCCCACACTGGGATATAGTGAGGAGCTCGTCTCATCACCAATCCTTCATTTGACCCTCTCTCCAAGCACGCTTGCAGAGGAACATGACATCTTGTGCCCTGATTCACAACCTCTAGAGGCTACCCAATCACAAGAAGATGACAGATGTGAACGGCATTTAAGGTCAAAGGAAGTAGTGGATGATGATGATGATGATGAGACACAGTTGCCATTAAATCAACCACTATTTCCGTCTCAAGACCTTGTTGAGGAGAATGTTATACAGTTGTCAATGACTGAGTATGTGGTGGGATCAAGACTTGAGGAGGATGATCAGAGTGAGGAAGTGGAGGAGGACTTGGTGGACGATGAGGTGACTGACCCCACCTGGGAAGGTGTAGAGCCGAGCGATGACAGCAGTCCTGAGGGTGAGCCATCTGCAGCACCGCAACAGGCTGGAAGAGGCAGTGGTGTGGCTACAGAAAGAAGGCGGACCGCACCAAACCGGCCCGCAAATGTTCCACGGAGCACCCCCTTGCGTAAATCTACCTTGCCAAAGGGTAGGTGTTCCGCGGTATGGCGTTTTTTTAAGGAAAGTGCGGACGACAAAAGAATTGTAGTTTGCAACCTGTGCCACACCAGAATGAGCCGAGGCATGAACACTAGAAACCTCACCACCACCAGCATGATCCGACACATGGCATCCAAGCACCGTAGTAAGTGGGAGGAACGCCTGGATCGCCCATCTGTGTCTGCAGGCCACACCACTGCCTCCTCTTCCCCTGTTTTCGGTGCCGGCCAATCGCCTGTCGAAGGCGCAGGCCCGCATACCTCCCGCCCTGCACCTGTACCATCTGAAGCACCATCAGCGACCACATCCACTTCCCTGTCCCAGCGCAGCGTCCAAATGTCGTTACCCCAGGCATTTGAGCGCAAGAGAAAGTACCCAGCCACCCACCCACAGGCCATAGCACTAACCTCACACCTTTCAAAATTACTGGCCATCGAAATGCTGCCATTTAGGCTTGTGGACACTGAGTCCTTCCGCAGCCTGATGGCAGCAGCTGTCCCTCGGTACGCGGTCCCCAGCCGCCACTACTTTTCCCGGTGTGCCATCCCCGCATTACACCACCATGTGTCCCGTAACATCACCCGTGCCCTGACCAACGCAGTTACTGGGAAGGTCCACTTAACGACTGACACATGGACAAGTGCTTGTGGCCAGGGACGCTAAATTTCCCTGACGGCACACTGGGTGAATGTCGTGGAGGCTGGGAGCGACTCGGACCCTGGGATGGCACGGGTGCTACCCACGCCGAGGATTGCGGGCCCTACCTCCATCAGGGTTTCCGCCAGCACCTACGTTATTGGCTCCTCCTCCTCCGTTTCCACCTCCGAATTCTCTACACGCAGCGCCACTCCCCCATCAGCCAGTAGCTGGAAGCAGTGTAGCACTGCAGTGGGGAAGCGTCAACAGGCCGTGCTGAAGCTGATCTGCCTTGGGGACAAACAGCACACGGCCTCAGAGCTGTTGCAGGGGATTAGTCACCAGACCGAGCAGTGGCTCTCGCCACTCAACCTGCAACCAGGCATGGTTGTGTGTGATAATGGGCGTAACTTGGTGGCGGCTTTGGAGCTCGGCAAGCTCACACACGTACCATGCCTAGCGCATGTATTTAATTTAGTGGTTCAGCGATTTCTAAAAACCTACCCCAATGTGCATGATCTCTTGACCAAGGTGCGCCGCGTGTGTGCACATTTCCGTAAGTCATCTACAGCTTCGGCCGGCCTGTTGAAGCTGCAGCAGCGCTTACAATTGCCAGCTCACCGGCTGCTGTGTGACGTGAGCACGCGCTGGAACTCCACCTTCCACATGTTGGCCCGGCTTTGTGAGCAGCAGAGGGCAGTAGTGGAGTACCAGCTGTTACACGGTCGTCGCCTCTCCGTTCAACTTCCTGTAATCAGAAGTGAGGAGTGGGAATGGATGTCAGACCTCTGCGAGGTTTTACGCAATTTTGAGGAATCGACACAGATGGTGAGCGGCGATAACGCTATTATCAGTGTAACCATCCCACTTCTGTGTCTACTGAAACGCTCGCTGCTCACAATTAAAACCGACGCTTTGCATGTGGAAGAGGTGGAAATGGGGGAGGAAGAGCTTACACAAGGTGATAGCCAGAGCACCCTCACTTCGTCTTCTCAGCGACAATTGGAGGAGGCGGAGGAGGAGGAGGAGGAGGAGGAGGAGGAAGACACGGTTGCCTCCGCTACAGAGGGTAGCCATGGAACTTTAGTTCCATCTCTTCAGCGTGGGTGGGCAGAAGAGGAGGAAGAGGATGAGGATATTGAGAGTCATCCTCCTGGTGAGGACAGCGAAATCTTGACTGTTGGTACTCTGGCACACATGGCTGACTTTATGTTAGGCTGCCTTTCCCGTGACCCACGCGTTATACGCATTTTAAACAACACGGATTACTGGGTGTTCACCCTTCTGGACCCCCGCTACAAAGAGAATTTCTCATCTCTCATTCCTCCGGTGGAGAGGACAAGCAAAATGGTGCAATACCAGAAGGTTCTTGTTGAAAAATTGCTCCAAAATTTTCCATCTGACAACGCTGGCGGCAGAGTACGTGCTACCTTGGCCAACCGAGAAGGGGAGAAAAGGGGAGCACACAGCAGTTCCGAGAAAGGCAGGGCAACACTCTCCAAGGTGTGGGACACCTTCATGACACCCCGCCAGCACCCTCACCCTGATGCGCAGCCTAGTGTCACAAGGAGGGAAAAGTTTTGGAAGATGGTGAAGGAGTACGTAGCAGACCGTGTCAGCGTCCTCAATGATCCCTCTGTGCCTTACAACTACTGGGTGTCCAAGCTGGACACGTGGTATGAACTGGCACTCTACGCCTTGGAGGTGCTGGCCTGCCCTGCCGCCAGCGTTCTGTCTGAGCGGGTATTTAGTGCTGCTGGTGGCATCATAACAGATAAGCGTATCCGCCTTTCCACCGACAATGCTGATAGGTTGACACTTATAAAAATGAACAAGGCCTGGATTTCCCCTGACTTCTCCACTCCACTGGAGGAAAGCCGCGGGGGAACATAAACTCACTTTATATATGTTATTTACAATGATGGGAATACTCTGTATTCCCATTCACCCCTTCCACCCAAAAAACGGGTATATGGTTGACTCTTAATCTTCTCATCCTCCTCCTCCTCTTCCATATGCCCTGTGCTATAATTTTTATATAGGGCCAGCTCACCAGCGGGCCCTGTGATATAATTTTTATATAGGGCCAGCTCACCAGCGGGCCCTGTTTGACAATTTTTATATAGGTCAGCTCACCAGCGGGCCTTCTCATATAATGTTTTATTGGGTCAGCTCTCTAGCGGGCCCTCTCATATAATGTTTTATAGCGTCAGCTCACTAGCGGGCCTTCGCATATAATGTTTAGGATGGTCAGCTCTGCAGCAGACCCTCACCCATAATGTTTTAGATGGTCAGCTCAGCGCACGTTTCCCTCTTAATCATGGCCTCAGTTCTGAAAATCAAGGAAATTTTTGGGAGAATTTGCCTCTGCGCACGTTTCCCTCTTAATCATGGCCTCACTTCAGAAAATCAAGGAAATTTTTGGGAGAATTTGCCTCTGCGTACGTTTCCCTCTTAATCATGGCCTCACTTCCGAAAATCAAGGAAATTTTTGGGATAATTTGCAGATGATATACAAGTAAATATACAGCAAATATTGTTTGGTAACAATTTTTCGCCTAAAGTCGTTTTTATTTTCCTTTTTGTGTGTTTTATGGTCAGTCTGTAAAAATGGCGTACTACGGGCGAAAGATCGTTCCCAGCAGCGATGTTGGAGTCCAAGATGCATCCAGACATCCTCCCTATGCTGTCCCTGAACCATTTCTGTGGTGTTTCCATCCTTTTCTGCCCTTTTCCTATGGACCAGGCACCCTCCCCTCATCAGAGCAGGGGGTGCCTGGTGTAATGCTCGAGTCCTCCCATTGACTTCAATGGGGCTCGGGTGCTCGGCCGAGCACTCGAGCCTCAGGGGGTGCTCGGTCAGAGCACCCGAACACCCGAGCATTGGGGTGCTCGCTCATCACTAGTTATCTCTCAAACCATAAAGTTTTGAGAGATGACACTGGGGACAATTACATTCTTTTTTGAAATAGCTACAATATGAGGATTAGTAATATTAAAGTATTACTATCCCTTTAACCCCTTTGGATGTTAGATACACATACCTCCCAACATTTCAAATTGCCAAAGAGGGACACTTGTGTTTTAGGGGGTGTTGCTGGGGGAGTGGCTGGTGGGCGGGGCATTACCGGGGATTTTTAGGTTATTTCATGACCTATTCATACCTTTTTGTGTAACCTAATAAATGATTTATAACAAGACCAAAGTATTTTATTTACACAGACTAATTTATAAACACATATACTGACATTTAAACAAACAATAATGTGAGTTGTATTGCTGTAGAACAATATGATACACTTATATACACATCACTCAGTCTGATCTCCTAAACACAGGGACATCAGGGTGGGAAAGAGGGACAGAGGGATTTGGGTCTAAAAGAGGGACTGTCCCCAGGGCTGGTGCAAGGATTATTTCCACCCTAGGCAAAACCTAATTTTGCACCCCCTTGGCTCCACCCCTTGTGCCCTACCCATTTATGCCCCGACTCTGTATGTATTTAAATGTCAGTGTGCTCCCTATATGTGTCAGTTTGTGTGTGTGTTCTCTATATGTGTATGTGTTCCCTGTATGGATATAAGTGTGTCAGTATGTGTTCCCTATATGTATATAAGTGTGTCAGTGTGTGTGAGTCTCTGTAAGGATATCAATGTGTAAGTGTGTGTGCTTCTCTATATGTGACTCTCACCCCCTTTGACTCTCTCCCCCTCTTGACTGTTGACCCTCTTTGACTCTTCCCCGTCTGACTCTTGATCCCCCTCTTGACTGCTGATCCCCCCTTTGACTCTCTCTCTCCCCCATCTGACTCTTGCTCCCCCCTTTGACTCTCTCTCTCCCTGTCTGACTCTTGATCCTCCTCTTGACTGCTAATCCCCCCCTTTGACTCTCTCTCTCTCCCCCTCTTGACTGCTGATCCCCACCTTTGACTCTCTCTCCCCCAGTCTGACTGTTTATCCCCTCTTGACCCCTGTTCCACTTACTGTTTCTGGTGCACGTCTCTCTCTCCCCTAGTGAGTACGTTAAGGTGCTCTCCCTTGGCTGGCTAGTTTTTTTTAACCTTTTCAGTGCCAGAAGGGTATACAACGCATTGAAAAGCTATGCGTTGCGTACCCCTCTGGCACTGAAAGGGTTAATGTAGCACAGCGATGCCCGTTTCTCTCTCCCCCTCCGCTTCTTCAATCCTGGTCCAGGATTGAAGGAGCGGAGGGGAAGAGAGAAATAGGCATTGCTGTGCTACATTAAAAAAATAGCCAGCTGAGGGAGGGCACCGAAACGTACGGGATTTTTTTTTTTTTTTTTTTAAGTGGTGAACGGCAGCAGGGGCCAATGCACCCTCAGAGAATGTGCGCCCTAGGCCGCCGCCTACCTCGCCTATAGGTAGCGCCGGCCCTGACTGTCCCTCCTAAAGAGGGACACTTGGGAGGTATGGGAACATCACTAATGCATTATGAAACATTGAAGCTGATGTACTGCAGTAATTCTGATGTAAACGACCCGCACCATAGGGGAGAAATAATAATATCAAAGATATTGAAATTGTTTCTCATTTTCAAGTATGTCTGGGGGTACAGATGTTATTATTAACCAAATTAGTGGTATTCATTTTATCTACACCAAAATGATGAAAGTCTGAGCTGACCCTGCCATGACTAGAACCTGTGACCTTGAGGTGTAAAGGAGCAGTAAACATTTTTCATGAAAACCTATATGTTATAGAAGTTTCCCTGCTGATTAAAACAAGGTCACTCCCAGTGCTGTCAGTTGTTTTATTCAAACATTTTAGCAGTTTAAATAACCAGGAAGTGAATTTACTGTGCGTTTACTTCCTGATAGTTCTAACTGACAGGAAGTGACAGGCAGTTTCTATCACATTCTATGGACTTTCCTCTCCATTAGAATGTACAGAATAACTAAATGGAATTTGTGAAAAACACTGGTTCAAACTATAATAGCTCTGGAAATATGCATATCTCAACAGGAAAAACACTACAATATATATATTTTCATAAAAATGTTTACTGCTCCCTTCAAAAGATTTTACAGCTAATGCATTACCAACTGAGCTAGCTCACCATCATGAAACTTCCCATTGATTTAAATGGGGAGTTTAACCCCTTGGGTGCTACAGAGGTCACTAACACAAGGTATTGTAAGATCTATTTATAACAATTTGAATACGGAAAAATTATTTCTACCCTATAGGACAGTTGATGTTCTCCAGATTGGTCCATTTCTTTTTAGTACATCAGCCTCAATTAGTCAAAGACACCTTTATCATCCAAAGGTTTAACCCAGTGGTTCTCAACTCCTGTCCTCAGGACCCACTAACAGGCCAGGACTTAGGGATTTCTCTGCTACAGCACAGGTGTGGTAATCAGAGGCTCATTCATACTGATTAACTCACCTGTGTTCTAACAAGGAAATCATGTGATCAGAGGCTCATTCACATTGATTAACTCACCTGTGCCCTAACAAGGAAATCATGTGATCAGAGGCTCATTCACAGTGATTAACTCACCTGTGCTCTAACAAGGAAATCATGTGATCAGAGGCTCATTCACATTAATTAACTCACCTGTGCTCTAACAAGGAAATCATGTGATCAGAGGCTCATTCACATTGATTAACTCACCTGTGCTCTAACAAGGAAATCATGTGATCAGAGGCTCATTCACACTGATTAACTCACCTGTGCTCTAACAAGGAAATCATCAAATCTGAGAACCACTGGTTTAACCAGTTCACTGCTAAGCCTGTTTACCCCCCATGCTAAACATGTTTTTAATCTGTTGTTGCATTTTATAGGAAAGTGGCAATTTTAGGTGTTTTTCTGTGAACAACATAAATAGCAGATCCTACACTTTCAAAAGATATCATTGCTTTGTGGACAACCCCAAAAATATCTACCAGGAATGCAAAAAAAAAAACCCTTTTCTTTTTAAATTGATATTCCAGTAACATGAATGACAAACAATTGTCCTGGAGTATATTTTCCTACATTCCACTAGCAAACAGTTATGGTTCTAAGTTTATTATTAACTAGCCTTTCGAAAACAACAACATTTGTGTTTTTATGTATAGGTCTTCCTATAAAAATTATCAACTGAAAAAATGTCAGATTTTCTTCTTTTTTTCATTTTGCACCAGTCTGCACATCAGACATATATAACGAGCAATAAACTGCTGTATATTTTTTTTAAAACGGCTGGTTTGCTATAAAATCGGCAGAGGTTACCACTATAGCAAAAAAACAAAGCAAGCTACCCAGTACCCTTACAAGCCATCCAGTACCCACCCAGGCCATACATTGCCCCAAACAAGCCATCCAGTACCCCCATGAGCCATCCAGTACCCCCCCAGGCCATACCCACCAAGGCTATCCAGTACCTCCATAAGCCATCCAATACCCCACAAGCCATGCAGTACTCCCCAGGCCATCCAGTATACCCACAAGCCCTCCAGTACCACCCAGGCCATCCAGTATCCCCATAGGCCATCCAGTATCCCCCACAAGCCATCCAGTAGCTCCCTCCATGCCTTCCAGTATGTCCCCCGCTTCATACCCCCCAGGCCATCAAGTTCCCCCATGCAGGCCATCCAATACCCCCTCCCTGTGCTGTGTGTGCTGAGTGGTGGTGGGTCTTCTTCTGCTGACGTCTGTCACTCACTGCTGCTCTCCCCAGTCTGACACCTGCTGCGTGTATTCCTTGGTGAATTGGCGGGATAGGAGGTCTCTCTCTCTCCCCCCCCCACGCATCATCACGCGCCCCTGCGGGTCGTGATGACGTGTGTGCAGGCATGCTCACAGAAGAGGCACAGGAAGAGAAATGCTTACTGCCAGACAGTAACGAGCAGTGTGAGTCTGGACACTGGCAGCAAGCAGCGGGCCGTGGATGACTCGATCTTGCCCAGACGCATAATGGTTGGGAATGAATCTGATCATGGACATTGGGCAGTAATAGTATTGTGAGGCCTCATGGAGCACAGTGCTATAGCTAGCGTCTGCTTTAAATAGGCATGGGTGGGCCCAAACAGCAGGCAAGCGGGTGGACGCACTGAGACAGTATTATAATATTAACATTGCTGGTGATGGCCGCAGGTCCCCCTCGGTCTGTGACCAAATTCCCAAATGGTCAGTCTGCCCCTGCCCACCTCTATCTTCCCTATGCTCGTACAGTAACAGACTCATTCAGTTTGTTTATATCGGGTGATCTGTGATCACAATGTATATTCTCAGGCAGGGGCCAAGATTGGAGCTCTTTTACCCATTGCTTATTTTTTTTCTTTTGCATCTAAAATGTCATGCGATCACAAGATCACCCAATATTGTAACCCCCCCAATGTACCCTTGTTTGAAGGAGGAGAATCCATTAATGTAAATGAGGGTATCCCTATGTGAATCGGATCAAGGGATGCTAAGATATAGGCTCTTATTGAGCCTGTCACCTTACCTCTTCCATTATAAAAATAATATCAGTGGGTTTCACTCACATAATGACATAATTGTGCTTGTGCTTACTTATGTTATTATGCAATGGGACTAACAGGAACCGAAGACTATGTCCATCTCCTTAGCAGCAAGGTGGTTAAAGTGAAAGTATCACTTAACCCTTGAAGAACTAGAGAGGTGTCCAGTGCAAATGTTGCACATCCTTCTGATCTTTAAAATGTAAATGTGCAAAAAATAAACATGTTGTAGGGCTTTTCCCACATAGTACAGCAGGGTATGCCTGTGGCAGGAACATACTTCATTCAAATGTTATTACAGAGCAAATCTGAATTTTTTGGGTGCAGTGTATTCATGTCCTGTCCATTTTTATGAGGGTGATGTTAACCCTTTGCATGCCTGAGAGGCATGGAATGCAATGCATTCCGTACCCCTCTGGCACTCAAAGGGTTAATATTGCTGTTTATGGATGCCTTTTGTCACTAATGATAACAGTCCATAGACTGAAATAGTAACAGTGTCACCATAACATAGACAGGCCATGGAAGTACCACACCACAAAAATCCAGTTTTGTACAGCATTAACTTTTGAACGAAACATCTCTAAGAAGTGGAATTACCCTTGTTTTACTCAGCAGCAGAAGCTACAAACAATGTATATTTCTTCACAACAACCTATATATAACACCTGTGTGTTCATTTACATGTCTGAAAAACAATCCAAAGCTTGTTCCCTTTGCATTCCCAAAATTACATGTGACATCACGTGAGAACACAGCCTTCTGTGGATTCTAAAATGTGACTGCAGTGTTTGCCCTTATTTGCAAGTTGCAGCATGGAATTCTGGTAATGTAATGGGTTATCAGCATACTTGGAAACTTTACAGAATGTGCAACCCGGAGGGTAGCCGCCGGGTGAGCTCTATGACGCGATTCGTGTCATAAAAAGGGGCGGGGCTTAATCGCGACGGGGGAGGTTTGAAGAAAAAAAGAAAAAAAAATGACAGAAAAGCCTGGGGAAGTAGGAGAATGGGGCGGGGAGTGGGAGGAATGGGGCGGGATGGAGCTCAAGTTGTCAGAGTTTCAAGAGAAACTCCCCACATCCGGCAAATTAGACACTGCCCCGAAGACCCGGTAATACAGTGTTAAATCCGGAGTCTCCGGGGCAAAACCGGAGAGTTCCCAGCTATGGTTATCAGTACAATCCCTTTACTTGGGCTCTGCAGATCTCTAGAACATGAGACCCTCAGTTCAGATGTAAGTACAGCAGCATAAATACACAGTCGGGAGGAGTTTTCAGGGATGGGCAATAAGTCCTTTTTTTTTTTTTGGCCGAAATTTCCATGGAAAACAAAATGCGTTGCTTTTTTATTCAGGAATTCCTGTGCATAAAGATTATATCAAATGCTAACACCAATGATTTTCCTGCAAGAGCTTTGTTGTTTTCTGCCTATACTTGTTTTGGCTTTGAGAATACCCACTGCAATACTATAAAAATTCCAAACTTTCCACCATGCTGAAACACCATAGACGTCTAACAGACACAGACAGAGGTGACTGAGAGAGAGAGAAAATAAAAAATAAAGTATGAGTATTGTTTCTTGCTGGAAAATATGAGTAAGAGGAGTTGGCGTGGAGAAATCCACAAGAAGCAGCAACCGGCAGTAGTACTAGTAGAAGCCAAAGCCCACTCATCCCAGCAGATAGTGATACCACTCCCAAACATCTCCAGGGACCTGGGTAATTAAAAAAAAAAGTGTGTGTTAGATAAGGTTGTATGTAGTAGCTAAACAGTCCAGCTGTCTTTGCCTGAGCCAGCTGTTGCTTAAAGCGGAATTACCACCCGACACAATCTTTAGCTTCACTAAGTCCCCATCTGGCAACTAGCTGCTTAGTAGCGCTAGTCACCAGAATAATTACCTTATTTAATAGATTTCTGCTCTCATCACCGGCTGACAGGCAGGACAGAGCACGGACATCTTGCCATTGTGACATCCGCGCGCCTGCGCTGTCAGTCCCAGCCAGGTCTAGAAGGCGTTGCTAGGAGCCATTTGGGACTGACAGCGCAGGCACACGGACGTCACAATGGCAAGATGTCCGCGCTCCATCCTGCCTGTCAGCCAGGGAGAGAGCAGAAATCTATTAAATAAGGTAATTATTCTGGCGACTAGCACTACTAAGCAGCTAGTCACCAGATGGGGACTTAGTGAAGGTAAAGATCGTGTCGGGTGGTAGTTCCGCTTTAATAATGAGTGTGACACCCGGTGCCCCATGTCATACTTGTTTCCACCAAGAAAGGAGGAAGATACTGGTGATGACTGAGGATGGTGAAGAAGGCATCTTTCATTGATTCAAACCAATGAAGAGTGGGACAGAGATGTTCAGATGGGAATGTGTATCACCACCATCAGCAGCATTGACTTTATGGCGTTTCCATTTTTCCTCTTGCTGCAGAATTGTCTGAGTGTGAACATCATATGTCACAGAAAGATCATCAAGTTGATGTTTCAAACCTGCCAATGGGAATTAATAGTAGTGTGCGGACTGGTAGTGATGATGATATGGGACATGTGGTGGTGGACTTGGCTCCTACTCCTTGCACTAGTGCTGAGACAGCAGCAGCTCCACAAGCCACTGCACTATCCAATGAGAAGGTGTGCTTTGAACATTCTCTTCTATCTCCCCCCACTCTGAAATAATGGGTGTGCTATTGTTTTTCATTGTATGTGGGGAATGTGCTATTGTCATCAACTGCAATGTGCACATTGTGTGAGGAGGGACTCACATCACTACCACTTGAATATATTTGCAAACAGTAAGTATATCCTCCCATAGACATTTTTTATCTAAACAACCCCATTTGGCTAGTCTCCCTTTAAAGCTATTTCAAACAGGCAACACAAATGTCACAGTCCACTGTAACAGTTCTGACAGCCAAGTAAATCAGCTAACCTCTCTCCAGTGTTCTACTGCCGACTGGTATGCAGAAGGGTTATGTTTTTTTGGCTGGCCCACATGAGTGCCTGCCAATAGCACTGGTTGGCATCCCCGTGGGTCTGCCATGTGGGTCTGCCTATCTCTAACAAGGATTCCCCAAATAGTTTTCCAATTTAGTTTATATTATCATGCCTGTTTCTGCAGCATAGCCGTACATATATCTATATTAAACCTCATCTGCCACATATCCACCTATTCACTCAGTTTATTCAAATCTTTCTGCAGGAAAAACCCTTAGTTTAATGCCACTGGCAACGACGGAGACACTACCGTCAATACCGAATTCAATATAATTAAACTAATTCAATGCAAGAGGCCTAGTACTGAACCCTGAGGCATTCCATTTACAATTTTAACTGTGCCTGGTGAGAGTGAATCAATCAATATTAAGAATTACAACCTTGCCATTTCTATACTAAACTCCCCAAGTACCCTTGAATGTATGCCATCTGGTTACCTTACTCTTTTTCAGTCTAATTGGGATTTTGACCTCAATAAACCATCTATATGATGGAGGAAATACTGTGATTCTGTGTTTTCGCAAGGCCTCTCATTGTCTCTATCCTATCCTTAATACTGACTGCTCAGTCATGTGTCTCATTCAGCCATGTTTCAGTGATACCTAGAAGGTCATACTGATTATTCACTGGAACCAGTTTCACTTCCACAATTTTGCCATCTAGACACCAATAATGTGCAAGCATACATTTTATGTCACTACTATTTTGATGATGTGCTTTCTTTAAAAATTATATTTTTTAACCAGGCTGTAACTTAGGCATCTCTCTATTAGCTGAACTGTCCCTCTCCCTTTCCATCCCCACACCCCTTTTCTAATCCCAATTCCTCTACACTGACATTGACTATCCCATCATGTATTGCTTCACTCCCTTAAAGTCTCTTCCAACCCTCCTACTACCCTATTCCCCCTTCCAATCCATCTCTACTATATATATTGCCCCCAATGAAAACACAGGCCAGTGCTCAAGGGCCCCATGCCCCCCTTCAAGTTTCATAAAAACTTCTTTTAATTCTTCATGTTAAAACGACAAACATCAATAGTAAACAACAAAGCACAGTGACCCAGACCAGGAATACACTCATGACATCGTCTAACGCGTTTCACACTAACGGAGCTTAATCATAGACTAATCCAAACCGGAAAACCCCCGGGGATTAGTCTATGATTAAGCGCTGTTGGCATGAAACGCGTTAGACGATGTCATGAGTGTATTTTTCTGGTCTGGGTCACTGTGCTCTGTTGTTTACTATTGATGTTTGTCGTTTTAACATGAAGAATTAAAAGACGTTTTTATGGAACTTGAAGATTCCACTTTTTCTGTCCGAAAGCAGCTGCTACTTTCTACACAGTTTATGGTTATATTCATGCGGCAAGTGGAGAACCACATTATTGCAGCGTTCGGTTGTTTCACGTGAGGCTGGTGAGTCCCATGTGTTTTCTTTTTTTCCACACCTATTTGGTGTTGTGTGCCCTGGAGTGTATAGCACACAACCTATCTATGTCCTCATGCCCCTCTTGCTTACTCCAAGTCTTTAGATTCAAATTTACCTTCCCAAGCTCTTGTCACCTTCCTGGAGCAGCATGTGGCATTGGTAGTATTTCAGAAGGTACCTTAGAGGTCTTGTTCTTAAGCTTGTGGACTAAATCCCTGAAATAATTCTTAATGAACCTCCATCACCCATTAACTTTGCCTTTAATACGATCATATACCATGAGACAGGTCATACCCAGCCCTTCCCAAGAATATATAAACCCAATCCATACCACACCCAATCAATCCCCAGAGAGAGTAAACTGTTTGTGTGTAGTGATCCTGGGAAAATATTGCCCTACCAGTCTCCTTAATTATCCCACAACACCTGCCTAATTCTCTGTGAGTCCCAGATTCCATTATTGCTAAATGGGCTATTTTTCAAGCTCTTAGAAAGAAAAATCTTTTCCAGCAAGGGTATTCCTGTGCTGACAGACCCAACATGACTCAATGTAGCAAATCTGTTTGGATGAGTAAACACAGATGTGTCTTCTCTGTTTCTCCTTCCCCTTTGTTAATTTTCACTGTAACCAATTGATATACTAGGGATGGACAAAAAGTCCCTTTTTATCCATGGGAATTACCATGGAAAATAATTACTTTCCTCTTTTTCATGAAAATTCCCCCAAACAAAAATCTTTAACATTGTTGCTTTTTCACTACCTCCAATGAAATTCCAGCAAGACCTTGCCTATGGTTTTTATGACAGTGAGTTTTCCCTCTGCAATTCTGATGTTGCTAAGTGCTGAAGTGGGAAAAAAACACATCTGAAAGTAAAAGCTTTTAGTATGCTGGGTGGTTATGTTGGATGTGCTTCATTAACTTAGTCATGCCAGCATGATCCCTCATTCCCCCTCTTCACATCCTTTTCACAGTATGCACAATACAGTTTTTGATAAGCTGTCACGGTTCCCAGAGAAGTTCAAGAGTGAGTACGGTATAGTTAAATGCAATTTATTGATAACCGATAGGTAAGCAAAATATATACAATATATACAGCAGGAGCAAGCAGAGGGTTACAGGCCAGCGAGCACTGCTATCAGGAATAGTAGGCTGCCAAGCCTGACCAATCTGCTGGAGACTAGGCCTAAGCCACTGGTAGTCTCTGCTGGAGCCAGGAGCAGGAACACAGGATCTTGATCCGATGTAGCGGGCGTACCGACTCAAGCCTGCAGTCAGTAGGGAGTGAACTCTGACTCACGCCTGCAGTCAAAATGGGAAATAGCTGACTCGCCTGCAGTCAGTATCAGAGCTGGTCTACCAGAACCCCAGGTACGCACTACGTTGGGTGTCGGCTAGGTACAAGGAGCAAACGTAAGAGTAGTCAGACAGAGCCACAAGTCAGCACCAGAGGGGGTAGTCAGACAAGCCAGATCATACACAATTCAGGTAGTCAGCCAGAGCCACAGGTCTGCACCAGGTTGGGTGTCCACTATAGGGATAAGCAAAAGAATAGTCAGACAGAGCCACAGGTCAGCACCAGGCTGGATGGAAGACTAGCCAGGTCATACACAGAGCCCAAGGTAATAGAACTGCTATGAACAACAACGCAAGGGCAACTGAGTCAGGACTCAGTCTGCCTTTTAAATCCTCCACAGGAAGTAGGAGGAGCAGCTCAGAGGGAGGAAGTAGGTAGGAGAAGACTAAAGGAAGCAAACACATAAAACAGAGGCCTGCAGCATGCTTGAAGCCTCGCGCCTGTAGATAACGCTGAAATCAAGGTAAGCTGTAACATAAACAAACAGTCCATAGTCCAAGGAAAAAAACAATCCCACAAATGTCATGATTTCAGGGGAGGTAAAAGAATAGGATTATGGTGACCAGACAACACAGCGCATTATTTGTCGTTCATCACTGACCACAGCATTGATCTCAGGTCGTAGATGGCTTCTCTACATATTTTTTTCTACTTCTGCTACATACTCCTATCATACGATGTTAGATACTGGGTTTTGTTTTGTTTTTTTAAATGTAAGTCTACCAACATTGCTGCTGGATAGATGTGTACTACAGTTTTTTACTATATAACAAGCTCCATGAAAACCTGCTCTTACTTCGCGCTTGCTGGGGGGGAAACCAAAGGTTTTGACAGCAGTATGCACGCGTGTCGATCACCAGGGATGCATGGGTGTCCGCAGACAAAGCCTTAATATGACCCCTAAGCCAGCCCGCCCAGCTTCTAAGTTTATCTGAATGGGGCAAGTGTAGGGGAGGCCAGTGCCCCCTCTCTGGATGCCCATGCAGGAATGGATGAAAACCTTCTCCCAAAATAAGAAATGTGCAAAAAATTTAAATTTTTCACCTTCTGCAAGAATTCCCACTAAAAATTCAACTTTTCCACTTTTTTTCCAGTGCACATCTTGTCATCCAGCCTTTTTCCATTGCACTGGTAGCCACAGAAAACTACATACTGTCTCCCAGCCTTGTCACACAGTAACCATAGAACCGTACACACTGACCCCACCAGCCTTTTCTCATACGAACTCCCAGCCTTGTCACACAGTAACCGTAGAACCGTACACACTGACCCCACCAGCCTTTTCTCATACGAACTCCCAGCCTTGTCACACAGTAACCATAGAACCGCACACACTGACCCCACCAGCCTTTTCTCATATGAACTCCCAGCCTTGTCTCATGATAGCCATGAACCAGACATTCTGAACCCCCCTGTAACTGTTTTAAGGACACTCAGACTCAGGAGGTTATGGTAAAACACAGTTATATTAAAGACAAGAATAATGTGACCGGTCCAGTAGGTACAAATGATACAACACTATCTGTGATTCCAGAAGAGCAGAGTAGTAGCAACAACTACTAGGCCAAGGGACGCCGGCAGGCCCTAGTAGTGCAGAGGTCAGCGGAGACTCTCCACGCAGAGAGTGAACCCAAAACGGTAAGCCACAATAGGAGTGGCTGAGAGGGAGGCCACTACTATCCCTAATAAGGGTAGTAAGGGAAAGACTAGGCAAGTGGAGACCAATGAAGGCTCAGGACAGGAGACCAGTGGATCCTATACAATCCAATCGGTGGCTCCAGACTGTAGGGTTCTGATGGCAACATCAGCAGAACTGCCTGAAATGTGTAGACACACGGTACTGCCAAACAGAAGCGGTAACAGTTTTTCCCAGACTGACAGACAGACTGAGAGTGACAAGCAGCAGGTTATCACCATGGAAGACACACCTGACAGAGGAAGACTGTGACCCTGAAGTGCAACAGAACCAACCCGCGTAGGGTTAAAGAACGCTCAGACCTGGAATAGACTGCCAGGCAGTGGAGACTAACCGAGGCGCCCAAGAACTAACCCAACCTCGGAGGTAAGTGGTGGACAGGTCAAGCGTACCGGGGTGCAACCAACAGGTCCAGACACCAAAGTGAAAGGATACAACAGTGCACAGGTAACGAGGCAGGGTCACAGTAACATCGCTGCGCATGCAGTGCGAGATAACTAGTGACTGTCTAGAGACAGTAAGCGGCACAGGAGGGAAGCCCTCCAGACGGGACACAGCTGGATGGATAGTAGTACCAGGGAGGTACACAGAGCAGGGACGTCAGCCAATCCGGGTCGATACACAGAGCAGGAATGTCAGCCAGGCTGGGTCGGTACACAGAGCAGGAACGTCAGCCAATCTGGGTCGGTACACAGAGCAGGAACAGAACAGACAGAGTAGTCAGTAGTCAGGCAGTCCGCGACATACACACGATTCACACGAAAGTTAGGCACAAGCGCAAGCGACTGGAACACCACGAAAGGGCGCCCATGAACTGACAGGGCTGAGTATTTAAGGGCTAGAACCGGGTGAAGATAAAGCCCAGCAGCCAATAAAAGACAAGCAGGAAGTAAACCGGACATAGAAATGTCGCCAGAGGAATCACGGGCACCGTGATACCCCCAGCCTTGTCCCTCTGCACTGGTAGCCATAGAACCTCACATACGGACCCAACCAGCCTTTTCCCACTGCACTGGTAGCCTAGAAACACAAATACTGACCTCACAGTGGCTATAGAACCACACATACTGACTTCAGAAGAAACGAAAAATTCATAGCGCCAATTCACATTAATCTATACATTTAATCTTCAGATATAAATTGAGAACCCAAGTGAATAAATACAGATAGCAGCAAGACATGAGGGAGTTCTCCAAGCTCCCCAAGATTAGGCAAAAGCCTAAACAGAAACCCAAAACCGAACCAAGTCTACGCTCCTCCATATAAACTATCCAAGTGTGTAAAGCATATTGTATACCACTTTAATAAATTTGGGGTCTCTGTTGCATAGTTTGGCCAAAGTATGTTTAAGCCCACCGGCCACGTCAAGGCTCCCCAATATCGGCGAGTACCTAACTTCACACAATCATCCTATCTAGGCTAAAAACATCCCTGACTAAGCATTTCTTATGAGTGAGATTTCTTGTACATAACGCATTGGGCACTGCACTGCACTGGTAGCTACTGGGATGGGCAATGTGAGGCCCTCCAGCTGCTGTTGACTTCTTTTCTTATCATTCTCCAGCAGCCAACTTTAGAACAAAACATATGACAGCAGTTGTACCCTTGTTTTACTCAGCAGGAGAAACCCTGCAATACATGGTTTCATAATAAAGGTTGACTACTCCTTTATGGTATTAATAAGAGAATTTTTGTACTGGGGTGGAAAAAACAGGTGATGATATTACTGATGTTATAACTACAAAAAGAATCCCCTGCCACAGTGCGGGAGAGATATTTACTGTAACATTTACTACAAGTGAAGAGTAGCTAATTCTGCATTTCTTTAGCTTCCTTCTGATACAGGAAAACTATTTTGAAATAACATAAAAGCAAACTGAAGCAATTCTGAGAGAAAATAAAGAAGTACCATTCATTTAAAGGGATAGTAATACTTCGTTTTATCTTTATTTTATTTTGTAGGCATTAAAAAAAAACATGAACGATATAAGTCTTATCTCTCAAACCTTTATGGTTTGAGAGATATTCACAAGCAAAGTTTCCTCTCACTGACCAAAACGGTCAAGTCTGCCATCTAGCTGTCAGATTTGGAATCCGGTCCGCGGACCGGCCGTGGCTCTACAGCAGAGCAGAGATCGCGAGATATAAGAAGAACTACTTCATTCGAATCGTCTACAAAGTGTGCCTGGTTTGCAAGCACACTTTTTAGACCAGTGGTTCTCAACCTTTTTTGCTCGGGGCACCCCTAACACATAATCTTGAACATTCGGGGCACCCCTAACATTTTTAATGTAATTTTTCAAGGGCATAATGAAGAGTACAATACACAAATATACAGTTATTATTAGGTCTTATAATCATAATAACAAAACAAAACTTATTGTACATATTAATTTCTATAAATGTTTATTTAGAGGTCCATTTTATTCAGTCTTTATAGAAAATATGGGGCACCCTAAGCTGATGTTTGTGGCACACCAAAGTGCCACGGCACCCTGGTTGAGAATCACTGTTTTAGACCTTTCCAATGTAATAGTTATTTTTATATCTTGCGATCTCGGCTCTGCTGAAGAGCCACCGGTTAATCTGCGGACCGGATTCCAAATCTGACAGCTAGATGGCAGACTTGACCGTTTTGGTCAGTGAGGCGAAACTTTGCTTGTGAATATCTCTCAAACCATAAAGGTTTGAGAGATAAGACTTATATCGTTCTTCATGTTTTTTAACCCCTTAAGGACCGGACGTTATGGGACATTTCCGTCCCATAACGTCCGCATAGGGGCACTTGGACGCGCCAGTACACGTGACCTGTCACGTGTATCGGCGCGTCACTATGGGGCTTGAAACAGATCGCTCCGATCTTGGAGCGGTCTATTTCATGCCCCATTTTTACTTACAGCGCTCCCGGTAGAGCGCTGTAAGTAAAAAGTACGTGACGTACCAGGACCGTCAAGGGTCTTTCAAGCAAGTTTACCCTTGACGGTCCTGGTACGTCAAGGGTCCCTAAGGGGTTAATGCCTACAAAATAAAATAAAGATAAAATGATGTATTACTATCCCTTTAAGTGGGGCTTTTAACGACTTGAATGCTAAAGAGGTGTCTAAAACATTTTGCTTGCCAGTGCTTTGAAGAACTCTCTAGCATTCGATGTGTTATAAACCCCATTAACCCATGGAGTGCCAGAGAGGTTGCAATGTGTTGAATACCTCTCTGGGACTCAAATGGTTAAATCAATGAGCGTTTTTGTTCTGTAGGATGTGGCAGGTTTGGTCCAGAATTGCTTGTCTTTAGTTTGTTGAATATGATCCAGTGTCCATTTATTTCATTTCTTATTTATGAAGCCGTAAACGCATTTCTCTATTTTGTCATTCGAATCCATAATATGGCTAAGTTCTTTCCATATTTATACTAAATAATTTTAACCCTTTGAGTGCCAGAGGGGTATGCAACGCATTGCTTGCGTTGTATACCCCTCTGACACACAAAGAGTTAAAGGGAGACTAGCCATTCTGGGTTCCTTGACAAATAGAGAAGAGACATCTAAGGGGCATATAATTACCATTTGCTAATATAGTCAAGGCGGATACATAACCTGTCTCTCTGGGGAACACTTTAACCAAAGAGCTGAGCAAAAGGCAATCTGGCATCTTGCTCTGGATACATTTCTGGTAGTCAAAGTGTTAAAGATTAGTAAGGACAATAAGAATATGGATTTATTTGCCTCAAAAGGCTGCATTGGCAGATAATGTAGATACTTTCAATAAAGCATTGGATACCTTTTTAGTTCAGAATATCACAGAGAATAACCACAGATGGCTGCAATGCAGATAAGATGCGGATACAGGGAGATATTTGATGGACTCGGGAAGGAATATTTTTACCAACTTGGATAATAAACGGCTTCACAGAAAACAAAGATGAATTTGATGGGTGAATGTCTTTTTACAAACCTGTTAATTATGTTACTGTGTTACTAATAGTACTGAATGTCTCATAAGGGACACTAGTCTTTGTCATATTGTAAACTAAAATCATTTGCAGTGGAAAATAGAGCTCAAATGCCAACAAAAACTGTAAATAGCGATAAATGACTGCTCCTTGAAGGACACCTACCTAGGTAAGTCCGTCCGATAAACAAATGAATAGAAGCTTATTCTTAGGACACGGTTCTCCTTTAAAACTATATTATTGTTTTGCTTTGTAAAACACCATATGCAAAAATGTAATTCAAACAAATGAAAATAAACCTGAAACCATTAACTGTATAATTAAATAATATGGATCGACAGAGATAGTTATGATATAGATAGAAAGATAGATAGATAGATAGATAGATAGATAGATAGATAGATATGAGATAGATAGATAGATAGATAGATAGATAGATAGATAGATAGATAGATAGATATGCGATAGATATGAGATAGATAGATAGATAGATAGATAGATATGAGATAGATAGATAGATAGATAGATAGATAGATAGATAGATAGATAGATAGATATGCGATAGATATGAGATATATAGATAGATAGATAGATAGATAGATAGATAGATAGATAGATAGATTACCACCTCCAAACTTTTGGAGTTTTTCGGATAATGTTAATGCATGCAATCATGTGATACAGTTGTAGGTGTTTGAAGACTAATCAGTTTCTCATTATGTAAATATTGAATTTCTTTAAAAACCTTATGAGACTATTTGGGGAATTTCTTGAAGATGTCAGTGTTTCAGCGGAAGAAGTAAAGGAAGTGATAAAACAATTGCACATACCTTTTTTTTTTTGGCATGCAGTTTCCCATTCTTTTAATATTTTATTTTAAACGTCAGGCTTCCCTCTTCCTCTACAATCCTATTCCTGATTATACCGTATTGTCTTCTCTCATGTAATGTGACTGTATCGCTTCAGTGCCACTAATAGAAGCATAACCATAGAACAGGAAGCAGAGGAAAAGATATATATAAATAAATATATACACTGTGGTATCACTTCCTGAAATGCTCTGCACGTGGTGGTTAGTCTGCACAGAATATGCAACACATTGAGGGTTATGCACTAAAGCATAATGAAGAGGTGATAAAAAGGTGATAAAGAGGAGATGACTTCTCCAGTGATATCACTTCTCCAGTTCCTAGCTATTCAATGGAGCTTATGCACTAAGATTTCACTAACGTTGGAGATCTTAGTGTATAGGCTCTATAGAATAACACATACCTCCCAACTGTCCCTCTTTAGGAGGGACAGTCCCTCTTTTAGACCCAAATCCCACTGTCCCTCTTTCCCACCCTGATGTCCCTCTTTTTAGGAGATCAGATTGTGTGGTGTGTATATTAAGTGTATCACATTGCTCCACAGCAATAAAACTCACATTATTGTTTCTTTAAATGTCAGTATATGTGTATATAAATTAGTGTGCTTAAATAAAATACTTTGGTCTTGTTATAAGTCATTTATTAGGTAATACAAGGAGGTGTGAATAGGTCATGAAATAGCCTAAAAATTCTCGTTAATGCCCCACCCACCAGCCACACCCCCAGCCACACCCCCTAAAACACAATTGTCCCTCTTTGGCAATTTGAAATGTTGGGAGGTATGATAACATAAGGTGGGAGATGAACTAAGGCATGATAAAACATGATAAACTGGGTATGGCTTCTCAAGTGATATCCCTTCCCAGTTCTTGGGGGAGATTCACTAAGCGGAGATAAAGAGGTGATAACGTGGAGATGACTTCTCTAGTTTATCACTTTTCCAAATTCCTATGTTATTCTCTACGGCCTATCCACTAAGATCTCAAAGTTGAATAAATCGAGGCTTCATAAAATAACATAGGAACTGGAGAAGTGATAGACTGGAGAAGTTATCTTTATCACCTCTTTATCACCTCTTTATAACAGTTTAGTGATTCCGAAAAGAAACAAAACAGCACGATCCACTCTAGGTGCAATCTGTTGGACTCTATGTTTCAAGTAGAAAAGGTCTAAAGGAAACCCCTATATTGATGTGTATATAGAATCAAACTTGTATCTAGAGTTCCAATAGGAATTTAGCCCTTAGAATCCCTTGAAATCTTCCAAATTTTTAAAGTCCGGAAATGCTGCTTATAGTCAAAACGTCAGACAGGTTCCCAGAAGACATGAATAAGAAAAGAAACAAAAGAGCGCGATCCACTCTAGGTGCAAACTGTTGGACTCTATGTTTCAAGTAGAAAAAGGCATAAAAGAAAGCCCTATAGTGGGGTACTCACATTTATCAGAGGCTAAGTCCGCCTCTGGATATTCTCACCTCGACCATATCTGACCTCAGGACACAGTCTCTCCACGAACTCCCTTTGCTTCTTCTCTTATCCACCGAAAACTCTTCTCCAGGCTTAATACTTTATCTTCTCTGGTTTGCAGTGTGATAGATACTTTGATAGTACTCCCTATTACTTAAAGGAGCAGTAAACTTTTTTATGAAAACACATATTTTATAGAGCATTTCCTGCTGAATAAAACAAGGTCACTGCCATCACTGTCAGATGTTTTATTCAAATATTATAGCAGTTTTAATAATCAGGAAGTGAATTTACTGTGTTTACTTCCTGATCGTTCTGACAGGAAGTGAATTTACTGTGTTTGTTTCCTGATAGTTCTAACTGACAGGAAGTGAACTTACTGTATTTACTTCCTGATAGTTCTAGCTGACAGGAAGTGACAGGCAGTTTCTATCACATTCTATGGAGAGCTGTATGTCTCTGACTTTTCTGACCTTCCTCTCCATTAGAATCTACCAGGAAATCTAATTAGAATTTGACCACTAGAGGGCACTGCTAATGTAAAAAACATGGGTTTAAACTGTAATACCACTGGAAATATAAATCGCTCAGCAGTGGGAGTACCCTTATTTTACTCAATAGGAAAATTCCCTACAATATATATTTTTTCATAAAAAAAAGTTTACTGCTCCTTTAAGGGAATAAACCCTTTTGCCAGCCAAGGGATAAGGAGAATATGGACAGAATAATACACTAGCAATAAGTGAGAGCTGGGAGCTGTATAGCGAAAATTACATCCATTTATTAAAATATACTTAACTATTACACGGATAAACAACCCATTATAGTTACAGTGTACTAGTTACGTATATTTTAATAAATGGATGCAATTTTCGCTATACAGCTCCCAGCTCCCACTTACTGCTAGTGTATTATTTTGTCCATATTCTCCTTATCCCTTGGCTGGCAAAAGGGTTTATTCCCTTAAAGGGATAGTAATGTTTCATAAAAACAGCATCTCCAATTAAGAGTAATTGAATGATAAAGTATCCCCCTCCCGTCCCTTTTACTGATATAACACTGCTCACCTCAGATGTGGAATCTGGTTGTAAAACCAGACAGATAACAGCAAGGGACAATCTTCTTACTGTGAGAACAATGAACCCCCTGCCCCCTTGACAGGTTTAACCCTTTGAGTAGCAGATAGATAGGTAACACTTTGCAGTGCATTGCGTACGTGGCACTGAAAGGGTGCAGTCTGTGTCCTGCTTCAATTTCTGTGTGTGTCTATGATCTTTTGCAGTGCCTGTCCTCCTGTGTGTGTGTGATCTCCTGCAGTTTCTGTCTTCCTGTGTGTGTGTGTGTGTGTGTGTGTGTGTGTGATCTCCTGCAGTTTCTGTCTTCCTGTGTGTGTGTGTGTGTGTGTGATCTCCTGCAGTTTCTGTCTTCCTGTGTGTGTGTGATCTCCTGCAGTGTCTGTCCTCCTGCATGTGATGTCCTGTGTGTGATGTCCTGCAGTGTCTGTTCTCCTGCGTGTGATGTCCTGCAGTGTCTGCCTTTCTGTGTGTTATGTCCTGCAGTGTCTGCCCTCCTGTGTGTTATGTCCTGCAGTGTCTGCCCTCCTGTGTGTGTGTGTTCTCTTGCAGTGTCTTGTTGCACTTTGTGTGATGTCTTGAAGTCTGTACCAGTTTGTGTGATGTTTTGCTGTGTGTGTGATCTCTTGTACTGTCTTTTCCATTGTGTTATGTGATCTTCTGCAGTGTCTACCCTGCTGTGCGTGAAGTGTTGTTGGCGATATGCCCGTCCCTTAGGTGTGCGATTAACAGGTGTCTTTGTCCATTAGTATGCCCATTCATAGATAGACTATATGAAAGTAATTTGTGTCTATAGAGCAAAGTGTGCAATGCACAGCCTTGTGGTGGTTGTTGGACTACAGCTCCTCAAAGCGGCAGGCACTGAGTCTGATGGTTATTGTAGGGAAAAGAAAAAAAAAGGATGCAATTGGTCGCCTCTCTTTTAGGCTCAATGTGTAATTGTTAGATGAGTACACAGCGTGTGGGCAGTATTCAGTATGTGGTAGCCAGTATAGTGGTGTTGTTATCATAACTATTAACCATACCTGGGAGGTTTGATACTTAGTCTCCCCAATGGGGAGTCCTGTTGTGCAGCTGCGGGGAGAAAAAGGATGCAATTTGCGTTAAAAAATTGTTCATGTTCAGGAGGAAGTAGAGGGAGGGGAAACTCCTTGCAGAGGTCCCTGCCCACTCCTGTAAAAAAATAACACCCCCTTGTATCTCCAGCAGCAATGGCAGTAGGGAGGAGTTATGAGTAACCCCTCCTTACTGCCGCCGCTGGGTGGTTTTCTCATATATTATCTATATATATAAAAGAGAAAGGCTCATTGCATAATTTATGTCTCCTCAGGAGACACACACACCCAGGGGTGGCAATAAGGAGGGGTTACTGTTCCCATTGGGTGATTCAATGGGGGAGTGATTTGGCCCGCCCCCACTATGCAGCCACCCACCACTATCAAAGTCAGAAAAAAACAATATGGCCGCCACTTGCTCCTACACCACAGACAAACACACACATGCCCCACTCACACAGCACCAAACTCACACACATGCCCCACTCACACAGCACCACACACACACATGCCCCACTCACACACACAAATGCCCCACTCACACACACAGCACCACACACACACAAAAGCCAGAAAGAAATATGGCTGACACACACTCACCCTGACTCCCAGTGGCCTCAGCAGGACCTGTACTACAGCCACTGAGGAACAAAATGGCACTCAAAGGGTTAAGGTAGGTCCTCATTGCTCAATTATTTCTTCACTGTCATCATTTGCAATGCAAAACACAGGACAGACAGCCATCGGGTACACACTTAACCCACTGACTGCCACAGGGTTGTGTATCAAGTTTTAGCCCTCAGGGAGTGTGTTCAACCCCCTCACACTGTAAACTTGCATTTCCCTCCCACTTCTCCTCCTTCCCCAGCCTATTACTAACACTTTTCCACATTTCTCTTAAGCCCCGCCCCTACTCACGATTAAGCCCCGCCCCCTTTTAACCCAAATTGCCCCATTGCTCTCTCCACATCAGCACCACATGAGGGACTCCACAAGTAAAACTTCCCAGGTATTACACACTCATGCCCCACTCACACAGCACCAAACAACCATACACACACACAAAGCCAGAAAGAAAGATGGCTGACACACAGTCACTCACCCTGACTCCCAGTGGCCTCAGCAGGGCCTGTACTACAGCCACTGAACGGTGCTGCATCACCAGGGGAACAAAATGGCACTCAGAGGGTTAAGGTAGGCCCTCATTGCTGAATTACTCTTCACTGTCATCATTTGCCATGCAAGACACAGGACAGACAGCCATCAGGTACACACTTAACCCACTGACTGCCACAGGGTTGTGTATCAAGTTTTACCCCTCAGGGAGTGTGTTCAAACCCCTCACACTGTAAACTTGCATTTCCCACCCACTTCTCCTCCTTCCCCAGCCTATTACTAACACTTTTCCACATTTATGTTAAGCCCCGCCCCTACTCGCGATTAAGCCCCGCCCACTTTTAACCCAGATTGCCCCATTTGTATCTCCACATCAGCACCACATGACTCCCTTCCAGGGACTACACAAGTCAAAGTTCCCAGGTATGAATACACTTCCCACTGCTATTTAACTCTGACATGCCTCTCTATACATTAACCATTTGAGTGCCAGAGGGGTGCACAACTCATGCACGCATGTGTTTCTGCGCCTATATGTTGCGTGTGTGTGTGTGTGTGTGTACATCTCTGTTACATATTTGTGTGCATCTCCGGTGTGTGTGTTCATGTCTTTTGCATGTCTCTGCCGCTCACTGTGTGTATGTGTCTGCCTGTCTGTTGCATATGTCTGTGTTTATCAGTGTGTCTACATTTCACACACGTGCGCCCAATAGGGTTGCCACCTTTTCTACAAAAAAATACCGGCCATGGCATTCCTTCCATAGACTTAACATTGGACAGGAGCCAATTTTTTACCGGCCTGCCGGTAAAATACCGGCTGGGTGGCAACCCTAGCGCCCAACACCGTCCCACATTGGTAGTGTATAGTGTTGAGCGAGCATGCTCGGCCGATGCTCGGATCGGCTCGAGCATCGCTCTGCTCGGCACATGGCGGTACTCGTACGAGTACCGCCATGTGCTCGCCCGGCATGTTCGGGTGGCGGGGATCTGTGCCGAAGGAGGCACAGATCTGAAGACGCTCCGCTGGACCACCAGGGACTGGAGGTAGGGGGCATTGCGGAGATGAAGGGGGCATAGCGGAGATGAAGGGGGACATTGCGGAGATGAAGGGGGTATAGCGGAGATGAAGGGGGCATAGCGGAGATGAAGGGGGACATTGCGGAGATGAAGGGGGTATAGCGGAGATGAAGGGGGAATAGCGGAGATGAAGGGGGACATTGCTGAGATGAAGGGGGCATTGCGGAGATGAAGGGGGCATAGCGGAGATGAAGGGGGACATTGCGGAGATGAAGGGGGCATTGCGGAGATGAAGGGGGTATAGCGGAGATGAAGGGGGCATAGCGGAGATGAAGGGGGACATTGCGGAGATGAAGGGGGCATTGCGGAGATGAAGGGGGCATAGCGGAGATGAAGGGGGACATTGCGGAGATGAAGGGGGACATTGTGGAAGAGGGGCATTGTGGAGATGAAGGGGGGCATTGACCAGGCACCCTCCCCTCATCAGAGCAGGGGGTGCCTGGTGTAATGCTCGTGTCACCCCATTCAATTCAATGGGGCTCGGGTGCTCGGCCGAGCACTCGAGCCTCCGGCGGTGCTCGGTCAGAGCACCCGAGCACCCGAGCATCGGGGTGCTCGCTCAACACTACTAGTGTAGATATATATAAGAGAGAAAACCTGCGTCCCCTGCCACACACACCCAGGGGCGGCTGTAAGGAACAGTTAGCCTGCCCCCCAACATCAATCTTAACCTAGGCTGACCAGACCTCACCTTTAACTGGGGACGCATAGGAAAAATGCATACTGCAGGACTGCTTTCATTTCAGTGAAGTACTGCAAAATGGCTATTTCCTATGTGTCCCCGGTTAAAGGTGAGATCTGGTCAGCCTACCTTAACCCTTTGAGTGTCAGAGGGGTACGCATACATTGCAATGCGTTGCGTACCTCTCTGGCAGTCAGAGGGTTAGCCCTCTCCTCCACAACTCACCTACTGCTACATCACTTCTCTCGACTTACAACTCCTACAGTAAACAACTCATGGCACAATACTTTAACCCACCAACCAGCAGCTCCCATTTTGCTGGGGAGCCACACATTGATCACTTCTTTCAAAGACACACTGGGACACTCAGAGTCAGCTGGGGAATAGGTTAGAACACACAGATCTTCAGTTTCCATGGTAAGAACTGGGGCTGATGGACTCACTTTGTTTCAATTTAACCCTTTGAGTGCTGTTGCAATGCCTTGGATACCTCTCTGGCACTCAGAGGGTTAAGCCCATTAACCCTTGGAATACCAGAGATGATATGCAGCACATTGCTCTGCGTACCTCTGTCACTCAAAGGGTTAATATCTGTTTGGAAAGCTTCCACATTTGGGTATTGTGCAGCCCACTCTTTCCTCACAAGTGACCCACAGGGTTAAACTGATTTCTTTGAAAATGTCCATTGATTTCAATGAGACTATTAATTCCATGACCGCTACAGACAATGCAAACACATTGCCAAACCAACGCGTTGGGGACCACTGTAGCATTCAAGGGGTTAAAGCCCCATTTATGTCAACATGATTTTCCTGCATTTTCTCTAGCGTTGAAGACGTTAAAACGCCCATTTAAATAAATGGGTATTGTTCCCTGTGCTGCTGTTACTTTTCCACAAAATTCCATCACTTTCCTTAGTATATGAGCCTTCCTGTTTTGAAGCATATTAGCTGTTAGGGGTCCCTCTACTGATCCCTTGCCTACGGCCCATGGACAAATAATCCGGTTCTGTCCCAGCCGACCACCACGGCCCACTAATGCAAGGAGTGCCCAACATGTGTCACATATTCCTTTCACTGCCAGAGGACTATACAACTCATTACACAGCAATGTGTTGTGTACCTCTCTCACACTCACAGTTAAAGTGCTTCACTCCAACCAACTGCTACACTAGGTCTGTATAATGCAGTAACCCTACAGCCCTGTATTTCATGTCTACTTCACTGTCTATGTATAGTCATTTCTCCCCCTCACCCATTACTTTACTGTAACACTTCACTGTCCCTCCTCTCCTCAATCTCTCATCTCCTCCTCCCTTGTCACCCCCACTCACCTATCCCCTTGCCATTCATCCATAGTCCCAATCTCGCCATTTTACTCCCACATCACTATTACATTATCTATCACTGCATCTGTCACTTAACCCTCTGTCTGCCAACCTATTTCTTCAAATGTACTGCAGTATCCACTGCTGTAATCTAAATTATTCCTTTACTCACAAACATCTTCTCACTGTGACCTTCTACAAGTAACTCAGCACATTCACTTCAACTGTAAGGATACAGGGCCTTATTCATCAAGTAACACAGCACACTGACTTCAACTGTAAGGATACAGGGCCTTATTCATCAAGTAACACAGCACACTGACTTCAACTGTAAGGATACAGGGCCTTATTCATCAAGTAACACAGCACACACACTTCAACTGTTAAGATACAGGGCCTTGTTCACCAAGTAACATAGCACACTCACTTCAACTGTAAGGATACAGGGCCTTATTCACCAAGTAACACAGCACACTCACTTCAACTGTAAGGATACAGGTCCTTATTCACCAAGTAACACAGCACACTCACTTCAACTGTAAGGATACAGGGCCTTATTCATCAAGTAACACGGCACACTCACTACATCTGTAAGGATACAGGGCCTTATTCACCAAGTAACACGGCACACTCACTTCAACTGTAAGGATACAGGGTCTTATTCACCAAGTAACACGGCATACTCACTTCAACTGTAAGGATACAGGGCCTTATTCACCAAGTAACATGGCACACTCACTTCAACTGTAAGGATACAGGGCCTTATTCATCATGTAACACAGCACACTCACTACAACTGTAAGGATACAGGGCCTTATTCATCATGTAACACAGCACACTCACTTCAACTGTAAGGATACAGGGTCTTATTCATCAAGTAACACAGTACACTCACTTCAACTGTAAGGATACAGGGTCTTATTCATCAAGCTGAAGAGCTGCAATTAAAACATTTTTTACAAATCTTATCAGCATATCTACATCCCCACTGCGTCTGTCACACACTGTCTACACATGTGACATCATATGCCTATGTGTGTGTGTCTCCGTATGTATGCGTTTCACAGTGTGTGACACACTCTGTCTCTTTAAGTGCGTGTCTGTAACACTGCATATTTCTGTTTCACACAATGTCTCTCTGTGTAAATAATATGACGGGCAACGCCGCCCACATTGCTAGTATTATATATATATATATATATATATAAGAATACTTTGTGCCTGGCAAAACACACCCAGGGGCGACAGTAAAGAGGATTACTGCTCCCATTGCGTGATTCAATGGGGGTGTGATTTTTGGCCCACCCCCACTATCCAGCCCGCCCACCACTATCTAAGGTTGAAAAAAAAAATGGCTACCACTCACTCCAACACCACAGACACAGACACATGCCCCCCACACACTGGCAGACACATACACACATATACACACACTCATACAGAGACACACACACACACACACACACACACACACTGAGCAGTTGAGGATGATGGGAACTATGTTCAAGCTACAGCTGGAAGGCCATGGTCCAATCTGTGTTATGCAGTTTCTTCATTCCCTGTCTGTGAGCCTGCACAGCCCTGCCAATTACTACAAGTGAGCTGATTTCTAAACAACCAGCAGGCAGGATGCTGGCTTGCTGGGAAAGTGGAACAATGGCAGAGAGGTGATCAGGCAGTGCAGAGCTGGGCTTCAGCTGAGCTGGTAAGTGGCAGAGACATGGGTGTGACTGTATTTATATATTGCACAAAGAGAGAGAAAGAGAGCAGATTGTTTGTCAGTCTGTCTGTAAGTAAAGGTGCCAGTTACTGCAATCATCTCCATGCTGTACATAGCTCACTGTATAGCATATATGACAAACTATTTATATATGGCCTGGCATTGTATAGTATACAGTCTGTGTATAAGGACTGGCACTATACAGTATAGGAGGGACAGTCCCTGTTTGACACCCAAATTCCTCTGCTCCTCTATTTAGGAGATTACACTGTGTGGTGTATATACCAGTGTATCAGATCGCTCCATATCAGTAAAACCCACAGTAATGTGGGTATAAACTTCTTTATAAATCTGTTAAATTAGTCTGTGTAAAAAATACTTTCATCTTCTTCTAAATCATTCACTTACAGAAAGAGTAACTGAACCATTTCAATGCCAGGGTTTTGTGCCAAATCTCAGGACTCATGGTGAAGGTCCCACTTCTCAGGGTGACAGACTTCAGTGTGTCCTGATATATTATCTGAACCAATGAACTGCTTGTTTAATCTCTAAATTGGTTCCATTTGTACCAGGGAGGGAGAGGGAGAAGTCCTGCTTCTCATGTGTATGTTCAGGCAGTGATATACATATGTTATACTAGGTTAAGGCTTCCTTGTGGGCCAACTGAACGCCACTGGGTTAGAGAAAGCAGGGCCATATCACTTAGAATCCATATTCTGAGGAACGTTTTATATATATATATAAATATATATATATATATATATATATATATACACTAGCAGTTTGGGACGGCGTTGCCCGTCATGTTATGCAGGGAATGTTTTTTTTTTTTAATAAATGTTATGATAGTGAAATATAGCGCAGAGTGTACATGTCAGAAAGGAACACACAGTGATACACAGACACATGTGCAAACACACACACATATACAGGGGGACACACAGTGATAGAGAAGCATACAACACAAACACATACACACACACACACACATGCACTGACATACACAAACGGTGACACACAGATGCAAAGCAGAACATACAAACATACAGTGTGAGCAGTGTAAGTAACATACTTCCCAACATTTCAAATGGCCAAAGAGGGACACTTGTGTTTTCGGTGGTGTTACTGGGGTGTGGCTGATGGTGTATTTTAGAGAATTTTTAACCATTTGAGCGCCAGGGGGTAAGCAATGCATTGCATACCCCTCTGGCATTGAAATGGTTAAGTTACTCTGTCTGTAAGTGAATGATTTAGAAGAAGATGAAAGTATTTTTTACACAGACTAATTTAACAGATATATACAGAAGTTTATACCCACATTACTGTGGGATTTACTGATGTGGAGCAATCTGATACACTGGTATATACACCACACAGTGTGATCTCCTAAATAGAGGAGCAGAGGGATTTGGGTGTCAGACAGGGACTGTCCCTCCTATACTGTATAGTGCCAGTCCTTATACACAGACACATGCAGACTGTATACTATACAGCAGAGGTTCTCAACCCGTGTCCTCAGTGGCCACTAACAGGCCAGGACTTAGGAATTTCACTGCTAGAACACAAGTGTGTTGATCAGAGGCTCAGTCGTATTGATTAACTCACCTGTACTCTTAAAAGGAAATTCTAAAATCCTGGCCTGTTAATATCCACTGAGAGCACAGGTTGAGAACCACTGCTATACAGTGCCAGACCATTGTAGAGAATTTTTAACCCTTTGAGTTCCAGGGGGTAAGCAATGCATTGCATCTCCTCTGGCACTGAAATGGTTAAGTTACTCTGTCTGTAAATGAATGATTTAGAAGAAGTATTTTTTTACACAGACTAATTTAACAGATATATACAGAAGTTTATACCCACATTACTGTGGGTTTTACTGATGTGGAGCGATCTGATAAACTTGTATATTAGGCTGACCATACCTCACCTTTACCCAGGGACACATATGAAAAATGCATACTGCAGGGCTGCTTTGATTTTGGTGCACTCCTGAAATATGCCTATTTCCTATGTGTCCCTGGTTAAAGGTGAGGTCTGGTCAGCCTATTGTATATACACCACACAGTGTGATCTCCTAATTAGAGGAGCAGAGGGATTTGGGTGTCAGACAGGGACTGTCCCTCCTATACTGTATAGTGCCAGTCCTTATACACAGACTGTATACTATACAGTGTTAGACCATATATAAATAGTTTTTCATACATGCTATACATACTTTCAACTTCTTCTAAATCATTCACTTACTTCACCAATACATACCTCCCAAGTGTCCCTCTTTTAGAGCCAAATCCCTCTGTCCCTCTTTCCTACACTGATGTCCCTCTTTTTAGGAGATCAGACTGTGTATATAAATGTATCCCATTGCTGTACAGCAATACAATTCATATTATTGTTTGTTTAACCCCTTAAGGACCCTTGACGTACCAGGACCGTCAAGGGTAAATGTGCTCCAACGACCCTTGACGGTCCCGGTACGTCAAGGGTTAAACTCTTCCATCGCGGCCGCACGGAGCGATGGAAGAGTTCAAGCCGCTTGTTACTAAGTGTCCCAGTATCGGGACACTTAGTAACAAGCAGTAGAAACATTGTTGCAACATGCGATTCGCTTCAAAAGCGAATCACATGTTGCAAAACCTGAGTGACAGGGACAGTATTTGTAAATACTGTCCCTGTCAGATCTCTCTGCCTCCCTCCACCTTGCATACTGCTGAGGTGGAGAGAGACAGGGGGAGATGGTGTTCCAGTGTTCCTGTAAAAAAAAAGTAAAAAAAAAAAGTTTAAATAAAGAAAATTAACCCTTTGATCACTGTTCTGCAGTGATCAATAAGTTCCCCCCATCTGATCACTCTTGGAGTGATCAATTTGCTCCAGATCAGTATTTTCTGATCTGTTGGGCACCCCCCATCCCCCTTGAATTTTTTTAGATTTTTTTAAATAGTAAATATAGTTTAGGTAGGTAGTTGGGTAGGTTTAGTGTAGACGTGTGTTAGGGAAAGTTTTAGGGATAGATTTAGGTTTAGGGAAAAAAAAAAACCCAACCCCCCCCCAAAAAAAAAAAAAAAATATATATATATATAATAAACGCAGTTTAGATAGGTAGTTCAATTGGGTTAGGTAGGTTCAGGATATACGTAGGTTAGGGTAAGTTTTAGGGTTAGATTTAGGTTTAGGGATAGCGTAAGAAAAAAAAAAAAAAAAAAAACCCCAAACCCCCCCCCAAAAAAAATATATATAATAAGTGCAGTTTAGATAGGTAGTTCACTTGGGTTAGGTAGGTTCAGGATATACGTAGGTTAGGGTAAGTTTTAGGGTTAGATTTAGGTTTAGGGATAGCGTAAGAAAAAAAAAAAAAACCAAAAAAACCCAAACCACCCCCCCCCAAAAAAAAAAATATATATAATAAGTGCAGTTTATATAGGTAGTTCACTTGGGTTAGGTAGGTTCAGGATATACGTAGGCTAGGTTAAGTTTTAGGGATAGATTTAGGTTTAGGGATAGCGTAAGAAAAAAAAAAGTTTTTTTAGTGGGCAAAATGCAGCGCAGGTACAGCGTTGAAGAGGCATATGCCTTTTTGGCGTCTAACTCTGAGGCAACAGACACTGCTTCAGATTTTGACATAGCGCAGTTTTCAGAAAGTGAGAGCAGCTCTAGTGATGACGCTGGGCCTTCTGTCAAGAAAAGACGCACTGCCCCAAGAGCTGCTCTGGCAACTGCCCCAGCACCTGCCAAAAGAACTGCCCAAAGACCTACCAAAATACCTGCCCAAAGAAATGCCCCAAGTGCTGCCCCAAGAGCTGCCCTGGCAACTGCCCCAGCACCTGCCAAAAGATCTGCCCAAAGACCTACCAAAGAAATGCCCCAAGTGCTGCCCCAAGAGTTGCCCTGGCAACTGCCCCAGCACCTGCCAAAAGATCTGCCCAAAGACCTGCCCAAAGAAATGCCCCAACACCTGCCACTCCGGATCCTAATGAATGGGTATCAATTTATGGCCACAAATCTCAGAATTCACAGGCAACCCAGGGATTCAAATTGATGTGGAAGGATTTACCCATGATCATTTTTTTTATTTGTTTTTGGGGGAAGACATTTTAGGTGAAATTGTGTCCCAAACCAATTTGTATGCAGCCCAGTATACTGCCGCCAACCCTAAGTGTGAAAAACGCTGTTTTTTTTTTTTACTTACGTCATGGTTTACGAGGGATTGGTGGTAAAATGGCTGTGTATAAAATTGGAAAACACACCTAAAACAAGAGCCTGGGGTGTCTAATTTCCAAAAATATACACTTTTGGGGGGAAATCTTAAAAAAGAGCACTGTTACACAGCCCCAGATGAGACATGGCACCAGTAACGCAAGCTGTGAAGATTCAAAGTGTGAACCTGGAAACGCGCATGTTCCAATTTGGCCCCCTTAGCTCCCCCAAACCATGAGAAAGCTATGCATATGGGGTATTGCCGTACTCAGAAGAAGGAGCTGAACACTAATCAATTCAGTTTATAAAATCTTCACCTATTCTGTGCTTGAAATTCACATCAACATTGAAGGCAAAGTGTGAAAAACGCTGTTTTTTTACTTACGTCAAGTTTACGAGAAAGTGGTGGTAAAATGGCTGTGTAAAAAATTTGAAAACACACCTAAAATGAAAGCTGGGGGTGTCTACATTCCAAAAATATACACTTTTGGGGGGAAATTCTAAAGTGCAACACTGGAACATAGCCCAAAATGAGTAATGGCACCAGTTAACCAAGATGTGAAAATTCAATATTTGTTCAAAATTGGGCCCCGTAGCTCCCCCAAACCTTGAGAAACCTATGCATATGGGGTATTGCCATACTCAGAAGAAGGAGCTGAACACTAAACAATGCATTTTTAAAAATCTTCACCTATCCTGTGCTTGAAATTCACATCAACATTGAAATGCAAGTGTGAAAAACGCTGTTTTTTTAACTTACGTCAAGATTTACGAGCGATTGATGGTAAAATGGCTGTGTAAAAAAATTGAAAACATACATAAAATGAAAGCCTGGGGTGTCTACTTTCCAAAAATATATACTTTTGGGGGGAAATCTTAGAGTGGAGCACTGTTACACAGCCCCAAATGAGACATGGCACCAGTGATGCAAGCTGTGAAAATTCAAAGTGTGAAACTGGAAACGCGCATGTTCCAATTTGGGCCCCATAGCTCTCCCAAACCTTGAGAAACCGATGCATATGGGGTATTGCCGTACTCAAAAGAAGGAGCTGAACACTAAACAATGAATTTTTAAAAATCTTCACCTATCATGTGCTTGATATCAACAGTAGTATTGAAATGTAAGTGTGAAAACTGCAAAAAAACAAAATATTACCACAATTTTGAAATTTTTTCTGGAAAAATAGCTGCATGAAAAACTCCAAAATTCTCCTGATTATTTACTTTATGTTGTGTAGTTTTCAGAAACATACCTTTGTGGGACATTTTTGGTTCTGGCACCGTCAGCTAAGCTATGATGCTCGCATGCCAATTGTTGAGAAATTACAAGTTGGAAATAATGGCATCCATCTTGTAATATTTACCTTGTAAATGTGAGGAAGTGATTGAAATACTAGGCATATGGGGTATTCTTATATTCAGGAGAAGCAAATGAATATATTTAGGGGTATTTTTTTGTCATAAACTAATTGTATGCAAATCCTGACACGAAAATATAAGCAAAATGTTGTTTTTTTTCAATTTTTTTCCTCTTTTTTTCTATTTTAATCAAATTAAACAATGAGGTATTCATATAATTGTGGCATCAAAAGAAAGCCCTACTTGTGCTTAAAAAAACAGTATATAATTTATGTGGGTGCACAAAAGGAATTAAAGAGAAAATATGGTTGAACAAAGACATAGTCAAAAAAGTCAAAATTGCTCCGGTCCTTAAGCCAAATCTAACTCAGATTTTCCCGGTCCTTAAGGGGTTAAACATCAGTATATGTGTTTATAAATTAGTCTGTGTAATTATAATACTTCGGTCTTGTTATAAGTCATTTATTAGGTTACACAAGTTGGTGTCATTAGGTCGTGAAATAGCCTAAAAATTCTTGATAATGCCCCACCTACCAGCCACACCCCCCAAAAACACCCTCTAAAACAGAGCTTTCCAAACTTTTCATGTTGGTGACACACTTTTTAGACACACATCATTTCGTGACACAGTAATTCAGTTTTGCTAGCAAACCGGAGGTTAAACTAATAATCCCTTATAAGACATACAGACACATACATGAATTGTAATAAGAAGATGTATGGGGACACAACATATCTCATGAAAACCTTTCATTCATACTGCGGAACGCATTAAGCATGTCGTGTGTTTTTTAAAAGGGCGACATAAGAATATTGAGCTACATACAGGCACAAGATTCTCATGTTGCATTATTAAATAGATAGCGCATAACTGATTTCAGAAGTACTGTCCATCTTTCCTGTCTCATCCGCGCCACAAGCAGAACCAGCAGCCATGTGACAGGCAGCCTTAGCGCACAGGGACACTCCAGCTTGGCAGCCCAAAGACAGGGCAGAGGTATAGAGGAGGTGGCATCTCAAAAGATTTTAACAGCTGAACTGCCAAAAGATTTGTAACAGCTTGAGAGTCTCCGTGTGCTGCGTTCATATTATGTATGCAGCACACAGAGGCACTCCAGCTGTTACAAATCTTTGTGGTGCTCCAGCTGTATGCAGCACACGGAGGAAATCTCCCGCTGTGTAAATGCGACCATTAAGTAGTAGTGGTTTATCTCAGCTCCCAGTGTAGCTCACTCTTGGGTTGAATAACAATCTCGCGCTGTGTAAACAGCACCTTTGCCTGTGACACACCCACACACTGCAGCCGACACACTAACGTGTCGCGACACACAGTTTGGAAAGCACTGCTCTAAAACATTAAGTGTCCCTCTTTGGCAATTGGAAATGTTGGGAGGTATGCCAATAGACATTCTAGTTTCATTTTCATTTTGTGCAACTATAAATATCTTGTATCGTTCTGTTTTACCATTCTTTGCACTGCAGCACAATGAAGTACCTTTCCATATTCTGTTGCTTCTGGGGCTATGTAGCAGGTAAGTTTAACCCCTCTGACACTCAAAGGGTTAATTTTATTATTATTATTATTTTTTTTTTGTTCCATTAGATTTGTATGAAACATAGGGCTTTAGGCATATAGGCAAATGTTCAACAATTCCCAGTGATTTAAATTGGTCATTTAACCCCTTGAATACTAGAGAGGTCTCCAACCTCAATTAGAATTTTTTTAGGGAAGATTTGTTTTCTGTGAAATAGTTGGTTTGCTTCAGAATTCATGTACTTTCCTACATACTGTCCATACAGTTTACTGATGTTAGAATTCATGTACTTTATTACATACTGCAGTTTAACCCCTTGAATGTAGGATGACCCCATTTCCATTCTGTCATTCCGGGACACTGTGGAGATGAAAGCAGCAGAGTACTTGTCCGCAGCTCTAGGACAGCTATACAGGAGTGGTCACTATATATCACAGGACATCAGGGTGCAACCTGCTCTTTGGCACTAAACACTGCTGTGACAGAAAGTGATGCGGGTTACATGAAAATGTACATCACTCCGAAAGTCTTAGACTAGCATTACACTACAACACAATTGCACAGCAGTCCCTGTTTGATGTCAGGATCCAGGCTCAGATCTGTCTCTATAGTGTTTAGTGCGCTGCCTGGAAGCCATTTTCTTGTAGCCCAGCAGAAGCATCACTTTCTGTCAAAGTAGGCAATGGGCAGCTCTCCTTCTAGTGCTCTGGAGTCTTCGTTTCAGGACGTTGTATTGTCCCTTAAGGGGGCTGCCAGGGACATGGGACACACATTTAAAATCAGGGACTGTCCTGGGCAATCAGGGACATGTGGTCACCCTACTAGAATGTTTGAGACCTCTTTGAAGGGCTTAAAACCCTCATTGAAATGGGCAGTGCTTCCTAGATGGGAAAAATAATTGTTTTTGATAAAGCACATAGAGGCTTGTTCCTGACACTCCTAAGTGATCTCACTAACATCACATATACAGTTAGTTTCTGGATTTGTCTTGGGGCCATAAATTTAGCTGGTGTTCTCTATCTCCTGCCTTTTTTCATATTAACCTTCCATTAATTATGAATAGTCAGCCCCAATGAGGGAAATCTGAAGGAGAAGCAGGAGGTGAGAAGGCTGGTGACACTTGAGCAGATGACATCTCCAGAGTAAGAGAAACTGAGAGCAGAGATTCTGCCTGTTGTCAAGACAGCACAAGAATCTAGATAAATTGCTGTGTGATACCAGGACGAGCATATGATACTTTGCTTATCTCAATGTTGTACTAGGATACACTGCTCCTTTGACCTATTCATTGCCAGAGGGATGCCCAATGCATTGCAAAGCAATATTTTGGACACCACTGTGGCACTTAAATAATTAGTTCGATTAGACCAGGGGTGGGAAACGTTTGGCTATCAATTTATTGCTTACCCTGTTTTTGACCCCCCAATTGTTTATTGTTTCCATTCATGTGGATTACTTTTTTAAATTAAAGGGTCAATGAAGGTAATCAGCATAGAGAAGACAACAGCACCTCTAGGAGGAAGTGCGACCCTCTGGTGCAAGCTGATCACTCCCCCCGCCACCCCCTCCCCAAATGTTCTCCAGATCACATGGAGGAAGGAGTTGGGCAACTTCACTGGAACTGTTGCTACCATCAGCAAAAAGTATGGGCAAAAATTCCATGGCTACTATTCAAAGCGAAAGGCTCAATTCAGTGAAGTAAAGGTCAATAGTTCAGCCATTACAATCAGTTCTGTCAGGCTGGAGGACCAAGGATGTTTTCAGTGCATATTTAATGTGTACCCAATAGGAGCCAGCACTGGGACAGTCTGCCTGGATGTCTACGGTAAGAACTGGAATCCAAACTAAATAAGGCAGGAAAGAGCCAGCCAATATGTTAAACCAATTTTTATGTGTATATTCATTGTCCATTTTCTGATTTATTGGCATCAATTACAATATAGCTGAAAGTGGCATTAGAAAGAAAGTTCACATAAAAGGCACTCTTTGGGAGCATCTATCATTCAAGCCATCTTACTGAAGTCATTGAATGGGGGTTATGCTCTAAGGTGTGATAAGGAGATGATAAAGTGGAGATGATTTCTCCAGTTCCTATGTTATTCTACAAAGTTGGAGAAATCTTAGTACATTGGCTCCATACAATAACATAGGAATTGGAGAAGTGATATCACTGGAGAAATTACCTCCACTTTATCACCTCTTTATCACACCTTAGTGCACCCAGTGTCTTTGGGAGCTCAATTCAGGGGTCGTTGGCTCCTGATAAAACCACCACCACTGAACATGATCAGAAACCAGTTAAAGGAGTAGTTAACATATTCTAATAATAACCCCCACTTACCTTTCTATGGCCATAAAATCCTAATAGCCTTTATGAATTTTGTCCTTGTGCCTTTGCTCAAGAGATACCATCTTCAATAAGTCCTGTATGTCATGCATATGGAGGCAGACATGACAGTTGGTGGCAGTTTTTTTTCAATCTTAAGCAGGCAGAGGACATGAGCCTACATAACTCTTTAGCAAGTGAAGCAATGTTTACACACCCTCTGATCCTTAATGGGTTATGATTACCAGAGGGCAAAGACTGAGGTCCTGTGGTCTTACTAGCAACTGTCATGTCCGCCTCTTTTTACATGACATAAAGGGCTGACTGAAGATGTTATCTCTTGAGTAAAAGGCGTAAAATTCATAGAGGCCACTAGAATTTTCTGTTTTTAGCAAGGTAAATGGGGGGCTATGATTAGAAGGTGTTTATTCACCTTTAAGAAATTAAATTGCAGCCGATCAAGATTTCTGATATCACTTTGGCTCTCGATCAGGCTGAATTTAACCAGCCGGGAGCAGATTTTTACATGTTGCTGAAATAAAAGTCGTGCATTTCAGACACACAATAACATGTATAATAGCACTGGTGATAAGCAGCCCAAGCAGTCCCTTAATAGTCTCGGGGGGAGACTTATAGAGTGGCTTATGTCAAAGGTGCAGGTACAAGGTCCACACTTTTCACACCTCAGGGGTGCGTAATCATGACCAAAGGTGCAGGTACGAGGTCAACGCGTTTCACACCTCAGGGTTGCTTAATCATGACCAAAGGTGCAGGTACAAGGTCAACGCTTTTCATACTTCAGGGGTACTTAAAGGGATAGTATTACTTCAAAATTACTATCCCTCATATTGTAGCCCTTTATAAACTGAGTTAAATGACACCAACGGCATCTCTCAAACCTTTATAGTTTAAGAGATAGCCGCTTTCAAAGTTTCCTCTCCCCTGCTGTCAGCGTTCTGCTGCCAGCAGGAGAATCCGGTCTCTGAATCAAGAGGAGGCTCTTCTGCAGAGCCGATATCTCGTTATGGAAGAAAAAATTATTAATTGAAACAGTCTTCTATGTGTGCTTGGTAATCAAGCACACGTAGAAGACTGTTTCAATGAATCATTTTTCCTTCCATAACGAGATATCGGCTCTGTTTAAGAGCCTCCGCCTGTCCCGGGACCGGATTCCCCTGCTGGCAGCAGAACGCTGACAGCAGGGGAGAGGAAACTTTGAAAGCGGCTATCTCTTATACCATAAAGGTCTGAGAGATGCCACTGGTGTCATTTAACTCAGTTTATTAAGGGCTACAATATGAGGGATAGTAATTTTGAAGTAATACTATCCTTTTAATTGTGACCACATATATGTGGTCATGATTAAGCATCCCTGAGGTATGAAACGCATTGACCTTGTACCTGCACCTTTGACATCAAGCCACTCTGTAAGTTTCCCCCCCGATACAGCTAACAAACACGATGTAGCAGGTATGAACAATTTGTACCATGTGGAAATAAAGCTTTATTGATTTTACCACTAAGGTACTGTTTGGTCGGCTTATCCCCGGTGCTATTAATGTTTTCGTGTGCCTTGTGAAGATGAAGTTTTCGAGGCATTCAGGATCAGCACGGTGAATTGTTGTAGCTTTTCCTTGAAGGATAGTGGTGTTTAAGTTACTAAGACATAATTAATCTTTTGAATACATGTATGCCTATTAAGTCATTTTTAGCCTTGCATCACAGTTGGAGCAGTCTTTTTTGTTGTTCCAGTGCATTACAGACACCTGCGATGCCCATCTGAGGGGGGTGATAAATAAGCGTCATATGTACAAATGAAAACTGTACTCATTTTTGGGCAAACCAACTAAAGCATAGGTAATAAATAATAAGTCCCAACATGTCCATTCACTTAAAACTTGACATTGATTAAAATGGGTCTTTTAACCCCATTGAATGCTCAGAGGCCTGATTGCTTTGCAACGCATTGTAGGCCTCTCTAGCATTCAAGTGGTTAAAATACCAATTTAAAGGGATAGTAATGTTTAATTATTGAAGTAGAATCAAGTTTTCTTTATTCTTTTTTATAATGATGTGTATCAAGAAAATGTTATTAAACATTGCAGTTTTTCATTTATAGTCTAATAAACTTTCCCCCTCCCACCCCTTCCACTTACCTCAGCAGCCTCAGCAAGCCAGCCTGGACAGAATGCGACGAGTGACAATCTTCTTCCAGCATAAGGAAAAATCTGCCCTTCTTCATCAATGGGGCAGGCTTTCACTTATACTGAAAGAGGAAAGATTGTCCCTTGATGCAACCCGTCCGGTCCGCGGACCGGATTCCAGATCTGAGGGAGGCTGTGGAAATAAGTAGAATGGGCGGGAGGGGGAAACTTTATTAGACTATAAATGAAAAACGGCAGCGTTTAATAACGTTTTCTTGATACACATCATTATAAAGAAGACTCGATTTTAGTTCAATAATTAAACATTACTATCCCTTTAAATCAATGCCAGTTTTTAATTGATGGCAACAGAGGTGCTGCACTTCTCTTTTGATGCATCTCTGCCCAGAAGTGTAGCCTAAATATATGATTAACCCTTTGAATGCCAGAGAAGTATCCAATGCAGCACCGCTGGCACTGAAATGGTTAATATTTTCTCCTGATGAATCCTTTGATCATGCGATTGGAATTTCCATAGCAACTTCTGAAAGTGACATTTCAGGCCATTTGGGGATTGACTATCAGAGGTGTCTGGGAGAGTTTTCTGACTCTATTTTGATTATCTACATGTACAGCTCAGCAGAAAAAGTTACCGTTGCCGAGCATGTAGCTTACGGTAAGCGAGGCAAAGTAATCACTTGACGTTGTAATGAGCAAATTCTCTTTATTCGAGAAATCATTCAACAACAAATTCAGCCATAAAGAATGAAAGGAAATTTAATACTTCCGCATAATACCCCCTGTTACTTTAATCTGGGCAGAAAATCCTTATGGCCACTGTGGATCCGACCAAAATTAATCTTCATGGAAATTGTGATTATTTTGTTTTCTCAGGGCTCAAAGATGTATATGAGATCGATAGATGTATAGATAGGTAGATGCATAGATAGATAGATATGAAAGAGATAGATGCATAGATAGAATGATAGATAGAAAGAAAGAAAGAAAGAAGGGGCAGCACCTGTGAGTTTTTAAATTTGACAAAAAGTTACTTTATTAAGTTAACATTTTGGTCCTCTCAGAGACCTTTCTAATGACCAGTATGTGTGTGTATGTATATATATATATATATATATATATATATATATATATATATTATACATATATATATATACTAGTTTACACAGGCATAGTGCCACCACTGCAGTCATGCGCAGTGGAGACTGGCCGCGCATCGGCTGATACGGAGCAGGGCGCTCCGAATTCAGACCAGAGTCCTCTCTGCGCATCATGCGCAGTAGAGACTACCCGTGTCGCGGCTGATATGGAGCGGGGCACTCAGAATTCAGATCGGAGTCCACTTGGGTCTCAGGAAGGTGTGCAGAGAGGACTCCGGTCTGAATTTGGAGTGCCCAGCTCCGTATCAGCCGCGGTGCGGGCAGTCTCTACTGTGCATGACTGCAGCAAGCGCATCCATCTCTACTGCGCATGATGGCTTCTGACAAACATCCTTAGCGAATTATTGTATATATATATATATATATATATATATATATATAATACAGGGCTCAAAATTTCCACTCTCCACTAGCCAATGGCGAGTGAACATTTAGCCCTGGCGAGTAGAAATTCAGCCCTGGTGGGTATGTTTTGGCTTACAGTGGCCAGTAACTTTTCAGGTCTGACTAGTAGCAAAGGACTTAAAATTATAAGCCCTGGTATATATATATATATTCCATATTGTGCTACTATCCCTTTAATTCAATAGTGTGACAAGGTTGTTTTCTTTTTCCTCTCTCAGCTCTTCTATCAGCAAAAGAAGCCATATGTATAATGGCAAAACACAGCAAATCTGGAGCAAACCAACTGCACCTTAGCATACAAATACAACAGCCAAAATTCCTCATTTATTGAAGTGACGAAAAGCGTTGGGGACCTCAGTAGCATTCAAGGGGTTAAAAGCCTCCTTTAAATCAATGGGGCTTTTATCTGTCCCCTACAGTGCTGTTGGTTTGTCCCAGAATTGCTCCTTTTTACATAGTACATAAGGCCCATTCTCACAAAGAAGACACAACTACCTGTAATACTGTCCCATTCCACTGGGACTCCTGGTACAAATGTGTATATATATATATATTAGCTCTCTGAGGCTGATGTACTAAGAGGTGCGGTTGAATTCTGGGGCAAAGCAACTACGCCAAAGGGGGGAATTAAAAATTCCCATTGATTTAACTGGGGTGTTTAACCCTTTGAATAGCACAGGAGTACACAACGCATTGCAAAACAATGTGTTGTGCACCCCTCTGGCACTCAGTAGGTTAACTGTGTTGGAGACCTCCAGCACTCAAGGTGTTAATTCTCCCATTTAAATCAATCGGCATATTTATTTGCTCCCTGTTGCTCGGATGATTTCACCAGTAAATCCTTCTTTTTTTCCCCTGTCTGTATAAGGCTCTAAACACATACATGCATTTGACCAGTGATTTCCAGGTGCAATTGTATTAACCCTTTGAGTGCCAGAGGGGTATCCAATGCAGTGCTATGCAATGTGTTGGATACCCCACTGACACTCAAAAGGGTTAAAGTAGCCCCAATCGGTTAAGCCTGCCCTAGCCAGACCTGTCCTGCAGGTTTTCCCTGATTGCTTACATATTAACCCTTTGAGTGCCAGAGGGGTACACAATGCATTGCATTGCAATGCATTGTGTACCTCTCTGGCACTCAAAGGGTTAACATTTTTCAGCTGTGAGTCATTGTGTAGTACGGCTGAGAACAGTAAGTAATTCTGGGAAATCCCTCCTCCAGTACAGCGTGGTTTCTAGGAAACGTCTAGATTTCCTCTTCTGTAATCTGAGTGAAACTAAATAAATTCCATAGAAATAGATTAGTATCACTACATGGGAATTCCATACCTCCCACCATTTCAAATGGCCAAAGAGGGGCACTTTCATTTTAGGTGGTGATACTGGGCTGGTGGTGGTGGGGGCATTACCAAACGTTTTTAGGTTATTTCATGCCCTATTGACATCTCTTTTGTGTAACTGAATAAAGGATTTAGAACAAGACCAACATATTTTATTTACATAGACTGATTTATAAACACATTTACTGACATTACAAACATTAATGTGAGTTTTATTGCTGTGGAGCAATGTGATACACTTCTATACACACCACACAGTCTGATCTCCTAAACACAGGGGCATCAGGGTGATACACTTATATACACGCCACACAGTCTGATCTCCTAAACACAGGGACACCAGGGTGATACACTTATATACACACACCACAGTCTGATCTCCTAAACACAGTGACACCAGGGTGATACACTTCTATACACACCACACAGTCTGATCTCCTAAACACAGTGACACCAGGGTGATACACTTCTATACACACCACACAGTCTGATCTCCTAAACACAGGGACACCAGGGTGATACACTTCTATACACACCACACAGTCTGATCTCCTAAACACAGGGACACCAGGGTGATACACTTCTATACACACCACACAGTCTGATGTCCTAAACACAGGGACACCAGGGTGATACACTTATATATACACCACACAGTGTGATCTCCTAAACACAGGGACACCAGGGTGATACACTTATATACACACCACACAGTCTGATCTCCTAAACACAGGGACACCAGGGTGATACACTTCTATACACACCACACAGTCTGATCTCCTAAACACAGGGACACCAGGGTGATACACTTATATACACACCACACAGTCTGATCTCCTAAACACAGGGACACCAGGGTGATACACTTATATATACACACACCACACAGTCTGATCTCCTAAACACAGGGACACCAGGGTGATACACTTCTATACACACCACACAGTCTGATCTCCTAAACACAGGGACACCAGGGTGATACACTTCTATACACACCACACAGTCTGATCTCCTAAACACAGGGACACCAGGGTGATACACTTCTATACACACCACACAGTCTGATCTCCTAAACACAGGGACACCAGGGTGATACACTTCTATACACACCACACAGTCTGATCTCCTAAACACAGGGACACCAGGGTGATACACTTCTATACACACCACACAGTCTGATCTCCTAAACACAGGGACACCAGGGTGATACACTTCTATACACACCACACAGTCTGATCTCCTAAACACAGGGACACCAGGGTGATACACTTCTATACACACCACACAGTCTGATCTCCTAAACACAGGGACACCAGGGTGATACACTTCTATACACACCACACAGTCTGATCTCCTAAACACAGGGACACCAGGGTGATACACTTCTATACACACCACACAGTCTGATCTCCTAAACACAGGGACACCAGGGTGATACACTTATATACACACCACACAGTCTGATCTCCTAAACACAGGGACACCAGGGTGATACACTTCTATACACACCACACAGTCTGATCTCCTAAACACAGGGACATCAGGGTGATACACTTCTATACACACCACACAGTCTGATCTCCTAAACACAGGGACATCAGGGTGAAACACTTCTATACACACACCACACAGTCTGATCTCCTAAACACACGGACACCAGGGTGATACACTTATACACACACCACACAGTCTGATCTCCTAAACACAAGGACACCAGGGTGATACACTTATACACACACCACACAGTCTGATCTCCTAAACACAGGGACACCAGGGTGATACACGTATATACACACCGCACAGTCTGATCTCCTAAACACAGGGACACCAGGGTGACACACTTACATACACACCACATAGTCTGATCTCCTAAACACAGGGACACCAGGGTGGTACACTTATATACACACCACACAGTCTGATCTCCTCAACACAGGGACACCAGGGTGATACACTTATATATACACACCACACAGTCTGATCTCCTCAACACAGGGACACCAGGGTGATACACTTATATACACACCACACAGTGTGATCTCCTAAACACAGGGACACCAGGGTGATACACTTCTATACACACCACACAGTCTGATCTCCTAAACACAGGGACACCAGGGTGATACACTTCTATACACACCACACAGTCTGATCTCCTAAACACAGGGACACCAGGGTGATACACTTCTATACACACCACACAGTCTGATCTCCTAAACACAGGGACACCAGGGTGATACACTTATATACACACCACACAGTCTGAACTCCTAAACACAGGGACACCAGGGTGATACACTTCTATACACACCACACAGTCTGATCTCCTAAACACAGGGACACCAGGGTGATACACTTATATACACACCACACAGTCTGATCTCCTAAACACAGGGACACCAGGGTGATACACTTATATACACACCACACAGACTGATCTCCTAAACACAGGGACACCAGGGTGATACACTTCTATACACACCACACAGTCTGATCTCCTAAACACAGGGACATCAGGGTGATACACTTCTATACACACCACACAGTCTGATCTCCTAAACACAGGGACATCAGGGTGATACAGTCTGATCTTCTAAACACAGGGACACCAGGGTGATACACTTATATACACACCGCACAGTCTGATCTCCTAAACACAGGGACACCAGGGTGATACACTTATACACACACCGCACAGTCTGATCTCCTAAACACAGGGACACCAGGGTGATACACGTATATACACACCGCACAGTCTGATCTCCTAAACACAGGGACACCAGGGTGACACACTTACATACACACCACATAGTCTGATCTCCTAAACACAGGGACACCAGGGTGGTACACTTATATACACACCACACAGTCTGATCTCCTAAACACAGGGACACCAGGGTGGTACACTTCTATACACACCACACAGTCTGATCTCCTAAACACAGGGACACCAGGGTGATACACTTAAATACACATCGCACAGTCTGCTCTCCTAAACACAGGGACACCAGGATGATACACTTATATACACACCACACAGTCTGATCTCCTAAACACAGGGACACCAGGATGATACACTTCTATACTAGGCTGACCAGACCTCACCTTTAACCGGGGATGCATAGGAAAAATGCATACTGCAAGGCTGCTTTGATTTCAGTAAAGTACTGAAATATGCCTATTTCCCATGTGTCCCCGGTTAAAAGTGAGATCTGGTCAGCCTATTCTATACACACCACACAGTCTGATCTCCTAAACACAGGGACACCAGGGTGGGAAAGAGGGGCAAAGGGATTTGGGTCTCAAAGAGTCACTGTCTTGACTAAAGAGGGACACTTGGGAGGTATGGCATTCTCAGGGTTATAATTTTCAGTGTGAGTGAGTCCATTAACCCCTTTATGGAGCAGAACTGAGGTTCAACATGCTTTCATTGCATTGCATATTCCTGTGGTCCTTAACCCTTGAGTGCCAGTGGTACGCGTTGCGTAGCACTCTGGCACTCAAAGGGTTAAAAGGATAGTAATACTTAAAATGTAAAAAATATATGTTGTAGGGTTTATCCCCCTCCAATAAAACAAGGTTACTCCCACAGCTGAAAGGTGTTTTATTCATAAGTTGTTGCAGCTGAAACTCGAATTTTGTTGGTGCAGCATCTCAATGACCTGAAATGTTACAGTGGAGCTGTTGCTACACCATCCTATGGAGGTTTATGGTCAACTGACCAGATCTGTCTACAGGATGGTGTAGCAACAGCGCCACTGTACAATTTCAGGTAATTGAGATATTGCACCTACAAAATTCAAGTTTCAGCTGCAATTACTTTTGAATAAAACACCTCTCGGCAGTGGGAGTTCCCTTGTGTTACTCAGAAGGATAAACACTACAACAAATATATTTTTTTACACATTAAGTATAAATATACCTTTAAGGAGTTAATACTCACTAAATTATCTGTTCCAATTAGCTGCTTCTTTAGTTTCCAAAGGGCCACATTGCAAAAGAAACATCAAGTAATTCTGGAGCACGCCAAGTGCATCTTAGGGAGCAAACAAAAGTTCCCATATTCTCATGATAAAATATTCTCATGATATAAACTGGGCTTTTTAACCCTTTGAGTGCTAGAGAGGTATAGCTGGGAACTTCTTCCTATTGGGCCCCCGAAGAGAGCTCATGTGCTGCAACCAGGAGGGATGTAAATGACTTGAGTTGCATCATAAAGGAGGTGTGGCTAAATTGGGTGGGCAGCCTTGTTGTGGTTGTGTCATAAAGTGGGAGGGACCTGGGCAGAACAGGGTGGGAAGTAGGAGAAGTGGGCGGAAAGAAGTCCCGTGCGCAGCTGAGTGCTTCCCCGATGGCAGACCCTGACAAAGAAAATAGGCCTTCTGAAGCCTCCAGACCAGCTACTTTTCAGGACCTACAGCCTCTACCTACAAAACCCGAACTAGAGGTGATGCTGACCGCCTCCGTGAATCTATCAAAATGGATATTAATACACTTTGCTCCGATCTCCACCATCTTGGCGCCCGGGTGCAGGGCCTGGAGGTGCATCAAGGGATCTCCCAGCTCTTAGTTTTGAGAATGTTGAGGTTTCTATCGTCGATAACTTATCTCTGCGTACACTACAATTGAGACGCCAATTCAATCCCCTAGCTGATGAACTCCGTCGGAATAGGATTCCATATAGATGGGGGTTCCCGTTCTCCATGACAATTTCCTTTGAAGGTCGCTTCAATACCATTAGGCGAGCAGATGAGATTCAAGGCCTATGTGAGACTTTTCACTTCCCAGTGATTTCCCTGCTTGATGTGGAGGGCCTGCAGCATCCAATCACTTCCATTCCACCCTCTCAACGAGACTAGTGGTGGCAGGTGCCAATGCGGAATAAATCACCGGACGCTCCACCCGGATCTCAGGCCTCATGAGAACTCTTTCTATTTTTGGCTGCTTTGTGCATTTAGACTCGCTATTTACAGATGGGCCTACCTTATGGTTTTCCTATTGATGATGAGGTATCATACTGTTATATGTTTGCGTTACATGCTTCTTATTTTATGGAGGACTTAGATACACAGCATTTTAATATACCTGCTCTCTTAATTTGTCCTCCATTATTTTGATTTTCTTACATGTTTGCCTTTGCTCTTACTTCACAATTGCTTAACATTCTGGTTAGTATGCCTCCTTGTGAAGTTAGCATTACATTGTCCTTGCTACTGTAAGAGCCTTTATTGTTTAGGTCCTTATTTTATTGGGATGCTTGTTACTTAATCTTTTGTTATTTTGTTTTATTGCTCTGATGCATATATGATGTGACTTTTTGCATATGAAAATGCCCTAAACATGTTGTATATGTGCCTCCCTTTTCATTCCTGCCTGTTAGTGTTCGGGGGGAGTGTTTTGTCTCTCGGCTCTTCCCCTTATACCTCTCCGTTCTACCTCCCCCCTCTTATCCTCCCTATTCCTCTGGCCTAGAGTTGAATCACTCCACTCATGGCACCGAGATTGGTGCTGGGCACTATACTGTTTTACTGCGGGCATGCCCTGGGACGTCGACTCTGGAAGGCTCCGTTTCAACTGGGCAGCTCTGAGACCATTAGATATTACTGTTATCATCCATGTTATGTCAGTTATTTTTTACTTAATAGTAGAAGAACAAGAACAGGGCGCGAAGCCATCTAAGAGTGGATCTGCATACTTTTAAATTACCATACCCCGCTTAGTATGGACTCACCAGAACTTGTTGTTCAGATTGCCTATAGCTTTTTCTTTTTTGGTGTTCCTCCAAGATATCTCCAATTTGATACTTTCAAAGTCGTATTAATAATAATTTATTCAGTAGACAAAAATTAAAAGCCTAACAAATCTTGCAAATACAGTATAACAAGCATATAAATTAATTGGATATAGTATCATTCGAAAACGTCCAACGCGTTTCGTATACACTTTCTCAAGGACTTTATAATCAGTATATGCTTAACAAAAAAGAATATATTCAAATGCTTAAGGTAGAAAAAAAAAAAACGATTGTGTTCATTAGTAATTACGCACATTTCCTTTGGTCCAAAATGCTTCCCTGTACCTCCTTTTTTTTTTTTTTTTTTTTTTTTTTTTTTATAACTTGACATTTGTTGAAATTTTTCCAATGTTATAAAGACAAACAAAGGGAAGAGCTGGGGAGAGGATACAATAAAAGAGAGGGGAAAAAATATAGGCGGGAAAAGGAGAAATAACCAGAAAAAACAAAGGGAGGGGAATATAGCAACATGTATGTCACAATATACAATCAAAATAATAGTACAAACAGTAATAAATAAAAAAAAAAGAAAAACAGTGACTCGGAATATATCACACCGTGAGGGCAAGCGGTAACATCGTCTCGTTAAGGCACACTTAATATAAAACATGAATAAACGAGATGCATAAGGCCTACAGAACAAGGGCCGAAAGGTGTCGTTCAAAGCTTAGGAACCCCTTCGATTACCCCCTCCAAGCTCCATAAAAATGAGAGACAGAGGAGGAAAGTCCCAGGATCCCCAGGAGTAGAAAATATGAAAACAGTAGAGAAAAACAAGAAACAACAAAAGAAGGGAGGGGGAGACACAGACAATGGAAGGAGAAAAAAAAAAAAAAAAGGGGGGGGAGGAGGGGGAAATCAACTCACCACTGTCCCAACACCAGGGCGTTCCCACCAAAGAATCCAAGGAATATCACAGACACAGTGTCCACGCAAGTCATGGAACAGCTTGGTCTAAGTAAACCCGCATCTCTGGGGCCTCGAGAAACAACATCCAAGGCAACCAAGTAGCAGTGTATCGGTCTCTTTGACCTTCAGCCGTCAAAACGAGCTCCTCAAGGCCACGTGTGGCCTCAACTCTGGTGATCCACTCCGGAATCGTCGGGGGCGACGGCTTACCCCAGTGTAAAGGGATAAGAGCTTTAGCCTCATTCAGCAAATGTCTGATCACCGATTTCTTGTAAACCGCAACAGGTAAAGAGGTGTGATGGAGCAGAAGAGGAGCCGGAAGGAAAGGAGGAGGGGAGTCAGAGAACTTCCCCAGAAGTGCATGAATTTGGGACCAAAAAGGAACAATAAGAGGACAATCCCACCATATGTGGAGCAAGGTGCCAGAGGCAGCATTACAACGCCAACAAACATCTGGAGTCCCTGGGGAAAAAGAATGTAAAAGCGCCGGGGTACGGTACCAATGGGTGAGTAATTTATAAGAAGTCTCCTGGGCCTTAGTAGATAAGGAACATTTATGGGTCAGATCAAAGATCTTTTTCCACTGAGCATCACTAAACGTAGATTGCAGAGAGACCTCCCATTTCCGAGTGAAAGCAGGGAGGGACAAATCACCGAGAGAGAGGAGCAAACGATAGAGTATCGAGATACTATGAGGAGGAAGTGCATCTCCCAAACACAAATCCTCAAAGGGAGTACAGGGTCGAAGCAAATTCCGGGATTGCGGAAGAGAGCAAACAAATGATTTCAGCTGGCTATAATGAAAGCAGTCTAGGGCCGTCAATACCCTATGAGGCAATATGTCTTGCAGGGAACGAAGTTCACCAGTCTCTCCCAAAAACGATGAAAGCTGAGGAAACTCGTCCTGTGAGGAACCCAAGAAGAAGCCCGAGTCTTGACCAGGTGGAAAATCAGGGTTCTGACGCAGCGGCGTAAGCGGGGACGGAAAGGTAGTGAGTCGAAAATGGCAAAGCATACCATGGAAAGTAGCAAGAGTAGCAGAAACCAAGGCCTGCCCTCTAGAAAGTGATTTAGCATGGGAAGGCGATAACCAAGGCAGGACCCGTAGGGAAACGTCCAAAGCAGCACCTTCCAGGTCAATCCAAAGCTTCTGAGGCGGGTGAAACGTCCACTCCATAATACGCTGCAAATGACATGCACGATAATAAGTACGTGGGCAGGGTAATGCCATGCCTCCAAGAGATTTAGGACGCTGAAGAATGTGATAGCGAAGGCGAGATCATCTCCGAGCCCACAGGAACCTTAACCATAAGGATCGAAGAGAAGTGAATAACGCCAAGGGAATACGAATTGGTAGGGTCTGAAAAAGGTAAAGTAAGCGAGGAAGAACATTCATTTACAGGGCGTTGATACGACCAAACCATGAAACATACAACGTGGTCCAAGCTTGGAGATCCGAGTGCAAAGAGAATAGAAACGGAAGGAAATTGAAGGAATAAAGGCGAGATAAATCACTGACCAAGAACACTCCCAGGTATTGAAGCCGATCACGGCACCATTTAAAAGGGAAAGAGGCAGACAAGGATTGTACTTCTGAGGTCGGTAAATTGATATTCAAAATTTCCGACTTGGAGGGGTTTAGCTTAAAATTAGCCAGCTCACCATACTCCCGAAATTCCTGGAGCAAGACCGGTATAGAAAGCCTAGGGCAAGTAATCGGAAACAATAGGTCGTCAGCAAAACCCAAAACCTTATGTTGAGTACCCCGCACCAAGAGGCCCAGAATATCAATATTAGTTCGAACTGCTTCCAGAAAGGGTTCAAGGGCCAAAATAAATAACAATGGTGAAAGGGGACAACCCTGCCGTGTACCATTAGAAATATGAAAAGACTCAGACAAAGCACCATTGATTCGAACCCTAGCAGAGGGGCAAGAATACAGGGATGACACCCAAGCAAGCATATGGGGACCAAGGCCAATTCGCTTCAAAACTTCGAGCATAAAATTCCAATCCAGGCGATCAAAGGCCTTCTCCGCATCCGTTGACAAGAGAACCAACGGAGTGGATGAGCCCTGAGCCCACTGTATCAAGTTTAATGCACGGATAGTACAGTCCCTGGACTCCCGCCCCCGAACAAAACCCGCCTGATCCGGGTAAACCAAATGAGGTACAAAAGGGGCCAGGCGAGAGGCTAAGATCTTTGAGAATAGCTTTAAGTCCGCGTTCAAGAGGGAAATGGGTCAATAACTACTACAAACCTCAGGATCTTTACCCTCCTTTGGGATGAGGGAAATCGTGGTGGAGAGGGTGTGTGGATGAATCACACAACCCTCCAATATTGAGTTGAGAGCAGAGACTAAGCGTGGACCTAGGATCTCTTGAAATTGCTTATAGTAGAGAAGCGGGAGTCCATCTGGACCCGGACATTTCCCGTTTTTAGAGTCCCGAATGGCCAGGGCCAGCTCTGTCAAAGAAATCGGGCGCTCCAAGAGCTCTGAATCCTCAGGCCTCAACCGAAGACGTATATGGCGACCCACGTAAGCCGACACCTTGGTTGGGAGAGCCGGATCTGCGTGTGCCCGCCTCAAGTTATAGAGGTAGAAAAGTAAGAGACAAATTCAGATGCAATGTCTGAAGGAAGAAGGCGCACAGGCCCCCTAGGACTCTTAATTCTAGAAATATATGTAAGTTGCCGACGCAATGCCCTGGCTAAATATTTCCCTGGCTTATCACCGTGTTCATAAAATAAGGCCTTCAGTTTCCGAAAATGAAGGTGGGATTGTTGGGCAAGGATGGACGCCAAGTTACGCCTCAGTGTCAAAAGCTGCTGCAGAACCTCTGGTCTCTGGCATTCTTTATGTGACCTCTCTAGAGAGGCAATTCGCGTATAAAGTCGCGAAGCTTACGCAAGCGTTCCCTCTTAGCCTCGGAAGATAGTCTGAGCAGATGGCCCCGAACCACACACTTATGAGCCTCCCAAACCGTCAACTCAGCCACCTCTCCCGAAATGTTGTCCGAGAAGTAGTCAGTCAGGAGTGTCTTTGTCGATTCCCGAACAATCTCTTGTGATAGTAAGGATTCGTTAAGCCTCCAAGAGCAATGAGTGGGGCGAGTAAGAGGAGAGGCAAAGGAGACCTGAAGTGGAGCATGATCAGACCACAACAGAACTCCATAAGAAGCGGAACGGAGCAGAGGCAAATGATAATGAGAGACAAAGACATAATCGATACGTGAGTAGCAATTATGAGGCGCCGAATAGAAGCTGTAGTCTCTGTCCTCTGGGTGCAAAGCTCTCCAACAATCTACCAACTGATGGTCAAATAGCAACTTTTTGATTTTCCGTAGCACAAACCGTGGCATGCTAGAGGAACCCAAAGAGGTATCCAGAGCCGGATCCAAGACAATATTAAAATCACCACCTAAGATTGTGAAGCCCTCCTAAAAGTCACGGAGAGCCGCAAGCATTGCGGCAAGATGGATATGTTGTCGAACAGTCGGCAGATAAAGCAAAGCGAAGGTGTATGTAGTATCAGCAATTCTGCCCTTGAGGAAAACATATCATCCCTCTGAATCCCGAAGACACCCCTCCTCAACAAAGGGGAGATGCCGTGAAAGAAGGATAGCCGTACCCTTACGTTTAACAGAAGGATCAGAGCTGCAATAGCAAAGGGGATAATCCCTAGATATCAAACGGGGAGGGGAAGAGCAGCGAAAGTGTGTTTCTTGAATGAAGGCAACAGAAGCACCAAGGGTGCGAAGCTCACGTAGGAGATGTGACCTTTTTTCAGGGACATTCAGTCCCTTAGCATTAAGGGTGAAGACCCAAAGGTCTGATGGGACAAACGCAGGGCCACCCGCCATGGGGACAACGGGTGAGTGGAGAAAAATAGAGAGAGAGAGAAAAAAAAAAAAGAGGGGGGGAGGGGGGAAAGGAGAGGGGGGGACACACACCACAGGCACAAAAGGTACACACAAAGGGGTATCAACAGATAAACAAATGAATTGGAGCACAATTCGGTAAAGGGAGGCTGATCACCGTCACCAGGACGAAGGGGAACAGCAGCTCCACCAAATGAAGAGCGAGCTCCGGTACACGGGGGAGAGTCAACCTAAAGAAGATGTGTAGAATTCTAACAAGAACAATAACGCACTTAAGTAAGATAAAAGAACGCAGAAGTAGAGTGTACCACCTCCCTATGAGGTCTACAGAAATGCACAAGTCTATATAAAGCTACTAGGTAACCTAAACAAAGCCAATGAAGACAATAAGCATGGTAGGGGGCCAAAAACCAGCACCACCCAACTACTAGCATCAAGGAAGGGCATTAACCCCACAGAACAGTGAACCAATCCCCCATTCCCCCACCCCCCCAACCCGAGACCTCCACAACAGTCCCAGGAAGGACAGGGAGCCCCGCTCTCTTCTCAATCCCCAAAATCCCCATAAGGACCCAAATCAGGGCAGGAGTCAAAAAGTACAGTTATAGAACAAGGGCAGCATTCAAGTATAAAGGCAAACCGCCCAGCCCTGCCGTCAAGCAATGGGAAGAGAGCAGCAACATTTGTCACTACCCCCCCCCAACAAACCAGGGCACAAAGGGCTAAACTCAGGCGGGCCAGGCAGGAGCCAACGGTCTAAGACAAACCCCCTCTACCCCCATGAAACACCCCCTCCCACCTAAGAGAAAAGCCTAAGACAGAGTACTCCGGGGGGCAAGAGTGCTCCCCCAAAGAAAGTGACCTCCAGGCAACCGCCTAACCCGCCATGAGCCAATGTGAAATACATATATAAGAATCATTAAACATTACATAAGCACATAATAATGAAACAGGCCAGAGCGTACAGCCAAATGCCCACAGAATTCCAGCACCCGGCACCCTTCTCAGGAACACATCTTGAAGCCTGCGCACGGAACAAAAAAAAAAAAAGGGGAGGGAATGATAAAGGGTAAAATAGGGGAACTAAGGCCAGTTCACATAAAATAAGGGCCAAGTGGCTAGGCAAAGGGGGACAGGAGAGGCCAAGAAGAAAGATCGGAGCACTATAAGGTAGACAGAAAGGAGGAGAAGGGGAGCAAAACATGGAGCAAGCGCAACTGAAATCATATATTAGCAATGGCAAGAGCAACAACATTGAGATGAATCCCAAATTTCAATAGTATATGTAGGCAAAGCCAGTGGCCAGATAAATAGCCATGAGGGTCATCGAAAGCAGTCCAATAGCAGAAACAGTCATTCCTCTATCTCAACATCCCTCCGACTTCGGAGAGCAGTGGGAGACTGGATTGGCCCGGATCTTCCCGTGTCCCGAGCCCCACGCCTATTCCTCCACCCGAGGGGTCCCCTCTGGTCAGGGACGCTTCAGTCGCGGATATGCAGGTCCGGGAATCCCAAGTCCTCCAGAAAACCAGGGAGTTCATGAAAATACTGCAGTGTGAAGGAATCGTCACCCATGCGGACCGTTAAGGCAAAAGGGTAGCCCCAATAGTAACGAATATTGCGTTGTTGTAGCAAAGATGTAAAGGGTCTCAAGGCACGCCGCGCCTGTAGCATCAAGTCCGATAGGTCATGGAAAAAGGTTATGGCATGGCCATCGTGGGACCACGAGCCCAATTCTCTCGCCCTCCGCATAATCAACTCCTTCAAGGTAAAGTCCACCAAGCAGCAAACAATGTCCCGTGGGGGCCCTCAGGGGGGCCTCTAGGGCTCAGGGCTCGATGGGCCCGAACCAGTTCAATAGGAGAATCCGGTGGACGGCTCAGCATGGCATTGAAAATGGTAAGTAAGAGTTGGGGTATATCTTCCACCTCACCAGCCTGGGACTCAGGGAAACCGCAGACATGGATGTTATTACCTCTCCCTCGGTTGTCCAAATCCTCAATCCGCCGTTGGTATTCCGCCAAATATATAGAGTGACGAGCCGAGATCTGGGAAACAACTTGAAGCTTGCGAGAGTGCAAACCAGAGGCCTCTTCTTGTGCCGCCACTCGCGTCTCCAGGCCCTTCAGATCCGTACGCAGCTTAGAGACCTCATCCTGGACTGTATTTTTAATTTCCTGGATGAGCGTCTGAAAATCTGTCCTCCACGGTGCAGAGGAGAAAATTGTGTGCCCTGAGATCTGAGGATCGCTGTCATGTAAGACCTCTGGGGAGCGATCCAATGTGTCGTCGTCTGTACAGTGAGAGCAGGCCGGCGAGGCCACATCTCTATCACCAGCCATCGGTGAAACACCTGAAGACTGAGACTGGAAAAAGGCTCTTAGTGATGGAGTGGGGGTCTTCCCCTTACCTCCAGGGGTGGAGACTGCAACGGGCCCCCCTCTTCCCACGAACCATAGTAGCCAAAGGTGTGCTAATTACAATGCAAGACCAGGGAAGTAGCGGAGCTCCGAGATCAAGCGGCCATTCCTCTCGACGGTCAGCCACGCCCCCATTTCCTGTACCTCTTTTATTACTTTCTCACACCGCTGACTTCAAGCATCTTTTTATGCTGCTTTTTCCTATTCATCTGCTCATCTCTGGTCTCTCCGTTTTCTCATGGGCTCTATCTGTCCCTATGATGCCCATTCTATTATTACCAACCCCCCTTTACCGCTACCTTGGGCCTTTTGTACTCGGTTTCTTGCCCTATGCGGTGATATTTGTTTATCTCCTGTCCCTGCTCGTTGCTATGCCTACTTGCACGAGGGACTCTTTTCTTATCTCTTATTACTTTTATCTTCTGTGTCTTTGCTCCTTTTTTCTATTTTCACCTCCAATGCTCTAGCTACCCTCTTCTCTTCCCCACCCCCTCCTATCCTTGTGTGGGTTTTCATGTTCGAGTTTATGACTTTGAAGGGTAGACTTTGGACTCTATCATTCTGTTGTTTGCCATACCATGACACTGAGTCTGAAGGTAGTGTCCCTTAATGTTAAGGGCCTTAACACCCTACAGAAGAGGTCACTGTTATTCAGGGAGTTATCACATCTCAATGGTCAGGTGTGTTTCGTCCAGGAAACCCACTTCAAACAGGGTCATGTTCGTGTCCTCCACAGTAAGAAGTTCCCTCACTATTATCTTAGTTGTGCCCCTTCTAAAAAAATGCGGTGTAGCTATCTTTCTCCACGGGTTCTTACCTTTTACTTGTACTGATACTTTGATGGAGAAGGAGAGTACTTTAGGATCTCTTAAGATCACTTTTGCCACTTTATATTCCCCTAACACCCATCAACTCCCCTTTCTACGCAAAGCGCTCAAGGATCTGCAGGCTTTCCGTGAGGGTCTGCTTGTCTGTGGGGGAGATCTGAATACTGTCTTGTTTCCACAGCTGGATTGTTCTACTGGCTCTTCGCCCTTCACACTTCTCGGCGATCCGTGGGCTGCTACATGAGCATTCCCTCATGGACGCTTGGCGTTTGTTTAATCCAATTTCTCGGAGCTACTCATTCTACTCATACCCACATTCTATCTACTCCAGGAGAGACATCCTATTTATATCCCAGGACAGCTTACACTTAGTCTCCAGTGCCACCATTCACCCAATAACATGGTCAGACCATGCTCTTGTGGATCTTGTGGTTGATATACCACTATCTCTCCCCCCACCTAGAGGCTGGAGGCTTGATGCTTTCTTACTTTTTGACCCTGAAGCAGTTGGCAAGTTACATAGCTCGATTCAGGAATACCTGTCCCTTAACTGCACTTCTGACATATCTCCTCGGATGGTTTGGGAAGCTTTGAAATGCGTGCTTAGGGGTACTTGTATTCAACTGACGTCCCGTCGTCATAGGCGCACGAGTTCTCAACTTACAACGTTACTACAAGAACTCAAAACCATAGAGGAATCTCACCAGTTATCAGATTCCCCAACTATGTTTCGAGAAGTGACTACCTGTAGGGAACGGGTTAGGTCTCTTCTACTAGCACAGGTTAATAAGTCCTTTCTATGGTCGCGCAGATTTCACTATGAGCATGGGAACAGGGGAGGGTGTTGGAACGTCGTCAGGCGCTATGGTACATGACTTACCATTGATTGCCTCGGAGTTCTGTACTTTCTTCAAATCATTATATAATCTTGAACCCCCATTACGCAATGGGATTTCCAAGGCACAACGTCATTATGTAGCTTCCTCTACGCTACCAAAACTAACTCCTATATAGGCTGGCCCTGAAGGTATTCCTTTACTTTTCTACCAAACCTTCCTTGACCTTCTGATTCCCCCCCTCATCACCATGTTTAATGATTTACCGCATGCTATGGCATCTCACCCTCTACTTTCTGAAGCTCACGTCACTCTTATTGCCAAGCCAGGAAAAGATCCCTCGCATTGTGCTACTTATTGGCCAATTTTGCTTCTAAATGTTGATCTCAAGATCTATGCCAAGATCTTGGCTAATCGACTTAATCCTTTACTGACGCATATTATTAACTCAGATCAGGTGGGTTTTGTCCCTGGGTGTGAAACTAGAGACAACATTTTGAAACTTGTCCACCTTATCCATCATTCCCGCTCAATCCCCTCATCTCTGTAGACGCTGAGAAAACCTTAGACAGAGTAGACTGGGGCTTTCTTTGAGTGACTTTGGAGGGCTTTGGGGTGGGCTCTCGCTTTCTTTCCTACATTCTTGCTCTATATTGTAACCCCTCTGATCGTGTCTGTGTAAATGGCTCTCTCTCTGATCCTTTCTTGATTCACAATGGGACTTGGCAGAGATGCCCCCTGTCCTCCATTATCTTCATCATGGTCATGGAGACACTGGCATGCCATGTTTGTAATAATTCTGCTGTTTCTGGGATATCTTTAGGAGACTGTGAGTATAAAATTGCACTCTTTGCCGACGGTCTGATCTTCACCGTATCAGATCCAATCTCCTCCCTTCCTGCTTTGGTCTCTGAACTTATGTCTTTTGGTTCTGTTAGTAACTTCAAAGCTAACATGACTAAATCTGAGGTTTTAAACCTTATGGTTCCACAGTTTGAGGTCCATACTTTACGCTCTGTGATCCCATTTTCCTGGGCTGACTCTTCAATTCCTTATTTAGGGGTACATCTTCCGTCTTCTGTATCTCTTCCAGGAGCTTCCTATATTTTTACCCCGTTCTTAACTCAAGTCGATCCAGTGCTCTTTTAACTCCTTTTTATGGAATGGAAAGCCAGCACGCATACGCTTCGCAAATATTGCTCTCCCTAGGCGTCCTTGGGGCACCGGATCTTTTCATGTACTACTAGTCTGTGCTTCTTAGCGGTATCCCGCATTGGTTTCATTCTTCATCGCATAAGGCTTGGATACGTATGCAGGAATCCCTTTGCCATCCCACTCCTCTTACTTCTATTCCCTGGTGTTCTCCTTGTGTTCGCCCACAGAGTGTCCGTTCACATCCTATTCTCACCCCACTACTTCTTATCTGGTACTCTGTGGTGGACAGACTGTCCAGTGTACCGTCCCCCTTACTCTCTGTCATCAATTGCCCAGATTTCCCTCCGGGAAGCTCTGGTTCATCTTTTACCCATTGGGGCCAGGGCCCCGACCTCCGGGTTATAGATCTAGTGCAGGATGGGATACTAGCCTCTTTTACTGACATACAGGAGATATGGGACCTTCAATCTGCAATTGCTGGTCTTATGTTCAATTTCATAATTTTCTTTCCTCTCTTCCGCACAAACCACTCTTATATCGGCCTCATACTCCTTTCGAATCTCTTTGTTATACTTTCTTGCCTCATCTGCTTCTTTCCCTTCGCCCCGTTGCTAAACTACGTAAACTTCTGTTGTCAGATAGGGGTAACTGGGACTCTCAGCGTGCTGCATGGGAGGCAAATCTTAATGTCCATATTTCGTCTGGGGTCTGGGACAGTGCTTTGCGTTACTCTCTAGTATCCTCTAGAAATATTACTGCTGCAGAGACAAATTATAAATTATTGACACGCTGGTATAGAGTTCCTTCAACTATTCATCATTTTTACCCTAGTGTCCCTTCCACATGTTGGAGGTGTTCTTCTGGAGAAGGATCCATGGTACACATGTGGTGGTCTTGCCCGCTCCTGGTTCCATTCTCGGAGGCGGTACATCGGGAACTCTCTTCTTCATTGGATATTCCTATTCCATTCACCCCTCAATTATTCTTACTATCCATTGGACTCACTGAAGTAGCAAACACTAAGCATTCTCCTCTCCCATCTTCTTACTGCGGCTAGGATGTGTATTCCGTTGTTGTGGAAAACTTCTACTCCTCCCTCCCTAGCTTCCCAGATATGAAAAGTTGGAGATACTCTTACCCTTAAGAAACTGACCCTTCTTTTATCTGGGGGTAGTCCCACTTTTAATGATGTATGGTCCCCCTGGTGTGTTTCACACAATTTATCGATCAGACTTTGTCCACTGTCTTCTCCCTATGCCAGGGTTTATGGTATTATTTTTACTTGCCGGGGGAGACTTGCTGGTATCCTCTTGCAATTTTATGTCCGAGAGAGTCAAACATGTGCATCCACACATAACCCTCACCTTCCCTTGTCTCTTCTGTTGCCTCCCTCACTTCTCACTTCTCACTTCTTCTTTATCTTCTGTTTTTTCTTTACTTTACTTTTTTCTCTCTTTGCTCCTTATATCCTCTCTTCTCCTGATATGTCTGCCACTAAATGCCTTTTGATGAGTTCATGACTTGTCTATATGATGACATACTTCCTTTACTGTATTATACAGTAAGAATACTTATATTACACTGCAATTTTTATGTCTGTAATGCAGTTTTAACTCACCTCGCTTTGATGTTTCTGTACTCTGCTTTTACTGAAACTTAATATATTCTTATTGTATATGCTGATTTTCAATAAAGCTCTTTGGGGAAAAAAAAACTGAGTCTCCGGGGCGGATCCAAGGAGTTCCCAGGTATGTAGAGAGGTCTCCAATGCATTGTGAGGTAATGTGTTGGAGACCTCTCTAGTGTTCAAGGGGTTGAAAGCCCCATTTTCATAATTGGTGAATTTGTATTTTTCCCCTAGAGTGCAGATGGATTGCCCCAGAATTAGTTCCAGAATTACTCCACTTTTCTTTTTAAAATAAGGCCCTAAATGGGTTACAGGTTGTACCCCAAAGGCAGAGGGGGAGGTCCTGTACGTCCGCTGTATGTGCAAGCAGTGATATCTGTAAGTCAGGACTGGGCAACATGTAGCCCCCCAGCTACTGACTACAACTTCCATCGTCCCCTGCCAGCCACAGTCACTATACATATTACTTACCATGGAGAGCTGAAGTCTAAGACACAAGGGAGAGGTTCACTAAGCGGTGATAAAGAGGTGATAAACTAGAGAAGTCATCTCCACTTTATCACTTCTCCAATTCCTATGTTATTCTGTGGAGCCAGTTAACTAATATTTCTTAAGTTTTGGAGATCTTAGTGCATAGGCTCCATAGAATAACATAGGAACTGGAGAAGTGATATCACTGGAGAAGTCATCTCCCCCTTATCACCTTTTTATCACTCCTTAGTGAATCTCGCCCAAGCTCTCTCATAGAGTAAATTATTTAAAAGAAATGCCTTTTCTACATCAGTCAGCTCTGTTGCTAGCAGGCTATAACAACATTTGGATTTCAAAAGCAGTAGGTGCATCCCTGTTTACCTCAGCAGGAAAACCATAAAACATATTTTTTTCTTAAAAAAAAAAAAAAAAAAGCTGGTCATTTAACTCTTGCAATGTGATATTTTACCCTTTAAGCACCAGCAGCGTATGCAATGTATTATTTTGCAATGAGTTGCACACCCTTGTGGTTCTTAAAGGGATAGTAATGTTTCATAATAAAAGCAGCTCTAATAAATCATCATAGTATTTGGACTTTGGAGAGTGTTATTTCATGTCTGTCAGATTTGTAGTTCAAGAGTAATTCAATGACAAAGTGTCCCCCTCCCACCCCTTTTACTGATGTAACACTGCTCAGCCAGATCAGGGACTGCAGAGAGGGACAATCTTCAATTAAGATAAGGGAAAAACCTGAAAAACTTGTCAAGGGGGGCAGGGCTTTCATTGTTCTCATAGGAAGAAGATTGTCCCCTTCTGTTATCTGTCTGGTCTAGATTCCACACCTGAGAAGAGATGGCTTACACTAGGTAAAAGGGGCGGGAGGGAAAACTTTGCTTGTGAATATCTCTTAAACCATAAAGGTTTGAGAGATAAGACTTATATCGTTCTTCATATTTTTTTAAAAAATAAAATAAAGGTAAAACGAAGTATTACTATCCCTTTAAAGGGATTTAAAAAAATGTTCTTTTCTGCTTTAGAAACAAAAATCTATGACCCAAGATTGGAATTTGTTGTTCCGGAAAGCTCCAAGGATCCTTGTGTTGTGAGCTGCTCAGCAACTGGTAAACCAGCCCCTGAAATCACATGGAGCAATATGGAAGATCTAGAGGGGAAACCTCACGTTTATAATATTATTCACCCTAATCAGACTGTGACCGTCATTAGTAACGTTACACTGATCAACTCCAGAACCCGGAATAAGAGAGAGGTGACTTGTGTGGTTAATCATCCAGCTCTCCGCCATGAACTGTACATCTCTAAGTCAATAAATGATACAAGTAAGTTGATGTGTTTGCCAATCAGGGTATACCCCTGGTGCTGGTAGCAACTGGCTGAGATTGCTAAAACCTCTGGTGCCTTGCTTAAAGCCCCTTATTGCCATCATCAGGCATGTAATGGTACTGATATTTGTTCTAGTATTGTTGTCATTGGGCTGCATGGTGCACTAGTATCCCTGACATCTGGGGGACTTCTTTTGAAAAAAAGGATATATACCCTGTGTATTGTAGTTCCAAAATAATACACAACAGATTAAGTCTTGGCTTCAATAAGATTGCTTTAATTTCCTCCAGAACTTAAAGTTCTTTGCAGAGAAAGTACATGAGTTCTGGTTCCATAGATTAGTCTGTAACTCCTAGTTAGGCCTCACAATCATCATTACAAAAGCCTAGCTATATATGCAAAGGAACAGTGCATGTAACTCCCTGGGGGTTATGCACTTGGTGTGATAAAGAGGTGATAAGGTGGAGATGACTTCTCCACTGATATCACTTATCCAGTTCCTATGTTATTTTGTGGAACCTATGCACTAAGATCGCTGTAACTTGAGAAATATTAGTGCATAGGCTCCATAGTAAAACATTACTAGAGAAGTTATAAGTTATCACCTTTTTATCACACCTTAAAGAGATAGTAATACTTAAAAATGTAAAAAATATACATATATATATAGAAACATAGAAACATAGAAACATAGAAGATTGACGGCAGAAAAAGACCACCTGGTCCATCTAGTCTGCCCTTTAGTATTCCTTTATTGTTATCTTAGGATAGATACATGTTTATCCCAGGCATGTTTAAACTGTGTTACTGTGGATTTATCAACCACCTCTGCTGGAAGTTTGTTCCAAGTTTCTACTACTCTTTCAGTGAAATAATATTTTCTAATGTTTTTCTTGATTTTTCCTCCAACTAGCCTCAGATTGTGCCCCCTTGTTCTTGTATTCAGATTCTTATTAATCACACTTCCCTCCTGAACCTTGTTCAGTCCTTTAACATATTTAAAGGTTTCAATCATGTCCCCCCTTTCTCTTCTTTCCTCCAGACTATACATATTTAGATCTCTGAGTCGTTCTTGATAAGTTCTATGCTTTAGACCTTCCACCATTTTTGTAGCTCTTCTTTGAACCCGCTCAATTTTAGTTATATCCTTTTGCAGATGAGGCCTCCAGAACTGTACACAGTATTCCAGATGTGGTCTCACTAGAGCTCTATACAGAGGGATCACAATCTCCCTCTTCCTGCTTGTTATACCTCTAGCTATGCAGCCAAGCATACGATTTGCTTTCCCCACCGCCTGGTTGCATTGGTTACTCATCTTGAGGCTGTCAGAGATGACCACCCCCAAATCCTTCTCTTCTGAAGTCTTTGCTACCACAGAACTGCCAATACGATAGTCAGATTGAGGGTTTCTTTTCCCCAAGTGCATTATTTTACATTTGGAAACATTGAACTGAAGTTTCCATTGTTTTGACCACTTATCTAATAGTGCCAAATCATTCTCCATATTACAGACACCTCCTGGAACATCAACCCTATTACACACTTTTGTGTCATCAGCAAACAAGCAAACCTTCCCTGCCAAGCCTTCCCTTATGTCACTTACAAACATGTTGAACAGAACAGGGCCCAGAACAGATCCTTGTGGCACTCCACTTGTAACCAGTCTCTGCTCAGAATACACTCCATTAACAACAACCCTCTGGTTTCTGTCCTTCAGCCAACTGCAGATCCACTGAACTATCCAGGGGTTAAGTCCAATTCTTGATAATTTATCTATCAGCTCTTTATGGGGAACTGTATCGAAAGCTTTACTGAAATCCAGGTAGGCGATATCCACAGCACCACCTTCATCCAGCACTTTAGTTACATAGTCAAAGAAATCAATGAGATTAGTCTGACAGGATCGGCCCTCAGTGAAGCCATGCTGGTTTGGGTCCATCAGGTTGTTTTTTGTTAGATGGTCAATTATCTTCTTCTTTAGAAGAGTCTCCATCATTTTTACCACTACAGATGTCAGGCTGACTGGCCTGTAGTTACTAGCTTCTTCTTTACTACCCTTCTTGTGAATGGGTACAACATTGGCCATTCTCCAATCATCAGGAACTTCTCCCGTAAGAAGGGACTGGTTATACAGATTAGTCAGGGGGCCAACTATGACAGATCGGAGTTCTTTAAGAACTCTAGGGTGGATTCCATCCGGACCCATCGCTTTATTTGACTTTAGCCGGACAAGTTCCTCTAGAACATCGGCCTCTGAAAACACTGGGGCTAAAATTATACAACTAGAGGCAATGCTGTGTTCAGCCATTTTCTGATTATGAGGGCCGCCGTCTGAAAAAACTGAGCAGAAGTAGTTATTCAGATGGTCAGCGACCGCCTTTTCCTCTTCTATATACTGATTTTTTCCGTTGTTAATTTTTGTAATCCCGCAGTTTTTCTTCTTCCTGTCACTGATATATCTGAAGAAGGTTTTATTCCCCTTCTTAACAGATTTGGCCATTTCTTCCTCTTTTGAGGCTTTAGCAGCATTTATCATCTGTTTAGTCTTCTTCTGTATAGTTTTATACCCTTCTCTGTCCGCTTCACTTCCAGTCTCTTTATATCTCTTATAGGCAGACTTTTTATCTTTCACTATAGCTCTTACCTCTCTAGTAAACCATAGTGGCTTTCTCTTTCTTTTCCTCTTGCTAATTTGTCTAACATGTAATCTTGTTGCCTTTAAGAGGACTTCTTTGAGTGTCTTCCACTGAGTACTCACTCTCGGTGTTTTATCCCACCCTTTTAATTCTTTCTTTACATATTCTCCCATATCCTCAAACTTCGTCTTCCTAAAGTCCAATACTTTGGTTGCAGAATGGGATTTCTCGTAGACAGTCTGGATTCCGAACCACAAACATTGGTGGTCACTGGAACCTAGATTTTCTCCCACCTTCACCTCAGATACCAGGTCTCCATTTGTGAATACTAAGTCTAGGATATTGTCCCCTCTAGTTGGCGCCTTCACCAGCTGTTTTAGGGACATCCCCGTCAGGGCTTCTACGATGCTCCTACTTCTACATGTGGACGCACAAGGGATATTCCAATCAACATCAGGCATGTTGAAGTCTCCCATAACTACTATATCTCCCTTTACTGCCATTTGGGTAATCTCGTCCACTAGCATGTTGTCTTGCTCTTCAGATTGCCCCGGAGGCCTGTAGACTGCACCTATTCTTGTAACTGATCCCTTTTTATTCTGCAGACAGATCTAGAGAGTCTCCAACTCTTTACATGAATTCTGGATCGCTGTGGATTTTATGCTATCTTTAACATAAATGGCTACCCCACCCCCTCTTCTCTCAGCCCTATCTTTCCTATACAACGTGTATCCCGGAATGGCTATTTCCCAGTCATTACAGTCCCTGAACCATGTCTCTGTTATTACAATCAAGTCCAAGTCATCTCTACAAACTATTGATATTAGCTCGCTGAGCTTGTTGCCTAAGCTGCGAGCATTAGTACACATTACACGAAGAACATTACATTTATCACCAACAACAACTCTATCTACCGCACCATCATCTACCTCACCAACATCTGTATGTAAAGCACCAGCAACTTCCTGTGCACCAACATCTGTATCTATCACACTAACAAACTCAGAACCCTGGTTCACCAAAACTGTTCGGGGACAGAAATCAATCTTCTCAATGAAATTCCTGCCCCCTCCATCTAGTTTAAATGCCTCTCCAAGAAACACCTGAACTCTTCTCCAAGTACCTCAGTTCCTCTGTGTGACGGGTGCAGACCATCTCTCTTGAACATTTCTTTACAACTCCACCTTCTAACACTGTGACTGACAAATCCAAAACCTTCTTCTTTACACCACTGTCTTAGCCAACCATTGAACTCCAGGATACGAAGTCTCTTACTATTTTCAGAGCGGACTGGCAAAATCTCTGAAAAAGTGATAGAGTCTGTCATTCTGCTCAGCTCCAGGCTGAGACTTTGAAATTCCATTTTCACCTCTTCAACACTTTTCTGGGACAGATCGTTTGTACCGAGATGAATGATCAGATCAACTTCAGTCTCCTTTGTTGCAGCCTTGACAATATTTGAGATGCGTCTTTTATCCCTGCTTGCAGTAGCACCAGGAAGACATCTCACCTCCTTCAGTCCATCCTCATTCTGCCCTAAAGCAACACCTCTAACAATCGAGTCACCAACAAGGAGATGCTTTCTCTTCTTTTTAAGTCCATTTTCTGCTCCTGACTGCTTGTTACAATTCTCTCCTTTGGGACTCACAACATCCCGTACCTGAGTATCTGTGCTTTTATCTTCTGAAATCTCACTTTCCAATTCAGACAGGACACCAAAGGGATTACACACCGAAATACCAACAGTCTTGTGCTTCTGCTCCACAACTCTCAACCTCCCGGAACCAACTGTCTTCCACACAGCCCTTCTCTTCATGGGCCGTTGGGGCTGCGGTGGTGGATTACATGGTTGCTTGACTTCACACTCTAGCTGGGAAAGATTCACTTCTTTTGATTGCAGATAACACACCAAAGACTGCAGCCTGGAAATTTCACCATACAATGTGGACAGATGCAAACATACTGGACAACACCCCAAACTCCAGAGAGTACTGCGGAACACAACAGCCAGACAAGTGTTACACTGCACCAAACCAGACATCTTAGAATTAAAGCAGTTACTCACCAAACTGACAAAACCACTGCCTTCACCAAACTCCTGCCGTTTTCAAACTACTGCAGTTTTTGAAACTACACACTTCTGTCTGTCTGCTGCACTTGTGTCTGGCTGCAAACTACTTACAGAGTAAACTCACAGAGTTGAAACCTCCTATAAATACACCTACTGCAGTTGATACGCTAACGAAGCGAGCCAAGCCTTTTCTTATGCTAATCTAATGAAACCAGTTACCAGCTACACCCAAATAGACACCTATGCACACTATGCAGAAACCAAAACAAGCCAAATACAAACTTAAGCACTAATGATCCAAATTAACCAAAGTAAATAAACACACAATTCAAACTAAATACTAAATGCAACACAATTCCAAGTACTACAACATAAGCAGTATTAAAGAATGATAGTAAGATTTTTTATTTTTTTTAAGTTTTTTGTCTACAATAGAAAAGAAGAGAGAAGTAAGAGTGAAGTAATAGTAATAGCCTGAGCTTACCTCAAGCTTGACTTAAGTACTGCAGTTTTTGAAACTACACACTTCTGTCTGTCTGCTGCACTTGTGTCTGGCTGCAAACTACTTACAGAGTAAACTCACAGAGTTGAAACCTCCTATAAATACACCTACTGCAGTTTATACGCTAACGAAGCGAGCCAAGCCTTTTCTTATGCTAATCTAATGAAACCAGTTACCAGCTACACCCAAATAGACACCTATGCACACTATGCAGAAACCAAAACAAGCCAAATACAAACTTAAGCACTAATGATCCAAATTAACCAAAGTAAATAAACACACAATTCAAACTAAATACTAAATGCAACACAATTCCAAGTACTACAACATAAGCAGTATTAAAGAATGATAGTAAGATTTTTTATTTTTTTTTAAGTTTTTTGTCTACAATAGAAAAGAAGAGAGAAGTAAGAGTGAAGTAATAGTAATAGCCTGAGCTTACCTCAAGCTTGACTTAAGTACTGCAGTTTTTGAAACTACACACTTCTGTCTGTCTGCTGCACTTGTGTCTGGCTGCAAACTACTTACAGTAGGGTTTATCCCCCTGAGTAAAACAAGAGTACTCTGTTGAAAGGTGTTTTATTCAAAAGTTATTACAGCTCAAAGTTGAATTTTTTAGGTGCAATATCACAGTGACCTGAAATTGTACAGTGGCGCTGTTGCTACACCATCCTATGGAGATTTATGGTCTACGGACCAGAGCTGTCCATAGGATGGTGTAACAGCAGTGCCACTGTACAATTTCAGGCCACTGTGATATTGCACCTAAAAATTTAAACTTTGAGCTGTAGTAACTTTTGAATAAAACACCTTTCAACAGTGGGAGTACACTTTTTTTCTCAGATAAACACTACAAAATATATTTTTTACATATGAAGTATTAGTATCCCTTTAATGCATCTCATCCCTTGTGTACAAGAGTCCAGCTGCCAAACACAGCATCCAGTCATATCAGGACTACCTGCTGTGATAAACTCTTTTGGTAGAATGTGCCATTCTTCACCCTGTTCAGGCACCATCTCACACGTACACACTTTATCAAATATTCTTCAGCACATTCACAACCAGAATAATGCTTACTCACCGGGACTGTATAAGGCTCATAAGAAACTATTATTATTGTGAATTGGGGAATATAAGGATAGATTGTACACCTTTTATACACCACTATACTGCTGAGGTCTCTAATAGGCCTTGCTAGCTTCTTGTCGTACAGGGGGCTCTGCTGTCACTGAACTGATACTGATGCAAACGGTAGGCAGTTTTTAATTCCCTTTAAAATTAACTAAACTTTTTAAGGTGAAAGGTTCACTTTCACTGTTTGGATGCTGGAGAACACTCCAATCATTTAACCCTTTGAATGCTAAAGGGGTATGCAGTGCATTGCAAAGCAATGCATTGAGTACAGCTCTGGCACTCAAAAGGCTAGCTTTCTAGCATCTAAAGAATTACCTATTGGATAATCAGAAGAGCCAGTTGTTCAGTTAATGTAGTTGTGTGTGATGACCAGTAAAGCCTTGTATTATCTTAAAACATGATGTATTTCTGTTTTGTCTATATTTTAATGCTGTCTGCTTTAACCCTTTAAGGACCAGAGGGATGTGCAACTCATAGCAGCATAATGCATTGCCCACATCTGGACCATAAAGGGTTAAAAACATTTTTTTAACGCAAAGTAAACTGCTTCCTCTTTCATACAAAAAATCCCTTATTTCCTTATTTGTACTAAAAAAATTACCTCTTCTTTCATCCCCTTTCAGTTTATGATTCAGGATTGGTATTTTGGAGTGGAGTCAAGGGAGTTTTAGAGTGTGGGTAAGGGAGTTTTAGAGTGTGGGTAAGGGAGTTTTAGAGTGTGGTGTGGGAATTTTAGAGTGTGGGTAAGGGAGTTTTAGAGTGTGGTGTGGGAATTTTGGATTGGAGATGAGGAGATAGTTGTGGAGCATTGCAATGTGTTGAATATCTCTCTGACACAAGGGTTAAGAGTGGGTGAAGGGATTTTTGAAGTGAAGGTAAGGGAGTTCAGGAGTGAGGATGAAGTAATTCTGGAGTGGAGGCGAGGGAGTTTTGGAATGTGGGTGAATTCATTTTGGAATGGAAGCTAGGGAGTCTAAGAGTGGGTTAAGTGATTTTGGAGTGGAAGCTAGGGAATTTTACAGTTTATAAGAAAATGTATGGCTTGTTTATTATAATAAAAAAGCTCCAAATAATGACCCCGTGAGGCTGATATACTAAGATGAACTGAAGAAATTCTGGGGCAAACTGACTGCACCATAGAGGACAATATTAATCACCATTCATTTCAGTTGAGCATTATTCATCTTGAATGCTAGCAAGAGGGAGTTAATAGAGGCACCTGCAGCCCCTGTGATGTTAGGGGACCACTGTATGAAAGGGAGGCCCTGGACTGGCCCACGGGAATTCAGACACACAACCCAGTGGGATCCCATTTTAGTTACTTTCCTCAGGAGCAGAGAACTGTAGTGCACGCTCTCATCCTGTCCTGTTTCATACCCTATACTTCTGGCTGCATAAGGTAAAGTGAAACTGAAGGACAGTGCGGCAGCAGCTCAGTGCTCCACACTGCTACTACCTGCTGCCGAATGGTATGGAGGGTGTCAGACAATGTAACTGGAAACTGTGTTTACCAGTGGAACCAGGCTAGGGGGGCAGACAGTGTATATTGGGATCTGAGACTACCAGTGGAACCAGGATGGGGGTCAGACAGTGGATGTGGGGATCACGGACTACCAGTTGAGCCAGGCTGGGGGGCCACACAGTGTATGAGAAGATCTGGTCAGACATTGTATGTGGGGACTGCGATTACCAGTGGTGGTCAGACAGTGTCATGTTCTGCCATTTTTTTGTGTTCCTGTCGGTACCTTTTTGGGTCGCAGCGCCGAGCCGGACGGCTGCCGCTTTCCCTTCTCGCCTCATCCTCCCTTCTGAGCAGGCGCCGACATCTGGGCACACAGGAGACACGCACTTCCGGCGGCGCCAACTCATGATGTCACCGGGGCTATTTAGGAAGCGCTCACCCCGTCTACAGCACTCAGTTGTTCTGGTGTCCTGCGCTTGAGTCTGTGCATCATTCAGCTTCTAGTTGTTGCCTGGCCTGACTTGTGTGTTCCACATTTGCGAGCTCCCTGTCTTCCTGCTCTTCCTTTCTGATCTCCCGGTATCTGACCTCAGCCTGCCTCTGGAATTTCTCTGCTTGCTGCCTGCCTTGTCCTGTGCCTCCTCCGATCACAAGCTACTATCCAGTGATCCTGCTCTTCTTGTGCTATTGTGCTTCTCCTCTTTTTTATATATATGTATACATGTATACCATTTTTTCTACATTTTTGTGTTCTATATATATATATTCAGTGCTTGTCTCTATTTATATATATATATCTGTTCACCTCTGTAGTTAGTGTTAGGTCTGTCCTTTTCTCTTAGTTAGTTAGGGGTTTTTTAGTTAGTTAGGGCTTTCCCTGTCCTACTTTTTAGGTTCCCTAGTTTCTTGCCCTAGGCTAGTCTAGGCTAACATTACAACTGAGCCAATGGAACCTGCAGGGCTCATGGAGGCCTTATCAGCCCTCAGTACTTAAATCACGTCCTTGACGGCTACTATGCAGGAACTACAGACCAATCAAGAGGTTCTGCAGTGTAGGATCCAGGAGTTGCAACCTGGGGCTTCTCCCCATAGCCCCTCTGTCTCTGCTGCCGCTCCTTCTTCTTCCGACCTAGGGGGAGCCTCCGCCCCAGAACCTAGGGTGCCTCTTCCAGAAAGATTCTACGGGGATAGGAAACAGTACAGAACATTCATGACGGCCTGTGAACTCCTTTTCTCCATCAATCCCAGGACCTACGCTTCTGATTTTGTCAAGGTACGCACTGTTATTACACTACTATCTGGCGAACCCCAGTCCTGGGCGCATTCTCTCCTACAAGACGACAATCCCATCCTGTCATCCTGGTCCGCCTTCCATCGCGCCATGGATACCCTATATGAAGACCCCTTACAATCCGCCTCAGCCCAGTCAGCCATCAGAGCCTTGACACAAGGTAGACGTCCTGTGGAAGACTACGTGGCTGAATTCCGCCGCCTTTCTATCGAGACACAATGGAATGAGCCTGCTCTTCTGGACCAGTTCAAACTGGGACTCACGGACGCCTTGAAGGATGAGCTAGCCTGAGTGGGAATTCCTTCATCCCTGGAAGACCTCATACTGTTAGTTATTCAGATCGACCGGCGTCTAAGAGAGAGACGCAGAGAACGTTCTTCCACCACTCAATCGGCACCTCTAGTTGGAACCCCTTCCTCTTCGGGACCAGCTGTATCTGCTCCCTCTGCTCCTGAAGAACCCATGCAGATAGGACTTGTGCGTGGGCCTTTGACAGCAGCAGAGAAAGAACGTAGAAGGCGGCTGAACCTTTGCCTCTACTGTGGAGGAGCTGGACATGTCCTTCGCAATTGCTCCAAGAGACCCCAAGTTCCTAGAGGTAAGACCGTGTCTGCTCTGGGTATGGTGGGTTCTTCTATTGTCCTTTCATCTCACTTATCTATTTTGGTTTGTTTGCAGTGGCATGATGAAAAACATTCTGTACTAGCCATTGTGGATTCCGGGGCCAGTGGATGTTTTATCGATGATAAACTAGTAGCTGCATTGGGTATCCCTATCCAGACCAAGACTACGCCGCTTCACTTGCAGATGGTAGAAGACATCAATGCGGGCCGGTCTCTCATGAAACTCAGCTCCTGCAATTGTCAATAGCCCCAGGTCATCATGAGTGGTTAAGCCTTGATGTCATTTCTTCTCCTCTGCATCAGTTAATCCTGGGCATGCCTAGGCTCCAAAAACATAATCCCAGTATAGACTGGTCAACCAACTCTGTCTCATTCCCCAGTACATCTCTTCTGGACCAACAGGTGTTATTGTCTGCTCCGTCTACATCTGCAGCCCTGCTCCCTGGTGCTTATCATGCTTTCTTGGATGTATTTGATCGCAAAGGAGTGGATCATCTTCCTCCTCATCGTCCATCAGATTGTGCTATCAACTTACATCCAGGAGCTCCCATACCTTATGGTCGCATTTTCCCATTGTCAGTACCAGAATTACAACACCTAAAGACCTACCTCTCAGATAATCTATTCAAAGGCTTTATACACCCCTCCACCTCTCCGGCCGGGGCCGGCATATTCTTCGTTGGCAAGAAGGATGGGGGTTTGCGACCATGTGTCGACTATCGAGAACTGAATGACATTACGGTGAAAGACCGCTACCCGCTTCCCCTCATACCTGAACTTTTAGAACGCCTTGCCTCCGCCACTGTGTTCACCTAACTAGACTTGCGGAAGCATACAATCTGATACGCATCAGAGCTGGAGATGAGTGGAAGACGGCCTTTCGCACTCGGTATGGCCAATATGAGTATCTGGTCATGCCATTTGGGCTCTGCAATGCCCCTGCCACATTCCAGAGATTCATTAACGATGCCTTTTCAGACCTACTCGACCAATACGTGATTGTCTACCTCGATGACATACTCGTCTTTTCCTCCTCTTTGGCAGACCATCGTATGCATGTATGAACTGTCCTAGCACGCCTTCGTCAGAACTCCTTATACGCCAAGATGGAGAAGTGTTTGTTCGAAGTTAAGGAGATAGAGTTCCTGAGGTTCCTTATCTCTCCGAACAACATACGAATGGATCCCCGCAAGATCTCTTCTATCATAAATTGGCCGACCCCTAACGATAGGAAAGCCATCCAGAGGTTCATAGGGTTTGCCAACTTCTATAGGAGATTCATCAGGGACTTCTCCAAAGTCATCACACCCTTGACCCACTTAACCAAACTGCATGAGCCATTTCTCTGGTCACCCACTGCCCAAGACGCTTTTGACCGTTTGAAGACTTTGTTTACCCAAGCACCCGTTCTAATACAGCCGGACATCCGTAAACCTTTCATCCTAGAGACAGATGCCTCAGACAATGCCATCGGGGCCGTCCTCTCCCAACGTACCGGGGAAAAAGACCAACTGCATCCAGTTGCATTCTTCTCGAAAAGGCTCCTACCATCCGAAAAGAATTATACAGTTGGTGACAAGGAGCTCCTTGCTATTAAAAAAGCTCTTGAAGAATGGCGCCATCTTCTGGAAGGAGCAGAACACCCGGTCATGGTATACACCGACCATCAGAACCTGGAATACCTTAGGGGTGCTCGATGTCTTTGTTCAAGACAAGCTCGTTGGGCCATGTATTTCTCCAGGTTTTGGTTGCACATAACGTACAGGTCAAGATCAAGAAATGGCAAAGCAGATGCCCTATCACGGATGTACCCAGCAGAACCGCATGCAAAAGCTCCACCTGATACCATTCTGCAAGCACACCAATTCCTTCTCACTACTACGGGATCCCTACTGGATAGGATAAAACAACATCCTAGTCCAGAGACATCCTTCCTACAACAGCATTCATTGCTGTCCAAGGATGGCCTTCTGTATAGACATAGCCACATATTCGTCCCACCACCTTTCCGCCAGGAAGTATTACGCCTCTCCCACGACATTACAACAGCTGGACTTGGCGGAGTACCCCAGACCCTAGAAATGCAGCGTCATTTTTGGTGGCCCGAAATGGAGCAGGACGTCCAAGCCTATGTGTCTACCTGCAACACATGTATGCAAGCCAAAAGCAGGCATGCTAAGCCCACAGGCTTACTTCGTCCTTTGCTTATACCCTCCTTGCCATGACATATCCATGGATTTCATCACGGATTTACCCCCGTCCAAGAAAAATACTGCTATCCTGGTTGTGGTCGACCGGTTTTCCAAAATGGCGCACTTCATTGCCACACCGAAACTTCCTTCCGCTGCTCAGACTGCTACATTATTTATCCAAGACATCGTTCGCCTTCATGATCTTCCTTCCTCCATAACCACTGATCGTGGCTCTCAGTTCATGTCACGATTCTGGAGATCCTTATGCCGTTCTCTACGTATTCAGTGCAATCTGTCCTCTGGATATCACCCTCACACTAATGGACAAACTGAACGGGTCAATCAAACCCTGGAACAGTATCTACGATGTTACACTACCTACCTGCAAGACAATTGGTCTACTATCCTTCCATTGGCTGAATTCACCTACAACAACCACTTTCATCGCTCAGCGCAGTCCACTCCTTTCTTCCTTACTTATGGATTTCATGCACAAATGCTTTCTGGTCTACCAATTACAGTCACAGTACCACAAGAGGCCCAAAGAATACAACAGTTACAACACAACCACCACCTTCTCCGTCTCACTCTAGCCAAAGCCCAATACAGTTACAAAAGACAAGCAGATAAGCACCGCTCCCTAGAACCAGCATATACAGTCGGTGACAAAGTCTGGCTGTCCACGGCTCATATGAAGTTAGCTTGCCCTATGAGAAAACTGGGTCCCCGCTATGTGGGTCCTTTCAAGATCTCAAGCAGGATTAATGCGGTTGCCTATCGCTTGGCATTGCCCCGCTCCTTCAAGATTCATCCCACTTTTCACGTCTCACACTTGAAACCGTGGAAGGCATCACCTTTCCCTCACTGGGATCCTGTTCAGCCTCCTCCGCTGTTGGTAGATGGTTCTGAGGAATACGAGGTGCAGGAGATCCTGGATTCACACATCAGGCGAGGCAGGTTAGAATACCTGATCCACTGGAAAGATTATGGACCGGAGGACAGGTCCTGGGAACCTGCTTCTCACGTTCACGCTTCTGCCTGCGTACGACGCTTTCATGCACGACACCCGTTCCGGCCTGGGCCTAAGTCCGTCCGGAGGGCGCCCATCAGGGGAGAGCTCTGTCGGTACCTTGTTGGGTCGCGGTGCCGAGCCGGACGGCTGCCGCATTCCCTTCTGAGCAGGCGCCAACGTCGGGGCAAGCAGGAGACATGCGCCTCCGGTGGCGCCAACTCATTACGTCACCAGGGCTATTTAGGAAGCGCTCACCCTGTCTACAGCACTCAGTTGTTCTGGTGTCCTGCGCTTGAGTCTGTGCATCATTCAGCTTCTAGTTGTTGCCTGGCCTGACTTGTGTGTTCCACATCAGGGAGCTCCCTGTCTTCCTGCTCTTCCTTTCTGATCTTCCGGTTCCTGACATCAGCCTGCCTCTGGAATTTCTCTGCTTGCTGCCTGCCTTGTCCTGTGCCTCCTCCGATCACAAGCAACTATCCAGTGATCCTGCTCTTCTTGTGCTATTGTGCTTCTCCTCTTTTTATATATATATATATATATATATATATATATATATATATATACATGTATACCATTTTTTTCTACATTTTTGTGTTCTATATATATATATATATTCAGTGCTTGTCTCTATTCATATATATATATATCTGTTCACCTCTGTAGTTAGTGTTAGGTCTGTCCTTTTCTCTTAGTTAGTTAGGGGTTTTTTAGTTAGTTAGGGCTTTCCCTGTCCTACCTTTTAGGTTCCCTAGTTTCTTGCCCTAGGCTAGTCTAGGCTAACAGTTCCTTGCTTTTTGCTGAAAATGTGACAAGTAATGAAGCTGTTACCTTCGCATTCTATGAATAATCAAAGCCAATGTTCACCTCTCCCATATAATGCAATAGAATAGTGTCTGGGCACCAGGGGAACTGTAACTTCATTGCAGGTTTTCATATTCTCCTGACATTAACAACAATCACTTGAATTTAATTGAGAAGATCCTGAAAACATGCACTGTTAGGGGTGAGGGGTAGAGGACAGGTTTGAACACCCCTATAGCTGCTATGGACTATATGAACAAACTAAAAGTGGAGTAATTCTGAAACAAATCAACTGCAACATAGGAGACAAATACAATTCCCGTAATTCCTTTGATTTAATTGAGCCTTCCAACCCCTGCTAGGGAGGTCTACAACACATTGGAAAGGTCGATGCTGTGGCAATATGATTTTGTAGTGCACTCCCATTATTAAACAAAATGGTATTGAACCCCTTGGCTGGTAAAGATGTCATATTTACAATCTAATTATCAGTTGTGTTGTAGGAGAATGTATCAAGTGGTTTTTGGGTAACTTTATCATGATTCTAGGAACAGTTAGAGCTAACTCCACCTTATGCCAGGTCTATAAGACTTTTGTAAGAATTTATAGACAATTAGCTCCACTCTGCAGAGACTCATTTTATGTGAAACTGACATCAGTAATGCAGAAAATGTGTATTTGCCACATCACATCATGAACCAAGGTTGGTATTTCTGTACAATTTTTAGAACCAAATCATTACTAGGATTGAGTGGCGCTATTACTACTTTCCAGAGCAAATTACCAAAATTTAAGGAACAATCGGATTAGCAATGTGGTGATGGTGTTGCCTGTCATATTATTTCATGCATTATTTGTGATTGAAAAGCATGTGTAGAAGACAGTGCACATGGGAATCTGTGTCTACCAGTGGGCAAGAGAACAAGACTGGGGGTCAGACAGTGTCAGTTGGGATTTGTGGCTACCAGCTGCACCCCAGCCTTGTTCTCTTGTTCACTGATAGCCACAAATCCCCATGGACACTGCCTGGGCAAGGGTACAAGGCTGGGGGGGGGATGCCAGTCAGTGTATGTGGGGCCGACGCACAATGGCAATGTTCCCCATTCGTACTCAAAATGGTGATATTCGACATGCTGACCCACAATGGTGATGTTCCCCATTCTGGCACACAGTTAACAATATACACAATCACTCCCATTAACATGGGTGTGATCATGTGTATCTGTGTGTGTATATATGTGTGTATATATATATATATATATATATATATATATATATATATATATAAAGCATATATATATATATATATATATATATATAAAGCAATGCACATAGTGTAGGATCTCTTAATCCTGCACTATGCACCATTTTTGTTTTATTTTAAAAAAAAATCAGATCTCACGGGGGCATCGGTACCCCCAATAGGATAGGTGATCAATACGGCAACCAGGAAGGCGATCACCTTCTTCCTCTATCTCCTTCTCTTCAACCCAGCTTTCTACGAATGCCCAGGCTGACTAGGAGGATTCTCAAGATTCACATGATGCAGGTGGTTGTTGAGGATCCTCCTGCTCAACTCAGGCATTCGTAGAACGCTGGGTTGAAGAGGAGGAGGTAGAGGAAGGCGTTGATAGCCTTCCTGGTCGCCGTACTGATCACTTATCATAGTGGATAGGTGATCAGTGCCAGGGTGGCATCAAGAGGGGGTCCCAATGCCCCCTGCAAGGTCTGATTTTCTTTAAAAAAAAAAAAGGCACATAATGCAGGAATAAGAGATCCTACACTATGTGCATTGTTTTATATATACAATCGCTCCCATGCTAATAAAATAAAATGTTTTCCAGAATGGAGAACATCACCATTGTGGGTCAGAATGGGGAACATCACCATTGTATGTCAGCCCCACATGCACTGACTGATAATCACCACCCAAGCCTTGTTCCCTTGCCCAGGCAGTATCCATTTGTGGCTACCAGTGGGCAAGGGAACAAGGCTGAGAGGCAGCTGGTAGCCACAAATCCCTACTGATGCTTCCTGATCACCAGCCGTTTTCCCTTGCCCACTGGTATCCATAGATCCCCATGTACCCTGTTGTATACACATGCTTTTCAATCACAAATAATACATAAAAAATATGATGGGCAAAGGCGTCACCACATTTATTTATTTTTTATTTATTTATTTAGAAAATGTTTTACCAGGAAGAACACATTGAGATTTTTCTTGTTTTCAGGTATGTCCGGGATAGTTTTCAGTAAAGGGTTACATATTTACACAAATTGAGAAACATTATATACATACACATATACATACATACAAATTAAAAAAATCATATACAGTTACATACTGTTTTTAGATATACAGAAACATTTATTGCTAGTACCCACTGTTCCTTATGTGTTGGTAATTTGCTCTGGGAAGTAGCAGTAGCGCCAGTCAATCCTAGTAATGATGTGGTTCTAAACATTGTTCAGAAATACCAACCATGGTTCATTCACGTGACATGATGTGGCAAATATGTTTGTGCATTACTGATGTCAGTTTAACATAAAATTAGTCTCTGACAGAATTATTATTATTACAAAACACTTATACACCTGGCATAAGGTGGAGTTAGCTCTAAATGTGCATAAAATCATGATAAAGGTACCCCAAGACCACTTGATACATTCTCCAATAACAAAACTGATAATTAAATTGTAGATATGACATCTCTACCAGCCAAAGGGTTCTGTACCATTTTGTTTAATAATGAGAGTGCTCTACAAATACAACTATAAAAAATGACACAGAGCTGAAGGGATGATTGTGTATTGGTTGGTGCACTTTTCTAACCTTTTGAGTGCCACATGGGGTGTACAATGCATATCCCTATGGCACTCAAAAGGGTTAGGGAGTGATGCTGTTCATGGTTTTGAAAGGATCCTTTCCACTCCCCTACTGATCAAGTGGGGAAACAGAGAGAATGCTCACAGACTTCAGGGTTGTCTACTGCTGGTGATGTGCAAGGGAGAGCATCCCTCACACATTGCCAGCAGTTCCACAACCCTCCATACTTATGATTGATCGAGGGCTGTTACTGCATAGGAAAATACAGGGATATTCCAGCATTGCCGGCCTCAAGTAGGCGAAGTTGGAACTGTGAACTCTGACATCAGTGGCAGTTATCGGAGCTTAGTGCATGTGGTGAATAGCCATATTAACATATAAACACACCAACACGAATACGATAATGGCTCATTATCCTGCATCTCCATACGGAAATAGGCCACGTCGATGTAATAAGTGAAGATTTGTAAACCTGTCGAAGGCATATAGGATTGATGTTGATGTGGGCAGATTATCGTTGGATTGATTGGATATGATGTTGAAGACAATGTCCCTTCGACACTGATCTGACAAGACATCACCATCCTGAGCCCTCTTCGATCTTTAGTGCATCTTCCCCATTGTGTAGCAATACATCAGACTTCCTTATCATTCCAGTAGGATTTTTTCTTTGCCTCCTATTGTACAGTTTGTTTGTCCCAAAATTGTTCCAGTTTTGTCTTTGTACATGCTGGTCTCAACGCTATGATAATTTTAACAGATTCTAGAACTGCCATATGAATTAATTCATATTTTTTCTTTAAAGGGGAAGAGGAGTTTTCAGTGGACAATTTGTTAATCGCCATTTCTGTTTTGATCAGTGTAACCTTGGCCATGGTAGGCCTTGTATGTTACTTCCTTATATGTGGTCGGCGGAAAAAGATGTACACCACATGTTGGGTAAGTTTGTCCAGATATACTGTTCCCTTTCACCTTCTTAATCTGTTTTACGTTTGTATTCTATAAAGTGGTTCTCACACTGTGTTCTCTAGAACCCCAAGGATACCTGAAGTAGTTCAAGGGGTTCTACAGAAGAAATGTAAATAATAGCAGACATTGGAACTCCATTGATACATACAGGACAACTTTTCAAAATCATCAAAATCATCTTCAGGGACTCCTTTCCCCTGGGCAGTCACATGACAGACAGTCACTAGTGTTCCATAGTACTGTGCACCACAATACATGCAGAACACTAATGTCCCATAAAAAACTTATTGTTTTGTAGAGTTAAAAAAAAAAAAGTATGTGGCACAAATCCCATCTCTCAAACCTTTACAGTTTAAGAGATAGTCACATCTAAAGTTCCCCCCTCCCTCTCTTTCTCCTGACATCAGCGCTCTACTGACAGCAGGAGATCCCGCTCCTGACACTACCCGGCGGCTCTTCAGCAGAGCCGAAATAGCGGTATTGGAAAAGAAATACTTAATTGAAACTGTCTACAAAGTGTGCTTGGTTTGCAAACACACTTTGTAGACCGTTCTAATGAAGTAATGCTTTTCCAATACCGCTATTGCTGCTCTACTGTGGAGCCGCCTCTTTTCAGCCGACACGGATCTCCTTCTGTCAGCTTTACAGCAAACATCAGGAGAGGGGAAACTTTAGATGCGAATATCTCTCAAACCATAAAAAAGAGTAACACCTCCTAATAATAACCCCCACATTTAATTAACTGCAGCAAGAAATCCTAATGCCCCTTGATAAAAGAAATAACATCCTCAATCAGTTCTGCATGACATATCCATGGAGACAGATATGACAGTTGCTAGCAGAGGGTCCTTTACATCTCTACTTGTACAGTGGAATAGACATTATCGAAACCTTATGTACCAGCAATTCAAATGGCCAAAGATGGACACTTTTGCTGTGTCCTGAGTGGAGTGCAGGGCATTACCCAGAATTTTTAGGTTATTTCATGACCTACTGACACCTCTTTGTGTAACTGGTCTTGTATTTTATTTACACAGATTAATTTATAAACACATATAGTGAGTAGTGATGAGCGAGCACCCCAATGCTCGGGTGTTCGGGTGCTCTAACCGAGCACCCCCTGAGGCTCGAGTGCTCGGCCGAGCACCCGAGCCCCATTGAAGTCAATGGGAGGACTCGAGCATTACACCAGGCACCCCCTGCTCTGATGAGGGGAGGGTGCCTGGTCCATAGGAAAAGGGCAGAAAAGGATGGAAACACCACAGAAATGGTTCAGGGACAGCATAGGGAGGATGTCTGGATGCATCTTGGACTCCAACATCGCTGCTGGGAACGATCTTTCGCCCGTAGTACGCCATTTTTACAGACTGACCATAAAACACACAAAAAGGAAAATAAAAACGACTTTAGGCGAAAAATTGTTACCAAACAATATTTGCTGTATATTTACTTGTATATCATCTGCAAATTCTCCCAAAAATTTCCTTGGTTTTCGGAAGTGAGGCCATGATTAAGAGGGAAACGTGCGCAGAGGCAAATTCTCCCAAAAATTTCCTTGATTTTCAGAACTGAGGCCATGATTAAGAGGGAAACGTGCACAGAGGCAAATTCTCCCAAAAATTTCCTTGATTTTATTGAACTGAGGCCATGATTAAGAGGGAAACGTGCGCTGAGCCGACCATCTAAAACATTATGGGTGAGGGTCTGCTGCAGAGCTGACCATCCTAAACATTATATGCGAAGGCCCGCTAGTGAGCTGACGCTATAAAACATTATATGAGAGGGCCCGCTAGAGAGCTGACCCAATAAAACATTATATGAGAAGGCCCGCTGGTGAGCTGACCTATATAAAAATTGTCAAACAGGGCCCGCTGGTGAGCTGGCCCTATATAAAAATTATATCACAGGGCCCGCTGGTGAGCTGGCCCTATATAAAAATTATATCCCAGGGCATATGGAAGAGGAGGAGGAGGATGAGAAGATTAAGAGTCAACCATATACCCGTTTTTTGGGTGGAAGGGGTGAATGGGAATACAGAGTATTCCCATCATTGTAAATAACATATATAAAGTGAGTTTATGTTCCCCCGGGGCTTTCCTCCAGTGGAGTGGAGAAGTCAGGGGAAATCCAGGCCTTGTTCATTTTTATAAGTGTCAACCTATCAGCATTGTCGGTGGAAAGGCGGATACGCTTATCTGTTATGATGCCACCAGCAGCACTAAATACCCGCTCAGACAGAACGCTGGCGGCAGGGCAGGCCAGCACCTCCAAGGCATAGAGTGCCAGTTCATACCACGTGTCCAGCTTGGACACCCAGTAGTTGTAAGGCACAGAGGGATCATTGAGGACGCTGACACGGTCTGCTACGTACTCCTTCACCATCTTCCAAAACTTTTCCCTCCTTGTGACACTAGGCTGCGCATCAGGGTGAGGGTGCTGGCGGGGTGTCATGAAGGTGTCCCACGCCTTGGAGAGTGTTGCCCTGCCTTTCTCGGAACTGCTGTGTGCTCCCCTTTTCTCCCCTTCTCGGTTGGCCAAGGTAGCACGTACTCTGCCGCCAGCGTTGTCAGATGGAAAATTTTGGAGCAATTTTTCAACAAGAACCTTCTGGTATTGCACCATTTTGCTTGTCCTCTCCACCGGAGGAATGAGAGATGAGAAATTCTCTTTGTAGCGGGGGTCCAGAAGGGTGAACACCCAGTAATCCGTGTTGTCTAAAATGCGTGTAACGCGTGGGTCACGGGAAAGGCAGCCTAACATAAAGTCAGCCATGTGTGCCAGAGTACCAACAGGCAAGATTTCGCTGTCCTCACCAGGAGGATGACTCTCAATCTCCTCATCCTCTTCCTCCTCTTCTGCCCACCCACGCTGAAGAGATGGAACTAAAGTTCCATGGCTACCCTCTGTAGCGGAGACAACCGTGTCTTCCTCCTCCTCCTCCTCCTCCTCCTCCTCCTCCGCCTCCTCCAATTGTCGCTGAGAAGACGAAGTGAGGGTGCTCTGGCTATCACCTTGTGTAAGCTCTTCCTCCCCCATTTCCACCTCTTCCACATGCAAAGCGTCGGTTTTAATTGTGAGCAGCGAGCGTTTCAGTAGACACAGAAGTGGGATGGTTACACTGATAATAGCGTTATCGCCGCTCACCATCTGTGTCGATTCCTCAAAATTGCGTAAAACCTCACAGAGGTCTGACATCCATTCCCACTCCTCACTTCTGATTACAGGAAGTTGAACGGAGAGGCGACGACCGTGTAACAGCTGGTACTCCACTACTGCCCTCTGCTGCTCACAAAGCCGGGCCAACATGTGGAAGGTGGAGTTCCAGCGCGTGCTCACGTCACACAGCAGCCGGTGAGCTGGCAATTGTAAGCGCTGCTGCAGCTTCAACAGGCCGGCTGAAGCTGTTGATGACTTACGGAAATGTGCACACACGCGGCGCACCTTGGTCAAGAGATCATGCACATTGGGGTAGGTTTTTAGAAATCGCTGCACCACTAAATTAAATACATGCGCTAGGCATGGTACGTGTGTGAGCTTGCCGAGCTCCAAAGCCGCCACCAAGTTACGCCCATTATCACACACAACCATGCCTGGTTGCAGGTTGAGTGGCGAGAGCCACTGCTCGGTCTGGTGACTAATCCCCTGCAACAGCTCTGAGGCCGTGTGCTGTTTGTCCCCAAGGCAGATCAGCTTCAGCACGGCCTGTTGACGCTTCCCCACTGCAGTGCTACACTGCTTCCAGCTACTGGCTGATGGGGGAGTGGCGGTGTGTGTAGAGAATTCGGAGGTGGAAACGGAGGAGGAGGAGCCAATAACGTAGGTGCTGGTGGAAACCCTGATGGAGGTAGGGCCCGCAATCCTCGGCGTGGGTAGCACCCGTGCCATCCCAGGGTCCGAGTCGCTCCCAGCCTCCACGACATTCACCCAGTGTGCCGTCAGGGAAATGTAGCGTCCCTGGCCACAAGCACTTGTCCATGTGTCAGTCGTTAAGTGGACCTTCCCAGTAACTGCGTTGGTCAGGGCACGGGTGATGTTACGGGACACATGGTGGTGTAATGCGGGGATGGCACACCGGGAAAAGTAGTGGCGGCTGGGGACCGCGTACCGAGGGACAGCTGCTGCCATCAGGCTGCGGAAGGACTCAGTGTCCACAAGCCTAAATGGCAGCATTTCGATGGCCAGTAATTTGGAAAGGTGTGAGGTTAGTGCTATGGCCTGTGGGTGGGTGGCTGGGTACTTTCTCTTGCGCTCAAATGCCTGGGGTAACGACATTTGGACGCTGTGCTGGGACAGGGAAGTGGATGTGGTCGCTGATGGTGCTTCAGATGCTACAGGTGCAGGGCGGGAGGTATGCGGGCCTGCGCCTTCGACAGGCGATTGGCCGGCACCGAAAACAGGGGAAGAGGAGGCAGTGGTGTGGCCTGCAGACACAGATGGGCGATCCAGGCGTTCCTCCCACTTACTACGGTGCTTGGATGCCATGTGTCGGATCATGCTGGTGGTGGTGAGGTTTCTAGTGTTCATGCCTCGGCTCATTCTGGTGTGGCACAGGTTGCAAACTACAATTCTTTTGTCGTCCGCACTTTCCTTAAAAAAACGCCATACCGCGGAACACCTACCCCTTGGCAAGGTAGATTTACGCAAGGGGGTGCTCCGTGGAACATTTGCGGGCCGGTTTGGTGCGGTCCGCCTTCTTTCTGTAGCCACACCACTGCCTCTTCCAGCCTGTTGCGGTGCTGCAGATGGCTCACCCTCAGGACTGCTGTCATCGCTCGGCTCTACACCTTCCCAGGTGGGGTCAGTCACCTCATCGTCCACCAAGTCCTCCTCCACTTCCTCACTCTGATCATCCTCCTCAAGTCTTGATCCCACCACATACTCAGTCATTGACAACTGTATAACATTCTCCTCAACAAGGTCTTGAGACGGAAATAGTGGTTGATTTAATGGCAACTGTGTCTCATCATCATCATCATCATCCACTACTTCCTTTGACCTTAAATGCCGTTCACATCTGTCATCTTCTTGAGATTGGGTAGCCTCTAGAGGTTGTGAATCAGGGCACAAGATGTCATGTTCCTCTGCAAGCGTGCTTGGAGAGAGGGTCAAATGAAGGATTGGTGATGAGACGAGCTCCTCACTATATCCCAGTGTGGGATCACTTCTTTGACCAGACCGTGTATGGTGGGAGGAAGGATGATCAGAGTGAGGATTATGTTGACCAGACTCTTGGCTACTGAGAGTGGACTTGGTGGAAGACAGGGTGGTGCTTAACCGACTGGAAGCAGTATCAGCTGTCATCCAACCGACCACCTGTTCGCAGTGGTCGGACCTCGAGAGTGATGTCCTGCGACGCCCTGTAAAATTACACATGAAGCTAGGTATGGTGGATGTCTTTCTTTCTTGTGCTCTGGCACCAGGCACAGTTTCTCCGCGTCCTGACCCGCGCCCTGAACTTTCAGGATCACGTCCACTTCCCCGTCCCTTTTTACCCGCCTTCTTCATCTTACACAGAATATGTGACTTTAATATTTGAGTTTGAAAACTTAACAGTATTTCTTATTATTCTGCAACTCTGCAGAGTACACAGAATAGGCTGCTAAACTGCGGTGAAACACACTGAATGGAATATGTGAGTTTAATATTTGAGTTTGAAAACTTAACAGTATTTCTTATTATTCTGCAACTGTACAGAGTACACAGAATAGGCTGTTAAACTGCGGTGAAACACACTGAATGGAATATGTGAGTTTAATATTTGAGTTTGAAAACTTAACAGTATTTCTTATTATTCTGCAACTGTACAGAGTACACAGAATAGGCTGTTAAACGGCGGTGAAACACACTGAATGGAATATGTGACTTTAATATTTGAGTTTGAAAACTTAACAGTATTTCTTATTATTCTGCAACTGTACAGAGTACACAGAATAGGCTGTTAAACGGCGGTGAAACACACTGAATGGAATATGTGACTTTAATATTTGAGTTTGAAAACTTAACAGTATTTCTTATTATTCTGCAACTGTACAGAGTACACAGAATAGGCTGTTAAACGGCGGTGAAACACACTGAATGGAATATGTGACTTTAATATTTGAGTTTGAAAACTTAACAGTATTTCTTATTATTCTGCAACTGTACAGAGTACACAGAATAGGCTGTTAAACGGCGGTGAAACACACTGAATGGAATATGTGACTTTAATATTTGAGTTTGAAAACTTAACAGTATTTCTTATTATTCTGCAACTGTACAGAGTACACAGAATAGGCTGTTAAACGGCGGTGAAACACACTGAATGGAATATGTGACTTTAATATTTGAGTTTGAAAACTTAACAGTATTTCTTATTATTCTGCAACTGTACAGAGTACACAGAATAGGCTGTTAAACGGCGGTGAAACACACTGAATGGAATATGTGACTTTAATATTTGAGTTTGAAAACTTAACAGTATTTCTTATTATTCTGCAACTGTACAGAGTACACAGAATAGGCTGTTAAACGGCGGTGAAACACACTGAATGGAATATGTGACTTTAATATTTGAGTTTGAAAACTTAACAGTATTTCTTATTATTCTGCAACTGTACAGAGTACACAGAATAGGCTGCTAAACTGCGGTGAAACACACTGAATGGAATATGTGACTTTAATATTTGAGTTTGAAAACTTAACAGTATTTCTTATTATTCTGCAACTGTACAGAGTACACAGAATAGGCTGCTAAACGGCGGTGAAACACACTGAATGGAATATGTGACTTTAATATTTGAGTTTGAAAACTTAACAGTATTTCTTATTATTCTGCAACTGTACAGAGTACACAGAATAGGCTGCTAAACTGCGGTGAAACACACTGAATGGAATATGTGACTTTAATATTTGAGTTTGAAAACTTAACAGTATTTCTTATTATTCTGCAACTCTGCACAGTACACAGAATAGGCTGCTAAACGGCGGTGAAACACACTGAATGGAATATGTGACTTTGATATTTTAGTTTGAAGACTTAACAGTATTTCTTCCTATTCTGCAACTCTGCACAGTACACAGAATAGGCTGCTAAACTGCGGCGAAGCACACTGAATGGAATATGTGACTTTGATATTTTAGTTTGAAGACTTAACAGTATTTCTTCCTATTCTGCAACTCTGCACAGTACACAGAATAGGCTGCTAAACTGCGGCGAAGCACACTGAATGGAATATGTGACTTTGATATTTTAGTTTGAAGACTTAACAGTATTTCTTCCTATTCTGCAACTCTGCACAGTACACAGAATGTGCTGCTAAACTGCGGCAAAGCACACTGAATGGAATATGTGACTTTGATATTTTAGTTTGAAGACTTAACAGTATTTCTTCCTATTCTGCAACTCTGCACAGTACACAGAATGTGCTGCTAAACTGCGGCGAAGCACACTGAATGGAATATGTGACTTTGATATTTTAGTTTGAAGACTTAACAGTATTTCTTCCTATTCTGCAACTCTGCACAGTACTCAGAATGTGCTGCTAAACTGCGGCGACGCACACTGAATGGAATACGTGACTTTGATATTTTAGTTTGAAGACTTAACAGAATGTGCTCTAATCTGCAACTTTGCACACTAAACAGAATGTGCTCTAATCTGCAACTTTGCACACTAAACAGAATGTGCTCTAATCTGCAACTTTGCACACTAAACAGAATGTGCTCTAATCTGCAACTGTGCACACTAAACAGAATGTGCTCTAATCTGCAACTTTTCACACTAAACAGAATATTTTTTTTTTTTTTTTTTTTTGTTTTTTTCCCCACACACACAATATAACCTGCTGCCCCCACACACAGTAGTCCTAAAAAGGACTTTTGGTTCTTTTTTGTCACAATTTTTGTTTTTTCCTCCCTACACTGCCTTTCCCTTCCTATCCTCAGCTCTCCCTGGCTCAGACTGAGCCGAACTCGATGGTCAGGTGCTATACAGCACCTGACCACGGGTTCTGGCCAGCCAATCAGTGTAATGCCAGCAGCCAACATGGCTGCTGGCATTACACCGATGTCAGAGCCTCCCTGCACGTTTATTGGCTGCGCAGCAGCCGCAAAACGTGCGGGGAGGAGACCCGAACATGGCGGGCGAGCACATGCGGTACTCGTACGAGTACCGCCATGTGCCGAGCAGAGCGATGCTCGAGCCGATCCGAGCATCGGCCGAGCATGCTCGCTCAACACTAATAGTGAGGTTTAAACAAACATTAATATGAGTTTTATTACAGTGAAGCAATGTGATATTATATATATACATATACATACATATATACATAACACAGTCTGATCTCCTAAAAATAGGGTCACCAGGGTAGGAAAGAGGGACAGAGTGATGTGGGGCTCAAAGAGGTCTTGTCCCAACTAAAAAGGGACACGGGATGTATGGACCCCTAATATCTCCTAAAGTGGGAACTTGGGAGGGATGGATTGCTAATATAGAAACATAGTAAATTAGGTTGAATAAAGACACAAGTCCATCAAGTTCAACCTTCTCCTCATATCCCAGTAACTGAGAGCTTTCCTGCTACCAAATAAATTAGTCTTTATCAGACCTTCCTGATCTGCCTACTAAAAAACAGTATAACTCTGTATGATCCATTTTGAAAGAAATGAATCTAATCTTCTCTTAAATGTATCCATTGTATCAGCCATAACCACCTCCCTGGGTAATGAATTCCACAATTTAACAGACCTTACTGTAAAAAACCCCTTCATCTGCTGGTCTAAACCTCCTTTCCTCTAATGTCAAGGGGTGTCCCCTGGTCACCTGATCAGGCTTTGGAATAAATAGCTCACTGCAGAGATCCTTGTATTGACCTCTCATATACTTGTACAATGTGATAAGGTCTCCTCTTAGTCGTCTTTTCTCTAGAGTAAATAAACCAAGTTTGTCTAGTCTTTCCTCATACGTCAAGTCCTCCATTCCCTTAATTAATTTTGTTTCTCTTCGCTGTACCCTGTTTAGTTCTGGTATATCCTTTTTCAGAACTGGTGCCCAAAACTGCACTGCATACTCAAGGTGAGGTCTTACCAGTGATTTGTATAATGGCAAAATTATGTTATCCACTCTTGCTTCAATACCTCTTTTTATGCAAGACAGGACTTTGTTTGCCTTTGCTACTGCTGTTTGACACTGATCACTGTTTCCAAGTTTGTTGTTGCCAAAGATACCCAGGTCTTTCTCTAGCAATGAGTCACCTAAAATGATTCCATTAAGTTTATACGTAGCCTTGGGATTGTATCCTCCCAAATGCATGACTTTACACTTCCCCACATTAAACTTATCTTCTTAAGAGGGACACCTGGGAGGTCTGGATCCCTAATATCTCTAAAAGAGGGACACTTAGGAGGTATGGACCCCTAATATCTCCTAAAGAGGGACACTTGGGAGGTATGGACCCCTAATATCTCCTAAAGAGGGACCCCTGGGAGGTACAGACCCATCATTTCTCCTAAAGAGGTACATCTGGGTGGTATGGACCCCTAATATCTCCTAAAGAGGGACACTTGAAAGGTATGAAAAGCTACACAAAATCATATAAATAAGCAAAATTACCATTTGGAGAAACTCATAACCTTTTAACCTTCTAATGACAAACACAGAGGTCACAAAGGAACCATGGTGGTCAATTTGCTACCACTAGAAGTGAGGACACTTGCAGAAAAAGCTCTCTGGAGGAGGATAGTTCCTCCCAGCCCTACTTAGCCGCTACCAGCAGCAGACTCAGTTTTAAAGTGACTTCCTTTGCCTGTAGAGCTGAAGAGGATTCTGAATGCATATCATTTGCTGGTTTGAGCTCTTCCCAATCACCAGTACTACAGCAAGGAGCCATGAGTCCAAGGAACATTAGTATGGTTCCCTGTCGCTGTGTGTTTGTACTATCTGAGGCCTGTCCTATGGGAAGATACCTGTGCGGTGGTGCTGAATCTCACATTTTCCTTTATTATACAACTTATTAGGGATTTTATTCATTTTCCTTTACGCTGATATACTTTTTTAGGGTCATGGACCCTTTAAGAATTTTTGGGCTGATACAGCTTTAAATGGCTTGATTGACTGGGTTATTATGAAAGGGAGCCCAGGGACTGGGGTCCCCAACTGCAATAGCATTTGTGGAACAGCTGGAGAGTCACCACACCATTTTTTGTTTTTTACTTTGCTGTTTCCTGGGTGTGTAGAAAGAAAGGGGAGTTGTTTCTCCTTCCCTTCATTTCCCGCCTTGCTGCCCATCAAGGAAGCACGTTGCTGCAGGGCTCTCTCCATAGGTGGCCAGACTGTTCCTTCTGGGCTACTAAACTCCCTCTCCGGTATTTCCTTTTACATCTACTTACCTCCATGTTTCCCTATGGCCATTTTTAGGAGGGGGAAATAGCTCTGTCAGAGCCAAAAGGGGGCATGGGGAAACCTAGGGCCACCAGAACTGTGACTACCAGTGGTCAGGGAAACAGGGCTGGGGTATCAGACAGCCTGTGTTTAATTCTGTGACTACCAGTGTAACAAGGCTGTGTTGTCAGACAGTGTATGAGGTTCTGTGACTACCAGTGTGGAACAAGTATGGGGTGTCAGACAAGTATGGGGTGTCAGACAGTGTATGTGGTTCTGTGACTACCAGTGTGGAACAAGTATGGGTGTCAGACAGTGTATGTGGTTCTGTGACTACCAGTGTGGAACAAGTATGGGTGTCAGACAGTGTATGTGGATCTGTGACTACCAGTGTGGAACAAGTATGGGGTGTCAGACAGTGTATGTGGTTCTGTGACTACCAGTGTGGAACAAGTATGGGGTGTCAGACAGTGTATGTGGTTCTGTGACTACCAGTGGAACAAGTATGGGGTGTCAGACAGTGTATGTGGTTCTGTGACTACCAGTGGAACAAGTATGGGGTGTCAGACAGTGTATGTGGTTCTGTGACTACCAGTGGAACAAGTATGGGGTGTCTGACAGTGTACATGTTGTTCTGTGACTAGTACAGGTTGACATTGCAACAAGGCTGAGGTGTTAGTTGCTGTATGTGTGTTTCTGTGACTACCAGTGGATGTGTGTAAGATACAAATAATTAATACAACATAGTTTTGTTTGTTTATAATATAAACAAGCACTGTATCCTAATAATCACTAAGGAAATACATTAAAATACATATAGAATTAGCTCATAAATGTAACCTAAAAATGTATTTGTAATTTACTGGTAACAGCGATCATTTATATTAATACTGATACTAGGTTAACTGGATTCTAGAACGGTCTTCAGTGCATTGCACAGCAACATGTCATATGCACAAAGACAAACGTGAAGCAATTATAGAGCACGCCAACTACACTACAGAGGGACAACTAAACATTCCCAAAATTCTCATTGATCTGAATGGGGCCTTTAACCCCCTGAATGCTAGAGAAAATTCCAGTGCATAGTTTTGTAATGCACTGTAGACCGCTCATGCATTTAGGAGATTAACCCTTTCAGTGCCAGAGGGGGTATGCAGTGCAATGGCAGGCACTGAAGGGGTTAAAGGATCACAAACACCTAAAAATGAGCTGGGGTTCTATATAAACTTATATTTCCTGTGCTCCATGCAGCAACTGGATCAATGGCACTGCCACTGTTGAGAGATGTTTTATTCAAATGTTAACACAGCTCAAACTTGCAATTTTGGGTGCAGTACCACCATGTGTGATATTTTAGAGTGGCGCTGTTGCTGCCGCATCCTATGCAGATTATGGTCAGCTGGCCAGACCTGCCACTAACTGCTGTAGCAACAGCTCTACAGTAACATTTTAGGCCATGGAAGTGATGCAGACAAAAACATGCAAATTTGAGCTGCAATAACTTTTGAATAAAATGTATCTCAGCAGTGGGAGAGCCCATGTTATATACAGCAAGCTAAAACCTGCAATCTATATTTTTTCTATATTAAGTATTGCTATACAAGTTATTTGATTTTTGTGTGTTTGTGTTCCACGAAAATCCCTATTTGATCATTAAGAAATGTTATTTGTTATCTCTTGTTCACTTGGTGTCCCTGGAAATGATCCACTTTTGTCTTTGTTCATGTGGCCTAAAGGCCTATAGCTCTGTCCCACAGCTAGAAAAATATCAATTCACTAGTCAGAGAATAAAGTTACTAGTCAGAGAATAAAGTCACTAGTCAGGAAGCAAAACTTTATTAGTCCTTCTGTAAAAAAGAAAGCACAACATGAACAATATTCAGCACTGGGCTGGGCCTAACTCAGTCTTTTTCATACTCCGTCCTGTTGCAGAACCATTTAGATTAATGCAAAATGAATGTGGAACAATCAGAGACCTTGAATACAAGCGAGGTCTTCAACATTGTTATGCAATGCACTGATGACTTGTCTAGCATTCAAGGGGTTAACCTAGAAGCAGTAAAAATTCTAGTGGGTACCAGTAATTTAAGACTAAGGATCACATTCAATAAGATGAAGATGTGCAGTTCTAGAGCTGATCAATGGCACCATAGGGTAGAAATGAAAATACCCAAATTGTTTAACCCATTGAATATGGCTCCATATTTTTAGGCTAAAATTGATCAGCTAAGCCCTACTAAGGACAAAACAAACCAAATAAAATAGTTTAAAATGTATTGTAAGAAAGAGGATTTTAGTCTTACCTGTTAAATCCTTTTCTCTTAGTCCATATAGGTTACTGGTAACTTCGGGAAGGCGACCGCCCCTTTAAGTAGGCAGGAACAATTCTTGAAAAGAAGTGCAGGGTGGAGCCTTCCTACCCTACTTAGCTGGTCACCAGCCGATTCCCTCCAGTAAGTTTTGAAACGCTAACTATTGACTAGGTAGCAAGAAGGGAAAAGAAGACTCCTGTGAGCATGAACCCGAAAGGACCCCCACATTCGTCTCAGGAGAACCAAGCACGGTCCCTTGACAGGGTGGAAGACCAGTAACCTATATAGACTAAGAGAAAATGATTTAACAGGTAAGACTAAAATTCTCTTTTCTCAGTCATCCAAAATAGGTTACTGGTAACTTTGGGATGTACCAACATTGATTTTCCCAGAGGTGGGAAATGAAGGCAAGGACCATGACCCGGTCCCCCAAATCACCAGAGGCCAAATGGACTAATCAGATCCAGAATAGGCCTTAACAACTAAGTGTCAACAGACACTGAACTGTAGCACAGCACACCAGTAACCGCATCACAGCACACCAAACAAGAGCCAACAGGGCAGGAAGGAAAGTCCCAGACAGTCAGAACTGCCTCCAGGCCTGCCCTGCCAAAGCTGGCTTCAGCCAAAGCCAGAACAGTAACACGGTAGTGATGAACAAAAGTCTGCACAGACGACCAAGTGGCTGCCTAGCACAAAAGATCCACAGGCCAGATACAGATAGGCCCAGGAGGCCCAACAGACCTGGTGGAATGAGCCATGACACTAAAAGGAGCAGGTTCCGTCCCAAAGTCAGAGGCTGTACAAATAGAAAACCGAATTCAAGGTAGAATAGTCACCATGAAGGCAGCCTTGTCAGCCCCGAGACCCTCAGGGGCGACAAGGAGTGCATCAGCCTGGCAAACAGACCCCGTGCGGAGCACATAGGACTTAAGGCAGCGCACCACATACAACAAACAGAGATCTCTCTCCTTGTCAGATTAGGGTCAGGACAAGATGAAGGCACAACAAGCCCCTGGTCGATGTGGAACTCAGAGACCACCCTAAGAAGAACTCCTGGAAGTACAAGAAGCCGCCTTGCCCTGGGAAACACCAGGAAAGGCAGCTTGCAGGACAGAGCCAGCAGGTCAGCAACTCTGCAAACAGAGACAACCGCCAAGAGGAAAAACCATCTCTCAAGTCAGAAGACGAAAGGGAATAGTAGTCAAGGGCTCCAAAAGGATGCCGCTGCAAGACTCCCAGAACCAGATTAAGATCCCACTGAGGAGCGGGATGCGTAAAAGCAGGGACAGCATGAGCGACACCCAGAAAGAAAACCTTGACATCTGGAAGGATGACGAAGCACCTCCAAAAAGGACAGAGAGAGCAGAAGTCTGAACCGTCCAAGAACTCAGGCTAAGGCTCATGTCCATACCATCCTGTAAAAAGGACAGGACAGTTATCAGAGCAAACGCATCCTAGGGCAGAACCCCGTCCACGTGTGAAGAGTGGAAGGTAGACCAAATCCAGTAGAAAGCACAGAGGAAACAGGTACCCAAGCTGAAACACAGTGGTGACCACAGCAGGAGAAAACCTCCTACCCCAAGAACGAGGATGCAATCAACAAAGCATCAACCCAGACTCCCCGTCGTAACCCTCCGCAGGTAGCACTGTGGTAGGAGATCTGGTGCACATGGAAGACGAAACGGTCCACACGCAAACAGGTTCAAAAACCTCTGAAACAGGGGTTGCCGGGCCCAATATGGAGTGACTAGGATGATCAGAGACCACTCCATCCGTAGCCCGCTCAGAACCCTGGGAAACAGGAGAAGAGGAGGAAGAAAAAGTAGACAAAGGGAAAACACCCAAGGGAACGACAAAACATCTACTGCGTAAGCCAGATGGTCCATCCAACAAGAGCAAAGCAGCAAAAACTTGCAGTCGAGACTGATGGCCATCAGGTCAATTCAGGGAAGACTCCATCTCATAAAGATGATGGTGAATGCCTTCTGGCGAAGTTCCCACTCTCCGTTGTCCACGGGGAGGCGACTCAGGACAGCCAAGACACTTCCTATGCCTGGAATCCGAACTGCAAAGAGGGCAAGAACAAGGTCTTCCATCTGCGGGAAAGTAGTCTTGACCTCCAACAAATCTGCGAGACATCAGAAGCCAAACGGGCTGATGATATAAGCGAAGGTCGAGGAGAAGTCAGACTGGACAACCCATAAGAAGAGAAGACCAACCCCTCAGAGCGTGGAATATCGCCTTGAGTTCCGGAACACAGACGGGTAGAAGAGGTTCCCCTGTCAACCAAGGTACTGGACAGGAAGGCGACCCAGAGTACTCCCCAGCCGGATGGGCGGGCGTCCATCTAATCCATGATGCAAATGGAACCACAAGGAGCCTACATTATACAGGTTGGAGAGACTCTGCCACCAAGGAAAACTCAGCACCACATGGAAGGGAAGAGAGAGACTGATTTCTGCAATAAATCTAGATTCCTCATGCGAAATGGGAACACAAACCACTGTGGAACCCCATGAGCCTAGGCAAAATGGCACTGCCCCCCCCCCCTCCTCCGGTGGAAGCCAAGCTCCCCACGAAGGAACCCAACGGTTAGGCTGGAATGGATCTGCAAGCCAGAACAGGGGCCACCCAAAGAAAGATCATGCCCAGCCTGGTGCCAAACAGGAGTTGACATACACACAGGGTATAATGTCTGAAAGTAACATTGTAAGATTGTGTAAGAGTGTGTAAGATTAAGTATTTCACCCCAGAAATAGTGAAAATGGACTTAACTGGCAGGCGAAGGGTTAATTTGCTGAGGAGAGAAGGAGAGTCCAAGCCCTGCGTAGGATACTTGTGAAGGGAAAGCAGAAAATGGTGTCCACGACAGCAGCCAATCAGAAACGAGCGCACAAACCAGGCACTCATGGGAAATGTAGTTTTCCATTCAAGTACCCCAAAACAGTGCTCAAAGCCCCCCAAAACACTCAAAATATAAACCGGATGATAGAACAAGGGTAGACAAACAAAATGAGCCATCTCTGAAGTTGCTACGTTGAGCGGTTGCAGAGAAATGTCCCAAACTGTAAAGTCCCATAGAGGTGAATGGAGCATGGCGTCTATGCGGTAAAACTCGCCTTAAAGGCGCGGAACTCAAATAAAGTAAAAAAAAAATGTGTCTGAACAGTAGAAAACACATCAGAGAACACTAGAATAAAGGAACAAACACTAAACCCAGTAGGGGAAGTGTAAGAAACCCCTCAACAGTGCCCAAAATGGCAAACAAAGGGTAAATTTACCACAGAAACCCAATAGCTCCAAACCCCAACAGACATACAGATAGACCCAATGAGTATAGGAGTATGTAATAGGAACTCCAAAGGAGACCCCTGTGCGGAGGGGAAGCGTGGGACATGTGGACCTCAGCACTCAAAGGGTTGCTCACCTCTTTAGTCTTCTGTCTTCAGATTACCATGGTTAAAGAAGAAGCCTCAGTGGGCAACTCCCAGGGAAAAAAACATGCTACACAAGATTTTCTCCTTAAGGATGAAAGGTCCACAGCAGCACTTGGAAACCGAGCTATCCACCTTGGTAATGTCAGTAATGGTAATCCGCCTAATGGTTGATATACCATATCTAACAGAAAACAATAAATAAAACTAAAACTATAGCAGAACTGTTCTCATGCCTTGCTTGGTCAAGGAACAAATCTTACTGAAGGGGATTGGCTGATGACCCAGCTAAGGAGGGAAAGAAAGCTCCACCCTGCACTTCTTTTCAAGAATTTTTCCTGCCTACTTAAAGGGGCGGTCGCCTTCCCGAAGTTACCAGTAACCTATATTGGACGACAGAGAAAATAAATGATTATGAATGTTGTCCTTATTTGGCCCTATGTATTTCATAGTTTCAGCTACTTTCACAGTGGTACAGAACCACACATGAACTGTATGATATTAGTGTAATTCCCCTGTCCTGTATTACTGTTCTGTAGAACTACTTGAACCCCGTGGAACACAGTTGGAGAGCCACTGCACTAATTTAACAATTTAACATATAAAAAACTAATGTATTGTTTTTCTTGACTTCTCATGACAAGCAATGATTAGCAACATTTCTGTGATTCATATTGTTTCAAATCACAGAGGTAGAGGGACAAGGGGTAAAGGAGGAAAGTGTGGGAGTGAGGCAGTGGAATAGTAGGAGCCCAGAAGAGAGAACCTTTGAGAAGGACAGGAGTAGAGTTGGAGAGGGCGTGAACAGGAGGGAGGAAGGGGGAGAGCAATAGTGAGAGACATCTCTAGCAGTCTTTCCTTGTAAGTAGTATTTACCTGTTGAAGATTTCCTCAGAGGAGTAGAGACTCAGACACGAACCTGTTTTGAAAGACATTAAGGATATGTGGACCTAAAGGGACATGCACTAAGGTGAGATCAGTATGTAGTAAAGAGGAAATAACTTATCCAGTGAGAAAACTCTCCAATTGCTGTGTAGGGTGACCACATTTCCGTTCTGCTATTCCGGGACATGTGGTCCCCCTAAATTTGAGTGGCATCCGGTCCCCTGCGGCTGGCTGGCACTGAGTTCCCTCCTACCCGCCCGCATCATCACGCGCCCCTGCGGGCCGTGATGACATACATACAGAGAAGAGGAAGAGGGCAGAGGCACCGGAAGAGAAGCGTTTGCTGCCAGAGTCCAGCAGCAAGCGCTTCTCTTCCGGTGCCTCTGCCCTCTTCCTCCTCTCTGTATGTATGTCATCGCGGCCCGCAGGGGCGCGTGATGATGCGGGAGGGCGGCTACCTTCATTTCGGGACTCTTTATTGTCCCGGTGGGGGATGATCCGGGACGCGGGACACAGAACCCAATTAAGGGACAGTCCCGGACTTTCCGGGACACGTGGTCACCCTATTGCTGTGTTATTTTATGGAGCCTGTGTACTAACATATTTTAGTGCATAGGCTCCAGTTTGTCACACAAGAGAGTTTATTTTACTTTTATCTCACCTACGTACATAACCATCCTGTTGTTTTCTCCCTTTTTTTGTCACATGACTGCTTTACTGATTGGTTCAAAGACAAACACAAATCAAAAGGCAACACCAGTGTCTCAACATCTTGCACTACAGCTTTCAGACACAAACTAAAATGGCAGAACTGTTTTGCTCATCTCTAATGCTAAGTGCATCCACTCTCTTCTACTGATATCAGGTGGTAAATGGCTCTAGTGCGCATCATAACTTAGCGCTGTCCTAGGTTAATACCTCCACCACTATGGGCCAAATAAGAGGAGCAGTTTACAGCAAACTAACTGCATCATAGAAAACAAATACCGAATCCCCAAACTCCCATTGATTTAAAGTGGAACTATCACTCAATATAAAGTGCCCCCAAATAATTATTCGTATAACGATATGCATAGAAATACTAGTATTATCCATAATAAGTCCAGTGTTATTAATAAATCCTACTTAATCTGAGGCAAACAGACAGGCATCAGCGCAGACATCTTGCCTTAGAGACATCTGTGCAGCTGCCCTGTCCATCCCGGGTCTCCTCTAGGTGGCGCTGCATTGTACCTTAAGGTAACAGGAAGTGACTGACGGCGCAGGTGCGCGGATGCCACTATAGGAAGAAGCCTACCAATCAGTCTTGGATCAAGTAGGATTTCTTAACCCTTTGAGTGCCAGAGGGGTACGCAACGCATTGCAAAGCAATGCGTTGCCTACCCCTCTGGCACTCAAAGGGTTAATAACACTGGACTTATTCTGTATAATACTAGTATTTCTATGCTTATCGCTGAATGAATAATTATTTGGGGGGAACTTTATTTGGAGTGACAGTTCTGCATTAAATGCAGATTTTAACCAGTTCAGTGTTGTAGAAGTCTCCAGCACATTTCAGAGTAATGTGGTGGAGAACTCGCTAGCATTCAAGGGGTTAAAAGCACCATTTAAATCAGTGGGAATATTTATTCATCCACTATAGAGCAGATGGTTTGTACCAGAATTTCTCCTCTTTTCTTTTGTGTATATGGCCCTAAGATTCTTACACACAAATGAAAAGAGAACCAGCTGGACCATAGGAGACTAATAAACATTCTAAATTCCCACTGGAGGCCTCCCCCCCCCCCCCCCATGCTATAGTTTGCCCCAGAATTTCTCCTCTTTCTTTTGCGGATATGGCTCTATATGTTACTTTTAAATAATAGTATATTTTCCAAAAGAAAAGAGTAATGTTTGTGTTTCCTTTTCAGGATGGAAAATGCCATAAACCGGACTTCCCAAGCAAGACATTGGATCTGTCTGATTGTAGCAAAGAGTATGGGGAAACCAATCAGAACACCATTAAAAGTCTTATCAGTCAGACAAGCTGAGAAATGTATAATACGTCCTCTACTGCTTACATCAATAAGAAGCAAAAGAGTGCACTACTCTACTACTACTTTATGATAAACACACAGCCAAGTGGCTACTCATGATTAGAAAATAGATGGAATATGTATTGAGTGAGTATATATTAGCATAAAAGGTCAATGCCCCATAGGGCTTACAATCTAAGTATATGATGGGTGACAATCAGACACAAGCAGGTAGACTAGGAAGTGCAGTTTTTGACATGAGAGTGTTTCCCTATTACAGTAGTGATACTTTTAACCCCTTAAGGACCGGGAAAATCTGAGGTCGTTTTCCCTTAAGGACTGGAGCAATTCTGACCTTTTTGACTATGTCTTTGTTCAACAGTGTTTTCCCTCTTAGGCTTTTATTCCACCCCCATAAATGATATACTGATTTTTTAAGCATAAATAGGGCTTTCTTTTGATACCCTATTTATATGGATAACCCACCATTCACTTTATTAAAATTAAAAAAAAAGGTAAAAAAAGGTAAAAAAAACACCATTTTTGATTTTTCTCTTAGGATCAATTGGCCACAAAGGGTTAAATTTTTATGGAGACTGCATGAAAGGTATGACCGGTCAGTCATACCTACAAAATGCACAGTTTAAAGTGGCCACTGTCCCCCCTGGGTGAAAATCCCCATGTCCCCTTTTACCACCCTATTTTGACACATTTTTGTCCCTGGCATTTGGTGGTGTATATAAGTGTATTACATGGCTTCACAACAATCACACTTCCAATATTGTTTAATTATATATATTTTTTTAAAATAAAAATGTTTTTGTAAAAAAAAAAAAAAAAAAAAAAGTGTGTTGTGTTTTTAAAAAAAAGTGTAAAATTGCAGGTCAAAAATTGACCTGCATTTAGCCTTCCTCCTGCACCAGCAGTGAAGGGGTTAATACCCCCAACTGCTGTATTTTTTTTAACCACTAGGTGTCTCCCGTCTACTTCTGTCTCCCTTACTTTGAGAGCATGCTTTGCATGCTGCCTCTGTCTGTCACTATGCCGGTACATGTGATCGCTGATACGGCGATCGCATGAACCGGAAGAAGGAAGAAGGGCTGAGACTGAATGCCCCGGTCTCGGAGCGCTCAGTCTCAGCCTGGATTTAATGATAGCAGCGTGCACGGAGGCACGCTGCTATCATTTAAGCCATGACGGTCCTGGACCGTCATGGGTCGTTAAGGGTATAACAACCCATGACGGTGCAGGACCGTCATGGGTCCTTAAGGGGTTAAAAGGACAGTAATACTTCGTTTTATCTTTATATAAGTCTTATCTCTCAAACCTTTATGGTTTGAGAGATATTCCCAAGCAAAGTTTCCCATCCCGCCCCTTTTACCTAATGTAAGCCATCTCTTCTCAGATGTGGAATGCAGTCCATAGACCAGAGAGATAACAGAAGGGGACAATCTTCTTCCTATGAGAACAATGAAAGCCCTGCCCCCCTTGACAGGTTTTTCCCTTATCTTAACTGAAGATTGTCCCTCTCTGCAGTCTACCTGGGCACCTCCCTTCTGATCTGGCTGAACAGTGTTACATCAGTAAAAGGGGCGGGAGGGGGATACTTTGTCATTGAATTACTCTTGAACTACAACTCTGACAGAATTGAAATAACACTCTCCAAAGTCCAAATAATATGATGATTAATTAGAGCTGCTTTTATTATGAAACATTACTATCCCTTTAAGAGGTGCTCTTTTAGCTTGGATTTGAAGTCGTTGAGGCTTGGCGAATGCTGGGTGGTAGGGAGTTCTAGAGGTAGGGAACAGCGAGAGAGAAAGATTTCAGTGTGTGAAAAGTACAACCCTCCATGTGAGACTGCAGCCTCTACGGCTGAATCATGTTGGGAGAGCCAGGTCTCAGTAATTGCAAGAAGCTGGAGTGCACGTGAGCAGAAATGGTCATGTATGAGAACAGATTTGTTAGTGAGGGATCGGACATTCAGTAGTCCACAGGAGAAGGGCTGGGCAGGAAGTGGGAGGGTTGGGATGGAGATGAGGTTAGGAAGATTACGGTCTCTGTAGGATGGGAAAGAAAGTGGGCGTGGGTGGTGGCATATGGGGATATGATTAGGGTCTGAGTTTGGGGAGATGTCACCAGCCACATGGAGGAGAATAACACATACAGCACGCAGGGGGGAATGTGAATTGTGTCTTCTGTGGGTTGGATTGGAAGGATAGACTGGTCTGAGAAGTAGATACTGGGTGTGGTTGCAAAAATGATTTGATGAGAGTAGGGAGGAGGAAATATTAATGTGGGGAGAAGTAGGCAAATAGAGTGCTGGACTTTGCAGTATAAGAGTAGAGTTGTATATAGGAGTAAAAGAGCAGCCTGTGGGCTGGGGAAACCGAGCAGGTAGAGGGGAGAAATCAAAAACAAAACAAAAGTATTTAGAGGCAAATGTTGCTGCAGGGAGGGATGTCCATCTTCAGTCCCACTTCTCGCCTCTGCTTCATCTTCCCTGTAACTCCATTAAGTCCTTAATATAAACACTTCAGATGTTTGTTCATTCTAGTATAGAGATTCTTATAATGTCCCAGATAGTCCAAGTGGTAGGAGTCCTTTTTTTTGTATGACACTCCAGAGGCTGATGAGTTTGGAAGCTGGCTCTTTAAGAGGACTGCAGAGCTCTCAAATGTGAGGTGTTTTTTCTCCAATGGATCCTGCTTCTTCTTTTAACCAACTCCTGCCCCATGTCCTGGTTATGTCCACTTCACTTGGAATGTCTCACTTAGAATGGGGAACCCTTCACTACATGTCACCCTTTAGGGATGTCACCCTTACACTGGAGCCTTTATATGGTAATTCTTACTCCTATAAGCCAGTTTGAAATTGACTGATTAGCAGATCAGACCATGACCATTTGTTTGCTCAGAGTTGCTTAACAAGATCTTTCACACTTATATACAATAAGAAATTACCACTGGAGACCTCAGTCTAAGGGCAGGATGCAGAGGGCAAAAGTAAACGGAATTTAACACACCAGGACACTGTATAGTTAATAAGCAGATGGGGTGCAACACAAGGGGAGATGAGGCAGAATGGTTGATGAAAACATACCAGGACACTGTATAGTTAATAAGCAGATGGGGTGCAACACAAGGGAAGATGAGGCAGAATGGTTGATGAAAACATACCAGGACAATGTATAGTTAATAAGCAGATTGGGTGCAACACAAGGGAAGATGAGGCAGAATGGTTGATGAAAACATACCAGGACACTGTATAGTTAATAAGCAGATTGGGTGCAACACAAGGGAAGATGAGGCAGAATGGTTGATGAAAACATACCAGGACACTGTATAGTTAATAAGCAGATTGGGCGCAACACAAGGGAAGATGAGGCAGAATGGTTGATTAAAACATACCTGAGAAGAGAAAGAAATGGAGATGATAAGAACATATCATAATCCTGGTGAAGTCTACTTCACTTGGAATGTCTCACTTAGAATGGGGAACCCTTCAGCATATGTCACCCTTAAAGGGATAGTAATACTTAAATATTGCTAATCCCCATATTGTAGCCATATTAAAAAGAATTTAATTGTCCCCAGTGTCATACCATAAAGGTTTGAGAGATAACAGCACGCAAAGTAAGCACAAGTAAAAGACCGTTTCAGTGAAATCATTCTTTCTTTACCAACGTGATCTCGGCTCTGCTGCAGAGCCACCTGATGCAAATAAGACCGGATTTCCCTGCAGTCAGTACAACGCTGACCTCTGGGAAGGGGGAGGGAGGGGGGAACTTTGCGTGCGGTTATCTCTCAAACCATAAAGGTTTGAGAGATGAACATGGGGACAATTAAATTCTTTTTAACATGGCTACAATGTGGGTATTAGTAATATTTAAGTATTACTATCCCTTTAAGTGGTGTATCATAAAATATGGAGTCCTCTCTCCACCTGGCGTCTGATATCACCACTCGCCTACGGTGTCACAGCATCATTGTAGGCCAGAAAGCCAGATGAGCAGAATGATTCAGCACCGGCACTTGAGCCCCAAATAAATGTGGCTGTCTGAGGACCCCGAGCTTGATAGTCACATACAATCGGACTGGACTGGATGCTGCATCCCCCAAAACCATAAATGATTGAATTGTGGACTATAAGCTCCCCTAGGAAATGTTCTCAGTGGCTGGACCATCAATAAAATATAAATCAATAAGATATAAATACTATTTGGACAAATTCTAATTACAAATATATTTTTCTGGGTTATTAGGCAAATGATAATGGACTTGTATCTTTTTTTTTTCCAACCAAATTTACTATGTAACAATTCCTTTATTTACATGAACTAATACAATGGGAATCAGTAACTGAACGTATACATGTTATTACTTGACTTTGTATTGCTTTATTTATTTGTTTAAGTTTTTTATAGGAATTTTATTGAATTAATTTCTATATAAATATATTTTTTTATCTATTTATATTGTTTGGTGTAACAGTCTATTTTCTTAATGGAGTGGATTAATAGATATTTAACAAAATATATATTATACATATATTATATATTCCACAATCCCTGCTTCCTCTCCCCTCTTCACGCGTAACCTCGAATCCCTTAATCCCACGGCTCTCCAGTCCGCCCTGGCTACTGGACTTTCATCTATTCCCATTAATCCTAACACTAACAGCCTTGTTGAAACAAGCTGAACAACTGTGTTCCTCTTTCCTGCTTTAACTCTTCTCTGTCCCTCGCCAAAAAACTTTACTTTTCACAACTAATCAACACTCATAAATCCAACCCCCAACGACTTGTCTCTACCTTTGACTCCGTCATCCGCCCTCCATCTGCTTCCCCCACAAACTCCATACAGCCACAATACTTTGCTGACTACTTCAAAGCCAAGGTGGACTCCATCCGGGATAATATACCACCTTTTATATTTCCTCCTAGCCTCCCACGTTTGCCTCCTGGCACTCTGGACTCTTTCACTAGTCACGGAGGAGGAACTGACTAACCTGCTATTCTCCGCTCCATCCACTACATGCACACTTGATCCACTCCCCCTCTCACCTCATCCAGTCCCTCTCCCCTATTACAAATCTTTAAATCCTCCTTTGCCACTGCTACCTTTCTTGACAACTTCAAACATGCCTTAGTAACACCCATCCCCAAGAACAACTCTTCTGACAGTAGCACACCCTCTAGCTATCAACCCATTTCTCTTCTGCCTTTTGCCTCTATTCTCTTGGAACACCTAGCCTACTCACGCCTGCTTGACTTCCTTAACACACATGACCTGCTGGACCCTTTACAATATGGATTTCCCACTGCTCACTCCACTGAAACTGCTCTTGCAAGAGCGGTCAATGAGCTTCACTTGCCACATCTCAAGGTCACTATTCAATACTTATCCTGTTTGCTCTCTCAGCAACTTTTGACTCTGCTGATCATGCTTTCCTCCTCAGCATTCTTCAATCTTTAGGAATCTGTAACACAGCACTGGACTGGCTCTCCTCCAATCTATCTAGCAGATCCTTCAGTGTCTCCTCTGCCACCTCTCCATCCTCTCCTGTCCAACTCTCTGTTGGTGTTCCTCAAGGTTCTGTTCTAGGACTGCTTCTGTTTTCTCTTTACACAATAACACTTGGTGGTCTTATTAACTCATTTGGTCTCAAATATCACCTCTATGCAGATGACACCCAGATTTACTTATCTGCACCTTGACTGACTTCTGATATCCAGGCTAAAGTCGTAGATTGCCTCTCTGCTATCTCAGACTGGATGGCTCATAGGCACCTCAAACTCAATATGTCTAAAACAGAGCTACTCCTCATCCCACCTAGACCTGGCCCTGTAGTGCCCTTCCAGGTGACTGTAAATGGCACTGCCATAAATGCAGTATCAGAAGCGCGGTGTCTAGGGGTGATAATTGACACGTCTCTCTCATTCTCCCCTCATATTAATGCCTTTGCTAAATCCTGTTCTTTTCTTTTGCGTATCATTGCTAAAATCCATCCCTTCCTCTGTTACTCCACAGCTAAAATTCTTATACATGCAATCATCCTGTCCCGCATGGACTATTGCAACATTCTTCTTTCTGACATTCCTGCTTCCCATCTCCAACCACTTCAATCTATACAGAATGCTGCAGCACGAATTACTCTTCTGTTACCTAGGTCTGTCCCTGCCCCGCTCCTCCTCAAAACTCTCCAATCGCTGCCTATCAAACTCCGGATATCTTACAAAATCTTACTTCTCTCTTTCAAGATACTTCTCTCCTCTACTCCTTCCTACATTTCCACTCTGATCTCCCGTTATACCCCATCCCGCACTTACGTTCAGCCAATGACTGTCTTCTCTCAGCTCCTTTTGTCTCTACAGCTCTGTCACGTATCAAACCTTTTTCTCTCATTGCTCCATATCTATGGAATGCTCTGCCATCCAACCTGCGCCACTGCACCTCTCTGATAACCTTCAAATCCCACTTGAAAATGCACCTCATGGATAAAATCTCAACATGCTAGAAGGCACTGATGTTGTACAATGAACGCTCTTATAAATTATTTACATTACTGATGTCCTCTATCATCATCATCAGAACTAGCAGTGTATTCAGCACTCGACCCTAATGTACTCTGTATGTCTCCCATTACCACTTTAGATTGTAAGCTTTCGGGCAGGGACCTCACACCCAATGTTTCCCTCTACAAAGCACCTGTAACCCTGTATTGTTTACACCCTTAAATTGTAAAAGAGCTGTGTACACTTGTGGCGCTATAGAAATAAAAAATATTCATTCATATGCATATGATAAGATGCACAGTGCACAATAATTATATTACAAACCATGATAAAGGTTTACAAAAACAAGTGGATTAAAAACGGCGCTCAGCAGTGCTGTCTGAATAGTTATCCTTAACCCAAACACCAATGCATAAAAAGATCCCTTAAAGAGCTAGCTTCTGTCCCTTGACTGGTGTGTCTAGCGCTCTCTCTAGCATAGAGTTTTTGCATGATGAAGGTTTGTTTAGGGAAAAAAACATCCGGACATAGAGCAGAGAATAACTTCCTGCAGGTCAGTGATGCATAGCAGAGTGTCCTGACAGTGTAAAGAATGTGAACCTGAGCTATCGAAACATGGGTTGGCTGAGAGAAAAAAAAACCTGGGTGTAGTGACAATGAGTGGTGATGGAGGAAGCCCAACCCATTAAGAAAATGTCAGCTAACAGACACATTGTGTTAGGCATGACAGGTTCACTTTAAAAGCAAGACCAAGAAAAAAGCTCCAAGCGCTAGTTGACCTTAATATATCCATGTGATTAATATAGTGCAAATAATGAATAATTGGTATGTAGAAGGCTGCAAGGACTAGGGGGGTTCTCCAGCCCCCCAAGAATTTAAGTTGAGGATTAAACTGCAAGTGTAAACAAACAAAGGAAGCCCTGCACTCCTCCACACAATAGTGCTATAATGTGCCCTGTGCTAAGAATCTATAATAACTCTATATAAACTAAATCCTCACTTTAAAATGACAGTAATGTTTCACAAAAGCAGTAGCTCCAATTAATCTTCATAGTATCTGGGCCATGGAGAGTGTCATTTCAATACTGTCAGAGTTGTAGTTCAAGAGTAATTGAATGATAATGTTTTCCCCTCCTGCCCCTTTTACCTAGTGTAAGCCGCCTCCCCTCAGATGTGGAATCTGGTCCATAGACCAGACAGGTCACAGCAAAGGACAATCTTCTTACTGTGAACATAAGGAAAACCCTGTCCCCCTTGACAGGTTTTTCAGGTTTTCCCTTATGGTCACTAAAGACTGTCCCTCTCTGCGATCCAGCCGAACAGTCTTGCTGCTCTGAGGTGAGCAGTGTTACATTAGTAAAAGGGGTGGAAGGGGGATACTTTATCATTCAATTACTCTTGAACTACAACTTTGACAGTATTGAAATAACACTCTCTATGGCCCAAATACTATGAAGATTAATTGGACCTGCTTTTATTGTGAAATATTAGTATCCCTTTAACCCCTAGAGTGCCAAGTGGGTACAACGTACGAGTTTGGACAGCTGTACCTGCTGTGCCACGCTCGTACGTTGTACAGCTTAAATGCGGTCACTGCATAAGGCGGTATAACCGGCATGCAGTGGCCGCATTTAAAAAAAATATTGCCTGGCACTCGTGGGGGGACACGAGGATCACTCCTCATGTCCCCCCAGGTACTTCTCTGCCATCTGATCGCGCTGGGAGATCAATATTTACAATGGAGAAGCGGAGCTTCTCCTTTACCCTCTCTCCTACCCGAACTTCCAGGTAGGAGAGGGCGGGACCGGGGGAAGCCTCCTACCATCATCGGTGACATGTTCACCGATGACGTTAGCAAGCTTAGTCCGACTGCATTCACTCCTACCAAAGGTAGGAGAGAAAGGAAGGAGAGCTTTTGCTCTACTTCAGTCGCCATATTTATCTCCCAGCACAATCGGCTGGGAGCGAGGTCTAATTAAAAAAAAATAATAATAATAAAAAAAACAAAAAAAAATTAACCCTGTGGGCTCCCCCAGCACATTGCAAAGCACTCACAAGGTCAATTTTTGTAGCCCATATTTTTATTACATAGACCTCATTGGGGGACATCAAGAAGGGTCCTGAAGCCCCCCAATGAGGTCTATTAAAAAAAGACAGAAAAAAAAATATAACCCTGTGTGTGCCACAGGGGAGGGGGTTCATTGCAGACCCCCCTCCTGTGGCACACATAGGAATATTTTTAGTATTTTATAATCAGAGTTTGTTGGGGGGATGTCAGGAGGGTTCCTGATGTCCCCCCACAAGGTCTGATAATAATTAAAAAAAAAAAAATAACTCTGAGTGCCTATCACGGTGCCCGTGATTGCTGCAGTTCCTTGTCTGTCACCAGTAGGGGGCTGCTATTGGCTGTCTGCAGATAGCCCGCCTTTCATTGCCTATTTAAACCTGGATTGAGCACCCTTTGGGTGCCCTTTCGTGTTGTTTCTGACCTTCCTGCTATCACTATGCTAGTGATAGCTGGGCCTCTGTTCCAGTGTTCCTGAGTTCCTGATCTCATGTGTTCCTGTGTACCTGTTCGCTACTGTTCCAGTGTTTCCTGCCTGCTGAGTTGTTCCAGTCCTGGTTCCGGCCTAGTCTCTGGTGTTGCTGTTCCTGCGGTTCTTCAACTCTGCTGTTTCCTGACCTGTCTGATCGTTGCTGGTTCCTGTCATCGCATCGCCTGTCTCCTGTATCCTGGCGACCTCTTGCTCGGTCGCGTCGGCGACATTGTTAGTTACCCCAGTGTGCGGTCACTGGTTTGCTCCAAAGCCTATCGGCTATACTATCTTGAGTTGGTCCCAGCGTGCGGACGCTGGTTTGCTCCAAAGCCTTGCGGCTATACAAACACACTTGTTACACCAGTGTGCGGTCACTGGTTTGCTCCAAAGCCTTGTGGCTATACTACTTGTTTGTTACACCAGTGTGCGGTCACTGGTTTGCTCCTAAGCCTTGCGGCTATACTATCCTGAGTTGGTCCCAGCGTGCGGACGCTGGTTTGCTCCAAAGCCTTGCGGCTATACAAACACACTTGTTACACCAGTGTGCGGTCACTGGTTTGCTTCAAAGCCTTGTGGCTATACTACTTGTTTGTTACACCAGTGTGTGGTCACTGGTTTGCTCCTAAGCCTATCGGCTATACTATCCTGAGTTGGTCCCAGCGTGCGGACGCTGGTTTGCTCCAAAGCCTTGTGGCTATACTACTTGTTTGTTACACCAGTGTGCGGTCACTGGTTTGCTCCAAAGCCTATCGGCTATACTATCTTGAGTTGGTCCCAGCGTGCGGACGCTGGTTTGCTCCAAAGCCTTGTGGCTATACTACTTGTTTGTTACACCAGTGTGCGGTCACTGGTTTGCTCCAAAGCCTATCGGCTATACTATCCTGAGTTGGTCCCAGCGTGCGGACGCTGGTTTGCTCCAAAGCCTTGCGGCTATACTACTTATTTGTTACACCAGTGTGCGGTCACTGGTTTGCTCCAAAGCCTATCGGCTATACTATCCTGAGTTGGTCCCAGCGTGCGGACGCTGGTTTGCTCCAAAGTCTTGCGGCTATACAAACACACTTGTTACACCAGTGTGCGGTCACTGGTTTGCTCCAAAGCCTTGCGGCTATACTACTTGTTTGTTACACCAGTGTGCGGTCACTGGTTTGCTCCAAAGCCTAGCGGCTATACTATCCTGTGTTGGTCCCAGCGTGTGGACGCTGGTTTGCTCCAAAGTCTTGCGACTTTACTATCCCTGTTGGTCTCAGTGTATGTACACTGGGTTGCTTACGATCCTGTCAATTTGCCATTACCATCTGACTGCTGCTATTATCTCTGGGCTGCCCTGCCCGGTATTGGTAAGGCCGGTAGAACCTTATTGTCATATTCCATCTGAGGTTGCCTTACCCGGTATTGGCAGGGCCGGTAGAGCCTACATTGTGAATCTGTTGAGGCTGCCTTGCCCGGTAATTTGGTAAGGCCGGTAGAACCGTTATGCTATTCCATCTGCAGGTTGCCTTACCCGGTATTGGCAAGGCCGGTAGAGCCTAACATTCTGCTTCTTCAGACTGTCCTGTCCGGTATATTGACAGGACCGGTAGAGTCTGCATTCTGACTTGTTATATTCTGTATGTATCTGTATACATGTGTTTGCCATCCTACGTTATCAATTTATTATTTCAATAAAATTGATTTTTACCTAAAACTTGTGTCTGAGAGTCATAACAAACCGTGACAGTGCCAAGGGGGTCCCCAGCGCATTGCTTTGCAATGTGCTGGAGACTTCTGTGGCACTCACAGGGTCAGTTCTTTTAGCCCATATTTTTTTTTTTACTAAGACCTCATTGGGGGACATAAGGAAGGGTCCTGAAGCCCCCTAATGAGGTCCAAAAAAAATGAAGAAAAAAAAAAAAATTAACCATGTGTGTGCCACAGGGGAGGGTGATTCTTTGGAGACCCCCCCTCCTATGGCACACACAGGGCTATTTTTCACTGAACTGTAATCAGAGATTGTTGGGGGGACATCAGGAAAGGTCCTGATGCCCCCCTACAATCTCTGATAGTAAAAAGTAAAATATAATTAAAAAAAATAACTCTGTGCGTGCCGCAGGGGTCCGCAGAACATTGCTTTGCAATCTGCTGGAGACCCCTGTGGCACTCACAGGGTCAATTCTTTTGGGACATTTTTTTTTAATAAGACCTCATTGGGGGACATCAGGAAGGTCCTGAAGCCCCCCAATGAGGTCTATATAAAAATGAACCAAAAAAAAAAAAAAAAAAATTAACCCTGTGTGTGCCACAGGGAAGGGGGTTCATTGCAGACCCCCTCCTGTGGCACACACAGGACTTTTTTTTTTTTTTTTACTATTGCTTTACATTCAAAGCTTGTTGGGAGGCCCCCCAACAAGCTATGAATAAAGAATATATATATATTTTTTTTTTAAATGAACCCTCTGTGTGCCACAGGGGGTCCAGTGCATTGCTTTGCAATGCATCGGACACCCCTGTGGCATGCACACAAAATGCCTCCAATTTCCCCCCATACCCTACCAACCAGCCTAGTTCCACAGCCCACTGGCAGTCCCATTCCCACAGTTTGAACCCCCCAGCCTGGTTCCACTGCCTACTGGTAGACCCAAGTGCCAGTACGCACTGGATTCAGGCTGGGAATCAAACAGTGTATGTGGGGACTTACAGTGCACAGTGGTAGTCACATATCCCTCATATGTACCATCTTACCTCCCCCACTACCACCTCCATACTTGCTCTCTGCCCACTGGTAGATATACCCACATACACTGCCTGACCCCTCGTCCCTCCCCCTACCTGGTTTCACTGGCAGTCACAGGTCCTCACGTACACTGGCTGACCACTGATAGCCATAGAATCATACATACACTGTTTGCTTCCCCATCCTTGTTCCACTGGTAGCCATGCTCCTGGCACCCAATATGGTATGTCATCCCACAGCAGTGGGGTACCATTTATCGTAGGCTGGCAGGAGGTCCTCCTAGGAAATCCCATGGTGTTGAACCATTTTCGTATTTTTGAAGTGACTGATTTGTAAAAAAAAAAAGGTTTTTTTTCTGTAGCACCACATTCTAGAAATAGTTGTGCACACAAACTTAGGGGTAGAAAGACAAGTGACCCCTCATTAGATGTGGCAGGTTATCTTCTTTCCAAAATGATATGGTTTATGTACCTTTTTTCACTTCTGAAGGTGTTATAGCCATTTTCGTACAGGCAAGTCAGGTTTGAGAAAATGTTAAAAAAATCAGAGGTTGCAGTAGGTGTAGTTTTGTACTTCGAGCAACCCTAAGGTACGTCAACTCATGCCAAAGGGGTGTCATTTTTCTCCTCAGAGCACTAGCTAATGGATACAGTTGGAAATTCCATGATTTTCACAGATTTCAGTACATTTGAAGGGGCAGAAATGTAAGAAAATGCAATTTTTGTCCTATATTGCCACATTCTGGATGCATTTGTGCACACCAGGTTTGGGGTAAGAAGGCAAGAAACCCCTCATTAGATGCGGCAGGTTGTCTTCTTTCCAAAATGGTATGGTTTGTCTACCCTTTCTTCACGTCTGTAGTTGTTATAACCATTTTGGTACAGACAAGTAATGTTTGAGAAAATGTTAGAAAAATTGGAAGTAGGTGTTGTTTTGTACTTGTAGCACCCCCTAGGGTAGGTGAACTCATACGAATGAGGTGTCATTTTTCTCCTAAGAGCACTAGCTAAAGAATACATTTGAAAATTCAATGGTTTTCACAGATTTGAGTATATTTGAAGGGGCAAAAATGTAAGAAAATGCCTTTTTTTTTCATTAGCGCCACTTTCTGGAGGTATTTGTGAACACAATGTTTGGTGTAAGAAGGCAAGTCACCCCTCATTAGATGCGGCAGGTTATCTTCTTTCCAAATGGTATGGTTTGTGTAGCCTTTCTTAATTTCTGTAGATGTTATAACCATTTTTGTACAGATAAGTAATGTTTGAGAAAATGTTAGAAAAATTAGAAGTTGTAGTAGGTCTCGATTTGCACTTCTAGCGCCCCCTGAGGTAGGTAAACTCATGCCAATGGGGTGTCATTTTTCTCCTAAGAGCACTAGCTAATGGATACAGTTGGAAATTCCATGGTTTTTACAGATTTCAGTACATTTGAAGGGGCAGAAATGTAAGAAACACCTTTTTTTCATTAGCGCAACCTTCTGGGGGCATTTGTGCACACCAGACTTGGGGTAAGAAGGCAAGTCACCCCTCATTAGATGCGGCAGGTTGTCTTCTTTCCAAAATGGTATAGTTTGTGTACCCTTTCTTCACTTCTCTAGTTGTTATAACCATTTATGTATAGACAAGTAATGTTTGAGAAAATGTTAGAAAAATTAGAAGTTGTAGTAGGTGTCATTTTGCACTTCTAGCTCCCCCTGAAGTAGGTCAGCTCATGCCAATGGGGTGTCATTTTTCTCCTAAGGGCACTATCTAATGAATACAGTTGGAAATGCCATGGTTTTTTACAGATTTCAGTACATTTGAAGGGACAGAAATATAAGAAAATGCCTTTTTTTTCATTAGTGCCACCTTCTGGAGGCATTTGTGCACACCAGACTTGGGATAAGAAGGCAAGTCACCCCTCATTAGATGCGGCAGATTGTCTTCTTTACAAAAATATATAGTTTTATATAGGAATTCCACTTTTTTAGGGTAGATTTAGCACAAAAACTCTAGAACATGCGTATTAGCTCATAAAGTTGAAAATGTAATTTTGCGCTGCTGGTGATTAGGGCTCTACACTAGCCATGGACGTAGGTAAAACTATACAATTTTGGTATTTGGTATTTTTTTAATCGGGGGACTCAGGGCTTTTTCAAATAATTGAAACTTTTTCAATCAAGGTAATTGTTTTTGATACATAGTATGTGATTTTAGTAAAATTAGTACATTTTCACTTTTTTTTGTCATTATGACATCATAGTTTTTTGCACAATGCAAAATTCTCTTCATGTAATATATCATGAGAAAGCGCAATTCGTTCTGAAAAAAGCAATATATAGTTTTCCATATGTAACTAGAAATCCCCAGAGTAAATCAAGCCTAAACAGGAGGATAGCAAAAATGCTGAAAATGTGTCTGGCCTGCAGGTTACAGGAAATGGCCTGAGCCTCCTGCACTGAAAGGGATAAGGAGCATAGATCTGTCAAGGATATGTGCTGATCCACTGACAAGCTCATCTGTGCTCAAGCAGGAATATGCTTAAAGGAGCAGTAAACTTTCATTTATGAAAACACATATTTTATAGAGCTTTTCCTGCTGAATAAAACAAGGTGACTCCCGCTGCTGTCACATGTTTTATTCAAAATGTATAGCAGTTTAAATAAACAGGATGTAAATTTACCGTGTTTGCTTCCTGATAGTTCTAACTGACAGGAAGTGACAGGCAGTTTCTATCACATTATATGGAAAACTGTATGTCTCTGACTTTTCTGACTTTCCTCTCCATTAGAATCTAACAGGAAATCTGATTAGAATTTGACCACTAGAGTGCGCTGCTAATGTAAAAAAAAAATGGGATTTTAGTGAATTTACCATTAAATCCTTTTCTCTTAGTCCATATGGAACAAAGAAACCATAGATTAAGCTCTGCTCCTACAGAGAGCAGGGCACATAAAAAAGACAGGTGTTTTGAGGTAGCGATACCTTCCTTTTCCTCCGGTGCAAACCCCCACGGATCCGATTTACATATAGCAAAGTGGCACAAGCAGAAAGAAGAAAACCTGCTGAATAATGACCCCAAGAGGATTCTCCTGCCCAGTGAATGGAACGCAAGTTTTTTTCTCTCGGTGGGTGTCCTGTGTTTCATATGGACTAAGAGAAAAAGATTTAAAGGTATGTTCACTGAAATCCTATTTTCTCTTACATCCAATATGGAATACAAGAACCATGTGGATATACCAAAGCATAAAGATTCCTAGGAGGGAAAAGATAGAAAACTCTCTCCACAGAAGACCATTATTCGATAGGATTAAAATGGTATGTCAATGGACCGAACTGACAGAGCAAAAAAAAACAAACAAAAGTCAACTGGACTCAAACTATTAAACAGAATGTATAGATAAGAAAAAAGGAGTCTGTAAACAGACATGACCACCTGAAGGACCTTGCAGTCAAAGGTGGTCTCAGCCAAGGCCAGGGCATTGACACAATAGTGTTTTGTGAATGTGTGCAAGGAGGACCACATTGCTGCCTTGCACATCTGTTTGGCAGAGGCCTGATTCTTGTAGGCCCAGGAGGTGCCAACAGATCTGGTAGAGTGCCTTGATCCAAGAAGCAATGGATGCAGCCTGGCCTGCTCTAGAGCCCTCAGGAATGACAAAGAGGGAATATGCCGTTCAAAAATGCTGCAAGAATTGCACATAATACATAAGGCATCGGACTGTATCCAGCAGGTGAAGATTCTGTACCTTCCTGCTGGAAGTGTGAAAGCAAAAGAAAGGAAGGGCAATTTCCTCGTTGATGTTAAAGGGATAGTAATGTTTCATAATAAAAGCAGCTCTAATTAATCATCATAATATTTGGACTTTGGAAAGTGTTATTTCAATTCTGTCAGAGTTGTAGTTCAAGAGTAATTCAATGATAAAGTATCCCCCTCCCACCCCTTTTACTCAGCCAGCAACTCTTCCTACAGAAACAGTGGACAATAGGAAGGCCATCTCAAGTGTAAAACACACAAGGAATCCAAGGAAAAAGGTTCAAAATGATGTCTCTGAAGAAAGACTAAGTTAAGATCCCACAAAGGCGTAAGAAGATACTTCCTTATCGTCGGCCACTGTTAAAAAATGGACCGGAAACAATTATATGCCTTGGAAGAAATGGTTTTCCTCGCTTGGCTCATGGAAGGGGCCTTATGTCAGAAGATCTGGTCTCAAGGGAAGACAAAATGGTTCCTGAATGGAGAGGTTGAGAAGATTTGGAAACCAAGCTTGATGGGGCCAAAACAGTGCACTCTAGATGACTACTGCATTCTCCATCTTGATCTTCCTGATTACTCTGGGAATTAGCAGCAGTGAAGGAAACACATAGGCCAGATGAAAGTTCCATGAGATGGACAATAGAGTCTACCTCAAAGGATCCTTTGCCTTGGTGCAGAAGTTTGAGACCTTCATGTTCTTGCTGAATGCCATCAGGTCCACCCCAGTGGTGAGCTCTTTCTTTGAATTCCACCTGGTTGAGTTCCCAGTTTTCTGGATCCAGATCTTGATGAATGAGAAAGTCCACACCTGGTATGTGTGCTGCCAAGATGGTTTGTACATGAGGTTCTGTCCATTGAAGGAGCTCCTGAAACTCTGTCCAGACTAATTTGATTCAAGTGCCTCCTTGATGAGACCACAGTCAAATTGGCAGACAGTATCCGTCCTGGGGTTACCGTCAGTTCCCGCCAGTGAAGAAAACCTAGATGAATATCCTAAATCTCCAGGACGTTGATTGATAGGAGACTCTCCTCCCTGGTAGAGCGGTCATAAGCTGTCAGGGGACCTAGACTCGCTCCCCAGCCTCTCAGACAGGTATCTGTCATGACAAAGTTCCAATCTGGTATAAAAGAGGGACAGCCCCCTGTCAGATGGTGGAGCCATATGCATAGGTTCTCCCTCATCCAAGGGGACAGAGTCACGAATTGAGTCAGATGGGAATGCTGTCAGCACCAGCTTCTGAGGATATCCAGTTGAAGCTCCCTTGTGTGGAACTGAGCATAAGTAACCGCTTCCAGGGTGGACATAAGGCATCCTAGGAATCTTGTGTAATCCCTTGTTGTTGATGAGAGCCAGGCCAAAGCTTGGGACACGTCCTAAAACAGAATCTGAATTTTATCTACTGGCAAACCGCTCTCCCTTGCTGGGTATCAAAACTCATGCCCAATAAATACAGGATTTGCCAGGGAACCAGTGATGACTTCATAATATTGAGGCCCAAACCATGGTGTTGTTACGGTTTTCTGACACTCAGACCAGGGTATGAAGTAAAAACATAGTTTTATTGAAAATAAAACAATGCCCCTAGAGGCCAGTACAGAAATAGCAATAATGGCAATAATGACAAAGTGAATGCACACAATGATAGTGATAGGTGCTATGAATGGATAGGGAGTATTCCCCCAAAGGGTTAACAAATGAAATGGGTGAGATATAACAAGATTGGCCAACGCCCGGGATAAATAGCAGTCTCTGGAACACAGTCTCAATAGCTGGATAGAGAAGTAACTGCACTGAATACACTCTCAAGTTGGTATAGTAGCGCAACAAAGTCCAGAGCTGAGCCGGTACCACCACCGTGGGCTACAGAGGAATGCTATTGCCACGCTGTAGTGATCAGAACCAAAATCGCCCTTAACTGGAAAAGTAGTAACCCTGCGTGTGCCACTTGGATTGTGCCTTGACACCCCTTGGGTGCTGTACTGATGGTGACTGCCCAAACTGTAGTAGAGCCGGCGTCCTCTGGAGTGCAATGGTAATGTACCTTCAGCGTCTGTGGGCCTGAGCCCGAATATGAGCACGAAACAGACAAGGCTCTGATGGTGAATGAGAGACACACAGAAGCACTCAGAGGAAAGGCTCACGTCAGAAAACGTATGCTTGGCAAGATATATCGGAGGCACTAGACCTGAGACTACAGGCACTGCAAGGGTTAAGTGGTTCTGCACAGGAGCGAGTACCTTGGCAACCAGCAGCAGGCAAAGCAACCTCAGGCTACAGCTACTGACAAGTGAGAGGAACAGTGAGTCGCTTAAACAGGTCAGAATGTCGCCGAGGCGACCGTAATGATGCAGGAACACTGGAACAGCAGGCAGACCGGAACGGCAACCGGAACAGCAGGCAGAACCGGAACGGTAACTGGAACAGCAGACAGGCCGGAAAAGCAACCGGAACAGCAGGCAGAACCGGAAAGGTAACTGGAACAGCAGACAGGCCGGAACAGTACTGAATGAATCACAGAGCAGGGTCATCAGCCAGAACCGGGTCAAGTCACGGAGCATGGTCGTGATCCAGAGCCAGGTCAATTCACGGAGCAGGGTCGTCAGCCAGAGCCAGGTCAAATCACGAAGCAGGGGCGTCAGCCAGAACCGGGTCAAATCACGGAGCAGGGGCGTCAGCCAGAACCGGGTCAAATCACGGAGCAGGAGAAGAGTCAGACTAGCCGGATCGGTACACAGGAGGCACAGGAATATGGCAACAAGGCGCAGCAACAGGAACACCATGAAAGGGCAACTGACAAGTGCCCAAGCTCCAGCATATAACGGCACATCCTGGGCGGGCCAATCAGTCTCCACCAATGCACAGGCAAATCATGTCAGATTGACAGAAAGACACGGGAACCGTGATAGGTGTACCAGAATGCGGACACATTCTTGTACATAAGAGGACAGAATGTCCTCCGAGATAGCCTTGATCAGAAGATCATGCAAATATGGAGTCAGGGAAATTCCTTATGAATGGTCATATGCAGCCAGAGCTGCCAGGATCTTTATGATCTGGTCGTGACTGTACTTCAAGGTGAAATTAAGGAAATGTTGGTGGTCTGGATGAATTGGAACATACAGGTAGGCATCCTGAAGGTCTAGGGAGGCTAGATACTCCCCCTGACCCTGAGATAACGAACAGCAGGGATTCCTTCTAGAACAGCATGGCAACGACGGTTGAGGCATTTCAAGTCAAGAATAAGACAACAGCTGTCGTTCTTTTTGGGGACTACAAAAAGATTTAAGTAAAAGCCTGAGAAGAGTTCCTGGGCAGAGACTGGAACCAGGACCTATTTGTCCAACAGGGATGAAATGGCATCTATGAACAGACACACTTGATCTGGGTTCCAAGGAAGTCTTGACAAAAAGAAACAACGTGGAGGAAAAGATTTGAAGTGTATGAGATTCACTACCAAAATTATCTGCAAAACCCACTGGTCTGTCACAGTAGATGTCCAAGTGTCTTGAAAAAGACAGAGGCGCCCCCCTACAGACAGAGACAGACCAGGCCTCTTCAAGTCAGCCTTAGGTTTCTGCGCAGACTTGTTCTGCCAAGCCTTATTGAGCTTTGGGAGGGTGTTGAACCCTCTGTGTCCCAAACTGGCAGAGAGAATACAATCCATATTCATGTCAGGCCCAATGAGATTCTTGCCCACAAAAGGGAGAGGAACTAAGTATCTCTTGTAAAATTGGTCTGACGACCAAATCATGAGCCATAAGGTATGACACATGGCAACAGATAATGCTGAGGACTTACCAGAGAAGCTGACTGTATCAAATGTCGCTTCAGAGAGGTAGGCATTGGTTTGCAATATGGAAAGCATAACCAAGAATTCCTTCAGCAGAAAAAATATACAATTTGGAAATGTGTTTGTATCACGGTTCCCATGATTATCTGTCACTCTCTGTGGTGGTGTGTTCCTATTGGCAGTACTTGTTATGCCCGCCCAGTATGGCCTTCTTATACTGGGCCTCTGGCACCTGTCAGGTGCCCTTTCGTGGTGTTCCAGTACCAGTACTTCCGTTGCTGTGTTCCTGTGTACTGATTCGGCTTGTCTGACTATTCTTCTGGTTCCTGCTCAGTGTATGACCCGGCTTGGCTGACGTTCCTGTCCGTGATTGATCCGGCTTGTCTGACGTTCCTGCTCCGTGTATGACCCGGCCTGCTGACATTCCTGCTCCGTGATTGATCCGGCTTGTCTGACGTTCCTGCTCCATGTATGACCCGGCCTGCTGACTCTCCTGCTTGGTATCCTGCTTCCGGTTCCAGTGTGGCTTCATCTATGTCGCTTGGCAACATTGTGAACTGTCAGACTTGTGCATTCTAAGCTGATCTTCCACTTGCTGAGCTTGTTGCCTACGTTACCGAGCCTGTCCGTATACACTTGCTGTGCTTGTAGTCTCCGATATTGGGCATCCGTTAACACTAGCTGAGCTTGTTGCCTCCGTTATCGAGCCTGTCTGCTGACACTTGCTGTACTTGTTGCCTCCGTTTCTGGGCCATCCGTTACACTTGCTGAGCTTGTTGCCTCCATTGCCAAGCCTGTCCGTTAATCCTTGCAGAGCTTGTTGCCTCAGTTACCGAGCCATCCGCTACAATTGCAGAGCAGTGGGTTTCCGTTAACATCTACCGTAGCTCTTGCAACATACGCTTATGGGCGCACCGAGGGGTGCTACTGGCTCTGGTTTCACTCGGCTCTAGCAGTATTGGGGTATCCTTTGACGCACCACGGGGTGCTACTGGCTCTGGTCCCTTTCAGCTCGGGCAGTGTGGTAATCCGGTGGTGCACCGAGGGGTGCTACTGGCTCAGTTTCCATTTAGTTCACGCAGTGTCATTAACCCTTTCAGTACCGCAGAGTACCGTGGCTCTGGTTCCATTCAGCTCACGCAGTGTGCCTATTCCGTTACGCACGGCAGAGTGTCCCTGGCTCAGGTATTTTTAAGCTCTTGCTTAATCACCAGTCCTTGAGGACTACTGGGCGTTGTCTTACACACCACAACAGACTGATCATTTGCATTGGACTTAACCCTAGCCTTACTCAGTCCTATTGTTTGTATACATTGCTCTCTATCTATACCGTGTCTGCTATCATATTGCCTTCAGTTACGTGTATTACCTATTTCTGCCCTTAGGGGGCTGTGTTCCTAAATTATTCTCAGTAAAACTGTGTTTTATTTTTTACCTCTGGTCTGAGTGTCAAAATAACCGTTACAGTACGAAAGGGCCATGACCTCAGACAGTAAAGGTGAAGGTAATACACAAAACATCCGTTGGAGGATGGATATGCATGAGCAACGTTTGGACCAGTTGGCACTGGCTATGCAGACATTACTTGAACGAACAGTACACCTTGACAAACCAAACCTGAATCCGGTGCTCCCCCCAGTTCTGACACCAGACAGTCCTCCTGGGTTGTCTGCTGCTCCCACTAGAGGTCTAACGGCGGCAGCGCCGTTACCATTAAGATACGATGGCGAACCTACCCTATGCAGGGGGTTTATCAATCAGTTGGAAATATTTCTGGAACTTACACCTCATGCTTTTCCCAATGACCGTAGCAAGGTTGGGTTCACGATTTCACTGTTAACGGGCAAAGCCCTGGAATGGGCTAATCCTTTGTGGGAGAGCGCTAAACCCTGCACTCAGAACTTCAGTGAGTTCATAAGGAAGTTCCATAGAGTGTTTGAGGTACCTGGTAGAGATGCCTCTGCTGCCAAAAAAACTGATGGAGAGACAAATGGGTGATCGTAGTGTGGGCAATTATGCCATAGAATTTCGGACATTGGCAGCAGAGGTAGAATGGAATAACGAAGCACTAGTGGCAGCCTTTGCTCAGGGGTTGTCTGACACTATCAAAGACGAAATAGCTGCCAGAGATGTACCCAGCGATCTAGATGAATATATCAATTATGTCATGCTTATTGACTCTCGTATCGTGAAAGACGCCTGGCTAAAAGGGCAAGAGCCAGAGGTTATGGGCACGGCAGTCCTTTAACCCCCCCTCACCTCCCATTCCTCCTGATCAAACACCTGAACCAAGTGAACCTATGCAGCTCAGATTCACTAGACTTACTAAGGAGGAACGGCACACCGGAGGAGGCAAGGGTTATGCTTATATTGTGGCAAGGCTGGGCACCTTTTACGCACTTGTCTGGTACGGCCGGGAAACGGACGCACCTAGGGTACCTTGGGGGACAGGCTCTAGGTGGCGTACGACAGTCCCCAGACTCTGGTACACTGAGACCCATCATCCAGGTGGGCTTTTCTTGGGCTGATCAGGCTGTGAAGGTGTCTGCTCTGGTAGACTCTGGTGCAGCGGGATACTTTATGGATCAGTCTTTTGCCGAACTGCACAAAATTCCCTTGGTCAAGAGGGACACTCCACTAGCCATTGAAGCCATTGATGGGAGACCCCTGGAACCGGCGTTTATCACGTTGGAAACAACTCCTATCAATATGTCCATTGGGGCTCTCCACAGGGAGGAAGAATGCTTTCAAATTATTCATTCACCCTATCATGCAGTCATTCTGGGGTTTCCATGGTTACTATTGCATAATCCCCAGTTTGACTGGCAGAGATTTGAGGTTAAATCTTGGTCTGAGTATTGTACTAAACATTGTCTGTCGCAACCGGTCAAGATTTTGTGTACCTCTCCCTCAGTGCCAGCTGAAAACAGGGAGTTCATGACGTGTTCAGTAAGGGAGAGGCTAGCGCATTGCCGCAGCATAGACCATATGACTGCGCTATTTATTTGCCTCCGGGCGTGGTGCCCCCCAGGGGCCGGACGTACCCCTTATCTTGCGAGGAAAACAGGGCCATGGAAGATTACATTGACTATGCCCTCAGTAGGGGAATCATACGCAAGTCTACCTCACCGGCTGGTGCCGGTTTCTTTTTTGTAAAAAAGAGAAATGGCGAGCTGAGACCATGTATTAATTACCGGGGATTGAATAAACTCATATCTAAGAATGTCTACCCTATCCCACTCATTACGGAGCTATTTGACAGGCTGAAGGGCTCCTCTGTCTTTACTAAGCTTGATCTCCGGGCCGCATATAACCTGATCAAAATCAAGGCCGGAGATGAGTGGAAGACGGCAATCAATACTCGGTCTGGGCACTACGAATATTTAGTTATGCCATTTGGGTTATGCAATGCTCCTGTCATATTCCAGGAGTTTACCAATGACATCCTTTGTGATATGCTTCAAACTTGTGTGGTTGTATACCTCGATGACATATTAATTCACTCTACCAATTTAACCCAACACATTAAGGATGCGTCTGAAGTTTTACTCCGTTTACTTAAGAACAAACTGTTTTGTAAACTTGACAAATGTGAGTTTCACAGATCCCAAGTACCCTTTCTGGGGTTTGTAATTTCCAAAGACGGCATTGCGATGGACCAGGAGAACCTGGCAGCAGTCCTACAATGGCCACCTCCTAAAGGGTTAAAAGCTATCCAACGCTTTTTGGGCTTTGCCAATTATTATAGGAAATGTATCAAGAATTTCTCTACACTTGTGAAACCCCTGTCTGACCTTACGCATAAAGGCTCTAATCCCTCTCAATGGTCAGTGGCAGCTGGTAAAGCTTTTGAGACTTTAAAGTCTGCTTTTGCATCCGCTCCTGTACTGTCCCACCCTAACCCCGCCCTGCCATTTACATTGGAGGTTGATGCTTCCGAAGTTGGGGTAGGGGCAGTACTTTCCCAACGCCCTGCGGGTGGTGGGTCCCTGAGACCTGGTGGGTTCTTTTCTAAGAAGCTCACTAATGCCCAAAGTCACTATGAGATTGGCGACAGAGAACTCTTGGCCATTATCCTTGCATTAAAAGAATGAAGCCATCTATTGGAGGGCACTAGAACCCCGGTGTTAATCCTTACTGATCACAAAAATTTGATTTATCTCTCAGAGGCCAAAAGGCTGTCCTCTTGCCATGCTAGGTGGGCACTGTTCTTGTCTCGATTTAATTTTGTAGTGTCCTACCTACTAGGCTCTAAGAACGTTAGAACGGATGCTCTATCCAGACAATTCAATCCTGACATTGAGAGGGATGAAGACCCTGTACCTATTATTTAGCCAGACCGCATTCTGGCTACTGTGCGTACCAGTATCACTTCTCTGCTGGGGGAGGAGATTTTGGCATCCCAGGCTAGGGCACCTCCTGCAACCCCAGTGGGCAAGTGTTTTGTGGATGAGCCATTCCATACCTGGCTCCTAGAAACATACCACTCATCTAAAGCAGCTGGGCACATAGGGAGGGATCAATTAATATGGTCACTGTCTCAAGTCTTTTGGTGGCCCTCCCTTAGGGCTGGTTGTTCTGCCTTCACGGCAGCCTGTGCCACCTGTGCCCATGCCAAAACCCCCAGACACCTCCCAGTGGGCTTATTACAACCAGTGCCTAATGGGGAACGCCCATGGTCCCATATATATATTGATTTCCTGGGAGAATTGCCGGTGTCCAGGGGATATTCTTTTATCCTAATGGTGGTCGACAGGTTTTCTAAGATGGCTCATTTCGTGCCCCTCTCTGCTCTCCCAACGGCTCAGGAATTGGCGGTGGTTTTCGCCAGAGAGGTATTTCACTTGCACTGGGTTCCTAGAGTGGTGGTATCTGACCGAGGGAGCCAGTTTGTGTCTAGTTTCTGGAGGGCATTCTGTGGCCAGATGGGCATTCAGTTGTCCTTTTCTTCTGCCTACCATCCCCAGACCAATGGGGCCGCGGAGCTTGCCAATCAGGGACTGGAACAGTTCCTGCACTGTTTTGTGACAGATCATCATGACAATTGGGCCGATCTGTTGCCGTGGGCAGAGTTTGCCAGGAACTGTGCAGTTAATTCATCGTCCGGGAGCTCCCCGTTTCTCATTAACTACGGGTTCTAGCAGTGCCTGCTCCCGGACTCATTTCAGTCACAACAGATTCCAGCTCTGGACGAGCATTTGGAGCAGCTCCGCTCCACTTGGGCACAGGTTCAGAGGACCCTCAGCCAGTCGTTTCAGCGACATCAGCGGCATGCCAACCGTAGACAGCTCCCAGCGGTCTCGTTCCAGGTTGGGGATAGGGTATGGCTTTCCTCCAGGAATCTCAACTTACAAGTACCATCTAATAAGTTGACTCCCCGGTTCATTGGTCCATTTAGGATCATCTGCAAGGTTAACCCTGTCTCGTATGCATTAGAGCTCCCAGCCTCTATGCACATTCATAATGTGTTCCATGTGTCTCTGTTAAAGCCTTTGGTTTGCAACCGTTATACTACCACCCCGGTGGTTCCTGGGCCGGTGGATGTTCAAGGCCAGGAGGAATACGAAGTTCAGAGCATTATTGATTCCAGGAGATTTAGAGGGAAGTTGCAATATTTGGAAGGGTTATGGCCTGGAGGAACGCTCTTGGGTCAACCACGGGAACCTCCATGCCCCGAGATTATTGCGCAATTTCCACTCTAAATATCCCCAGAAACCTAGACCCTCGACCAGGGGAGGGGTTCTTTAAGAGGGGGGTACTATCACGGTTCCCGTGATTATCTGTCACTCTCTGTGGTGGTGTGTTCCTATTGGCAGTACTTGTTATGCCTGCCCAGTATGGCCTTCTTATACCGGCCTCTGGCACCTGTCAGGTGCCCTTTCGTGGTGTTCCAGTACCAGTGCTTCTGTTGCTGTGTTCCTGCATTCCTGTGTACCGATTCAGCTTGTCTGACTATTCTTCTGGTTCCTGCTCGGTGTATGACCCGGCCTGGCTGATGTTCCTGCTCCGTGATTGATCCGGCTTGTCTGACGTTCCTGCTCCGTGTATGACCCGGCCTGCTGACTCTCCTGCTTGGTATCCTGCTTCCTGAGTTCCGGTTCCAGTGTGGCTTTGTCTATGTCACTTGGCGACATTGTGAACTGTCAGACTTGTGCATTCTAAGCTGACCTTCCACTTGCTGAGCTTGTTGCCTCCATTACCGAGCCTGTCCGTATACACTTGCTGTGCTTGTAGTCTCCGATATTGGGCATCCGTTAACACTTGCTGAGCTTGTTGCCTCCGTTGCCGAGCCTGTCCGTTAACCCTTGCAGAGCTTGTTGCCTCAGTTACCGAGCCATCCGCTACAATTGCAGAGCAGTGGGTTTCCGTTAACATCTACCGTAGCTCTTGCAACATACGCTTATGGGCGCACCGAGGGGTGCTACTGGCTCTGGTCTCACTCGGCTCTAGCAGTATTGGGGTATCCGTTGACACACCACGGGGTGCTACTGGCTCTGGTCCCTTTCAGCTCGGGCAGTGTGGTAATCCGGTGGTGCACCGAGGGGTGCTACTGGCTCAGTTTCCATTTAGTTCACGCAGTGTCATTAACCCTTTCAGTACCGCAGAGTACCGTGGCTCCGGTTCCATTCAGCTCACGCAGTGTGCCTATTCCATTACGCACGGCAGAGTGCCCCTGGCTCAGGTATTTTTAAGCTCTTGCTTAATCACCAGTCCTTGAGGACTACTGGGCGTTGTCTTACACACCACAACAGAGACTGATCATTTGCATTGGACTTAACCCTAGCCTTACTCAGTCCTATTGTTTGTATACATTGCTCTCTATCTATACCGTGTCTGCTATATTACCATATTGCCTTCAGTTACGTGTATTACCTATTTCTGCCCTTAGGGGGCTGTGTTCCTAAATTATTCTCAATAAAACTGTGTTTTATTTTTTACCTCTGGTCTGAGTGTCAAAATAACCGTTACAGTTTGTTTAGAGAAAAGTCTCTTATCAGGTGACTCCCATTCTTCCAGAAAAAATGGATCTAATGTGCTGTTGGAAGGAAAGTTTGGGGAGTCTCTCTTGCATCTCTGGAAGATGTCTTATGAGGTAGACTGTCAGAGACTTTGTCCTGGTGGAGCATAGAGGGTTAATTTTAATAGAAAAACCTGTGTTTAAAATGTGTTCAAATTACCTCATGGTTGAACAATGGCCCACTGGTCCAAGGTAGGGGGAAAAATAACTGAGTGACAGTAATGGCAGATTGATGTTAAATTGAAGATGTGAAGTCTAGAATAGACAGACTCCCCTATGGGAAAGCCTAGCAAAATGACTGGTTTATGGGGTTTCTGATAACCTCCTGACCTTTCTTAATTTTGACGAAAGCCATGCTATATGCCACATGTAAAATTCTAATATAGTGTAATGGCGCCATCTGTAGCATTTATATTGTCAATACTCATATTTGGCATTTTGCTTATATGATTAGCATAAGATATAAGTATCCAATTAGGTCTGACTGATGATGTCACAGTATAATGAGATGGATCTCTGTCCAATCATTGGAAATAGGTGGAGATTACTGATAAGGTAACATTTGCCTAATATAATGCCAAGAGAGGGTGATTTCACTCTCTTGGCTTCCTGGTTGAATTCCTAACATCTGGTCCTTGTACCTACAGAGAAAGACAAAGAAATTTGGATTTGGTAACTATATCATTTATTCATCTAGATTCATTTAATCCAGATTTTCATAATTTTTCTTCTGTTTGAAGAAACTTAATTGTCTTATAATTGTTAGTGTTGAGCGAGCATGCTCGGCCGATGCTCGGATCGGCTCGAGCATCGCTCTGCTCGGCACATGGCGGTACTCGTACGAGTACCGCATGTGCTCGCCCGCCATGTTCGGGTCTCCTCCCCGCACGTTTTGCGGCTGCTGCGCAGCCAATAAACGTGCAGGGAGGCTCTGACATCGGTGTAATGCCAGCAGCCATGTTGGCTGCTGGCATTACACTGATTGGCTGGCCAGAACCCGTGGTCAGGTGCTGTATAGCACCTGACCATCGAGTTCGGCTCAGTCTGAGCCAGGGAGAGCTGAGGATAGGAAGGGAAAGGCAGTGTAGGGAGGAAAAAAACAAAAATTGTGAAAAAAAAAGAACCAAAAGTCCTTTTTAGGACTACTGTGTGTGGGGGCAGCAGGTTATTTGGTGTGGGGGGAAAAAAACAAAAAAAAAAAAAAAAAAATATATATATTCTGTTTAGTGTGCAAAGTTGCAGATTAGAGCACATTCTGTTTAGTGTGCACAGTTGCAGATTAGAGCACATTCTGTTTAGTGTGCAAAGTTGCAGATTAGAGCACATTCTGTTTAGTGTGCAAAGTTGCAGATTAGAGCACATTCTGTTAAGTCTTCAAACTAAAATATCAAAGTCACGTATTCCATTCAGTGTGCGTCGCCGCAGTTTAGCAGCACATTCTGAGTACTGTGCAGAGTTGCAGAATAGGAAGAAATACTGTTAAGTCTTCAAACTAAAATATCAAAGTCACATATTCCATTCAGTGTGCTTCGCCGCAGTTTAGCAGCACATTCTGTGTACTGTGCAGAGTTGCAGAATAGGAAGAAATACTGTTAAGTCTTCAAACTAAAATATCAAAGTCACATATTCCATTCAGTGTGCTTCGCCGCAGTTTAGCAGCACATTCTGTGTACTGTGCAGAGTTGCAGAATAGGAAGAAATACTGTTAAGTCTTCAAACTAAAATATCAAAGTCACATATTCCATTCAGTGTGCTTCGCCGCAGTGTAGCAGCACATTCTGTGTACTGTGCAGAGTTGCAGAATAGGAAGAAATACTGTTAAGTCTTCAAACTAAAATATCAAAGTCACATATTCCATTCAGTGTGCTTCGCCGCAGTGTAGCAGCACATTCTGTGTACTGTGCAGAGTTGCAGAATAGGAAGAAATACTGTTAAGTCTTCAAACTAAAATATCAAAGTCACATATTCCATTCAGTGTGCTTCGCCGCAGTGTAGCAGCACATTCTGTGTACTGTGCAGAGTTGCAGAATAGGAAGAAATACTGTTAAGTCTTCAAACTAAAATATCAAAGTCACATATTCCATTCAGTGTGCTTCGCCGCAGTGTAGCAGCACATTCTGTGTACTCTGCAGAGTTGCAGAATAGGAAGAAATACTGTTAAGTCTTCAAACTAAAATATCAAAGTCACATATTCCATTCAGTGTGCTTCGCCGCAGTGTAGCAGCACATTCTGTGTACTCTGCAGAGTTGCAGAATTATAAGAAATACTGTTAAGTTTTCAAACTCAAATATTAAAGTCACATATTCCATTCAGTGTCTTTCACCGCCGTTTAACAGCCTATTCTGTGTACTCTGTACAGTTGCAGAATTATAAGAAATACTGTTAAGTTTTCAAACTCAAATATTAAAGTCACATATTCCATTCAGTGTCTTTCACCGCCGTTTAACAGCCTATTCTGTGTACTCTGTACAGTTCCAGAATTATAAGAAATACTGTTAAGTTTTCAAACTCAAATATTAAAGTCACATATTCCATTCAGTGTGTTTCAACGCCGTTTAACAGCCTATTCTGTGTACTCTGCAGAGTTGCAGAATAGTAAGAAATACTGTTAAGTTTTCAAACTCAAATATTAAAGTCACATATTCCATTCAGTGTCTTTCACCGCCGTTTAACAGCCTATTCTGTGTACTCTGTACAGTTCCAGAATTATAAGAAATACTGTTAAGTTTTCAAACTCAAATATTAAAGTCACATATTCCATTCAGTGTCTTTCACCGCCGTTTAACAGCCTATTCTGTGTACTCTGCAGAGTTGCAGAATTATAAGAAATACTGTTAAGTTTTCAAACTCAAATATTAAAGTCACATATTCCATTCAGTGTCTTTCACCGCCGTTTAACAGCCTATTCTGTGTACTCTGCAGAGTTGCAGAATTATAAGAAATACTGTTAAGTTTTCAAACTCAAATATTAAAGTCACATATTCCATTCAGTGTCTTTCACCGCCGTTTAACAGCCTATTCTGTGTACTCTGTACAGTTCCAGAATTATAAGAAATACTGTTAAGTTTTCAAACTCAAATATTAAAGTCACATATTCCATTCAGTGTCTTTCACCGCCGTTTAACAGCCTATTCTGTGTACTCTGTACAGTTGCAGAATTATAAGAAATACTGTTAAGTTTTCAAACTCAAATATTAAAGTCACATATTCCATTCAGTGTGTTTCAACGCCGTTTAACAGCCTATTCTGTGTACTCTGCAGAGTTGCAGAATAGTAAGAAATACTGTTAATTTTTCAAACTCAAATATCAAAGTCACATATTCCATTCAGTGTCTTTCACCGCCGTTTAACAGCCTATTCTGTGTACTCTGCAGAGTTGCAGAATTATAAGAAATACTGTTAAGTTTTCAAACTCAAATATTAAAGTCACATATTCCATTCAGTGTCTTTCACCGCCGTTTAACAGCCTATTCTGTGTACTCTGTACAGTTCCAGAATTATAAGAAATACTGTTAAGTTTTCAAACTCAAATATTAAAGTCACATATTCCATTCAGTGTGTTTCAACGCCGTTTAACAGCCTATTCTGTGTACTCTGCAGAGTTGCAGAATAGTAAGAAATACTGTTAATTTTTCAAACTCAAATATCAAAGTCACATATTCCATTCAGTGTCTTTCACCGCCGTTTAACAGCCTATTCTGTGTACTCTGCAGAGTTGCAGAATTATAAGAAATACTGTTAAGTTTTCAAACTCAAATATTAAAGTCACATATTCCATTCAGTGTCTTTCACCGCCGTTTAACAGCCTATTCTGTGTACTCTGTACAGTTCCAGAATTATAAGAAATACTGTTAAGTTTTCAAACTCAAATATTAAAGTCACATATTCCATTCAGTGTGTTTCAACGCCGTTTAACAGCCTATTCTGTGTACTCTGTACAGTTGCAGAATTATAAGAAATACTGTTAAGTTTTCAAACTCAAATATTAAAGTCACATATTCCATTCAGTGTGTTTCAACGCCGTTTAACAGCCTATTCTGTGTACTCTGTACAGTTGCAGAATTATAAGAAATACTGTTAAGTTTTCAAACTCAAATATTAAAATCACATATTCCATTCAGTGTGTTTCAACGCCGTTTAACAGCCTATTCTGTGTACTCTGTACAGTTGCAGAATTATAAGAAATACTGTTAAGTTTTCAAACTCAAATATTAAAGTCACATATTCCATTCAGTGTGTTTCAACGCCGTTTAACAGCCTATTCTGTGTACTCTGCAGAGTTGCAGAATAGTAAGAAATACTGTTAATTTTTCAAACTCAAATATTAAAGTCACTTATTCCATTCAGTGTGTGTCACCGCAGTTTAGCAGCCTATTCTGTGTACTCTGCAGAGTTGCAGAATAGTAAGAAATACTGTTAATTTTTCAAACTCAAATATTAAAGTCACTTATTCCATTCAGTGTGTGTCACCGCAGTTTAGCAGCCTATTCTGTGTACTCTGCAGAGTTGCAGAATAGTAAGAAATACTGTTAAGTTTTCAAACTCATATATATTAAAGTCATATATATCGTGTAAGATGAAGAAGGCGGGTAAAAAGGGACGGGGAAGTGGACGTGATCCTGAAAGTTCAGGGCGCGGGTCAGGACGCGGAGAAACTGTGCCTGGTGCCAGAGCACAAGAAAGAAAGACATCCACCATACCTAGCTTCATGTCTGATTTCACAGGGCATCGCAGGACATCACTCTCGAGGTCCGACCAGTGCGAACAGGTGGTCGGTTGGATGACAGCTGATACTGCTTCCAGTCGGTTAAGCACCACCCTGTCTTCCACCAAGTCCACTCTCAGTAGCCAAGAGTCTGGTCAACATAATCCTCACTCTAATCATCCTTCCTCCCACCATACACGGTCTGGTCAAAGAAGTGATCCCACACTGGGATATAGTGATGAGCTCGTCTCATCACCAATCCTTCATTTGACCCTCTCTCCAAGCACGCTTGCAGAGGAACATGACATCTTGTGCCCTGATTCACAACCTCTAGAGGCTACCCAATCACAAGAAGATGACAGATGTGAACGGCATTTAAGGTCAAAGGAAGTAGTGGATGATGATGATGATGATGATGAGACACAGTTGCCATTAAATCAACCACTATTTCCGTCTCAAGACCTTGTTGAGGAGAATGTTATACAGTTGTCAATGACTGAGTATGTGGTGGGATCAAGACTTGAGGAGGATGATCAGAGTGAGGAAGTGGAGGAGGACTTGGTGGACGATGAGGTGACTGACCCCACCTGGGAAGGTGTAGAGCCGAGCGATGACAGCAGTCCTGAGGGTGAGCCATCTGCAGCACCGCAACAGGCTGGAAGAGGCAGTGGTGTGGCTACAGAAAGAAGGCGGACCGCACCAAACCGGCCCGCAAATGTTCCACGGAGCACCCCCTTGCGTAAATCTACCTTGCCAAGGGGTAGGTGTTCCGCGGTATGGCGTTTTTTTAAGGAAAGTGCGGACGACAAAAGATTTGTAGTTTGCAACCTGTGCCACACCAGAATGAGCCGAGGCATGAACACTAGAAACCTCACCACCACCAGCATGATCCGACACATGGCATCCAAGCACCGTAGTAAGTGGGAGGAACGCCTGGATCGCCCATCTGTGTCTGCAGGCCACACCACTGCCTCCTCTTCCCCTGTTTTCGGTGCCGGGCAATCGCCTGTCGAAGGCGCAGGCCCGCATACCTCCCGCCCTGCACCTGTAGCATCTGAAGCACCATCAGCGACCACATCCACTTCCCTGTCCCAGCACAGCGTCCAAATGTCGTTACCCCAGGCATTTGAGCGCAAGAGAAAATACCCAGCCACCCACCCACAGGCCATAGCACTAACCTCACACCTTTCAAAATTACTGGCCATCGAAATGCTGCCATTTAGGCTTGTGGACACTGAGTCCTTCCGCAGCCTGATGGCAGCAGCTGTCCCTCGGTACGCGGTCCCCAGCCGCCACTACTTTTCCCGGTGTGCCATCCCCGCATTACACCACCATGTGTCCCGTAACATCACCCGTGCCCTGACCAACGCAGTTACTGGGAAGGTCCACTTAACGACTGACACATGGACAAGTGCTTGTGGCCAGGGACGCTACATTTCCCTGACGGCACACTGGGTGAATGTCGTGGAGGCTGGGAGCGACTCGGACCCTGGGATGGCACGGGTGCTACCCACGCCGAGGATTGCGGGCCCTACCTCCATCAGGGTTTCCACCAGCACCTACGTTATTGGCTCCTCCTCCTCCGTTTCCACCTCCGAATTCTCTACACACACCGCCACTCCCCCATCAGCCAGTAGCTGGAAGCAGTGTAGCACTGCAGTGGGGAAGCGTCAACAGGCCGTGCTGAAGCTGATCTGCCTTGGGGACAAACAGCACACGGCCTCAGAGCTGTTGCAGGGGATTAGTCACCAGACCGAGCAGTGGCTCTCGCCACTCAACCTGCAAGCAGGCATGGTTGTGTGTGATAATGGGCGTAACTTGGTGGCGGCTTTGGAGCTCGGCAAGCTCACACACGTACCATGCCTAGCGCATGTATTTAATTTAGTGGTGCATCGATTTCTAAAAACCTACCCCAATGTGCATGATCTCTTGACCAAGGTGCGCCGCGTGTGTGCACATTTCCGTAAGTCATCTACAGCTTCGGCCGGCCTGTTGAAGCTGCAGCAGCGCTTACAATTGCCAGCTCACCGGCTGCTGTGTGACGTGAGCACGCGCTGGAACTCCACCTTCCACATGTTGGCCCGGCTTTGTGAGCAGCAGAGGGCAGTAGTGGAGTACCAGCTGTTACACGGTCGTCGCCTCTCCGTTCAACTTCCTGTAATCAGAAGTGAGGAGTGGGAATGGATGTCAGACCTCTGCGAGGTTTTACGCAATTTTGAGGAATCGACACAGATGGTGAGCGGCGATAACGCTATTATCAGTGTAACCATCCCACTTCTGTGTCTACTGAAACGCTCGCTGCTCACAATTAAAACCGACGCTTTGCATGTGGAAGAGGTGGAAATGGGGGAGGAAGAGCTTACACAAGGTGATAGCCAGAGCACCCTCACTTCGTCTTCTCAGCGACAATTGGAGGAGGCGGAGGAGGAGGAGGAGGAGGAGGAGGAAGACACGGTTGCCTCCGCTACAGAGGGTAGCCATGGAACTTTAGTTCCATCTCTTCAGCGTGGGTGGGCAGAAGAGGAGGAAGAGGATGAGGATATTGAGAGTCAGCCTCCTGGTGAGGACAGCGAAATCTTGACTGTTGGTACTCTGGCACACATGGCTGACTTTATGTTAGGCTGCCTTTCCCGTGACCCACGCGTTGTACGCATTTTAGACAACACGGATTACTGGGTGTTCACCCTTCTGGACCCCCGCTACAAAGAGAATTTCTCATCTCTCATTCCTCCGGTGGAGAGGACAAGCAAAATGGTGCAATACCAGAAGGTTCTTGTTGAAAAATTGCTCCAAAATTTTCCATCTGACAACGCTGGCGGCAGAGTACGTGCTACCTTGGCCAACCGAGAAGGGGAGAAAAGGGGAGCACACAGCAGTTCCGACAAAGGCAGGGCAACACTCTCCAAGGCGTGGGACACCTTCATGACACCCCGCCAGCACCCTCACCCTGATGCGCAGCCTAGTGTCACAAGGAGGGAAAAGTTTTGGAAGATGGTGAAGGAGTACGTAGCAGACCGTGTCAGCGTCCTCAATGATCCCTCTGTGCCTTACAACTACTGGGTGTCCAAGCTGGACACGTGGTATGAACTGGCACTCTACGCCTTGGAGGTGCTGGCCTGCCCTGCCGCCAGCGTTCTGTCTGAGCGGGTATTTAGTGCTGCTGGTGGCATCATAACAGATAAGCGTATCCGCCTTTCCACCGACAATGCTGATAGGTTGACACTTATAAAAATGAACAAGGCCTGGATTTCCCCTGACTTCTCCACTCCACTGGAGGAAAGCCCCGGGGGAACATAAACTCACTTTATATATGTTATTTACAATGATGGGAATACTCTGTATTCCCATTCACCCCTTCCACCCCAAAAACGGGTATATGGTTGACTCTTAATGTTCTCATCCTCCTCCTCCTCTTCCATATGCCCTGGGATATAATTTTTATATAGGGCCAGCTCACCAGCGTGCTCTGGGATATAATTTTTATATAGGGCCAGCTCACCAGCGGGCCCTGTGATATAATTTTTATATAGGGCCAGCTCACCAGCGGGCCCTGTTTGCCAATTTTTATATAGGTCAGCTCACCAGCGGGCCTTCTCATATAATGTTTTATTGGGTCAGCTCTCTAGCGGGCCCTCTCATATAATGTTTTATAGCGTCAGCTCACTAGCGGGCCTTCGCATATAATGTTTAGGATGGTCAGCTCTGCAGCAGACCCTCACCCATAATGTTTTAGATGGTCAGCTCAGCGCACGTTTCCCTCTTAATCATGGCCTCAGTTCTGAAAATCAAGGAAATTTTTGGGAGAATTTGCCTCTGCGCACGTTTCCCTCTTAATCATGGCCTCAGTTCTGAAAATCAAGGAAATTTTTGGGATAATTTGCCTCTGCGCACGTTTCCCTCTTAATCATGGCCTCAGTTCTGAAAATCAAGGAAATTTTTGGAGAATTTGCCTCTGCGCACGTTTCCCTCTTAATCATGGCCTCAGTTCTGAAAATCAAGGAAATTTTTTGGGATAATTTGCCTCTGCGCACGTTTCCCTCTTAATCATGGCCTCACTTCAGAAAATCGATGAAATTTTTGGGAGAATTTGCAGATGATATACAAGTAAATATACAGCAAATACTGTTTGGTAACAATTTTTCGCCTAAAGTCGTTTTTATTTTCCTTTTTGTGTGTTTTACGGTCAGTCTGTAAAAATGGCGTACTACGGGCGAAAGATCGTTCCCAGCAGCGATGTTGGAGTCCAAGGTGCATCCAGACATCCTCCCTATGCTGTCCCTGAACCATTTCTGTAGTGTTTCCATCTTTTTCTGCCCTTTTCCTATGGACCAGGCACCCTCCCCTCATCAGAGCAGGGGGTGCCTGGTGTAATGCTCGAGTCCTCCCATTGACTTCAATGGGGCTCGGGTGCTCGGCCGAGCACTCGAGCCTCAGGGGGTGCTCGGTCAGAGCACCCGAACATCCGAGCATTGGGGTGCTCGCTCATCACTAATAATTGTCTTAAGTGGACTGGCCAACCATTTGGGATCAGTTATAATAAGTTATATTAGCTCTAGATTTCTGGAATGAACAGAATCTATATATATTTATTGGGAAATTGTTATAGTTTGTCAAATCAGTGTAATACAGTATATAGAGTGGGTCAGGGCTTAAAATTGGAAGTCCTTTGCTACTAGCCAGACCTGAAAAGTTACTCTCCACTGCAAGCCATAACATACCCACCAAGGCTGAATTTCTACTCGCCAGGGCTAAATTTTCACTCGCCATTGACTAGTGGCGAATGGAAATTTTGAGCCCTGGCGTGGGTTATCTATATTAGTTAATATACGTCTTGATATTCCTAGAATAATGTTTTGTGGTTCTGGGAAGATTATAATAGCTAATATTTGATCTAGGAAATCCTTTGAATCCAGTTATTAACCCTTTAACCGCTATTTGTTTATTGTTTGTGGTGTTTTCTTTGGAATTATCTGTGCAGGTACCAGGCTTGTCTTTTGTAAACTGGAAGTATTTACTTTCAATAGACAAAATAAACAATTCTGGGTGTGACACCTATTTTAAATCAGTGGATTAACCCTTGAAGTGCCTATAGGTTTTATATATGTTACTATAGTCAAAATTATATATGTTGCATGAAGTTGGTATACTTACTAGACATATGTTATTGGATTAATTCTAGGTAGATTATTGTTATAATCTTTGATTGACTGTATTAATTGCAATTTATATGTTTTATTCAGAAGGTATGCAATGGTTGAAATCAGTGCATAATTAAATTATAGTGATTAATCAGGGATTATATTCCAGTTATTCCCTAAATTTGATTATTATTATATCTATAGTACAAGGACAATTATAATAGGACCTGGCTTTATTTTAAAGTCAACTCAAATGAAAATATACCTTAAAATAATAATTAGCATAGTCTATACAGTTTTTGGGGCAGAGGGTATTCATATACACTGCTGCCAACTGTATTATATTATTTGTAAGGATCAATTAACCTTTCTATGCTACTGAGTGCAATTATTGTTATTTAATACCTCTGAATATACCTATGTGTGGTTAACCCTTTCACTGCTGGTAATCCTCATGGTAATACTTGTGGTTTGGTTTCCTCTGTATCTATTGTAATTGCTAATCACTCATATTTCATTGATGCTGATACTTGTTATATATATAGTATATTGTATTTAATAAAAATATATATTTTTGCACAAATATGAGGGATTGATTATTATTATTATCAATTCTTTACTGTGAAGTAGCGTGTCAATACATAATAAAGTATAAAGTTCTCAAATTATTTTATATTGTCATTTGCCTATTTAAATGAAGACATCCAACCTGAGTGGTTCTCTTGTTTTAACCCTTTGGATAAGTTCATATAAATAGTCCGACAAGACCCCCACATCAGAGGCCTCAGAGACCTGAAAGATCTCCAACACCGCTCTAGGGAGCCCCTCAGCAGGGGTGTAAGGGTCATCCTCATAAGTATCTCCAAAGGACAAGGAGGAACCCATAACTTCTTCCTGTGTGTCTATCAGAGGAGTCCTCAACTAGCCGAGAGTGGACCCTGAAGACAGGATCAATGTGTCTGATGGGGGACATGTGTCGCCCTGAGTAAAGAACCCCCTATATTATTATGAGCCAATGGATGGGACAGAAGGCACTAGGATTTTAATCTAATCTGGCACTTGATCAGGTCTGGAGGACCCCAGAGGGGTAGTAGGGGCCACAGTACATGAGGGACATATAGTGCCAGAATATCCCCTTGGAAGCCATGTGTGGCATGAATAGCGAGCTCAAGGAGTTAGGCGGGCCCCTAAATCTTTAGGTTTGGGTTTCCCCATGTGTCCCTTGGGATCAGACATGTCCAAAGAAAACAACCTTAAGCTAGGACAAAGTAGTCCGAAAGTCATATTAAAAGCAGAATAAACTGCAGAAAAGATCTCAGTGGTACTTCTCTGAGTGCAAGTGGTTACATTGGAGAAGAAAGAGAGTCAGCCTCTGCATGGTATAAGCAATGGAGAAGTAAGATAGTAGCCATGTTGCTACCCAGACAATCAGAACCAAGACCAGAAAAAGGGGGATTCTGGGAAATGTACTTTCCTAATGCATTGCCCATACTAAGCAAACGGTGGCTCCACAGCTATGAAACACGATGAAATCCGATTCTCTGGAATTAATTCATGCTGACCATACGATAGAGAATGGTGAGCGGTGAAGCTAGAGCCCATTCTGCCCCTTGTTTCATAAGTGTGTGCATAGATATGTCCCACTCAAACAATCCCATGTATCTCTATGCAACAAAGATGGCTATCTTGTGGGCTCCCATTCTTAAAAGGGCCGCACACAGAAAATTGGTATCCTTTTAAAACGTTGCATGCAGAATAGCATGTACTCGTAATGAAAAGGGCAAGGTGAGAATCTCGCCCTGCATAAAAGCGCAAGATTCTCATGTTGCTCCATGAAAGGTCATCTTCAATGGTTAGTTATAAGCAATGAAGTTATATAAGCAGAGGAGAGAGAATACATTGATCAGGTTCTCTCGCTGGGCAGCTACACCACACTGAAGTTACACTGCTGCTTGATGGAATGCCTTACAGAGTTGCAGTACAACGCCCATCATTCTGTGATTGCTGGAAGACTCCTGTCGGACTGAGCTTCTTGGGTTTAACACGCTGAGTCAATTCCTTCCTGCTCCCCATGGGATTAATACCAGTAAGGCATTCCATCTAGCAGCAGTGTAACTTCAGTGCAGTGTAGCTGCCCAGCGAGAGAACCTGATCAATGCATTCTCACTCCTCTTCTCTCTATCCCCACTGCTTATAATTTCATTGCTTATAACTAACCATTGAAGGCGACCTTTCATGGCTCAACATTAGAATCATGCCTTTATGCAGGGCAAGATTCTCATGTCGCATGCAACGTAAAAGTGAACCCCCGGAAATTAAAAACAAACTAACCAAAGTAAAAAGTTCCCAAAAGCATTAGAAACACATAGTCAAAACCTAGAAACATCTTAGCAATAACGAATATCAGTCTAGAAAAAAGGTAAATAACTAGTTGCTTAGAACATAAAGTTCACAAAAGAAAAAATACCTGCATTGTTGCACCTCCAAGATACCTGGATTGATTTTCAAACATAATTTTTATTGGAAAAGTATTCTGCCAAAAACCCCTAAAAATCCAACCGTACCACCAGGTCATCCTATAGTATAAGGAATGGATAATCTGACAGAAAAAGCCAGCAGATTCTTATATCTGATAATATGGAATCATATAATAAATGTATCTTCTTATATAAAGGACACCACAGAGGTACTCAGAAAAATACAAGCTTTGGACAAGTTTTTTGGTCACATGATACTTTCTCTTTTAATATATAAGGCAGAGGGACAGGTCTGTCTTGTATCATGTGAAAGGTTCCTTGAGGACTGACTGGAACACCGTTGGGTTAGCATACATAGGGACATATAACAGAGAATCTATTTTATGGGGAATTTTAAGGGTTAATATTTCAAAGATCTTGGGGTCAGCTCATTTTGAAAGTTCCCAGGTATGATTTTCTGCAAGGAGATTTGCATACCTCCCAACATGTCAAATGGCCAAAGAAGGACAGTTGTGTCTTAGGCAGTGTTACTGGGGGTGTGGCTGGTGGGCAGGGTATTACCAAGAATTTTTGGGTTATTTCGTGGCCTACTCATACCTCTTTGTGTAACAAATTAGTGCAAAATCAAAGTATTTTATTTACAGACTAATTTATAAACACATACTGATGTTTAACCCCTTAGCGACCCTTGACGTACCAGGACCGTCAAGGGTAAATGTGATCCAACGACCCTTGACGGTCCTGGTACGTCACGGGTTAAACTCTTCCATCGCGGCCGCACAGAGCGATGGAAGAGTTCAAGCCGCTTGTTACTAAGTGTCCCGGTATCGGGACACTTAGTAACAAGCGGCAGAAACATTGTTGCAACATGCGATTCACTTCAAAAGCGAATCACATGTTGCAAAACCTGAATGACAGGGACAGTATTTGTAAATACTGTCCCTGTCAGATCTCTCTGCCTCACTCCACCTTGCATACTGCTGAGGTGGAGAGAGACAGAGAGACATGGTGTTCCAGCCTTACTGTAAAAAAAAAAAAAGCAAAAAAAAAGTTTAAATAAAGAAATTTAACCCTTTGATCACTGTTCTGCAGTGATCAATAAGTGCCCCCCCATCTGATCACTCTTGGAGTGATCAATTTGCTGCAGATCAGTGTTTTCTGATCTGTGGGACACCCCCCATCCCCCTTGAGTTTTTTTAGATTTTTTAAAAATTTTTAAAAAATTTTTTACATTTTTTTTTTTTTTTAATAGTAAATATAATTTAGGTATTTTGGTAGGTAGTTGGGTAGGTTTAGTGTAGACGTGTGTTAGGGAAAGTTTTAGGGATAGATTTAGGTTTAGGGGAAAAAAAAACAAAAAAAAAACAACCCCCCCAAAAAAAAAATATATATATATATAAAATAAGCGCAGTTTAGATGGGTAGTTCAATTGGGTTAGGTAGGTTCAGGATATACGTAGGTTAGGGTAAGTTTTAGGGTTAGATTTAGGTTTAGGGATAGCGTAAGAAAAAAAACCCCCCAAAAAACCCCAAAACCCCCCCCCCAAAAAAAAAAAAAAATATATATATATATATATATAATAAGTGCAGTTTAGATAGGTAGTTCACTTGGGTTAGGTAGGTTCAGGATATACGTAGGTTAGGGTAAGTTTTAGGGTTAGATTTAGGTTTAGGGATAGCGTAAGAAAAAAAAAAAAAAACAAAAAACCCCAAACCCCCCCCAAAAAAAAAAAAATATATATATATATATAATAAGTGCAGTTTAGATAGGTAGTTCACTTGGGTTAGGTAGGTTCAGGATATACGTAGGCTAGGGTAAGTTTTAGGGTTAGATTTAGGTTTAGGGATAGCGTAAGAAAATAAAAAAAAAAAAGTTTTTTTAGTGAGCAAAATGCAGCGCAGGTACAGCGTTGAAGAGGCATATGCCTTTTTGGCGTCTGACTCTGAGGCAACAGACACTGCGTCAGATTTTGACATAGCGCAGTTTTCAGAAAGTGAGAGCAGCTCTAGTGATGACGCTGGGCCTTCTGTCAAGAAAAGACGCACTGCCCCAAGAGCTGCTCTGGCAACTGCCCCAGAACCTGCCAAAAGAACTGCCCAAAGACCTACCAAAATACCTACCCAAAGAAATGCCCCAAGTGCTGCCCCAAGAGCTGCCCTGGCAACTGCCCCAGCACCTGCCAAAAGATCTGCCCAAAGACCTACCAAAGAAATGCCCCAAGTGCTGCCCCAAGAGCTGCCCTGGCAACTGCCCCAGCACCTGCCAAAAGATCTGCCCAAAGACCTGCCAAAAGACCTGCCCAAAGAAATGCCCCAACACCTGCCACTCTGGATCCTAATGAATGGGTATCAGTTTATGCCTAGAAATCTCAGAATTCACAGGCAACCCAGGGATTCAAATTGATGTGGAAGGATTTACCCATGATCATTTTTTTGATTTGTTTTTGGGGGAAGACATTTTAGGTGAAATTGTTTCCCAAACCAATTTGTATGCAGCCCAGTATACTGCCGCCAACCCTAAGTGTGAAAAACGCTGTTTTTTTTTTTTTTTACTTACGTCATGGTTTACGAGGGATTGGTGGTAAAATGGCTGTGTATAAAATTGGAAAACACACCTAAAACGAGAGCCTGGGGTGTCTACTTTCCAAAAATATATACTTTTGGGGGGAAATCTTAAAAAAGAGCACTGTTACACAGCCCCAAATGAGACATGGCACCAGTAACGCAAGCTGTGAAGATTCAAAGTGTGAACCTGGAAACGCGCATGTTCTAATTTGGCCCCCGTAGCTCCCCCAAACCATGAGAAAGCTATGCATATGGGGTATTGTCGTACTCAGAAGAAGGAGCTGAACACTAATCAATTCAGTTTATAAAATCTTCACCTATTCTGTGCTTGAAATTCACATCAACATTGAAGGCAAAGTGTGAAAAATGCTGAATTTTTTTTACTTACGTCAAATTTTCACAGGATTGGTGGTAAAATGGCTGTGTATAAAATTGGAAAACACACCTAAACCGAGAGCCTGGGGTGTCTACTTTCCAAAAATATACACTTTTGGGGGGAAATCTTAAAAAAGAGCACTGTTACACAGCCCCAAATGAGACATGGCACCAGTAACGCAAGCTGTGAAGATTCAAAGTGTGAACCTGGAAACGCGCATGTTCCAATTTGGCCCCCGTAGCTCCCCCAAACCATGAGAAAGCTATGCATATGGGGTATTGCCGTACTCAGAAGAAGGAGATGAACACTAATCAATTCAGTTTATAAGATCTTCACCTATTCTGTGCTTGAAATTCACATCAACATTGAAGGCAAAGTGTGAAAAACGCTGTTTTTTTACTTACGTCAAGTTTACGAGAAAGTGGTGGTAAAATGGCTGTGTAAAAAATTTGAAAACACACCTAAAATGAAAGCTGGCGGTGTCTACATTCCAAAAATATACACTTTTGGGGGGAAATTCTAAAGTGCAGCACTGGAACATAGCCCAAAATGAGTAATGGCATCAGTTAACCAAGATGTGAAAATTCAATATTTGTTCAAAATTGGGCCCCGTAGCTCCCCCAAACCTTGAGAAACCTATGCATATGGGGTATTGCCGTACTCAGAAGAAGGAGCTGAACACTAAACAATGCACTTTTAAAAATCTTCACCTATCATGTGCTTGAAATTCACATCAACATTGAAGTGCAAGTGTGAAAAATGCTGTTTTTTTAACTTACGTCAAGATTTACGAGCAATTGGTGGTAAAATGGCTGCGTAAAAAAATTGAAAACATACATAAAATGAAAGCCTGGGGTGTCTACTTTCCAAAAATATATACTTTTGGGGGGAAATCTTAGAGTGGAGCACTGTTACACAGCCCCAAATGAGACATGGCACCAGTGATGCAAGCTGTGAAAATTCAAAGTGTGAAACTGGAAACGCGCATGTTCCAATTTGGGCCCCGTAGCTCTTCCAAACCTTGAGAAACCTATGCATATGGGGTATTGCCGTACTTAGAAGAAGGAGCTGAACACTAAACAATGCATTTTTAAAAATCTTCACCTATCATGTGCTTGAAATTCACATCAACATTGAAGTGCAAGTGTGAAAAACGCTGTTTTTTTAACTTACGTCAAGATTTACGAGCGATTGGTGGTAAAATGGCTGCGTAAAAAAATTGAAAACATACATAAAATGAAAGCCTGGGTGTCTACTTTCCAAAAATATATACTTTTGGGGGGAAATCTTAGAGTGGAGCACTGTTACACAGCCCCAAATGAGACATGGCACCAGTGATGCAAGCTGTGAAAATTCAAAGTGTGAAACTGGAAACGCGCATGTTCCAATTTGGGCCCCGTAGCTCTCCCAAACCTTGAGAAACCTATGCATATGGGGTATTGCCGTACTCAGAAGAAGGAGCTGAACACTAAACAATGCATTTTTAAAAATCTTCACCTATCATGTGCTTGATATCAACAGTAGTATTGAAATGTAAGTGTGAAAACTACAAAAAAACAATATATTACCACAATTTGGAAAAATTTTTCTGGAAAAATAGCTGCATGAAAAACTCCAAAATTCTCCTGATTATTTACCTTATGTTGTGTAGTTTTCAGAAACATATACCTTTGTGGGACATTTTTGGTTCTGGCACCGTCAGCTTAGCTATGATGCTCACATGCCAATTGTTGAAAAATCACAAGTTGGAAATAACGGCAGCCATCTTGTAATATTTACCTTGTAAATGTGAGTAAAGGACTAAAATACTAGGCATATGGGGTACTCTTATATTCAGGAGAAGCAAATGAATATATTTAGGGGTATTTTTTTTTCATTAACTAATAGTATGCAAATCCTGACAGAAAAATGTAAGCAAAATGTTGTTTTTTTTCAATTTTTTTCCTCTTTTTTTCTATTTTAATCAAATTAAACAATGAGGTATTCATATAATTGTGGTATCAAAAGAAAGCCCTACTTGTGCTTAAAAAAACAGTATATAATTTATGTGGGTGCACAAAAGGAATTAAAGAGAAAATATGGTTGAACAAAGACATAGTCAAAAAAGTCAAAATTGCTCCGGTCCTTAAGTCAAATCAAACTCAGATTTTCCCGGTCCTTAAGGGGTTAAACTTTATTTTTCTACTTTAAAGTCTATAAACAGCTACTCTGTATGTGACAGTGTCTTATGAAATATGCATAAAAATATTCCCTTGTGGTTCTAGTGTAAACATTGTATCAAGTTACTACCTACGAACGCACTTAAAAATAACGGTTTGTATATTTATGTAGTGTAACACAGATAATCACATGGCGGATGTCTGACACATACACACTATATATGAGTGTGCTATACGATCGCTGAACCACAGCTGATTTATCATGCGTGGAATTACGGGTACACTTTAGTGACTGGCAAAATGTCAACTGTATGTAAATAAACTTATTTGGCTCGACTGAGATAATGATACGTACATGGATTAATACCGTTATTGTTTCTGTAATACCACCAAAGAATATTCATATTGTTGCTTGGTCACTAAGGAGTTAATACTACATAATAAGACGAGCCTCCGCTAAGAGACCAATGAGGTTTATCTTAGGGAGGAGTGTCGGTGCAGTTGTCTTGCCTTTTATGGTTTAGTTTCCGATTTGGTAAGAGGGGCATGTCATAAGGTCCGCCCGCTAGTCGTGTACTTCCGCGTCCTGCTCTGCCGGCTTGTTGTGGAAAGCACTGTGTGCGGCAGCTGGCGAATTTGTCTGGTATTTATACAATGGTCTTAGTTAACAAAGTCCAGCAGCTTGTTCTGTTTATCTTTGTCGAAGCCGTGGCAGGTAAGAACACTTCCTTTTACCCCTTAGTGACGGCCGCACTTAACGCCCGTCTAACATTTTTTTTTTTTTTAAACAGAATCCGGAGTCCCCGAACGGCGTGCAGCCGCGCGGGGATCCGGATTTCCTGGACGTACATGTACGTCCTCTGTCACTAAGTGACACCCACAGAGGACGTACATGTACGTCCATTGTCACGAAGGTGTTAATACCACATTGTCCAGCATTTTGAATTATCCAGGGCACCTTTCTAGCTGTTTGCGGACTACATGAGCCAGAGGTGTCGCTTGGGGAAGGAGCGGGCTGGCGCCAGATGTTTATTAAGTCTCTGTTTTGTGTATTCATATGTTATGCTTTCTCCCATAGATTAACATGGGAAGATAGGAAGTTTGGTATTGACCAGATATGAGAATACGGACTATAACCTACTAGTTGAACAGCCCGTTACAGGGGCCACAGTGCCTCTGGCAGCCGGTCGCGGGGCAGTCACACGCGGTGGAGACTGCCCGCGCCTCGGCTGATACAGAGCTAGAGGAGCGCCCAGCTCTGTATCAGCCGCGGCGCGGGCAGTCTCTACTGCACATGACTGCCGCACGCCCAGCAGTGTCTACTGCGCATGTCGGGCGTTACACACAACTTGGCGAATTATTATATAGGATAGGATAGGATGTGTGTTTCAGTGTCTCCCAGGGTTAGTGCCTGACTTACATCTTAGGCACAACAGCCTCCGGCTAGACCATACCTTCTTGCGGTCACACCATTTTTTAGACTTTATTTTTTTATTCTTCACAGTACTGTGGCAATTTTCCCAGAGGTAGAGGCAAGCGTTCTTTATATACCGGGCACATAATTGCCATAGGTCCCTATCCTTGGAGAAAGGTGGAACAATTTTGGAACAAACCAACTGCACCACTGGGTACAACGTTTCAATTTTCAATGATTAAAATTGGACTCTCTACCCTGTCCATGCTGGTTGCATGTTGGAGCAATGCGATGGAAACCTGTTGCATTCATGAAGTTAATAGTTAAAATCCGCATTTATATCGGTTGGGATTTTTATTTGGCATGTTGGCTTGTCCCAGAATTGCTATAATTTTCTTTTGAACGTGGAGCCCATGGATGTATTCAATCATATTAATAGAAGATTTTTTTTTATTTTTTTTTTTGCACAAGTAGAAAAAAATAAAGCCCATTAAAAAAGTTGACTTTATTTGGTGCTACGATACAACAGATGGGGTTAAAAGGGGGTCTTACACACACTGCGAGCCTAATAGAAGACTGGGTTCAGACTCTCCCACATCATGCTTTGTACATGAACCCTACATAATAATAGAAGACTGTGTCTCATGTGCACAGATTAACCCTTTGCGTGCCAGAGAGGTACCTAACATGTTGCAGTGTGTTGGTACCTCTCTGGCACTCAAAGGGTTAATACAGCTCAGATAGCATGGACACCCTTTGGATGAGTTTAAGATCTATCAAAACATTTACACTGGATGTCTTTAGCATTCATATGGTTAAATTGAGATATTATACTGGCTCTGAAGCTCCCAACATCGACATAAAACATCTCATTCCTCACTCTGCACTTTCTCCAGTTTTTAACCCTTTAATGCCAGAGGGGTGTGCAAAGCAATGCGTTGCATACCCCTCTGGCATGCAAAAGGTTAATCCCCTCCCCCCTCCTCAGTACTAAAGAAGTGTTCAGAGGATTGCTTTGCTGTGTTTTGAAGAAATCTCTAGCATCCGAGGGGGCTGCACTGGGCAGGGACAGAAGAGTGAGTGTATATTGTATTTCTTCTGCAGGGTCTATCAGTCAGGCTACTCTGAGCATATATACAAACACAACTCATTGGATCAATTCTGCATCAAACCAGCGGGACAAGTATATACCAAATGAATTAAAGGAGGCTTTTAAATCCCAATTTAAAGTGTTAGTAATGTCCAAAAAAAAGTTTTTTTTTGCATTTAGAAGAGCTTAAAAAGCTGAGCTAAATGCAAAAAACCGTATCTCTCAAACTGCTATGGTTTAAGAGATACGGGCGTTAAAAGTTTGCTGTTTCCTACTGACAGCTGTAAAGCTGTCAGCAGGAGATTCGTGTCGGTCGACACAGAGGCGCTTAAGAAGTGCCGAGATCTCGTTACTTACACGGAATCCCTTCATTGGAATGGTCTAAACCGTGTGCCTAGTGTTCAGACACATGTTTTAGACCATTACAATGAAGGGATTCCTTGTAAGTAACGATATCCCGGCACTTCTCAAGCGCCACCGTGTCGACCGACACGAATCTCCTGCTGACAGCTTTACAGCTGTCAGTAGGAAACAGCGAACTTTAAACGCCTGTATCTCTTAAACCATAGCGGTTTGAGAGATACATTTTTTTGCATTTAGCTCAGCTTTTTAAGCTCTTCTAAATGCAAACAACTTTTTTTTTTTTTTTTGGACATTGCCAATATATCATCCGATTTAAAGTGTTAGTAATGTCCAAAAAAAAAAAAAACTTTGCCAATATATCATCCGATTTAAAGTGTTAGTAAAGTTTTTTTGTTTTTTTTTTCCCCACCTATGGTACCATCGGTTTGATCGGTGCTACTTTTTTATTTTGCGAATACATGCACGTGATTACTATACATTTGTATAGTGTTAATCTTTGGGGCACACCAACAGGTCAGCTTTTCATGATATCCCTGATTAACCCTCTGAGTGCTAGAGGGGTATCCCTTTGGACACCCTTCTGGCAGCCAAAGGGTTAATCACAGGAGAGGAATCTTTACTCAGTCATTGTGACTGAGGTTTCTCTGCTTAATGAATGAGATCCTGAAAACCTGGCATGTTGGCATGCCCTGAGGACTTGAGTTGAATATAGACCTATGCAATGATATGCAAGTTCATTGCTCAAATAAAGTTACTACGATTAACCCCTCGGTTACGAGATAGGTCTTCAATGCATTGTTTGTAGACTCTCTAAAATCCATGGAAAATATTCTGCTTGCTTCAATCTTACTTATTACTATAGATGTAGATTTTTGCATTACCTGAATGATGTGTGCACAGAGCTCTACGCAAAGTTACATTCTGCCGTATGCAGATCTGTCTATCCATCCATCCATCCTATTAAAGTGCAATATATTATATAAATGGCATTGGCATTAGCAGTAAATACATTTATATTGTACATGCCTGACTGCTTCAATTCTCATCGTTCTGCTCTTCCCTATTACAATTGCCGCCCTCATGCCACTTCCACTGCCACACGTCCTGACTGTCCAGTCAAAACCCAGCTACGCACTGACAATTCTAAGTGCTGACTGTTCGTTGCTGGATCAGTCTCTGCCCCTAGCCAGCCCACGCCGCTCTGTAGTGCACTTGCACAGTGTTGCAATGTCACATGATGCCAGGTCATGTGAAGTTGCTTCCGCCCAGCTGCAACACAGGAAAGTAAGAGAGAAGCGGCTGAGAACTGGGAAGCAGGAGCGCCTGCAGCAAAGCAAAGACTGAGTCACAGGGGTCTGGCTGGGCGGAGCAAGAGGCACAGGCACCACCAGGTTGACTGAAACTTGGTTACTGTTATCATTGCAGAGCTTACAAAGGGCGGTGAGTCATCGTCCTTTGTACCACACCAGTGCAGCAAAAAATAAATAAAAAATGTAAAAAAGATTTAAAAAAAAAAAAAAAAAAAAAGGGGGGGGAGGCGTGACTGGGCCACTGGCAGACGCCCCAGAAAATTTGGCATCCTAGGCCAGTGCCTAATCGTACTCTTGATAAATCCGGCCCTGCCCAGGAGATGAATCTGAGATTAGCCGTTGGCCAGGTGTCACATAGTGTATGTGGAGAATCTGGTGGCTGGCTACCAGTGATCAGGGGAATAAAGCTGGACAGTAATGTCCCAGAAAAAGGTGTTCTTTTTTTTGTAGAGTTTAAAAAATTATGTACCATAAATACTATCTCTCAAATCTTTATGGTTTGAGAGATATTCGCATATAAGTTCTGCGTCTCCTGATGTCAGCTGCAAACCAGACACACTTTGTAGACCGTTCCAGTGAAGTAATTCTTTTCCAATATCACTATTTCAGCTCTGCTGCAGAGCCGCCAGCTGGTCCCAGGACTGGGATCTCCTGCTGTCAGCAGAGCGCTGATATCAAGAGAGGGGGAGCGAGGGGGGGGGACACACTTTAGATGCAAATCTTTCAAACCGTAATGGTTAATACAGTTCTGTATTCCGTTATCTGCACATCCAACAAAAACCTATGTCACTTTCTCTTCCCCCCCCCCATCTTCCTGCACACAAGTGGTTGAATATGTATGATTATTACCAGATACGCAAGGCTTGTAATTCTAATAGGAGGTGGAGATTGATTATGTAACTTGGGTGGAGGAGTAATATTAATGCTTTACTATTGGACTAACGAAATATGTAATGTTGTAGTTTACTGAATATGTAATTTTTGCAATTCTTGTTTTCTGTTAAACCAATCATATTTTTGCTTGAGGGTATGGTATTTAGTATATTAACCCCTGTGGCTATGTTTTTCAGAACAGGTAATGTTTACTGTTCTACCTCTATTTGAATTAAGAAAAATTCCTGTTTACTACTTCTGCAGTATTGCTCCTTCATTGGCAGTGGGACAAGAGATTTTATCAGCAGTTTTGCTAACAGATTTTGGCATCCCAGATGGGGCTCCAATCGACACAGGGACTGTTTCTTACCTGCTGGACCAGTGACAAGGCATGTATAGGTAACCCGGCTAAAAGTGGATCCATTGTGTCCATCCCTGTGCATGCCCTTCACTGGTCTTTCAGGACCAGTTCACTCCAATCCATTGGAGTACCAAGAATCCAGGACAAGAGCTAACAGGAATCAGTCAGACTAACCATGTGTCTCATCCTTTAGGTAAGGTGTGTTGTATTTTATATACATTAATCCTTGTTTTGTGATAATTTGGTAAACCAGTTTCTCCCAGTGTGGTACTTTTGTACTTTTGGTTTCCTAGTTATAGGCCGCATCGGTTTAGAGTCCAACAAGAGAAATGGTGAACCTCCTACAGTGTATGTTGAATATGTGGCATTTAGTTACCCATGGGTCTAAGGAGTTTGACTGGCAGACTTTTGTGCTCTTATGTACTAAGGTCTGGCCAGTATGGGTGTCGGTTGGCCGCAGACAGGGAGTGTATGGAGAGAGACACAGTGGTTAATCTGAGAAAGACTGCAGTCGCTGGGTAAGTGGGATCCTACTATTGTGTATTCTGATATTTGGGTGTAGACAAATTAAAGAAAAAGAATTGTGTATTTAGAAAATGTGTAAAACCTAAGAAAAAGTTAATGTTTTTAAGCAATAAGAGTACTGAATGTAATAAGAATGTGTCTTCATCTGATTTAACCTCAAAGGCGTTCCAAGAGTTTAGAGGCAAAAGGCAGAAGAGAAACGGGTCGATGGCTAGAGGGTGTGTTACTGTCAGAGTTCTTGCGGATGGGTGTTACTAAGGCATGCTTGAAGTCGTCAGGAAAGGTGGCAAAGGAGGAGTTAAAGATTTGTAATAGGACAGGGATTAGTGTGGGGGAAAGGGGCTGGATGAGGTGAGAGGGGAGCGGATCAAGTGAATATGTAGTGGACAAAGCAGAGGATAGCAGGTTAGTCCATTCCTCCTCCGTGACTAGTGAAAGAGTCTGGAGTGCCAGGAGGGGAATGAGGGAGGCTAGGAGGAGACGTACAAGGTTGTATATTATCCCGGATGGCTTTGAAATAGTCAGCAAAGTCTTGTGGCTGTATGGAGTTTGCGGAGGAAACAGATGGAGGGCGGAAGAGGGAGTCAAAGGAAGAGAAAAGGCATTGGGGGTTGGATTTATGAGTGTTGATAAGTTGTGAAAAGTAAAGTGTTTCGGCAAGGGACAGAGAAGAGTTAAAGCAGGAACCTGTAGTGGAGAAAGTCTGCCAGAGAACCAGACTTTCTCCAGTCGTTCAGCTGAACGGGTCCAGGAGCGGAGGAAGATGGTGTCTTTATTAAGCCATGGCCGTGGGTTAGTTCTGCGAGTGGATCAGAGAGAGGCGCATGCAGGTTCAAAGAGGAGGATAGGACTGAGTTGTTTGTTTTGACAAGGCTGTTAGTGTTCGGATTAATGGGAATAGATTAAATTCCCGTAGCCAGGGAGGACTGGAGAGCCATGAGATTAAGGGATTTGAGGTTACGCGTGAAGCGGGGAGAGGAATCAGGGATTGTAGAAGGTGTATAAGTAGTGCTGAATGTTAGAAGATGGTGATTGGATAATGGGAAGGGAAGATATTAAAATCTGAGAGAGCACAGCCTCTAGTAAACACAAGGTCTAGGAAGGGACTATCCTTGTGAGTACTAGTTAGTCCAAATGCAGATGTTAAAGAGAAAACGGGATGCCCAGGAGATGGAGGGATCATCCACATGACAGTTGAAGTCTCCCAGAAGTGAAGGTGTGTCTGACAAGAGGAAGAAAGGAAGTCTGAAGGTGTGTATATGTGGAGGTAGGTGGGTGATAGATGACTGCAACTTGTAGAGAGACTGGAGCAAAGATACGGACAGCATGCGACTCAAGAGGAGAAGCAGAGTGAGCAGGGTGGTGAAATTCGTTTGTAATGACAATGTTCAGAGAGCAGCAAACCCACACCTCCCCCACGTCCAGTTGAGAGTGGAGTGTGAGTGAAGGAGAGACCACCGTAGGAGATTGCTGCCTCTAAAGCAGTGTCAGATTGAAAGAGCCAAGATTTAGTAATAGCAAGTAAATTGAGGGAGCGTGAGAGAAATAGATCATGCATAGTGTTATATTTGTTAGTAATGGAGCGAACATTCCAGAGAGCACAAGAAAAGGGAAGAAATTGAAGTTGAAGGCAGGGAATGGTGAATAGATTTGAATTGTTCCTATGCTGACTGGAGGTAGAGTGTTTGTGAATGGAGATGGGGCCAGGGTTTGGAGAGAGATCTCCAGCTGCCATTAACAGAAGGAAAGAGACAGGAGATATTTGGTTTGTGTGGGGTGGGGGAGTGCAGGAGCGGAGAAGAGTTGTGTGTAGAGGTGCATGTGGATGATAGAAGTGAAGGAGACATATAAACATGGGGTGGAGGAGATGGTGGAGGGTAGAAGGAAGCAGATATTTTACCGAGAACTGCAGCCATAGACAGAAGGAATATTAGGTGCTGTTTGTAGAGGGCATGATGTTGAAACAACAGTCAGAATGGGCCAAGAGCACCTTCTCATGATGGAGTTTGTTTTGTGAATAGAGCCCATAAGCTGGTGTTATACAAAGAATCTTGAAATTTAGGAGAATTGCAGAGCTTCCATTTAGATGTTTGCTTCAGGTATTTTGTAGCCTTGATTTGTGAGGTGTTCTTTCTCCAGTGGAGTCTGTTCTGTCTCCTGCTTAAGTGGCCAGAGGCCTTTTCTGGAAAAGGGCTACTGCAGGATCAGTAGCTAAGGAGTTAATGAGAGAAGTCATTCCAAGGTTTGGCTTACTAAGAACGATTGACTACAGACATTGTAAAGACTTGTATATTACTTTGGGAGAAGGTTGAATGGAAATATCACCAAACTGTGTACTGAACTTAAATGGACAGTTCCTCATGGCTCTCAGCAAACCTCCCTTAAAGACTCTAAAGTTGAACCCATATGAGATCCTTTTTGGTAGGCCCTGGAACAGGATTGTTCAGCATCAGGGACCTACCTTAGAGATTGGTAATCAGCAGATCAGGGGCTATGTAACTGCCCTGCAGGCAGTCTAACCTTTCTTATTCTTCACAGATTTACTGTTCAGCAACAGCCTTTGCCTTTGGCTGGTCCAGTGCATGCCTTCCAACCTGGAGTGTGGGTGTATGTAAAGACCTGGAGAACAGACTGTTTGGAACCCAATGGAAAGGTCCTTTCCAGATTCTGTTGACAAGTCACAGCGCAGTCAAGCTGCATAAAGGAAAGATCTGGGTACACCACACCAGAGTAAAAACTGCACCAGAGCCCAAGCAAGATAAAGTCCCTGCATCCTCCCAGTGCCAGCAGATGCCCAGTGGGAGGTAGCACAGAGTGAAGGCCTGAGGCTTTTTGTTCTGAAATACCAGCAAGTAGGTGTTTTGACAGGCATAATACTTCCTGACCACCTACCACTGCAGTCCAGCAAGCAGGCTTCTTGCATTGCCTGCCACAGTGAGATCATCAAGCAGGTGTTTTGTTATGCATTCCACTGCTGGAACGCATACTACAGAATGATCTCCGTGTCTGCGAAAGGGCGGGCAACCAGGGAGAACCTCTTCCTCCTGCATACCTGTTCAGGTGTAAAAGGTGAGTCTTTTCAGTTGTATAGTCTTGTTCCTCCAATATGTCTTCATCTAAGTGTCAGTGCTTCTGAGACCCCCTGTTAGTGAAGACAAAGGCTCTTCTAAAGTTAAAAGCTGCCTCTCTTGTGAGGTTAAATTGAGTTCAAGTGATTCTGGGAAACTGTGCCAAGAATGTGTTTAAAAAAAAAAAAAAAAAGCAGCAGGTCAGGATATGATCTCTCATTTTTCTGTATTATTTTTTTTTTAAATTATCATGGATGAAAGTGTCCATGCAATACATTCAAGGTCATGCAGGAAGGGAAACCAAGAAAAAGGCCACGTTACAACCCAGGTGAAGGGACTTCCTCCCAGTTGGAAGAAGAAAATGTGGAACAAAGTGTTTTTTATCCGGAGTCCGATTTCTCATCAGAAGAAGGGGAATTGACAGAGGTCACAGGGTCATTTGGCCTAGACAGAGTTGACAACTTAGTGAAAATAGTCAGAAAAATACTAGGCCTGTCAGATGTGCAACAAGAACTGGATGTGATGGATACGGCCTTTTTGGGGGAAGAAGGAAGCAGCAGTCTTTCCAATACAACAATCTGTTAGTGAATTGGTGAACTCAGAATGAAAACTTCGAGACAAACGTTTCCAGACGCTTTTCCAAGATGTATCCTTTCAGGGAAGATGACATTAAGATGTGGTTATCACCACCTAAAATTGATGCTTCTGTGGCACAACTAGCGAGATGCCCTACACTACCACTGGAAGATGGTACTTCATTACAGGACCCCGTGGAGAGGAAGCTGGAAGGGATCCTTAGATGATAGTTCATGGTCTTAGGTCAAAACCTGATAGCCACCACAAAGAGTGCTTGTTTAACCCATACCATGAGAATATGGTTAAACAATTTTGAGGAAAGGTATGAATCCAGTATATCCAGATCTAAATGTATTGAAGGAGGTTGTGGCCATGAAAGAAGCCACCAACTTCTCCTGCAATGCTTCATTTGATATTATTTGTCTTATGGCTAGATCTTCCGCTCTCTCTTTCTCAGTGGCTGCCAGGAGAGCTTTGTAGCTTAAATCATGAGTGCAGATACTCCCTCAAAAAGTAATCTGGTATCTTTACTCTTTAATGGAACTTCTCTATTCGGAACATCTGGAAGAGATTATAAAGAGCTTCAGGAGGAAAGAGTGCCTTTCTGCTGCAGGTACAAAAACAGAGCTTTTAATCTCCCAGATCTTTGAATGCCAAGATTGGCTGTTCCTCAAAGGAAGGATTCCTAAAGTTTCAGGGAAGGCCTTTCTATCAGAGGAAGCAAGGATTCTCCCATAATACTAGAGGGGGCTATAGAAAATAATTTTCCAAAGCCCCAGAATAAGAAGGAATTCCAATGAAGCTGAGCGGACCCTAACCCTAGATCAAGCAGGGGGCAGCCTGGGTCTTTTCCAGGCAGCATGGAAACATCTAGCAAACCCAGATACTGAGTACAGCAAGTCCTTGAGTTAAGGTACCCTCTAGAATTTTGCAAAGCCCCAAACGATTACTGTCATTTTGTGGGATCCAAGATTCCTTCCAACCATGTGAAGAAGACTGCCTTCATGGAATCTATTCAGAATGTATTGGAAAACAGTTACAGAACCAGTTCATTCTCTCATGCAGGGTTCTGGCATCTATTCAGTCCTATTTATAGTACCCAAGAGTTCAGGAGGATTCCAACTCCTCTAGTTCTGAAATTCCTGAATCTGCTGCTCAAGATGGAACCTACTGCTACCATCATGAAGACCATTTTTCCGGGAGCATTCATGTCCACAATAGACCTCAGACACATATCATCACGTTCCAGTCAGAGCTTCCCACAGATAGTTTCTGAGGTTTGCAATAGGAGAGAAGAATTCCTAGTTCAGATCTCTGAACTAGCCACAGCCCCCAGAGTATTTTGAAAGGTGTTGGCAGCAGCTCTTCAACCTTTAAGAAAGACTGTGATCCAAATTATTTCATACTAGTTGAACAGCCCGTTACACGGGCCACAATGCCTCAGGCAGCCGGTCGCGGTGCAGTCACACAGTGGAGACTGCCCGCGCCTCGGCTGATACAGAGCCTCTGGCAGCCGGTCGCGGGGCAGTCACACACGGTGGAGACTGCCCGCGCCTCGGCTGATACAGAGCTGGACAGTCCTTCGGAGTGCCCAGCTCTGTATCAGCCTCGGCGCGAGCAGTCTCCACTGCGTGTGACTGCCGCACGCGCAGCAGTATCTACTGCGCATGTCGGGCGTTACACACAACTTGGCGAATTATTATTTCATATTTGGACGACATGATCTTGGCAGAATCCCAGGACAAGGCAATTCTACACACCAGGATCGTCATCAACTAGGATGGCTGATAAAGGAAAGCAAGAGTCAGCTGTCTCTTTCCAAGTCAATAACATCTCTGGGGTTGCAACTGGATCCCCAGAGGGGCACAGTATATCTGATGCAGGACAGAATTATGTGGATTACAAGATGGATAGGATATTTCTGATTCTCATGGATGTGATAAGGAAGTTGAAAAGGGGAACAAGCAAGTGTTGATTTGCGCCAGATTGGCCCAGGAGACCTCGGTATTCTTTCCTGATTACCATGTCAATAGCACAACCTTGGAAACTTCCAATAACACCCAATGTGCTCACCCAGGGGCTGGTTTGTCATCCCAACCCCAGTTTCCTGCATCTAACGGCCTGGAGGTTGAGTGGTTTATGTTAAACAAAGGATTATCGGAATCAGTAGCAAATACTATAATTTTAGGACGGACAAAGTCTACATCCAAAGGATATAAAAGAGTATGGTCAACCTTTTTCCAACTGGTTTAAAGCTAATCTTCCCCAGGATTCTTCTATCAGTGTTTCTAAAATTCTAGAATTTCTGCAGGATGGCTTTCACAAAGGACTGCGACCGGCATCTATCGGTCCAGGTGTCAGGTGTCCAATATCTATCGGTCCAGGTGTCAGGTGTCCAATATCTATCGGTCCAGGTGTCAGCTTTGTCTGCTTTTTTTTTAGCTATTAAGTTGACAGAACATGATTTCATTAAAAGATATTTATGGGTGATATCTAAAATCAGACCTATTATCCATAGTATTATACCACCATGGGATTTGAATCTGGTGTTAGACTACTTATCAAAGGCCAAGGCCTTCAAACCTTTTATAGGAAATCTTTGAAGAATCTTACCTAAACCCCTTAACACCCTCGTGCCGTGCTATGACTGTCACACTGTTTTTGCGTTAAGGACCGGTGATGGTCATAGCACGTCATGTACATTTTACTTACTTAACGCTCCTCGGGGAGCACTGTAAGTATAAATAGGGAGTGAGATTGATCGCTTCAAGACTGGATCAGTCTCTCTGTCCCCAGCGCGGCATGCCGGTACACGTTACAGGTCACTTGTACCGGCGCATCAAACGTCAAAGTGGTCCTTAAAGGGATAGTAATGTTTCATAATTAAAAGCAGCTCTAATTAATCATCATAGTATTTGGACTTTGGAGAGTGTTATTTCAATTCTGTCAGAGTTGTAGTTCAAGAGTAATTCAGTGACACAGTATCCCCCTCCCGCCCCTTTTACTGATGTAACACTGCTCAGCCAGATCAGAAGGGAGGTGCCCAGGTAGACTGCAGAAAGGGACAATCTTCAATTAAAATAAGGGAAAAACCTGAAAAACTTGTCAAGGGGGGAAGGGCTTTCATTGTTCTCATAGGAAGAAGATTGTCCCCTGCTGTTATCTGTCCTTACAACCAGAATCCCCATCTGAGAAGAGATGGATTACACTAGGTAAAAGGGGCGAGAGGGGAAACTTTGCTTGTGAATATCTCTCAAACCATAAAGGTTTGAGAGATAAGACTTATCATTCTTCATATTTAATGCCTACAAAATAAAATAAAGTTAAAACGAAGTATTACTATCCGTTTAAGGGAAGGTTACTTCCCAGGACTGTGGATGTAAAGGGGTTATAGGTAGTTTTTCTTACTGCCATTACTTCGGCATGTAGGATCAATGAGTTACAAGCTCTGTCCTGTAAGAGCCCTTTCTTAGTGTTCCATCTGGATAAGGTAGTCTTGAAACCTAAACAATCTTTTTGGGGAAAAGTGATTTCAGAATTCCATCTTAACCAAGAAACTATGAGTCCTTCCTTCTGTGCTAATCCTACAGCAACCAAAGAAGTACCGTTTCATAATCTGGACTTGGTTAGAGCACTCTCCACCTACTTGAAAAGGACATAAGGATTCAGGTCATCAGAAGCCTTATGTTTATATATTTCCAGGGAAGATTAAAAGGGAATTCAGCTTCCAAAGCATCTGTCGCAAGGTGGATTACAGAATGTATCAGATTGGCATATTCGGAAGCTGGGCAGCAGGCTACCAAGAATCTCAGAGCCCATTCTGCTAGAGCCATGTCTACTTCCTGGGCTAAGAAAGCAGAGGCTTCTACTTCTGAAATATGCAAGGCAGCCACTTGGTCTTCACTGTCTACCCTTTATCAAGCATTATCACCTTGATGTATGGTCCTCTGCCATAGGTCCTGGAAGCAGAGGTGCCGACCTGAATCCGGTAGGATCCTTCCATGCTTACTGGTTTCGTGGTTATGCTGTACATTATGTATTATCCTTCTCTTTCTCCCCCCCCCCCCCCATTGGGAACTGCTTTTTAAGTCCCAATTATAATGCCGGGGAGGGACACAGAAGAAATAAATTTTTCTTACAGCTATTTGTATTTCCTCTGTGTCCCTACATGGCATACACTACCCTTCTATAACATGTATACGCCTTATATTTTACAGCTTGGCCAAAAAGGAAACTAAAGGCAGTAGCAGGATGTGCATGTTTAAAGAAGTTGAGAAGTCCTACCCAGCTGGAGGGTGGAGACAATACCCAATTATAATGCCGTGTAGGGACACAGAAGAAATACAAATAATGGTAAGAAACTTCTTCTATATTTCTGACAAATGACAGACCCACGGGTGATGCTCCATTTTGTGTGTGTGTGTGTGTGTGTGTGTGTGTGTGTGTGTGTGTGTGTGTGTGTGTGTGTGTAAAAATATATATACCATAAAATCTTGGGTATAATACACACAATTTTACTCCTCTTCACCTTATGTGAAGTGGGGGTGCGTATTATACCTGAGAGTTTTTTTTTCTTTGCCGCAATCCGATGTTAAAATAATCCTTACTTCCTGATGCTGCACTTGAATGGGTTAATCTGTATGTGAAAAAGCTCCCTCTGTCCCATCTTCCCTGTGGGCTGCATGCTTGCATTTGCCGCCTGCTTTCTTCAGTGCCTTGTCAGGGCCTTCCGCCTACAGTATTGCCCTGTGAGGACCTTGAGATCCTCACAGGGCGTTACCATTGGCTGGAGGCGGTGCGTATTATACATAGGCACTCTTGTTTTCCCCTAAAATCTTTGTTTGAAGACAAACCAATGCAGTTTAGACCCCCCCCCCCCTTGCAATTAATCTACATACAGAATTTAATCTGAAAAAAGAAAAGAGGGAGGGGATAAACAGCCAATGTTGACGCCACCTTTCTAGTTAGTTATAAGTGATTTTATGAATGATCATTTGGCCAAACTCCCAAGTATTTCCTTGTTTTTCAAGGAGAATGATAGAAAGGCGTTAATCACTCTGCCTGTAGTGTATGGGTATGACGCGACTGAATGTTGTTCGGGCTGATCGGTTCTAGTACACCAGGGCTTGACAAATTTGGTTTGACTCTAGGAGCCAGACTCTTCATCAGAGCAGAACCCTCCCTCAGGGCATAGTGGAACAAGGTGGAAGCAGACAGAGTAAAATAGTTGATGAGGCTGAAAAAAAAGACGTGTCCAAGTCCAACCCATGCCAAATCGCCCCTTTTGATCCAGAGGAAGGCAAAAAAAACAAACATTGGAGCCATTTCCAGTTGAGCCTCGAGAGAGTAAAAACTCCTTCCTGAGTCCATATGGCAGTCTGATATTTTCCTGGATCAACATCCTATCTGCTTTGAAACCAACGGTCATAATTCTCAATATTGTTCTGTGCCAGGTGGTTATACATTACTTTTTTAAAGCAGTTACAGTATCTGCAAGCAAAACATCCTGAGGCAAAGGATTCCATAACTTTACTGCCCTTATTGTAAAAAATATATGCCTCTATTTTTAGTTGAAAGCACATTTCCTCTAGTCTTAATGAATGGCCTCTAATTCTTAGCTTAACTCTTTGAGTAAATAATTGGAAAGTCCTTTGCATTGACCTTGAATATATTCGTAAATGGAAATCATACCCCTAAGACATCTCTCCTCTAATGTAAACAAACCCAGTTTGGCTAGTCTCTCCTTTTAATTCAGTTTTGTTGCACTCCTCTGTACTTTTAGTTTTTGTTGCACTCCTCTGTACTTTTAGTTTTGTTGCACTCCTCTGTACTTTTTCCAGTTCAATAATGTATTTAAGAAATGGCACCCAAAACTGTACTCCATAATATAGATGAGGCCTTACCAAGGATTTCTATAAAGGTAGAATATTTACATCCCATGCATCTATACCTCTTTTTATGCAGGATAGTACTTTATTTGCTCTTGCGGCAGCTGAGTGACTGCACACTGCTGTCAAATTTATCATCTATCCGTACTCCTAAATCTTTCTCTTATGAGGATTCTCCAAGTTTTCACATTTAGTATATGTGTAGCATGTTTGTTTCTACATCCCAAATGTATAAACTTACATTTATCTGCATTAAATGTCATCTGCTACTTTTCTGCCCATTCACTCAGTTTATCTAAATCCTGCAGCGAAAAATCATCCAGCTCTGTATGTATTTCCTTACACACTGAAAGCAGTGTCCCAATCGGCAAAGATGGGGACACTGCTTTCAATTCCCACTAGATCACCACTAATAAACAAATTTAAAAAACACTGGGTCTGGGACTGAACTCTGTGGCACCAACGTGACCAGATTCCATTTACAACAACTCTCTGCCATGTATTGTTTAACCAGTTCTCATTCCATGCACAGGAAACACTTCCCAAACTGAAGCCTTTTAACCCCTTCAGTGCCAGAGGCTCGGGCCATTTCCTGAACCCTGCAGGCCAGACACTTTTTCAACATTTTTGCTATCCTTCCGTTTAGGCTTGATTTCCTCTGGGGATTTTTAGTTACATATGGAAAACTATATATTGTTTTTTTCAGAACGAATTGAGCTTTCTTGTGATACCTTACATGAAGAGAATTTTACATCGTGCAAAAAGCTATGATGTCATAATGACAAAAAAAGTGAAAATTTACTCATTTTGCTAAAATCACATACTATGTATCAAAAATATTTACCTTGATTGAAAAAGTTTCAATTATTTGAAAAAGCCTCGAGTCCCCTGAGTAAAAAAAATACCAAATTTGTATAGTTTTACCTACGTCCATGGCTAGCGTAGAGCCCTAATCACCAGCAGCGCAAAATGACATTTTCAACTTTATAAACTAATATGTGCATTCTAGGGTTTTTGTGGTAAAACTACCCTAAAACAGTGGAATAACTATATAAAACTATATATTTCGGAAAAGTAGACAACCTGCTGCATCTAATGAGGGGTAACTTGCCTTCTTACCCCAAGCCTGGTGTGCACAAATGCCTCCAGAAGATGGCGCTAATGAAAAAAAAGGCATTTTCTTACATTTCTGCCCCTTCAAATGTACTGAAATTTGTGCAAACCATGGCATTTCCAACTGTATTCATTAGCTAGTGCTCTTAGGAGAAAAATGACACCCCACTGGAATGAGTCGACCTACCTTAGGGGTGCCAGAAGCACATCACTACACCTACCTGTTTGCTTCTTCGAAAATGGCGGCTTGTACTAAAATGTCCATAACTGTTAGAGACATGAAGGAAAGGTATAAAAGGTATACCATTTTGGAAAGTAGACATTCTCCCGCATCAATTGAGGGGTCACTTGCCTTTCTACCCCCTGGGCTGAAGTGCACAAATATTTCCAAAAGGTGGCGCTATGGGAATAAATACATGTTTTTTTACATTTCCACCACTTCAAAGATACTAAAATCTTTGAAAACCATAACATTTCCTGCTGTATTCAGTACCTGCTACCAACATGAGAAAAATGGTAGCCTATTTGTGTGGGTTAACATAGAATATGTGGGTGCTAGGAACACGTACGTAAACCTGACACTTTTGTTTTTGAAATTATCTGCTTGCACTAAAATGGTTATAACCATAATAGATATGCAGAAAAGGTAGAGAAACAATGCCATTTTGGAAAGAAAACATCCTTCCGCATCTAATGAGGGGTCACGTGCCTTCTTACCCAAAGGCTGGTATGCACAAATGCTTCCAGGAGGTGGCGCTAGTGGAAAAAAAAAGGCATTTTCTTACATTTCTGCCCCTTCAAATGTATGGAACTTTGTAAAAACCATGGAATTTTCAACTGCATTCATTAGCTAGTGCTCTTAGGAGTCAAACGACACCCCATTGATATGAGTTGACCTACCTTAGGGGGTGCTAGAAGTAGAAAACTACACCTACTACAACCTCTGATGTTTCTAACATTTTCTCAAACCTGACTTGCCTGTACGAAAATGACTATAACACCTTCAGAATTGAAGAAAAGGTAGATAAACCATACCATTTTGGAAAGAAAACAACCTGCCGCATCTAATGAGGGGTCACTTGCCTTCTTACCCCAATACTGGTGTGCATAAATGTTTCCAGAAGGAGGCGATATAGGAAAAAAATTGCATTTTTTTTTTACATTTCTGCCCCTTCAAATGTATGGAGCGCTGTGAAAACCATGGAATTTTCAACTGCATTTGTTTGCTAGTGCTCTTAGGAGTCAAATGACACCCCATTGGTATGAGTTGAACTACCTTAGGGGGTGCTAGAAGTAGAAAACTACACCTACTACAACCTCTGATGTTTCTAACATTTTCTCAAACCTGACTTGCCTGTACGAAAATGACTATAACACCTTCAGAATTGAAGAAAAGGTAAATAAACCATACCATTTTGGAAAGAAGACAACCTGCCGCATCTAATGAGGGGTCACTTGCCTTTTTACCCCTAAGTTAGTTGGCACAACTATTTCCAGAATGTGGTGCTACAGGAAAAAATAAAATTTTGTTTTACACATCAGTCACTTCAAAGATACTAAAATGGTTCAATGGCGTGGGATTTCCTAGGAGGACTTCTTGCCAGCCTAAGAAAAATGGTACCCCACTGCTGTGGGTTGACATACCAATTTACGCTACAGGAGCGTAGCTACCAGTGAAACAGAAATGGTAAAGCAAACAGTGTATGTGTGATTTTATGGCTAACAGATGAAAGAAGCTAGGGCGTCAGCCGGTGTACGTGCGGACCTGTGACTACAAGTGTAACAAAGTATGTGGGAGGGTGAGGGATTAGGCAGTGTGTGTGGGTATGAGCAGAGGAGCAAGGATGGTGGGGCAGTGTTTGATAGTGTGTATGGGAGATCTGTGACTACCAGTGTTGATAAAAAGTCCTGTGTGTGCCACAGGAAGGGGGTCGGCATTGAACTCCCCTCCTAGTGGCACACACAGGGTTAATTTGTGTTTTAATTTTTTTTTTTTATTATATACCTCATTGAGGGGCATAAGGACCCCCTGATCCCTCCCCAATGAGGTCTTAGTAAAAAAATATATATATATGTCCACAAACAGGGGACCCGGAGAGTGCCACAGGGGTCTCCAGCGCATTGCAAAGCAATGCATTGGATCCTTGTGGCACTCAGAGGGTTAATTTTTTTTTTTTAATCATTACTTGGTAATCAGAGCTTGTTGGGGGGCCATCAGGACCAATCATGATGGCCCCCCAACAATCTCTGATAACGAAGTAATGAGAAATGCCCTGTGTGTGCGCCGCAGAAGGGGGGCTGCATTGGCCCCCCTTGAGGCACACACAGGGTTAATTTTTTTTCTTTACTTTTTTTATTATGGACCTCATTGGTGGGTATCAGGACCCCTTTGATTCCCCCCAATGAGGTCTTAAAAAAAAAAAAAAAAAAAAAAAAAGAATCAAAATAAATGTCCCTGTGAGTGCCAAAGGGGTTTCCAGCGCATTGCAAAGCAATGCATTGGACCCTTCTGGCACTCAGAGGGTTAATTTTTTTTTTTATTATTACTTTGTAATCAGAGCTTGTTGGGGGGCCATCAGGACCAATCCTGATGGACCCCCAACAATCTCTAGTAACAAAGTAATTATAGAAGCCCTGTGTGTGCCACAGGAGGGGGGGGGTGCATTTGACCCCCCCTGTGGCACACACAGGGTTAAAAAAATTTTTTTTTTTTATTTTTTTTTTAATAATAGACCTCACTGAGGGGCATCAGGATCCCCCCTGATCCCCCCAATGAGGTCTTTAAAAAAAAAAAAAAAAAAAAAAAAAAAAAACCCCAAAGAAAAGACCCTGTGAGTGCTACAAGGGTCTCCAGCACATTGCAAAGCAATGTGCTGGGGACCACTGCGGCACTCACAGGGTTAGTTTTTTTTTTTTTTTTTTTCTTTTAATTTTATTTTTTATATATTCAGACCTTGTGGGGGACATCAGGACCCCTCCTGGTGTCCCCCAAGTAATTGATCTCCCAGCCGATAGGCTGGGAGACCAATTTGGCGACTGCAGGAGAGCAGAAGCTCTCCTGCCCTTCACTCCTACCACCGGTAGGAGTGAATGGGACCGGGGAAACTTCCCCAACGTCATCAGTGACATGTCACTGATGACGTTGGGAGGCTTCCCCCGGTCCCGCCCACTCCTACCCGGAAGTTCGGGTAGGAGAGACAGAAGAGGAGAAGCTGCGCTTCTCCTCTTCCTTTATTGATCTCCCAGCGCGATCGGCTGGGAGATCAATAACAGGGGAGACATGAGGAGTGATCCTCATGTCCCCCCACGATTGCCCACCTTTTTTTTTTTTAAAATGCGGCCACTGCATGCCGGTTATACCAGCTCATGCAGTGACCGCATTTTAGTGGGTACATTGTACGAGCTTGGCACAGCGGGTACAGCTGTCCAAACTCGTACAATGTACCCACTTGGCACTCAAAGGGTTAATTTATGCAGTAACCTGTTGTGAGGCACTGTGTCAAAGGCTTTTATAAAATCCAAGTCTACTACATCAACAGCAATTCCCTTGTCCAAATTATTACCCTTTTTATAAAATTCAAGCAAATTAGTTTGACATGATCTAATCTTCATAAATCCATGCTGGCTCCTTCTAATAATAATGTTGGTCTTCACATAGTGGCAGAGAGGTGATCAGTGTGTTGCTCTATAATGTGGTGGAGAAGCGTGTGTAAGTCATACGGTTAACACATTGGAGGCAGCCTTATCAAGCCAGAGCATAGGGGGACAAGAACCCCAGACAATCCTGCTTTATAGTAAACACAAAGGGCAAGGAAAATTTAAAGGGATAGTAATGTTTCATAATAAAAGCAGCTCTAATTAATCATCATAGTATTTGGACTTTGGAGAGTGTTATATCAATTCTGTCAGAGTTGTAGTTCAAGAGTAATTCAATGACAAAGTATCCCACTCCCGCCCCTTTTACTGATGTAACACTTTTCAGCCAGATCAGAAGGGAGGTGCCCAGGTAGACTGCAGAGAGGGACAATCTTCAATTAAGATAAGGGAAAAACCTGAAAAATTTGTCAAGGGGGGCAGGGTTTTCATTGTATGAAGATTGTCCCCTTCTGTTATTTGTCTGGTCTTACAACCAGATCCCCATCTGAGAAGAGATGGCTTACACTAGGTAAAAGGGGCGGGAGGGGGAAACTTTGCTTGTGAATATCTCTTAAACCATAAAGGTTTGAGAGATAAGACTTATATCATTCTTCATATATTTTTTTTAATGCCTATAAAATAAAGTTAAAACGAAGTATTACTACCCCTTTAAGCCATTAGGTGACCATTCATGTCTCTCCTCCTCCCATGATGTGAGTTCTGGTCAGTTCTCCCCCAACTCTCTCCATACCCCTTCCACCTGTATGGTCTGTGCCACAGGGCATGCTTGCATAGTATGATTAACCCTGAGGGAGCAGACATTCCTATACAACACTGTACTTGGCAGCTCTTACTTCCACTTGTAATGGGTTCAACTGAAAGTTGAGTAAGTGATGTGAGGGCTCTACATATCTCAACTGAAGGGTTAGGGATGTATTTTGTATAACATGAAGAATGCCACCTACCTAGCTTTTGGATTATGTGAGCTGGGACCTGATTTTTTTTTGAGGCTGAAGAAGCTGCTTCAATTCTAAATGAGTAACTTGATTAATGATTGGGATTGTAACCTAAACGTGAGAGGATAGTGCGGATGTAATATGTGAAGGTGGCTGTTGTGAGGGGGCCAGAATTTAGTGGGAGTAGTGGGCTGTGCATTAAATGTGTTTGGTGAAGTGAGGTGACTGAGGGCTGTGAAAAGACACCATAGGTCGTGAGTGGCAAAATACAGAGTATAGTGGCCGGAGTGTGCTTGGTTGGTTTTTGAATGAGAAATAAATAAGGTAAATAGGGCTGCAACAACTAATCGATATTATCGATAAAAATAGATTATGAGAATCGTTGTCAACGATTCTCATAATCGATTAGTTGCAGCCCCAGACTGTTTTAAAGACAATGGACCATTTAGCCCTGCTTCAGGTAAGCAGAGCCGGACCCAGTGAAGCTGCGAGATTTTTTTTTTTTTTCTTTTTTTCATTTTTTTCCAAGTCCATTACGTTGCCAGGGTCCCCCCGTGCTGCTGCCCTAAGTTTCCTGTAGTTCGCTTTGGATCGCGGCGCCTACAGCTCCCTTCATTTAGTCTATTGACTCAATGAAGGGAAGCTGTTGTGAACTGCACATGCGAGTGCTCACTGAGTTTCTGTTCTCGACGCGTAGCTGCTCCTGCTCCCCACTCCCCAATTGCCTCCTCCCAGTCCTAGCCGATGCCCTTGTTTGCTTGTTGTGGTCCGAATGGAGTGTCATCAATGTGAAGTAACGTTGTTTCATGGGCATAAGCAGCCGCACCTGCGCACTATGGAGTAGCTTGCGCGGGCTGCTGCTGGAATATAAACCTGAAACCTGTAGTGTGATGATACCATGATGTGCAGTGGAGTCACTTATTGGCGCAAGTCGCTAGGGAGGCAGCAAACAGGAGCAGAGCTGAGTACATGTATAACGAATGAGAATGAAGAGTCATTTATGTTGTGTGAGTAAATATGACTCAATTCAAATATTGCCCTATCATTGCAGATAGCATGGAAAAAAAAAAAAAGAATAAAAATGGTATACTATTTGTAAGAACCTAACTGATATTACAGTGAAGTGATGGAGGCTTTCAGCAGGCTCAGTGTGTGTGGGTGTTGCGTGCGTGTAGTGGCAGTCTATTTTGGGTGGTGTTTGTGTGTCTGTCTATTTTGGGGTGTGTGTGTGGTGGCAGTCTATTTTGGGGTGTGTGTGTGTAGTGGCAGTCCTATTTTGGGTGGTTTGTGTGGCACTGGCAGTTTATTTTGGGGTGTGTGTGTAGTGGCAGTCTATTTTGGGGTGTGTGTGTAGTGGCAGTCCTATTTTGGGTGGTTTGTGTGGCACTGGCAGTTTATTTTGGTGTGTGTGTGTAGTGGCAGTCTATTTTGGGTGGTTTGTGTGCATGTGGCAGTGTATTTTGGATGGTGTGTGTGTCTCATTAGCTTAGCTGCAGTCTGCGGATATCATCCCCCCACCTCCCATAGCTGCCCAAACGCACACATCATGGAGCTTCTCCTCCTTCCGGGATCGTGTCCCGCGATTGGAGGTTAGGCTCTTACGTGGGTGTGAGGTCTGCGTGTTTTATTGGGTGTGGTTTTCATGGGTGTGGTTTTGTGTGGGGGCAGCATTTCATCCTTGGACCCAGGCAGCACAATGTCTTGGGCCAGCCCTGACTGAGGCCTCACATTATAACCTAAAAATGGTATTTCACTGTCGTCCAATACAGGTCACTGGTACTCTGGGAGGCGATTCGCCCCTTTAATAGGCAGGAACAATTATGCAAATGATTGCAGGGGGCGGAGCCTCCCCCCCTACTTAAGCCACCTTCAGGCCAGAGCCACCAGATTGATTTGTTCCTGGGTGCTCTGCACACCAGGTAGAGAACATCTATGCATTCAGCTTAGTATTTTGTTATTTTTTATTCAAATATGGAATACCACCATTAGGAGGGTGACCATGGCTGTGAATTGCCCTCTTTAAAGTGGCTGGTGCAGCTTCCAGGGATTTTCTGTGGACCTTTATGCCCTGAAGAGGGAACAGCTTGAGTTAAGCAGCTTCCCTACTGGGGAATTTACCTCTGGTTTATTCCTTCTTCATCATGGTCACCTGAAGACTGAAGTCCTGCAGGAAAGGTGAGCCACCCATTGAGTGCTGAAGGTCCACTTGTCCCCACAGTGTCCCTTTACTGGGCTTGTATTTGGGAGTTTGCTTTGCACTCCAGCACTCATAGGGTGTTTTTATTTGCATTTCAATGATTTAATGCAGTTTCTGTGGTATTCTCTGGGTTTTGGAGCTTTGGATATTAGTTTATTTATGTGTTTAATACATGTTTGGGCACTTTTTAATGTTTTGTTAAACTTTATTAAAATTGGTGTTCCGCGCCTTTAAGCGCTTCTTTTCCCGCTCAGACGCTATGGCTCCTTTACTCTCTATGAGATTTCACAGTGTGGGACATATCTCTGGAACCGCTTGTCACAGCAACTTCAGAGAGGGCTCATTTTAATGCTAGGCTCCTGCTCTATCATCCGGTGTATGTTTCATAAGTGTGGGGTGTTCAGGGGGGCTTCGGGCACTGTTTGGGGTACTTGTATGAGGAAAACTACATTTCCCATGAGCGCCCGGTTCGCGCTCGTTTCTGATTGGCTGACCTGACGGCCGCCATTTTGTGTTGCTCTTCCTCAGCGAGTACACTACGCAGGGACCGAGCCTTCTCTCCTCTCAACAGATTAACCCTTCGCTGGCCAGATAAGTCCAAATTTAGGCATTTCTAGGGTGAAACTTTAATCTTCCACACTTTTACTGGGTGATAGGGTTTAAAGTGGGGTATATGACGCTGTGAGCATGTCTACTTCACTGGAGCTAGGGGCTAGACCCAAGTCAAAGGAGGATGGGGGGGTCTGTTCCCCCCATGGCGTTTTGCTCCTCTTGTCACTCTGGGCTACCTAGTGATTGTTTGGGGGATCTATGCCCTAACTGCACTGATCGTCAGGATAGCAACCCTGGGCTTCCCAGCCATGCTATTGAGCCATCTTGGGTAAGAGAGTTTAAAGCTGCCACTAGGGATCTCAGATCCACTCTTCAACTCTTTCCCTCTCAGGTACAGGGGGCTCTCCAGGTGTGGCAGACCCCCTCTACAATCAGGACCTCCCTGCCTAAGCCACAGGGAGCTCCTGATGTGTCTGATTCTTCTGAGGAAGAACTATTACAGGATTCTGATGCTGAGGAACGCACTGTTATTGAGTCTAACAGGTCCATTGGGGACCCTTATGAATGTGACCCTGAAGTTTCTGCTGAGGGTCTGATTAGAGCTGTGTTAACTACGCTCAACCTTCCTCTGACTCAGGAATCTACTTATGATCCTACTGACGTTTTTCAAAAGAAACCATCTAAGCCTGTTGTTTGTTTTCCAACTAACCCTACCCTTGCCCGTCTAGTCTCTGAGGTGTGGAGGAATCCTGATAGATCCTCCTCTGAATCCAAAAAGTTTGCTAAACTGTACCCCTTTCCTGAGACTGAGCTGGCAAAATGGGTTCATCCCCCCCCAAGGTGGATGCTCCTGTTTCCAGGCTATCAAAGTCTACCGCTTTGGCTGTCTCTGATGCTTCTGCCCTGCAGGATTGGACGGATAAAAAGCTAGAACTTTCTCTTAAGTCTATTTTTGCCTCCATTGGCACTGCCATGCGTCCAACCTTTGCAGTGGCGTGGGTTAATAGAGCTATTGCGGCCTGGACTGAACGACTGACTGAAGCGTCAGTGTCTGAACAGTTGCAGCTCCTTGCTAATATTACTGAAGCTCAAAATTATGTTGCTGACGCTGCCTTTGATGCTGTACGCATGATGGCGAGGGCCTCCACTACTTCTGTGGTGGCTAGACGTGCCCTTTGGCTGAAAATTTGGTCTGCTGATACAGCCTCTAAGAAAGCCTTGCTTTCCTTGCCCTTTCAGGGGAATTTGCTATTTGGGTCTGAACTCAAAGAAATGATCAGTGAGGCTACTGGCGGTAAAAGTACTCTTCTACCCTCAGTCTTTAAGAAAAAGTTTCCAGCCAAACGCAATCGGTCCTTTCGTTCCTTTCAGACTGAGACACGCTCCTCGGCCCAAACGGGTCCTCCCACTACGCGCTCCTCCTCCAAGCCCAAACAGTCCTGGAAGCCCAAAGTTGCCCCCAAGGCCAAGACCTCCAAGACTGCTTCGGCATGACTCGCCGAACCCGGGTCCGCATCCGGCTGTAGGTGGACGTCTCCACATTTTTCGCCGGACTTGGGAGGAGTCAGTGAAGGACCCATGGGTTATTCAGGTGGTATCAGAGGGATACAGGATCCCTTTCTCCTCCCTTCCTCCTTTTCGGTTCCATTTTACTCGTCCTTCTCAGGAACCTACAAAAAGACGTCTGGTCGAAGACGCTATTCAGGATCTCTTGGACAAAGAGGTCCTGGAAGTGGTTCCTCCAGGGGACACAGGTTCAGGATTTTATTCCAACCTGTTTGTGGTAGCCAAAAAGGACGGAGGGGCTCGTCCCATTTTGGATCTCAAGGATCTCAATTCCTATGTGGTGACTTCCCACTTCCGCCAGGAATCCCTGCGATCTGTGATTGCCGCTATGTCTCCGGGGGAATTTCTGGCCTCCCTGGACCTTCAGGATGCATATCTGCACATCCCTATTCATCCAGAGAGCAGGCGGTATCTCAGGATTGCCTGCCACAGGGGACACTTTCAGTTTTCAGCTCTTCCCTTTGGGCTGACTTCAGCCCCTCAAGTCTTCCAGAGGGTGTTGGGTTCCTTGATAGCCGTACTTCATCAGGATGGTGTCAGGGTGGCCCCTTACATGGATGATCTCCTCCTCAAAGCCTCCTCAGCGGAGCTTCTCCACCAGCAACTGCAGCTGTGTATACACACTCTGAACCGTCATGGATGGATCCTGACTCTGGACAAGTCGGACTTGGTCCCATCTCAGAGGCTTCTGTTCCTGGGTCTCCTGTTCGACACTCGCCAATGCATGGTGTTTCTACCGGAGGATGTGGCTCATCAGATAGCCATCCGAGTGGCGGGGATTCTGGAACTGGACATAGTTCCGGTACCGAAGTTGTCGTCCCTGGTGGGGAAGTTCATTTCCACGATCGAAGCTGTACCATTTGCCATGGCCCACTCCAGGGAACTTCAGAGATTTGTGATCCAGAAGTGCAAGAATCATCCAGATCGTCAGCATCTGTCAGTCTCTCTACCTCCTCGTGTCGAGTCGAGTCTGCACTGGTGGTTGGATCTCTCATCTCCTGAAAGGGAGATCCTTTCAAGTTCCTCGTTGGACCACGATCACGACGGATGCCAGCCTTCGGGGCTGGGGTGTTGTGTTGGGTCGTTTCAGTGCTCAGGGGAAATGGGGTCTGGAGGAATCTCTTCTCTCCATCAATGTTCTGGAATTGCGTGCCGTCCGGCTTGCCCTGAGACACTGGGAATCTCAACTGACCGGTTGTCCGATCAGAGTGGAGTCCGACAACGCCACTGCGGTGGCTTACATCAACAGGCAAGGCGGCACAAGAAGCGGCACCGCCTGGTTGGAGGTCAAGGATATTTTGTCTTGGGCAGAAGATCACGTGCCTGTCATCTCTGCAGTTCACATTCCAGGCGTAGACAACGTCATGGCGGACTTTCTCAGTCGTCATACCGTCGACTGCGGAGAATGGGCTCTTCATCCAGAGGTGTTTCACTTGCTCACCCAGAGGTGGGGGATGCCTGTGGTGGACCTGATGGCTTCCAGACACAACAGGAAGGTTCCGGTGTTTTGCTCCCGGTGGAAGGACTCCCTTGCTCTGGCAGTGGATGCCTTGTCGATCCCTTGGGATTTTTCCCTGGCTTACATCTTTCCTCCTCTTCCTCTATTGATCAGAGTCATCCAGAAGTTGAAGCAGGAGTGTTGTCCTGTCATCCTGATCGCTCCAAACTGGCCTCGCCAGTCCTGGTATCCGGAGTTGATGGCCATGTCAGTGGCGGATCCGTTCCCACTTCCTGCCCGTCCGGACCTACTTCTTCAGGGATATCTGTGGAAGGAGGATGTTCACACTCTCCATTTGATGGCGTGGCGGTTGAATCCTCGATTCTAGCAAAGAGAGGATTTTCTCCTTCTGTGGTGTCGACTATGCTCAGTGCTCACAAGCCTGTGTCCTCCAGGATCTATCATCGCATATGGTCAACCTTTGTTGCATGGTGCACTGATAAGAATTTCTCCCTTGATTTTCATCTTCCCACTGTCCTGGCCTTCTTGCAGGACGGTGTTGATAAGGGGCTCAGTCTGAGTTCCCTCAAAGTTCAGACCTCTGCCTTGTCTGTGTTTTTCCAGGAGCGGATTGCTATCCTTCCTGATGTCAAAGTTTTCTTCCAAGGCGTGACTCATGTTCGGCCTGCCTTCAAGAGTCCCACTCCCCAGTGGGATCTCAATTTGGTGCTGGGAATTCTCCAGCGACCCCCGTTTGAATCCTTGGCTTCCATTCCATTACGTCTCTTGACTTGGAAAATGGCCTTTCTCTTGGCTATTGTTTCAGTTCGCCGGGTAGCAGAGTTACAAGCTCTGTCTTGTCAACCTCCTTACCTGGTGTTCCACAAGGATAAGGCTGTGCTTCGCACTACCAAGGAATTCTTACCCAAGGTTGTGTCCGAGTTTCACATCAATCAGGAGATTGTGGTTCCCTCTTTCTGCCCTAATCCTTCATCTGACAAGGAAAGAGATCTCCATTTGTTGGATGTGGTGCGTTGCCTCAAGTTTTATGTTCATCGCACCGAGTCTATCAGGAAGTCTGACGCTCTGTTCGTCATTCCTGAGGGGCCTAGGGCAGGGAGACCGGCTTCCAAAGTTACTATTGCCTCTTGGATTAAGGCTACCATTTGTGAAGCCTATAAGTTACGGAATAAGCATGTTCCCTTCCGGGTGACTGCCCATTCCACCAGATCTATTGGGGCCTCTTGGGCCTACAAGAATCAGGCATCTGCTGATCAACTGTGCAGAGCGGCCACTTGGTCCTCTGTGCACACATTTTCAAAGCACTATCGAGATGTACTGGCTTCGGCTGATGCCAGTTTTGGGAGGAAGGTCCTGGAGGCAGTTTTGCCTGTTTAGGTCTTCCGCTCTGTGATCCTTAGTGCTTCTTTCCTGTTGAGCCCGGTTGGCTCTAGTTCAGTGTGCTGTGTTAGTTCAGGGGTTATTTTTCCCCTGGTTGGTGTCCGTTGACACTTACAGTTTGGGCTATGTAATTAACTGGTTCATAGCAGTTCTAGTGACTTGGGCCTTGCGCCTGGTCCTTGCGTTACTTCCCGCCTCTGGGTCAGCTCAATGTTTGTACATCCCAGAGTACCAGTGACCTGTATTGGACGACAGTGAAAATAGGATTTTAGTCTTACCTGTTAAATCCTTTTCACTTAGTCCATACAGGTCACTGGTCTCCCACCCTGTCAAGGGACCAGACTTGGCTCTCCTGTGGCATTCAGTGGGAGACCTTTGGGGCATGCTCACAGGAGTCTTTCTTCTTGCTTACCTAGGGTCAGTTTTAGTGTCTCAAATCAATCTAGTGGCTCTGGCCTGAAGGTGGCTTAAGTAGGAGGGGAGGCTCCGCCCCTGCAATCATTTGCATAATTGTTCCTGCCTATTAAAGGGGCGAATCGCCTCCCAGAGTACCAGTGACCTGTATGGACTAAGTGAAAAGGATTTAACAGGTAAGACTAAAATCCTATTCAATTTTTTTCTATTTTTATCCGATTAATCAAAATTATTCGGCCAACTAATCGATTATGAAAATAATCGTTAGTTGCAGCCCTAAAGGTAAAGTGATCAGCATGAAGGTCAAGTTGCTGTTTGTGTACATATTCGTTACACCTGATGCGGCAAGTAAACTCTCCAGGATGAAGAGAGCCAAAAAAGGCTAGGCATACTGCGGCCAAAATCACTATATTGGCATCTTTTTGGAATGGGTTGCTGAGAAGGAACCTGTACATACGCTTAAACAAGTGACCAGCGATGGGCAGTCGGGTGTGAGAATAATGGCTGTGAGTATTTGAAATACCTCTAAGGAGCAGCTTAATACTATATATTGTCAGAATGGCTGGTTTATTAGGGTACATGAGAGCATAGTGATGTATTCTTGCAAGTTATACTTTTATGGTAGGAACTGGAAGTTTAAGTATGACACAATGTAGTCAAGGCTATTAAGCTGGCTCAATGGTTTGTTTTGAGTAAGATAGGAAAAGTTGGAATGTACGCCATGCTCTGTCATAGGATTTCCTTGTGTTGGGGGCTAGGGCTTGTTGATTAATTGCAGCTTCAGATAATGGTTCATGGCATAGTTTGGCTCCTGGTACACTGAAGAATGAGATGGTTGACTGGCTGCTGCTGGGTGGTGTCTGAAGTATTCCTGAAACTGAAAACGTGAGTGCATCAGCTGCCTGTGGTGTGTTTTTTTTTTTTTTTTTTTTTTTTTTTTTTAACCTGGGATAAATGAACTGGTTATAGAAAATTTGTAATATAAAGAGAGCCATATGAGTTTGTGTAAAAATAACATAATCTGGGGTGAGGGGGATCTGCCTTTGGAAATAAGCATAGCAGTGGCTTGGTTGTCCGTGTGGAAGGTGACTGTTTGTTTTTCCTGACCACTGGTGTGCCCATAGGGCGGAAGCTGCTGTAATGGGGTACATTTCAAATAGCGTTGATGTAGATAAAACATTTTTTGCAATCTTTTTTTTTTTTTTTTTATTATATTATATTAGTGCATACAAACACATACCAAATTTTTACATTAATAAAAGATAAATATACATTTATAGATATACTTTCCTAAAATCACCATCCAATCTCCACATCACTAACAATCCTGACGTATACACATAACCATACAAAAAGCACGGATCTTATTGGACAGTTCCCATATGGGTAACTACTTCAACCGCTCCCAGAGGGACCAGATTGACTCGTATAATTCAACACTTGAATAAAGTGAATAGAAATAATTTTCCATCTGACCTTGATGTGATATCTGCCTTACTATTTCTTCCCATGAAGGGGGATCACGTTTCCTCCATGCCCTCGCTATACAAATCTTAACTGCCATCAAAATATTAATTACCAGACATATCTGAGCCCTATTACCCATCGGCATCTCGAAGTGAAATAGAAAAGTCTGAGGGGCTAAAATCTCATCCTTCCCAAACAATTTACTCAAAATCTCAGAAATCCTCCTACGCAATGGAATTAGCTCCCTACATTCCCACCATATATGGTACATCGTTCCCTCGTCCCTTTCACATCTCCAACACTTACTTGAGATCGACCCCTTAAACAAACTAATCCGAGAGGGAACCATGTACCATCTATGCAACAATTTAAAGAAAACCTCCTGAATATTTATGGAATGTACAACCTTCTTAACCTTCCTCCACGACCCCATCCACATCTCTATAGGAAATGACTTCCCAATATCACGCTCCCATTTCTGCATTGCCACTGTAACTTCTGCTTGATTAAAATTAATAACCAAACTCATAATCCTCGAAATTATTCTAGTGGAAAAAACCTTTACAAATAAATTCATCCATTTGAGATACAGGAGCAACTGGATTCCCACGTAAAAACTCTCTAACCCTACTAAACGTGAGAAAATCCTGTTTCAATTGAGGAAATCTTCCCTGAAACACCTGAAAGGATATTAAGGAATCTCCCTCTAAGATATCTGCTAAAGACTTTATCCCATATTTCCTCCAATGTACCAAATAATCATCCTGAGCATAAAACTGTAAAACTTCAATTGGAGTAAGAGAAGAGACACTATCTACACCCCCCAGTTTTTTCCTCATGATTTCCATTGATTTAATTATATTGGATACTATTACATGGTTTATACCCAAAGTCCTTATAACCCGTGGTTTAACCCAAAACAAATGAAACGGATTCCGAGAACCAACAGGTATAAGCTCGAGATTGGACCAGGATAAACCTAAAAGACTGGTCTTATTCCAAGCCAAGAAATGAGAGAACATTACCACTTCATGATAGAGCATTGTGTCCGGCATACCCAGACCTGCCCTTTTCTCCGGCCTCAACAACAAAGAATTAGCAAATCTAGATTTCCTGGAACGCCAGACATACTCCCTTATTAATTTCCGTAAACGCTTTAAAATCAAAAGGGGGACCCGTATAGGAATACAACGGAACAGATATAATATCTTTGGGAGTAAATATGCCTTAACAACATTAACACGTCCTAACAAAGACAATTCAATACCCCTCCAACTAACGACCTTCCCTGCTATATCCTCAATCAAGACTGAATAATTTTGCCTAACAATATCTCCAATATCCTCTCTCAATTTAATACCCAAATAATCCATTTCTCTTGACTTCCAATTAAAGTCAAATCTCACTATAAGCATCTCAAGGTCTACCTCCTGCATATTAATTCCAAACGACTGAGATTTGTTTAAGTTTAATTTATAGTTTGAATATATACCATACATTTCAATCAATTCTAACACCCCAGATAAAGACTCCGTTGGGGAAGTCAATGACAGAAGTACATCGTCAGCAAATAAAGTAATTTTGTATTCCCTATCCTCACACGTAATACCTTTTATAGATGCCGAATTCCTTACTAATGCTGCTAAAGGCTCAATAGTCAAGACATATAGCATAGGAGCTAAAGGACATCCCTGTCTTGTTCCATTATATATTCCAAAATACCCCGAATTCAAAGCCTGACCTACCACTTTAGCTGTTGGATCTTTATATAAGGCCATTGTACTGTGTTTAAACCTACCATCAAAACCAAACGCATCCATCGTAGCGGAAAGAAAATCCCAACTAACCCTATCAAAAGCCTTCTCGGCATCTAACGCCAAGAAGACTGTAGGGACTTCCTTATGACTATTATACAAAATCAAGTTGAGTACTCTCCGTATATTCCCTTCTACTGATCTTCCACCAATGAACCCTGCTTGATCGATATGTATTAAATCATTCAATACTCCTTTCATTCTTTCTGCCAAAATTTTGGAGTAAAACTTAACATCCTGATTTATAAGTGATATTGGTCTATAATTTTCCCTGTATTGAGGATCCTTACCCTTCTTTAAAATAGGACAAATATTTACTTGAAGCATCTCCTGCGGAAAAAAGCCTCCCGTGGCCACCTCATTAAACACTCTAAGCAATAATTGGGAAGCTAACGGATCCAGAACCTGATAAAAAATGGTATATCCGTCTGGACCCGGAGCCTTTCCCCTTCCCGCCATCTTTATCACATCCCTAACTTCTTGTTCCAAAAAGGGCCGGTTCAGATATTCTATCTGATCCTATGAAAGCCTAGGAAGATTGAGTTTCTCAAAAAATTCCTTCATCTGCTGACTTGAGATCTTACCAGACCCCACATTATATAAGGTGCCATAATACTCCATGAAAGCTTTACCAATCTGTGCTGGATCTAAACACGTTTTATTCCCCACCACTAACTTCTTTATCCTTGTTTTCTCATTCCTAGCTTTTAATTTATTCGTCAGGGCTTTCCCTACTCTATTACCAGTATAATACCATGTTTGTTTAAACCTAAGTATATTCCTCCTAACTCTTTCATCCAAAACTAATTTTATCCTTTCTTGAAGTTCTTTTATCTGCCTTCCATAGCTCTCCACTGGATTACACTTGTTAACTGACTTTATCTTAGCCAATTCTATATATAATTCTGCCAAAGACTTCCCCATCCTTTTCCTCCTCCGAGCTCGTTTCTCAATCAGATAACCTCTAATTACACACTTTAAGGCACACCATAGAGTAGTATCCGAAACCATACCATTATCGTTATATAATAAATACTTTTGAACCTTCTCCCTTAACTCCATCTTATAGCTCTCTGACATCAACTCCAACTCATCCAACCTCCAATCAGATCTCAACTTATAACAAGGATTATTTTTCAATCTATACAGAACAGGAGCATGATCCGACCAAGTTATATTTCCTATAAGAGATTCCTCACATTCACCCAAATTCGGGGCCCTCGTATAAATAGCATCAATTCTCGAATATGACTGGTGCACCTCAGAGTAGAATGTAAAGTCACGATCCCTTGGGTGTTGAGTCCTCCATATATCATAGAGCCTATATCTATTAATTAAACTCGTATATTTCTTAGCCATTTTATTAATAATCGTACTCACACTCTTACCCCTTTTAACCCTTTTGTCCAACTTTACCTCCATCACACAATTAACATCTCCTCCCACTAGCAAAATACCACTTGAAATTCTATCCACTTCATCCATAATCGAGTCAAAAAATACAACTGGCTGATCATTGGGGGCATATAGATTAACCAGGGTGTATCTCACATCATTTAGATTGCAAACCAAAATAATATATCTCCCATTCTCATCCACCTCCTGATAAATATATTCATATTTCAACGCTTTTGAGACTAGAATCGCCACCCCTCTTTTCTTCCTATCGCTTAAAGATGAGACACCCACCACTTGGAATCTACGATACCGCCAATAATCCCTTCCCCCCTGGTCCCAGTGGGTTTCTTGTATAAAGCAAAGGTCGACTCTCTCTCTTACCAAAGTATCATATAAATATGCCCTCTTTTGTGGAGAGTTCAGCCCTTGCACATTCAAAGTAATCATATTAATTGTCATTTATAAAGAAGCAGGCACCCATACTGTCCAAATATACTCTCGCAACAAGTAGCCATTACAATTCCGTGCTTCCCATACACACTTCCAACATACTTCCCAATCTTACCCACACATTGATGCTTAAACTTCAGCATCACTGTCCAGAAACAATTAAGAATCCGAACATAACATGAGCCATTGTGAACATGGGAGCGTACTTTACTCTAACCCCTTACAGCTATCCTTACCGAGGTACTCTTCCACCTTTGTGGGAACACCCAGAGGGAAAAAAAAAAAAAAAAAAAAAATTCTCTTTTCCCTTTTTTTTTTTTTTTTTTTTTTAACTCTAACTCTCCAATAAATATCTAGTGTATAGCCAAATCCACACTCACTTATACCAATAAATCATATAACCACATCCTCTATTACAGAGCATTCAGCTCACACCCATTTAAAGTGTCCATATTAATCATTAATTGTGAGGAGGACTATCCATACTTTCTCTAAAAACCATTTACCTTATATATCCATTAATTTACATCCCATATTGGTTACATCATATCATAATAACATTCCTAATCCAAAATATCTATTCCCCCAAAATTACTATAATAAACACCCAAAGTGCCTAAACCTACCTACAAATCTCTAATAAATCCTTAGGGACTACATCCCCACACTTATGATAATTAGACCTTATTAACCACCATTTAACTATCGCCAAACCCTATCCACCCTCCCCCTAACCCACCCTTACATCCTCAATCCCCTTAACCAGAAACACATTGCCTTATCAACCCTAACCTCTGGGTTGATAAGGCAATGTGTTTCTGGTTAAGGGGATAAAAAAAATAAATATTATATTCAGATCTAACTGTACCAATTTCTCCTTAGCCATTTCCCAATTTAAAACAATTGTTTCCCCTCATACATCACTATCAATTTTGCCGGAAGGACCCATCTATAAGGGATCTTATTCTCCCTCAAACAATTAGTTACACCGCTAAACTTTTTCTGCTCAATTCTAGTAGCCATAGATAAATCAGGTAGGAGACTGATCTGTTTAAATCTATCACCCCCTGATTTCAATCTATGCTCTTTCACAAATAGATCCTTCACATGTAAGTTATTAAAACGAACAATTATGTCCCTTGGTTTGTCCTTCAGATCTTCTCTCTGAGGTTTGGCGATTCTATGGATTCCTTCAAATGGATAATTGCCAATCCTATCTACACTCAAATAATCAAGCATTTCCATACAATAGTTCACTAAATTATCTTTGGCAATTTCCTCCGGAACCCCCCCTAATCCTCAGGTTCCTTCGCCTTGATCGATCCTCTAAGTCCGCCAACTTTAAATTGGTTTTATATAGATCCTCAACAAACTTCAGTTTGCTTTGCTGTAATGATTCCATTTCCTTCTTTATCTCTACAATCTCCATCTTCTGAGCAGACACACATTCATAAATATGATTAACGTCTTGTTTTAACTCCTTAACCGTCAATTGCAGATCCGCCTTAATCCTCAAGTAAAACCCTTCCAGCTCCTGAGAGAGAATTCCCTTCGTCACTTGATCGCTTGACTCAGATTTCTCCAGGGGATCACCCCTATTCTGATCACTTACTGGGCTCACTCCCTTCTCCATAGAGCCCAGCAAAGATTTCCGACCACTGTTTTCTACAGGCGAGGAATAATAGGCATTTATTGCCCTAACTTGAGGGTTCCTTTCTTGATTTTTGTCCTTGTCCTTCTTTGGACCCATTGTAACATAACAACAAACCCTTACTGTATTACAAGGGCTTGTAACCTCCCAATCATAGCCAAGGAGGAATAATTCAGAGCTGGATTTTTCCTTTACTTTTCCTTTTCTCCACTATTGTTTCCTAGTATCACACCCTGATGGGGATTCAAAAATCATACAAAAAGTCCGGCTCTGACCACTCGTCAACTAAATTATTAAACAAATATGCAGCAAGGATTAAGGTGGTCTCTATGCTTCAATTCCTAATAAATTCCCAGTACATTCACCATTAGTCCAGGTGCCATTTATCCAGAAAGGTCCTTAACTCAGCACATAACATTAATGCAGTACCGACTCCAACACACAGTAATTATACAGGGTGTTCTTTACTCACGATTTCCCTGGAGGACTTAAACAGGAGCAGGATTACAGCATCGAAATAGTTTCATCACCCTTCTTTATCCTGGATTGTCACCACTCGCCTCCTGACTTCACCTCCTTAAAATCCAAATCAGCGGTCAATCGCCTCAGATATGCCACAAAAGAACAAACCCCTGGTGCGCAATTCCCCAGTCGGCACGCCTGCTGCTGGTTACCACCACAAACGGACCCTTCAACCACCATCCGCTGCCCAAATCACGAGCGGTCAGCAACGCAGCTCTGTCAACGGCTTCCTCCGCCCGCTCTCCATCTTCACGCCGGCTCTCACCTCACACGTCTGAGCGTCCTACGTCATGACGCTCTCATACTTAACTTTTTAAACAAATCAAGCAGGAATGACATTTTTGCAATTTTAAATCCTCTTGAGGCCATGGTTCAGCGAACCATTGCGAGCTGCAAATAGCCACAAAGCCTTTGCCTGTGGCCGCCTCTGTGTAAACTGCAGGGCTATTGGCACTTGGTGATGGCAGAAAAATGGAATGTCCATTCCAGTTCTTTAGGAAATTTGCCCATATTCAGAGGTCAGCTAGGGCTGAATCGTTTAGTATAATGCTAGAGGAGGCCTGTGGTGCTTAGGGTACTAAGGCAAGAAGGTGTGAAATGAATGGCTGCCCTTGTGGGATAACTCTCATTACAAAGCTTAGATGACCTATCAATGATTGTAATTCTGGTTTAGTAACACAGGAGAGCACTAATGCATTTATTATGTCTAATTTCTGCTGAGGAATTCGGGTTTCTAAAAGAGTGGTGTCTATGATAATTCCTAAAACTCAATAACTTTAGATGGGCCAGGATATTAAGGGAGTTGAATAAATCTATACGTTTCCTGAGACTGGAGGGGAGGAAGAGGAATGATCTATTAGAAGAAAATTAGATGAGTGTATCTGCAAATTCATCAAATATCTTTGGACTGCTTTTAGAACCAAAAGTAACTTTTGTGGAAAAATAAAATTGACCTAACCATTTGATACCTTGAAGGTGCTAGAGAGAAGGTTGCACAAGAAGGAGTTTGAAGGCATCTTTCATGTCAGCTTTTGAGAGCCAACAGTCTGGGAGAGCTTGTTTTATAAGGGTAATTGCATGATCAATGCTAGCATACTGTAACGAGTATGATTCTGAGGGGATGAGCGAGTTTATATTGGGAATCGGTGTGGAGTGGGGGGTGGAAATGTCAGTGATGAATCGTTTCTTTTTTCTAAATTTGTGAGAAGCTATTCCAAGGGGGGTTTATTCGCCAAATAGGGAACGGAGGAGAAGGGAGTGGGCCAACCCGGAAGCCCTTTTCAGCTTATAAAGCTAATAGTGAGGAGAATATGGCAGGTTCTGCTAACGCTGAGGATAAGCTAGGACATTCGAGTAATAGTGCTGGATTTGCTAAAATACCAGTTCGAAAGCCTTCTGTTAGGCCGGTAATAATATATTGAGTTTGGGATGAGTCAGGGTGGTTAGAAAGCAAAGACTGCAAGAAGTCTAAATAGATTCCTCCTTGATTTTTATTCATAGTGTTATAATGAGGACAAATCACTCTGGAGTGCACTTTGTGGCAGTGTGAACATGTGTGCTGAAGCAGACATCCACTGAAGAAATACTCCATAGAGTTAAAACTATTACATATCGGGGTGTTTCCTGTATAGTGGATTTTCCTGCTAAGCAGGAACTGATGGGCCTGCTAACTGTTCCAGATGAGGTGACATAGGAGCTGGTGATGCTGTCTGATAAGGGCCTAATGGAGCTGAGGGAAAAAGGTTAGTAGAGTGGTAGGACGATTGGCAGTGAAGGCAAAGGTCTTGGGTCCTTTGCTTTAAGGGTCACCTATATGTCTCCGCAGTTTATGGAATTAATCTTTGAAAGATCACGAGATGCTATCATCAGGGTGACAAGATTAACCTTCTTCCCCTCTGTCGCTTCAAACATGGGGGGGGTTCCATTTGAGCTGGGGAGATTTGAGGGGAGGAGACCTGACAAGTACCTGTAAGCAGAGGTTCAGCTGAGGTGGGTAATGGTGGTTGAGCATGGACTGCGTGCTCCAGTGAATATACTCTATTTTGTATATCCGCTACAGCTTATCCTAGCTCCGGTAGGGGGTTGGTTATATGGGCAAATTGATTAGCTGTAAATTGTGTGTGTGGGGGGGGGGGACAACGGACTGGGGAGGAGGAGATTGGCTGGAGGAGGTGTTGCGAATAGAAGCATGAACAGTTCGGCCTTTGTAGCTGATGGCCGGAATGGAATGCGAAGCCTCGTAAGTTCAGCCATCAATTTGCCCACAGTCCATCCATGGAGTGTTGTGCTTTTGGGTTTAGGGTAGGCATCTCCGTGTGTGTGATTCAGAATCCGAAGGTGCTTGGATGTCTGGATTCTCTATTTGAGCTAGATTTAAGGAAAAGAAAGGAGCGGAAGAAAATAGAAAAGCAATTTTGTTATAGCATAGGTTCCATTATGGATATGTATATTTAGATGACAGCTTATCTGAGGAGAGAAAGCAGATTATTTAGTTAACTGCGCTTTTGCCTCTACCGAGAGGACAAGGTATCCATCTGGGTAACCCTCAGCCTCTATAAAGAGGCAAGGTAACTACAATTGTGGAACTCTTGACCTCTCTGTGGAGGCAAGGTATTTAAACTGGGGACCCCTCCTCTGCTTCCATGAAGAGGTATTGTCACAAGCGAAGGCTACAGGCCCTGCTGAGACAGGGGGAGAGTGTGGGAGTGAAAGAGTTAACAATACCAGACCCCTGGTTACCTGTTACTATTCCTAGCAACCACCACATTAACCCCTGGAATCCCTCCTAAACTGTCTCCTCGGTACTACAATTTGCTGCCACCACCAAGACTTTTTATATCTGGGCGTCTTAGGTTACCCCCAAACACAGCAGAATTACAGTATAAAATCACCTTAATAATCAGACATCTAGAATTAACCCTTTAGTAGCGTGTTCTAACTGATCCTCCTTCAGAGTAGTGAGTTCATATTAGAGAACAGAGACAAGAGATGATTAATTGAACATTTAATCTGAAAAAAGGCTTCACAGTGCTGGTTACATAAATGCAGAAATGAAGGACATACACAAATAAAGATTACACATAAACAAAACAGTCCATAAAATAAAATGGGAGAAACACAAGAAATCCTTAAATACAATTACCGGTATTTTAAGAGTCTGTCACGGTTTTGTAAAAACACTCAGACAGGTAAGGTAAAAAAAAACTTTATTGAAAATAAATAACAAGCAATCACCCTTCTCAGGTCCAGATGGTACTTGGTACTTCCCAAATCTGATGCAGGTCAGGATGATCGGAAAGAACAGTGAGCAAATAACAGTAGGACGCTGCTGGCTTGATCTGTGGACAGGTTACAGGAACAAGGAAAACCACAACAGCACCACACCGCGACAAGGTTCAAATATAGCGATGGGTAACTGCAGGGCAACTCCCTAGGAGGCTAGGGATAGCGGAGGTAACACAGACAGGACACTGGCAGTGACCAGATCCCCAGATTGCTAGGGTTAGTGGAGACAGCACAAACAGGACACTAGCAGTGATCAAATCCCTAGAACATTAGTGTTAGCGGAGGCAGCACAGACAGGACACTGGCAGTGACCAAATCCCTAGAACACTAGGGATAGCAGAGGCAGCTCACAGATACTGACAAATTACCAGACTACTCGCAGCACAGTCCCCAGATGACTTCGGGGATTGACAGGCCAGGCAGACGCTGTAGCGGTATTCTGAAAGTGAGAGTAGGTGGAACGGAACACAGGATATGTAACCTGATAGGTCTGAAGCCAGAACTACCAAATCAGTACTCACAGAGGTAATAGCCAGTCCTAGTCCGTAACGGAATCGGATACTCAGCCAAGCCAGGTCGGTACACACAGAGGTAGCAGTCAGTCCTAGTCCGTAACGGGATCAGATACTCAGCCAAACCAGGTCGGTACACACGGAAGTAGTCAGCCACTCCTAGTCAGCAACATAATCGGAACACAGGAGCGTCAGGTGTCATACAGAGTTCCATCAGCCATCTCACGAGCCGTGGGCTCGCGCATGCGAGCTCGAGTTTCACCAGTCGCTTCCAGGTTTCAGCGTTGCGGGAAGGCCTGACGTCATTCACACGTCAGCCTATAAGACGCTGGGAGCCCTGATCCTCGGTGCTCAGTTATTGAGTTCCCTTGTGTCTTATGTCTCTGGGTTTTCGTGTCTTTAGTCTGGTCCTTTAGTATTACTGTCCCTTAGTCTTTAGCCTTGCACTTGTACCTTTTTGCCTGCCTTATTCTGGGCTGTGTATTTTTGTTTTCCCCTCATTGTTTTGTTAGCCTCAGCTCTGTTTTTCGGGGTTTTGGGGATTCTCGAGGTGCTCCCGCTTGTGTCTGTGGTTTTTTTCTTTTTTTTTTTTTTCTCTCTTTCCAGCCTAGCTGGTTCTACTCATCTTCTTCATACTATATAAATTTAGCAGGTTGCTACCCTGTGTGCTTATGTTGCGCAGAGAAGTTTTCAGGTTGCTTACATTCTTCCTTACATCAGGAAACCAGGAGTGTAGTCAGGCGAGCCGGGTCATACACGGAACAGGAACAAGCATTCGGGACAAGAACCAGATCAGTTGGTTTTTGCCCACGTGACCAACCGCATGAGAGGCATGATACGTCTCCATCAACTTGGCCTGAAATGGTTCAGCCACGAAGCACTTGCCCATGGGTTTCTCCGGAGGAGCATTGGCCTGGGATGCCAAGATCTCTTCGCCCAATGGGGATGTGATACTGGTACTTAGTGTGGCGAGGATACGATCCAGAGGTATAATAGGCACAGGCTCAGTCTCTGACTCCGGATCTGGACCAAATTGTCTGGATAAGGCGTCAGTCCTTATATTCTTGGTACCAGGTAAGTAAGAAACCATGAAATTGAAGCAAGAAAGGAATAAGGCCCATCTGGCTTGTCTGGGAGATAACCTTTTTGCCTCAAGAGAGGTAGGTAAGATTCTTATGGTCCATCAGAATCGCCGCCCTGTTGCCCTCCAGCAGATGGCGCCATTCACGTAGTGCCAAAATGATTGCCAATAATTTGTGATGTCCAATATCGTAGACACTTTGGGCCTTGGTCATCTTTTTAGAGAAAAATCCGTGAACAGGCCTCTGTGACAGCACTGCCCCTACACCTGTCTCCAAAGCGTCAACCTCCAAGGTGAATGGCAAACCGGGTATAGGATGCAACAGTACTGGTGCTGAGGAAAATGCGGATTTTAAGGATTTAGACGCCCTCTCTGCCTCTGGGGACCACATAGAAGCATTAGCTCCTTTATGTGTCATGTCTATCAGCAGTTTCAAAATCATGGAATAGTCATGAATACATTTTCTATAATAATTTGCAAAGCCCAGGGACCGCTGCAAGGGCTTAAGACCGATGGGATGCAGCCATTGCAACACAGCAGAGAGTTTAACCTTCACCATAGCAATGCCTTCTTTGGAAATTACATAGCCCGAGAATGGTACCCTGGACTTATGAAATTCGCACTTGTCCAGTTTACAGAATAATTTATTCTCTCTCAGCTTCTGCACCACTGCCGTGACATGCTTACGGTGTGTCTCCAAATTGGGAGAATAAATCAAAATGTCATCCAGGTAGACCACTACACAGGACTGTAACATGTCCCTAAGAACATTGTTAATAAACTCCTGAAATACGGCCGGGGCATTGCATAACCCAAAGGGTATCACTAAATACTTGTAGTGCCCTGTCTGAGTATTGAAAGCAGATTTACACTCATCACCCTCTTTGATCCTTATTAGGTTATATGCTGCCCTTAAATCCAACTTGGTGAAAATTAAAGCGCCCTTGAGTCGATCAAACAACTCCGTAATGAGTGGAATGGGTTAAGCGTTCTTGATTACCTTATTCAGACTCATATAGTCGATACAGGGTCTGAGTTCCCCATTTTTTCTTTTTTACAAAAAAAAAGAATCCAGCCCCGGCGGGCAAGGAAGACTTACGAATTATTCCGCGAGCCAGAGCATCAGTGATGTATTCCTCCATTGCCTGATTCTCCTCGCAGGACAATGGGTAGGTTCTGCCCTTAGGAGGCATGGAACCAGGCACAATACTAATAGCACAGTCATAGGGCCGATGTTGTGGCAAAGTGCTAGCCTCTCCCTTACTGAACACATCGCTGAATGACTGGTATTCAAGCGGTAAAGAGGGAGAGGTACACAAGATCTTGGTAGGTTGCTGTAAGCAATGTTCCGCACAAAAGTCAGACCAGGCCAGGATTTCACAAGACCTCCAATCCATTCTGGGATTATGTGTATGCAGCTATGGAAATCCCAGAATGATCGCATAGTGAGGAGACTGAATAATCTGGAACCTCAAATTCTCCGTGTGAAGCGCTCCAATACAGATCACCAATGGACAAGTCTCCTGAGTAACGTGGGGGGGGGCACCAAAGGTCTTCCGTCAATGTCCAAAGGGAATTCCATCTCCACCAATGGAATATTATGCAGGACTGCCAACTCCTTATCCATAAAATAACCGGCCGCACCGGAATAAATCAAGGCAGGAGCAGTAAAACAAGACCCTGCCCAGGATGCCATGACCTCCACCACAGGTTTACACTGTGTACCTTCTGGGCACTGATATACACCACCTAGGATATGTCCCCTACTAGAACCTAGGTGTGTTCATTTCCTGGCCGCACAGGACGTGACCGCAACAAGTGTCCAGCTTTCCCACAATACAGACACAAGCCTTGTTAGCGGCGGAAGAGCCGCTCTTCCTTAGACAAACGTGTAAAACCCAGCTGCATAGGCTCACTGCTTGTGGTACCAGGAGGTGAGGGAAGCATGGGTGGGAAACTAGGGCTGGGCAATGACCCAGTTGTAGGCCTCTGCTTATGGTCTTTATAAAGGCTCCTCTCCCTTATACGAGTATCAATCAATCGTCTTTTATTTTGTCATCGAGGCCTTGTGCGAAGGCTGCCACAAGTGCCTCATCGTTCCAACCAACCTCTGCAGCAAGCGTGCGAAATTCAATCACATAGTCTGCAACCGTACGTGTGCCCTGCTGGATTCTCATTAATCGTCTTGCTGTAGAAGTGGCACGGCCGGGAACCTCAAATACACTACGGAAGGCCCTTACAAACTCGTTAAAGTTTGTAGTAATAGGTTTGGCCGTCTCCCAGATCGGGTTAGCCCAGGCCAATGCTCTGCCTGTCAACAGGGAAATAATGAATCCCACCTTGCTTCTCTCACTCGGGGAAAGCCTGGGGTACCAGTTCCAAAAAAATTTCTAGCTGGTTCAAGAAACCATGGCATAAGGTAGGATCCCCATCATATCTCAATGGGAGAGGAGCGGTTGCGGACAATCCTCTACTTAGATTACTTGGAACCATAGCTTGTCCCATCGTGCCAAAACTGGCGTGGCCACAGATTCCTGCACAGGTTTGTCAAGGTGAGCGGTACACTCCAGAATGGTGTGCACGGCCAGCGACAACTGATCCAAGCATTGCTCATGTGAGTCCATTCTCCAATGGATATTCTGAGAGCTACCTTCACCTGTATTGTCTGAGGTCATTGGCCCTTTCGTACTGTCACGGTTTTGTAAGAACACTCAGACAGGTAAGGTAAAAAAAAACTTTATTGAAAATAAATAACAAGCAATCACCCTTCTCAGGTCCAGATGAGGTCCGTACCTTGGTACTTCCCAAATATGACGCAGGTCAGGATGGACGGAAAGAACAGTGAGCAAATAACAGTAGGACGCTGCTGGCTTGATCCGTGGACAGCTTACAGGAACAAAGAAAACCACAACCGCACCACACCGCGGCAAGGTTCAGATATAGCGATGGGTAACTGCAGGGCAACTCCCTAGAACGCTAGGGCTAGTGGAGGCAGCACAGACAGGACACTGGCAAGTGACCAAATCCCTAGAACACTAGGGATAGCAGAGGCAGCTCACAGATACTGGCAAACGGCCAGACTCCTCGCAGCACAGTCACCAGATGACTTTGGGGATTGACAGGCCAGGCAGGCGCTCTAGCGGTATTCTGAAGGTGAGAGTAGGTGGAACGGAACACAGGGTACGCACCCTGATAGGTCTGAAGCCAGAACTGCCAAATCAGTACTCACAGAGGTAATAGCCAGTCCTAGTCAGTAACGGAATTTGTAATCAGCCAAGCCAGGTCGGTACACACGGAGGTAGTCAGCCAGTCCTAGTCAGCAATTGAATCTGAACACAGGAGCGTCAGGAAACCAGGAGCATAGTCAGGCGAGCCGGGTATACACGGAACAGGAACAAGCAGTAACTCAAACGCTAGGTACGGGTACACAACGAAAGGGCGCTTAAAAGATGACAGGAGAGAGTTTAAAAAGGCTAACCCTGGGAGGAGCCAGAACGCAATAGCCAATAAGAATCGTGCAAGGGGAAACCCTGAAGTAGCAATGTCACCCTGCCGCTAGAATCACTGGCATCGTGATAGTCCTTGGGAACTTCAGATGTTATATCCTCCTTTAGTTGTTACAAAGAAATTCACTGTTTTTATCCAAAAAACCCATATTAAATAGGACTCCACAGTTGCTTCTAAGAGGCCAAACCCCCTGGGTATTACCTGGAAGAGTCAGGGGTCTGGCCTGACCATTTACAGCCCACTCAATCAGACCTGTCAGAGATGTTATTGCAGCGATCTACCTGAAATCATAAGGCTTCCCAAAACATGCAACCCACAGCACACCTCTGTAATGTTATAATAATCATATTCCTCATATCTGTGTGAATATCTGGACACCAAACATGCAGGGTCTAACTGGTTGCAAAGTGGCTGTTGTAACTCGTAGCAGGAACACCTCCCCCTGGCATGTTAGGTACCCGCCACAAGGGTGAAACCTGGGCATTCTGAATATATATTTGTATTGAACCCTTTTACACTATATATACATGCTCTCCCTATTTCATAATATTTGTGTGTCCCCTGGATGACCTCCATCAGAGCAGAGGGTCCAATATTTTTGATGACACTCTGTTCTGCTCTGGTGATGATCATTCAGTTTCCGGTGATTATCTACTCAGCTAATTTTATGGCCTAGGACTGGTGCACTTTGAATAACGTACAGGTCCACAAACAAATTATACAACCCAGAGGGCCAACTCTTACCTTGGCTTGACGGGTACGAATCTAACTGGGGAAACCTCTCTATATAGGTAAGTATCTAAACTGGGGAACCTTCGGCCTCTATGTAGAGGTATGGTATCTTGGGCTCGGGAACCTTCGGCCTCTACGTAGAAGTAAGGTATCTTGGGCTGGGGAACCTTTGGCCTCTACGTAGTTTGGGTTTAACAGCATGGGGGGGGGTGCTGATTGTGGTTGATTGTGAAGAACCTTGCATGTATTACCATTCCTTGATAAGCCCCTCTAGCAGAGATTAGCAAGAGCTGGGTTACCATAGTAGTTTGGCATTTAACAGCGAAGATTTATTATCACATATATACACCCGAGAGTTATTGAATAGTTATGAACAAAGATACCAATATTTAATATTTTTATAGACTCCAATTATATCCGTATCTTTATTGTAACTGTGAACATACTCGGCGTTATGATATAAGGCTCGTAAAGGTACGTGTATGAGGTTTTGCTCTTACAGATTCCCTCTGTTCTCTTTAGCTTTGGTATATCTAACTTGCGGTCAGATTCGGAGCAGACGAAGGCACACACAGAGGCTGCAGGGATCTGTAACTTCCTCTGTAATGATGTGCCCAGTGGGAGAGGCTGCGAACCAGTATTTATGGGCTTGCAGCCCCTCCCACAAATATAAGCTCAGCCTTTAACTTGTCCATAAAATCACACCTTTCCACCAGACCGGTTGAATAAAGGGAAAGGATGAATAATCATGCAAATCCTTTGAAGACAGAAGCTCCTAAAAAGGGGAGGAATTGTAAATGTGACAAGTCATCTTTAAAGGGATAGTAATGTTTCACAATAAAAGCCGCTCCAATTAATCTTCATAGTATTTTGGTCATGGTATCACGGTGCCCGTGCTATTCGGCGACATTCTGTCAGTCTCCACTCCTGCCTAATGCCTATTGGCTGTACTGTGATTGTCCTGCCCAGTATTGTCCTTAAATACTGGGTTCTCACACATCTCTGGTGCCCTTTCGTGGTGTTCCAGTACTAGCGCTTGTTCCTGATTCTTGTGAGCTCCCAGTGTATCGACCCGGCCTGCCTGACAACTAACTCTGCATCTCATTTCCTGCCTGTGCACTGACCCGGACTGCCTGACCATCCTGCTTCTCATCTCCTGTGTACCGACCCGGCTTGGCTGACGTTCCTTCTCCTGTGTACCAACCCGGCTTGGCTGACGTTCGTCCCCTGCCCACTCCTGTCAAAATTACACCCCCCTGCACCTCCAGGACAGGCAGTATGGAGGAGATATGAATATCTCCTCCTTACTGCCACCCTTGGGGGGGGGGGGTTGTGTGGGTGTGTGTAGCTATAATAGAGAGAGAGTCAAAAACTTTTTATTCCTCTTAAATATGTACAACTTTCACAATTGGAATCTTTGCAATGCATTGCGTACCCCTCTGGTAGTCAAAGGGTTAAAAGTTAAGCTATTGAATCTATAAAGGAAGATTTCAGGAATGGGGATTATAGTAGTATTTTGAACAAGAAGGAAGCTTTTTGGATTTTTTGTGTTGTAGATACCCTTCACCCTAGTGGATTAAATGAGAATATCTAATTGGCATTCTTTTTGTAGGATCTGTTACATATCCTCCTGAATTTTTCAGAATACATCCTTTGTATTTAAAAAAAAAAATTAAATAAATAAAAAATACAAAAAAAATCCTTCCATTTGTGGGCTCCATACAAGATATATGTAAGGGAAAATGATCAGGTAGAATAGTTTGGCTGCCGGGGCGAAGCGTGGTACACTGCTTTGCTTTGTTGCGTGCATCTTTCTTGGCATTCAGATGGTTCATGGATGTAATATGTCTATATAGGCTGAGGGTATCCTGACCTTAGGCCTTTTTGTATAAATTTTGTTTAAAATGGCAGTCAATGAAAATGGAGGTCAGTTAAGAAAGCTTTCGGGCCTTTAGGTTGTAAGTTTAAAGGGATAGTAATACTTCATTTTAACTTCATGTTTTTTTAATGCCTACAAAATAAAATAAAGAACGATATAAGTCTTATCTCTGAAACCTTTATGGTTTAAGAGATATTCACAAACAAAGTATCCCCCCCCCCCCCCCTGTTCAACCAGATCAGAAGGGAGATGCCCAGGTAGACTGCAGAGAGGGACAATCTTCAATTAAGATAATGGAAAAAGCTGAAAAACTTGTCAAGGGGGGAAGGGTTTTCATTGTTTTCATACAAAGAAAATTGTCCCCTTCTGTTATCTGTACTGTCATACAACCAGACTCACATCTGAGAAGAGATGGCTTACACTAGGTAAAAGGGGTGGGGAGGGGAACTTTGCTTGTGTATATCTCATAAACCATAAAGGTTTGAGAGATAAGACTTATATCATTCTTCATGTTTTTTTAATGCCTACAAAATAAAATAAAGTTAAAACGAAGTATTACTATCCCTTTAAGCAGAGGACCTCTAAGGTGGTAATTTATGAAATACTACCTGTGCCTCAAATTACATCGGAAACACAACAAGAGATTAGGAAGTTAATGTGTGGCAAGAGTTTTGGGTTCCTAGAGCACTGGGTGGTCTTTTCCCTTGGGGCAGTCTTTATAGGCAAGATGGATTCCACCTTAGCAGAAAGGAGGCCATGGTGCTAGAAGTTAGGATGGTTAACCAAATTAAATTGCTAAAAAAAAATACTTAACCACAACCAGTCATTATTCCTATGTAAATACAATATATATTTTTTTCTGTGCCTAACTTTAACCCTAAATCTTACCCTAACCCAAGTTAACCCTACTCCTACCTAACGACATAAACTATGTAATTATTAAATAAATTAATGTATAAAAAAAAACAAAAAGGACCCAAATTATATTACAGGAAAAAGTTACTATGCCTACAATAAAACTATATATATATATATATATATATATATATATATATATATATATATATATATAGATATATATAGATAGATAGATTTTATAATAAAAAAAAAAAAAAAAAATTGTCAAAACCTTACCTTAACCCACATATACCCTAATCATATATAATAATATATAAATTTAATTTAATATTTAAAGCGGAACTATCACACTTATATTGAGCCCCAAATCCTAATTACAATAATGATATACATACTTGTATTTTCAAGAATAATTGTGGCATTAATGAAAAATAGAACATTTTAGGCAGACGGGCAATGGCAGGGATCTTGGAACTGAACCAAAACGCAGTATAATCCTAAATATCCTAAATAATAATTTGCTAAAACATGTGTAACGCCACAATCATGCGCAGTAGAGACTGCTGTGCGTGGTGCAGTCATGCGCAGTAGAGACTGCCAGTGACAAGTCTGATACAGAGCGGGGTGCTCCGAAGGAGCTTCCCACGCTGTATCAGCTGCGGCGCAGGCAGTCTCTACTGAGCATGACTGCCTCGCGACCGGCTGCCAGTGGCACTGTGGCCCATGTAATGGGCTCTTCAACTAGTACCTATATAATAGTGTGGGTATTAAAGGGATAGTAATATTTTATAATTAAAAGCAGCTCTAATTAATCTTCATAGTATTTGGACTTTGGAGAGTGTTATTTCAATTCTGTCAGAGTTGTAGTTGAAGAGTAATTCAATGACAAAGTATCCCCCTCCCGCCCCTTTTACTGATGTAACACTGTTCAGCCAGAGCAGAAGGGAGGTGCCCAGGTAGACTGCAGAGAGGGACAATCTTCAGTTAAGATAAGGGAAAACCCTGAAAAACTTGTCAAGGGGGGCAGGGCTTTCATTGTTTTCATGCAAAGAAGATTGCCCCCTGCTGTTATCTGTCTGGTCTATGGACTGGATTCCACATCTGAGAAGAGATGACTTACACTAGGTAAAAGGGGCGGGAGGGGAAACTTTGCTTGTGAATATCTCTCAAACCATAAAGGTTTGAGAGATAAGACTTATATCGTTCATGTTTTTTTAATGCCTACAAAATAAAATAGATAAAACGAAGTATTACTATCCCTTTAAGTATGTAGATTACACTGCATATCTTTGTGCTTTTTCTGAACACGTTGGGGTGTGGACAGTTAAGTTGGAAGAATTTAACCTGGCTTCAATGTGTTTGAGATCATAACTGTTGCCTTAACAAAAGTGTATGGGTACCCCCCCCCATTAACTTGCATATTGTTTCCAAATTATTAATTTTTGTGTGGGATTGATTACGTGTTTCTAGGACTTGGTATGTTGTCATATGGATTTATTTTTTTTAATTTTGTGTATTTTATTGGTTCAGATGTTTAGATTTAACTTTCTCTGTTGTCCAGTATGACATACAGGTACCATGGGGGAGGCGACAGCTCCTCCCTGTAGGCTGGAACAATTCTAGGAGACAACGTGGGTGGAGCATCCCCTTCCTCCTTATCAGGCTATCCCACTAGCACCGCTCCAGATAGACTTGTTCCAGTAACCTGGATAGAGGCTGAGAACTTTCCTGCTTAGTTTTTAGAATTTTTTTTTTTCTTATTAGAATGTCACAATTACCCAATTAGGTGGATTACCATTCCCGGCTTCCCCTGGAGCATTGTACATCTATCAGGTACTGTTGTGGACCCTTGCAGCCCTTTGGAGAGAATCATGCAGCCCATGTTTCTCTCTCCTGACTGGGTCTCTCTGAGGCTCTTTCTTTCAATGGTAATCTGAAGAAAAGTCAAGTAAAAAGTTGAGAAACCCTTTGAGTTCCATGGTTTACTTATCCCTCTGTTCCCCTCCATACAGGGGTCTTATAGGAGTATTAAACTCCTGCACTCATGTTGAATGTCTTATTGGTTTGATCCCAGGGTTTTTGGAGCTTGGATGGCTGCATTTTATGTATTTAACCCCTTCCCTGCTGGTTTCTCTGAGTTATGGGGCTTAGCCGCCTTGATCCATACGTTTTTATTTGCTCCTACATATTCCCTTTGGGCATTTGTGTACTTTTATTCACTTTTGTAAAAAAATTTTTTTTTTATTATTATTTATTTTTTGAGTTCTATGCCTTTTAAAGGGGAACATTCGAATTTGAAAAACTTTTGTACATGGGCTTAAATTAGTACAACTTTATCAGTATTGGCATTTTTTAAAATTTTACTTGCCTGCGCATTTGAGATATGGAGACTTAAAATCGGCATTTCTGCTTTCTGCTGCACACTGTATGTGCAGCACAACTGCGCAGGACTCCCCAGCTACCCCAGAGAGCGTGTACACGCTTCCCTTCATAGTGGTATTTATATGGTCTATCATTACAGCAAGCTTGGTTTGTCATGCTACTGAGCTTGCAAGCTTGCTCCATTGATTTCTATGGGACAAACTGTTTTGGGAAGTATCACTGCAACCGTTCGACTTGCAGAGTTGAGAGGGGGCTCATTCTTCTTGACTCCTCTTGCACTATCATCTGGTTCACATCCCCAGTGTCTCGGGGGGCCCCTGGGGCCCTGCGAGTTTGGGTTCAAGTGTTGCTAGGTAGCAGCAAAGAGACAAAACTACAAATCCCAGAATGCCCGTTTCGCAAGCTTTCTTCTGATTGGCTGTGATTTCGGACACCATTTTCTCTTTTTGCTGGAGTATCCTACACACAGGCTTTTCTCTCCTTACACTCTTACTAAGGTTAACCATTTGCCTGCTAGATAAGTACTTGTGCTTTCTGAGGTGAAATTTTAATCTGGGACACAGTATTTGGGTTTCTCATACTGTCTAAACACTTCAACTGTTAGGATGTCGGATACAAGGGGACATGGGGCAAGACTTAAGGCTAAGGTATCAGGGGCATATCTGACCCCCCCCCCCCGCTTACCTTTCCTCATGCCAAATGGGGCTCCCTAGAGAATTCTCAGGACACTTATGCACCTCATGCACTATGGCCCCCTACTTCTCCACCCTGGTCCTCCAGTCTTGAAGAGCCACTCTGGGTCAAGGACTTGGTCCTCTATGGCACAGTTTCCTCTGTCCCTCCAGGGGGTCCTCTTCTTGGATACCCCTCACTACTTTCAAGTTTCTGGCCCCTGGCATTCCTGATCTCACAGAAACCTCTGAAGAGGATTCCTTTGAGGATGATACTGAGGAAGGCTAGAGTGAAACAAGAAAAGAAGGACAGGATAGATAAATGTGTCTATCACATGTATCTATCCTGTCCTTTTCTTGTTTTGAGATCTATAACTTGAGAGCTTGCGGTGCGTTAATCTTGGATAAAAAACGACACTTTAAATTATTTGAAGGCTAGAGTGAGGAAGGGGCTTCTTCATATGCTTATGGCGACCCCTTTGAGACTGACCTACGCCCTCCGCTGAGGGCCTCATTAAGGCTGTTTTCACTGTCGTCCAATACAGGTTACTGGTAACTCTGGGAGGCGTCAGTCCCCTTTAAGTAGGCAGGAACATTCTCTAAATATATGCAGGGGGTGGAGCCTCCCTTCCCTCTCAGGCTGCAGTCTACCCAGCCTGCCCAGAATTGTTTGTTCCTGTGTGTGAACACACCAGGTGGAGAACATCTCGTCAGTTTTTAGTTTCTTTTTTTATTTTTCTGTCAAATATGGAATACCACCATTAGGCGGGTTACCTTTCCTGACAAATGCCCTCTCCAAAGTGGCTAGCTCAGTGTCCAGGGCCTTTTGGTGGACCTTAAGCCCTGAAGGGGGTTATATCTTGGTTACAAGTGCTTCCCCATGGATTACCTTCTGAGGTAACCTGAAGACAGAAGATCTGCAGAAAGGTGAGCCACCCTTTGAGTGCTGAAGGTCCACTTGTCCCACAGTATCACTTAATTGGGCTTGTATTTGGGAGTTCTTATTGCGCACTCCGGCACTCATTGGGTGTATATGTGTATGTCTGTGGGTATTTGGAGCAGGTTTCTGTGGTAACTTAACCCTTCCTCTGCTGGTTTGACAGGTTTAATGGGGTTTTCTGGCACTTTTCTTACTGGATTAGTGTTTTCTCTATATGCATACATGTTCACTGCATGTGTTTTCATGTTTTTAACTTGTAGTTTAACTTTTATTAAAATTGTGTACTGCGCCTTTAAGGCGCGCTTTGCCGCATAGACACCATTGCTCCATTTACTTTCTATTGGTTAACACTGTTTGGGACGTATCTCTGTAACCACTTCACACAGCGAATTCAGAGAGGGCTCATTTTAATTGTCTACCCTTGCTCTATCATCCGGTTTATAGTTCAAGTGTGTTGGGGGGCTTCGGGTACTTTTTGGGGAAAAACTACATTTCCCATGAGCGCTTGATTCGTGCCTAATTTATTTTTGGCTCCCGTCGCGGCAGCCATTTTGGGCACTTTTCTCATTGAGTATCCTACACAGCGCTTGGACAATCCTTTTCTCCTCTAGAGATTGACCCTTCGCCTGCCAGAACAGTCTGTATTTAGCGTTTCTAGGGTGAAATATCAATCTTATACACTTCAATTGGATGATTCATTGTACGGTTGGTTATTTTGACAATGTGAGAATGTCTATACCGCTGGTGCTAGGGGTTAGACTTAAGACTAAGGAAGTTGGGGTATCAGTATCCCCCATTCCGCATTGCTCTTCCTGTCACACAAGGCTACCTAGAGTGTTCTCTGGTCATTTCTGCCCAGCAGGTTTTGAAGTTCCTGGCAGCAACCCAGGGCCTTCCAGCCATGCTATTGAGCCAGACTGGGTGCGAGAGTTTAAGGCTGCAACTGGAGTCCTCCGGTCCACTTTACAGCTCTTTACATCCCAGATACAGGGGGCACTTCAATTATGGCAGACCCCCTCTATTATCAGATCATCCCTGCCTCAACCGCAGGGAGCACCTGATGTGTCAGATTATTCTGAGGAACAATTGTTGCTAGATTTGAATGTTGAGGTTGGTGCTCTTTTGGAATCTTCCAGGTCTCTTAGGGGACCCATTTGAATCTGATCCTGAAACCTCTACTGAGGGCCTGATCAGGGCTGTATTGTCCACTCTCAACATTCCATAAGTTCAGGGGGTTCCCTCTGATGTTTTTCAGGTGCCTGCAAGGCCCCTTTCTTATTTTTCTCCTAACCCAACTCTTGATTGTTTGGTTCTGACGCATGTACTACTCCGGTCACGTCCTCTTCAGTGTCTAGAAAGTTTGCTAAACTTTTCCCCTTTTCTGAAACAGAAAAGACTGCATGGGTTCATCCCCCTAAGGTGGACACACCCATATCTAGACTGCCTAAATCTACTGTCTTACATGTTTCTGATGCTTCCGCTGTAAGATTGGACTGATAAGTAACTTGAGGTTCCCCTTAAGTCCATTTTCTCTTCTATTGGCTCTGCTGTGCGTCCAGCCTTTGCTGTTGCATGGGTTATCCGGGCAGTTGCAGTCTGGACTGAGCAACTTACTATGGCGGTCCGTCAGGATGCGCCTACTTCGGAGAGATCGTGTCTCCTTGCTATTATCTCTGTGGATCAACAATATGTTTCTGCTGCTGCCTTTGATGCCATCCGCATGATGGCAAGGGCCTCTGCTACTCCTGTGGTGGTTGGGCGTGCGCGTTGGCTTAAGATTTGGTCTGCTGTCACAGCTTCCAAAAAAATAAAAAAAGTTTTTCTTTCTTTGCCTTTTGATGGTACTTCCTTGTTTGGATCCGAACTTAAGGAACTAATTAGCGAGGCCTCGGGGGTTAGTGTACTCTTCTACCCTTGGTCTTTAAAAAAAAAAAAAAAAAAAAAAAAAAAGCCGTTTACGCGTAACCGGTCCTTTCGTTCCTTTCACTCTGAGACCCGTACAACGAACCAGGCAGTTCCATCTGCTCCGCGTTCCTCCTTCAAGCCCATGCACCAATTGCAGCCCAAGGCCGCATTCAAGCCCATGACTTCGTGACTGCTTCGGCATGACTCACCAACACCGTGGGATGATTCAGTGTCAGACCCATGGGCTTTTCTGGTGGTGTCTGTGGGATATAAGATCCCTTTCTTTTCTCTCCCACCTTTTCGTCTTTATCTTTCTTGTTCTCCTCAAGAAGTTGAGTGAAGCCATCTGTTCAAAGACACTATTCAGGCTCTTCTGGACTAGGTTGTCCTGGAACAGGTACCCCCTGCAGACAGGGGTTCAGGATTCTATTCAAGCCTTTTTGTGGTGACAAAAAAAAAAAAAAGGGTACGGCGGATGCCGCCCTATTTTGGGTCTTTGAGACATGTAATTCCTTTGTAGTGAAGTCTCACTATCGTCAGGAGTCTCTGCTCACAGTATTCGCTGCCATGTCTCGGGGGGAGTTCCTCTTCTCTGGACCTTCAGGATGCGTATTGCACATCCCAATCCATCTAGAGAGCAGGCAGTATCTGAGGTTTGCCTGCGCCAGAGGCCATTTTTCAGTTTCAGCTTCCATTGGTCTGACAATAGCCCCCCCCCCAGGTTTTCCAACGGGTGTTGGAGGACAGATATCAAGGCCCCCCATCGGGACGGCATCAGAGTGCCTTCGAACATGGACGACTTGCCTTTTGCAACCATTATTTGCGGACTTTCTTCATCAGCTGGTACAGACCTGCATTCAATTCCTTACACATCACAGTTGGATTGCGAACTTGGTCAAGTCTGACCTTGTTCCGTCTCAGCACCTGGGTCTTCTGTTCGATACTCAGAGGTGCGTGATTTTTCTACCGGACGAGGTAACCATCAATTTGCTCAAAGGGTCTCTGATCCTATCCTGCTATTGGATTCTGGATCCGAAGTTGTCTTCTCTGGTGGGGTAGTTCTTCTCCACGATAGAGGCGGTTCCATTTGCCATGGTACACACCAGGGAACTTCAGGGATTTGTGATACGGACATGCAGGGTCCGACCGATCATCAAACACTATCGATCACCCCCCCCCCTTCATGTCGAGTTGAGCTTGGACCGAGGTCACAACGGATGCCAGCCTCCTGGGCTGGGGAGCTGTTCTGGGTCGCTTTTGCGCTCAGGGGAAGTGGTCCATTAAGGAGTCCCTTCTTTCCATCATTGGGAGTGTCAACTGGAGGACGGGCCAGTCTGAGTGGAGTCCGACTTCGCCACGGCAGTGGCTTACATCGACAGACAGGGCGGGACAAGAAGTCTCGCCTCTTGGTTAAGGCCATTCTGTCCTGGGCAGAGGTTCATGTTCCCGTCATTTCCTCAGTGCTCATTCCAGGCGTAGACAACGTCATGGCAGACTTCCTCAGTCGTCACACAGTCGACAGCGGAGAGTGGGAACTACATCCGGAGGTGTTTCAACTTCTGGTTCTGAGATGGGGAATGCCCCAGTGGATCTGATGGCAATGGGACACAACAGGAAGGTTCTGCCGTTTTGCTCTCTGTGGAGCGTCACTCTAACTCTGCTGCTGATACAATGTCCATTCCTGGACATTCTGTCTGGCCATTTTTCCTCTCTCTATCTCTCTATCTATGTTTATATGGGGAATACGGACATCGTAATTGGTACGTTGTCCGGTAATTCTGATTGTTCGGGATTGACATTGTCAACCCTGGTATCCGGAGTTTATGACCCTATCTGTGGTGGAGCCAATTCGGCTCCCCTCTCGTCCAGCTCTTCTTCTACAGGGTTATCTGTGGAAGATGATGTTCTTCGGCTCAATTTGACGGCCTGTATGTTGAATCCTCTGTTATGGAAGAAAGGGTTTTCTTCTGCTGTGGTTTCTACTATGCTTAGTGTCATAAGCCTGTTTCTTTCACGATCTATCACCGTGTCCGGTCGATATTTGTGTCTTGGTGTGCTGACAGAGATCTGTCTCATAACTTTGATGTTACCGCTGTCCTGTCCTTTTGGTTGGACGGTGTTGGCAAGGGACTCAGTCTGAGTTCTCTTACGGTTCTTACTTCGGCGCTTTCTGTCGTTTTCCAGAAACGCATTGCTATCTTTCTGAGTTCAGAGGTTTCTTCCAGGGTGTTGCTACTGTGCTCCCTGCCTTTCAGAGTCCGGCTCCTCAGTGGGACCTTAATCTGGTTTGGGGGTTCTCCAGCGTTCCCCCTTTGAGCCCTTGGCTACTATTCTTTTGCGCCTTTTGTCGTGAAAGATGGCCTTTCCTCCGGCTATTGTGTCAGTTCGCCGGGTGGCGGACTTGCAAGCACTGTCCTGTAACCACCTTATCTGGTGTTTCACAAGGATAAGGCTGTGCTTCGCACCTCTAGGAGTCCTTGCCTAAAGTGGTCTCCGAGTTCCACATCAAGGAGAGGGATCTCTACTTGTTGGATGTTGTGCGTTGTCTCAAGTTTTATGTTCATTGCACTGTGTCTATCAGGAAGTCTGACGCCCTGTTCGGCATTCCTGAGGGTCCTAGGGCAGGGAGACCGGCATCCGGGGTACCTTTTGCATCTTGGATTATGTCTTCTAATCGTGAAGCTTACAAGTTGAGGGATAAGCATGTTCCCTTTCGGGTTACAGCCCATTCTACCAGGTCATTTGGGGTCTCTTGGGCCTCCAAGAATCAAGCGTCTGCCGCTCAGTTGTGCCGGGCCCCACTTGGTCTTCTGTGCACCCCTTCTTGAAGGGCTATAGTGTGGATGTGCTGGCCTTGGCTGATGCCAGCTTTGGGAGGAAGGTCCTGGAGGCAGTTTTGCCTGTCTAGGATCTTTCTTTTCTGCGGTTTTCATTGCTTCCTTACCATTGAGCCCTATTGGCTCTGGTTCAGTGTGCAGTGTAACAGGTCTTGGGGTCTGTTTTTACCTCTAGTTGGTGTCCGTTGACACCTCTGGTTAGTTGGGATCTCTGACCGGTTGGTTCATGGAGGTCCTGGTGACTTTGGGGGCCTTGTGCCTGGTCCTTGCTTTCTTCCCACCTCAGGGTAACTCAATGGTTGGACATCCCAGAGTTACCAGTAACCTGTATTGGACGACAGTGAAAATAGGATTTTAGTCTTACCTGTTAAATCCTTTTCACTTAGTCCATACAGGTTACTGGTCTCCCACCCTGTCAAGAGACCATGCTTGGCTCTCCTGTGACATTATGTGGGAGTCCTTCGGGGCATGCTCACAGGAGTCTTCTTTCCTTCTATTATCTAGTCTGATTAGTTCTCAAACAATTCTGGGCAGGCTGGGTAGACTGCAGCCTGTGAGGGAAGGGAGGCTCCACCCCCTGCATATATTTAGAGAATGTTCCTGCCTACTTAAAGGGGACTGACGCCTCCCAGAGTTACCAGTAACCTGTATGGACTAAGTGAAAAGGATTTAACAGGTAAGACTAAAATCCTATTTTAACTACCTTACAGATCATCACTGCCGAGGGCCAAAATTCTCCTGACGTCTTTCAACGGCATAAGAAATACCTCACTGTCTTTCTGCCTAATCCCACTCTGGACCAGGTTATTCTGGATGAGTGGAAAACTCCTGACAGGCGCCTTTCTCTTTCCAATAGATTTTCCAAGCTGTACTCCTTCTCTGATACAGCTTTGATTCAGTGGGCTTTACCTCCTCAGGTCAATCCCCCTTATTTCTAGGCTTAATAAGTCTGCTGCTCTACCCTTGGTGGGTGCCAGTGCTTTGAAGGATCTGACTGATAGGAAACTGGAGGCTATCATGAAGTCTGACTTCGCTGCCATAGGTGCTGCCTTGAGGCCTACCTTGGCTTCTGTTTGGGTCACTAGAGCTCTTGCCACCTGGGGCGAACAACTTACTGAAGCTGTCAGTAAAGGTGCCCCTAAGGAGGACCTTTTAGCCCTCTTGGCCAACATGTCTGTGGCTTAGACATATGTCACTGACGCTCTTTTTGATGCCGTCAAACTTGTAGCTAAAGCTTCTGCCTTCTTTGTTTCTGCTAGACGCACATTGTGGCTTAAGATTTGTTCTGCGTACCTTTCATCTAAGGAGTCGCTGATTTCTCTCCCTTTTCAGGGAGAACTGAAACAGATGATTAGTGAGGCCACTGGAGGCAAGTGTTTCCAAACGTCCCAACTTGGCAAGGAAACATCATCCTTTTTTTGTCCCCACCAAAATGAAGAACAAAGGCTGAATCCGAGCGTTTCTCAGACAAGCACCCCACGCCAGACACCAAGCCCAGACAGCAGTGGCACTCAAAGCACTCTTGGACAAAAGCTACGTCGCTTCAGCAAAGTGGTTCAGGCTCTCTTGGACAAGGGAGTCCTGACTCCAGTTCCTTCTCAATAGAGAGGTTTAGGTTTCTATTCAAACCTATTCATGGTGGCCAAGAGGGACGGCAGCAGTTGTCCTATCCTGGACCTCCATTCCTCTGAGACTGAGTGCTTCAAGATGGAATCCTTGTGCTCTGTCACTGCAGCTATGTGTCCAGGAGAGTTATTGGCCTCTCTGTATCTGCATGATGCTTACTTGCATGTCCCAATTCATTTGGACAGCCAGAAGTACCTCAGGTTCACCTTCGACTTGGGGCACTTCCAGTTCATCGCTCTGCCCTTTCGGCTTACCTCCTCTCCTCGGGTGTTTGCCAGAGTCTTAGGGGCATTGATTGTCTTTCTGCACACCTGGGGGTTTCAGGTGACTCCCTGCATGGACAATCACCTTCTGAAGGCGCCGTCCAGGGAATTAAGATTAATGTGCGTTGATTAGAACTGTGTACACCCTTCTAAGTTGTCATTGGGGACAAAGTTATTTACACACATTGTGTGTTAAAGGAGCAGTAAACTTTTTTTATGAAAACACATTTTATAGATCTTTTCCTGCTAAATAAAACAAGGGTACTCCCGCTGTTGTCAGATGTTCTATTCAAAATTTATAACCGTTGAAATAATCGGTAAGTGAATTTACTGTGTTTACTTCCTGATAGTTCTAACTGACAGGAAGTGACAGGCAGTTTCTATCACATTCTATGGAGAACTGTATGTCTCTGACTTTTCTGAATTTCCTCTCCATTAGAATGTAACAGGAAAAACTAATTAGAATTTGACCAATAGAGGGCACTGCTAATGTAAAAAAACATGAGTTTAAACTGTAATAACTCTGGAAATATGAATCTCTTTGCAGTGGGAGTACCCTTATTTAACTCAGTCGGAAAATCTCTACAACATATATATTTTTTTATAAAATATACTGCTCCTTTAAGAAAGCAATACCATTCGTCTAATGGTATTAAGATAGTGTCTTATCTAATAATTTAAGCAGTAAGAAACTGGGATAGCCATTGATTTTAATTTGCTTATTTTAGAAGGGCACTAAAGTTATTTTTTAATTTCATTTATTTATATCCCCCACCCCCCCCCCACGTTACCTCATGCCATATTTACTCACTTCGCTGTACATATAGGAGAGGGATTGGTGCTGTTAAAATATTTTTCTCTATCTCTACTTTTCTTTGTATATGTATTTAATCTCTAGCACAAGCCACTTACTTTGTTGAATAACCTATTACTCAATATCAGGAGTGATTTTAGTATTTTGTACTTTCTCTCCTTTGGTGGGATTTTGTTTGCTTGCAACTTTTTTTTAGTTTCTTTAGCTTTTTGGTTGGAGGTTGTTTTCTTTCCCTTTTTGGGAACCAATCTGGTTCCTGTTCTGTATGTGCTAGTACTTCAGCATTTTCCTCTGGGCATATTTCTTCTCTGCCAGAACCAGGGTAGGTCAGTGCCTACCAGGCTCCGTTGGTAAATCGCTTGTGGATCCAGGAAAAGAATGGCTTTGACACCCATGAATATTCAGCCCCCTGTTCCAGCCCACAGATTGATCCAGCCAGCTGTTTAAAAGGGCAAAAAAAGAGCATACGCCCCTACTGCTCATGAACATTTGGACCAGATTATTGTAGATGAATGGCAAATCCCTGCTCTTGTGTTCTCCAACCATAAGAAGTTTTCATGTCTTCACCTTTTTTCCCAAGAACAGGTTGATGTGTGGTCAATACCCCTAGCAGTGTTTTCATCAGTATTCGGTTTATTCAAACACATTACTATTGTAGTCCAAGGAGAAGCAGCTCTGAAAGACTGCAGATAAAAGAAAAAAAAAAAAAAACTGGATTCAATTCTGAAACATTCGATTTCCAGGATAGTATCCATTATCTGCTCAGCATTTGTCTCTGAATGGGTGTCCCGAGCTGTGACAGCTCCTGATAGCTAACTGGAAGATGCCTTTGAAGACCATATTCTCTACTTAAGATGCCACTTACAGGGTGTCATAGTCTATAATGGGGAAACGGCTCAGAAAATTGCTTTGAAGGCAGCAAAGTGTTTGGCTGTATCCATAGTGGCTTTACATGGCAGAAAATTTGGAATGCAGATACTGCTACTAAGAAATCATTAGTATCATTAACATTTTTAGGTAAGTACCTTTTTGGACCAGAACTGGACAAGCTTGTCAGTAAGGCTACGGGTGGGAAGCTTGCCTTGCTCCCGCAAAACAAGCAAACTGCTTCAGATTCCTACTGAAGATACAACATAGGCTGTGTCTCTAGAAATTATAAAGGAGCCCCCTCAAGACAGGCCAGCTTGCCTTCATTGTCTTTTTACTACTCTTAAGACGGTTTTGCACGCAAATAAGTATTTTTCCAAGTCAGGGGCTTCTATGCCACCTTCTTCCTGAAGGTGGACCCATAGATTTTCCCGTGAATCCTCCATTCGGGGAAAGACTTTCATGCCACAAGGGAAAAATTTCATCTCCGATTAATGGGTATTACAACTGATTGTTCAAGATTTTTGGTTGTCTTTCATCAGATTACCTCCTACTCTTTCCTTTCCACAATTCAAAAAGATCCTACAGTTGCAACTGCATTTTATCAAAGAGCCTCTAATAAACTTAGGAGTGATGGTTTCAATTCCCGAGGGACACAGATTGAAAGCATTCTATTCAAACCTTTATATTTGCCATGAAAGATCAGCATTTTCGAGTCCTGGACGTAAAGGACCTTTAAAAAGTATCTTCATGTACCCAAATTCAAGATGGAGTCAAAACTATCTAATCTCTGCCATGGAACCAGAGTATTTCCTTGCAGTTTTGGACATAGGAATATGAAAATAGGCTTCTCATCTGGCCAGTTCATTATCTGTTTCTGAGATTTACTCTCTAAAATCTTCACTTTCAATGTGTGGCTCTTCCTTTCAGCTTAGCTACAGCTCCAAGAGTCTTTTTGGAAATATTGGCACATCTGTCAGCATTCCTTCGGTTCCCAATTGTAAACCTGCCTGCTTATCTGTAACCCCCTATTGATCAAGGTACCATCAGCTCAGTTGTTCTAGTTTGAGGCCTTTCCATAAACATTATGGTCACAATCAACACTTCAATGCTTTTACAACATGGATGACCCTTCTCAGAATATTTCTGCAAATCAAAGATCCCTGGGGAATGCCAGAGAGGGACTTGATGGCCTCCTATCTCAACAAAAAAACTTTAAAAACTCTGAGCAAAAACAAGCGTTCCAATTGCAGTGGCAGTGCATGCCATGGTGATACCACGACAATACACCCTGATGTACATGATTCCTCCAGTCTCCATGATTCCCTAGCTTTGCTCACAAATAACAGACGTGCATGTTTCTTATGGCTCCATTCTGTCCAAGAAGTGCATGGTTACATCATCTTCGGGCCATGTCCTTAGAAAACCTCTGCCTCTGCTCCCTCAAGGTTCCATTTGACATTTCAGTTTATCCATCCTCACCATGCTGGAATGGAACTTGAAATACAAATCTTTAAATGCAAAGGTTCCAGCGATCCAGTTATCAAGATGATGTTGAATACGCACAAACCTATGTCTGCTAAAATATATACCACAGAATCTGGAGAATCTGTTTTGCCCTTTGTGGTCACAATAAGATTGATCCTCTAAAATGTAAACCTCTATATTCTGGTCTTGATAAGGGCTTGAGAACAAGCTATATCAAAATGCAAATGTCGTCTTTTTTTTTTTTTTGTTTTGTTTTTTTGTGAAAAATATTTTAATACGGGTGTAATTCACATTATCCTTCCTGATAGAGCACCTATTCCTCAGTGGGATTTGAATCTGATATTGGAAGTTCTTCAGTCAGCTCCCTTCAAACATGTCTTTGGTCTCCATCAAACATCTCCCATTTTTCTCATGACTATTTCCTCAGCTTGGTGAGTGTAAGTACTTGAAACTTTTGTCCTGCAAATCTATATGTAGTGTCAAGACAAAGTGGTTTTACTAACTGTTCCTAAATTTCAACCAAAAGTTGTTTCTTCCTACCACATCAATTGGTCCTTCCTTCATTGTGTTCTAAACCCCATAATCATAAGAATGTGTGCCTTCACACTTTGTATGTAGTCAGATGGCTTAATTCAGGGGTGATCAAGTTCGATCCTCAAGGGCCGCCAATGTCCATGATTTAAGGATTTTTGCCTAATTAAGCGTAGGTGTGTATCAGTGGCTCATTCATTTTGATTGGCCCACCTGTGTTCCGACAGGGAAATCCTGGAGTGCTGGTAACTCTTGAGGAAAAAAAAAAAAAAAAGTTGTCTCGATACATCACATGGAGGCTTGTCCCTGACACGCCTAAGTTAGAAACTTAGAAATACATTTAGTTTCTGATATTTCCCCATGGCCTGAATTTCTGTGGGGGTGCTGTATTCTGCTGGCTTCCTCTACACCCCCCCCAATTTATTTTTTTCTTTTTCTTTTTTTTCTTTTATCCATTGATGATCAGTACCCAACCCCATTGAGGGAAATCTGAAGGAGCAGCAGGGGGTGAGAGGGCTAAGTGAGACTTGAGCGGATGACCTCTCCAGATTAAGAGAAACTAAGAGCAAAGATTTTGCTGATTGCTATGACAACACAAGAAACTAGATAAATTGTTAAATATTTTTTTTGCTGTATTGATGATAATAAAATCACAGATCGGATTTATTTTCTACCCTGCTACTATGCTTATCCCAATGTTGTACTAGGAGACACTGCCCCTTCAACTCTTTTGGTGCCAGTGGGTTGTATAACGCATTGGACACCCCACTGGTACAGAAGTGTGAAATAAGACTATTTGTTTTGTCCCCTATGATGCATTGGGGTTACCCTACAATTGCTCTAGTTCTTATTAATACATTATCAAATGTATATTCTAGATCAGTGTTTCTCAACTCCTGTCCTCAGGACCCACTAACAGGCCAGGACTTGGGGATTTCTCTGCTAGAACACAAGTGTGGTGATCAGAGGCTCATTCACATTGATTAACCCACCTGTGCTCTAACAAGGAAATCATCAAATCCTGGCCTGTTAGCGGGTCCTGAGGACAGGAGTTGAGAACCACTGTTGTAGATTGTATGTGAACATTTTAAGCTATTTTCAATTTGTATTAGATTGCAATGAGTTTGGTGGAGAAAAAATACTGCACATCCTCATATAGATGTCTGATTTTATGGAAATTAGAATAGTTGTAGGAAACTTATGGCTCTCCATAGGTTGCCTACCCTGAATGAGACTCTTCCCCCTTATTTGTTTATTGTATTCATACCTGTGGATGACTTTTTTTTTTTTTTTTTTTTATTTTATTTTATTAAAGTGTCAGTGAAGGTAATCAGCACTGAGAAGATAACAGCGGCCACAGGAGAAAATGTTTTCTTTTGGTGCAAGATGATCACTTCTCCAACCACCAATCCACCAGACATTCAGCAGATCACATGGAGGAAGGCATCGGGCAAATTCACTGGAACTGTTGCTACTTATAGCAAGAAGTATGGGCAAAAATTCCTTGGCTACTATTCAGAACAGAAGGCTCAATTCACTGAAATAACAGCCAACACGTCAGCAATCACAATTCGTTCTGTCAGTCTGGAGGACCAAGGATGTTTTCAGTGCATATTTTCTGTGTTCCCGATAGGAGGTGTCACTGGGACAGTCTGCCTGGATGTCTATGGTAAGAAATGGAATCGAAACTAAATAGAGTAGAAAAGAACCAGCCAAAATATTATGCCCATTACTTGTCTAAAAAAAACCCTACAGATGTGTATAGATCATCATACCATTTTCTGATTTATTATCCTCAATTACAATAAGCTGAATGTGGCATCAGCAAGAAAATTAACAGAATAAAAACATCTTTGAAGTAGTTTTATTCACGTGAGTAGCAATAGTAGAAAGAATTGCCTGTTCAGTTTAACAATTTGAGTGGCGGAGGGGTATTGAACGCATTTAGGTTTAACCCTTTGAGTGCCATCGATGTACAAAATGTATTGCAATGCTTTGGATACCTCTCTTGAACAGAAAGGGTTAAAGAAGTCCCCCATGCATTGGGGATCCCTCTGCCACAGAAAGGATTACCCTTTGAGTGCCACGGGGATAAGAAATGCAGAAGCTGTGAGACTGTTAACCCTTTCACTGTCAGAGGTATCCAATGCAATGCTCTGGTTATCTCCCTGACCGTGGAAAGGTTAAATAAAAAATTCCCCATGTGGTGGGGTGCCTACTGCCAATGAAATGCTCACTCCTTTGAGTGTCAAAGAGGTATTGACTGAAAAAGCTGTCTGGCACTGAAAGGGTTAACCATTTCACTGCCAAAGAGCTATCCACTGAATTACAATGACACAAAACACACACATACACTATTTTTTTTTTTTTTATTTTTTTTTTTTTATAAATATAAAATTTTTACTATGGTTATGTTATAAGATGTAAAAAGGATAACCCCTTAAGGAATGGTGACGGTCCCGGCACACCACACACTTTGTGATTACATCGCTCATGCGGATGCGCTGTAAGCATAAACGGGGGTCTGAAATTTACAGCCCCAAGACCGGAGCGGCCCAGCTCGTGTCTTTAATAGATGTCATTATGGCCCCTCTCCTTGCTTCGCCAGCAGAGGCCGTTACGTTCCCGCTCCTTGCCTCTCTAGCAGAGACCATTACAGCCCTCGCCCCTTGCCTCACCAGCCGAGGCCATTGTGGCCTTGCCGGCCGAGGCCATCACGGCCCCTGCCACCTTGCCTCACCAGCCGAGGCCATTACACGCCTCCTCCTTGACTTTCCACTGAGGCCAGTGTACTTGCTCACTGTCCTTATCTCTTTCAGAGGCTGAGAACTTATGCCCCCTCTCCTTCCTTTTCCAGTAGAAGAATTGTGACAGTCCTGCTCCTCATCACTTTCGCAGAGGCTGAATGACTAGCTCCCGCTCCTTCCCTCTTTCATAGAGGCCAAATGAGAAACGCCACCACTTTCCCTCCACCTGCAGATCCAGTCTTACACAGCATGCCTCGTTCTAACCTTTATTGTTACTCTCACTCTTCGTAAGTCTGAAAGAAAACATAACAGAAGCTAGTATACCAATCTCCTTCAACACCAGGACCACTGTCGAGTCTAATCAGCAGTCTGCTCCAATTTTTACAGGGAGGGATACCCTAGGATACACAGTCACTTCTATGCAATCCATCATTTTTCCCTGTCTCTTATTAGTATCTTATTGCATCCCTTGAATCGCCAGGTCTGTTTCCTCTCATTAAGTCTCGCCAGTATTCCAATTAGGCATCATCTCCTACCCCTCTGCCATCCTGGCATGTCCCACCCTCCTGTACATCTTGACAGTCCCCCCAGCCGTTGATCAGCTCTCGGCCAGTGAGCCAGACCAAAGGTTCATCATGGGTGCCTTCTCCTCCCCCCCGCCCCACTGGGGAACATACAGGGTTATACTGTGTACTAGTAGGCAAAACAGGAAGTTCTGTTAATGACTAAATTATTTGTCAGCAGGAAAGCTATATAATTCTCATGCCTCTGGGTTATGAGGCAAAGGTTGAACTTGATAGGTGTCTTTTTTTCGACCTAATTTACAATGTTACTCTGCATAGTTTAATTAAAAGACTCATTATCGCTTTCATATCGCCACACTTATCACCCACTCCTAGTATCAATTTATTTATCCCCTCTGAAGACTTCTCCTATCAAAGCCATCTTAGACAATGCTTCATCAAATTTGGCCAAACTACATGACTCTCCAAGCTTCCGTCACCTATGCCTTCAAACCTTTGCCGATCCACCCATTTCTGTGGCCCCTGTATTGCACAAATGAGGGAACTACTATTTTTTGCATTTTCAATTTATTTACAAGATTAGTACTGTGATCTTGTCTCCTTTGCAGAAACACTCTCTGGGTGTACATCTTCTGCTCCAGTCTCAATTAGCATATTCTATCTACATCAACCCACTAGATCCAACTTGGCCATGTGGGTAAATTTCTTCAAGCACTATGGCCACACCATTCTCCCACCTCTTCCTTCCCCCTCGTCCCCTCTGGTGATTTCCGACTAATTTTTCATACAGACAATAAACCACTTCAACCATCACTATCAAAACCTGGTCATCCTTCCCCTGCATCATGATATTCATTCTTCCAGATCCTCCCATCTGCCAGCCCCCATCCCTTGAGCCTGCTCACATGCAATGATCTGATCTTACCTTGATTCAACCTCCCAGGACACCCACGTCTCTCAAAAGACAGTAGTTTTTCAGGAACTTTCAGACCCATTGCTCTCCACCAAATCTGAGCAACACCATCAGCACATTTTCTCCTTTCACACATCACGATCCAACCAGTTCTGCTTCAGCACTGTCATTCCTTTTACTCTGGACAGACTCTACTCCTTTTTGGCCAGCTAACCTACTTGGCCCTCTTTGCCTATGGTCATTAGAATGCCAACTTTACAAATTGCATTTGAATCCTAGTGTTGTATTTTCACCTGCACTCTGTACTATATTCAGAATATGAGCAGCTTCTTCAGCTTCTAAACACTATTCCTACTCACATCAGTCAGGAACTAGACTGTTAGCTGTCCTCTTGCTTGGCCAGATTCATTCACAATCCAAATCACAAAATTCGATTACTCTTTCTCTGTAATAGCATATTTACTCACTAACTTGTCACACTTGTCATTTCAACCTTTTTCTTTTTTTTTTTGCCTCTAATCAGGCTCGCTGCCACTAGTGCAAGCCTAGGGTTGATTTACCTAGGTTATAGTCACACCTCATCACTCACTCCCCTTTCCCTGCTGTAAGCCCTGACCGCAAGTATAAAGCTTTACCTGCATTTGTGGGAGGGGCTGAAGGCCTTTATAAACCCTTTGGTGCAGCATCTCTGTTCATGTCGCCTCAGAGACCCCCACCATCCAATAGCTCTCTGTAGATCATCGGATAATTTACGAAACAAAGAGCCATCTATCGGGAAGAGGTGTGTGGGACAGGGCGGAGAATTTTTGAAAGGCCTTTGAGAAACCGTTTGATATGATGAGAATATGGATGGCTGTTTAGGAAGTGAAAGGGAAATGAAGTCTTGTAAGTCTGTGTTATAGTCTAATTGTAAATAGAGAAAACAGCGTGGCGAGAAGAAGTGAAAGCTAGGATAGATGAGGTGGAAAAAGGCTGGGGAGCTTTAACATGTAACAGAAAATTTTGAAAGGTAGACCATGCTTTGGTGTAAGCTTTCCTGGTGTTAGGAGTGAGGGCTTGTAGAATGATGCTGTTGGTTTAGGAGAGGAGGGTTCTTAGCAAAAGGTGAGGTCCACAAACTTGTGTAGAGTGAGAAAATGACAACTGGCTGATGGATGCAGCTGAAAGAATTCCTGGAATTTGAATCGAAAGAGTGTCAGCAGCGGTATTTAATGATCCAGGGATAAATGAGCTATGAATATGAAAACAGTCATTCATGATATGGGGGGAATGTAATCTACCTTTAGATAAAATGTGGGAAGATTATCTATCTGTGTTAAAAAAAAAAAAAAAGTGACGGGTTGGCCTGCCCTCTGGGGCCCATCGTGGTCAGAAGTGGCCACTACTGGGTAAAGCACGAATAGAGGGGAGGTTTTAGAAAAAGAGGGAAGTTAGGATACTTCTGGGAACAATTCCTTATTGTTTATGACTGCGAAACCGTGAGCTGCTGAGGCGTCTGAGTGGACCGAGGGGAATGAGGAAGACTCTGAATGAGGGAACATAGAATGACCGTTCCGGTTCCAATCGAGTAAACCTTTTTCTCACATGCAAAGATCAACTCTCACTGAATGATTAAGGGGGATAATGGAAAATGAGTCGTATGCTGATGATCATAAGGATGTGAGATGAAAGTGTGGCCTTGAGAAATGATGTGCATGGCAAAATTAAGGTGACAGAGCAAGGCCTGATGTTCTAATTTGGTGCAGGACTGCTTTGAAGAGAACTGCTGGATTAGATTTTGCAAGCATGCTAGCTTGTTTTCCGGTAGTCTAGTTTCAGAATCTAGGATAATCCCCAAGAACTCAACAGATGTGTCCAGGCCAGTAGTTTTGTCAGTGGCAAGCAGGATAATAAAGAGAAATAAAAAAAAGTATAATTGGCGCTCACTGTGGAAGACAGATAGAGAATACAAAACACCAATATGAGATCTAGCCCAATATCGTAATCGTATACAGTAGGGTTATTAGAGCCTATTGACAAGAAGCACTCTAATCAAAGTAACAGAACTATATATATATGCAAACCAAAATATGATGAACCAAATTTATGTTATAAGTCCAAAAAGTAATAGTAGTTAGAAAATCGGTAGGTTAGTACTTAATGTCCTGGTCATGAGCGAGATGAAATGAATGGTAGGTCTGATGGAAGTTAGTCAGATGGATCAATGATAGAACTATTTCCAATTGTTCTTGTTAGTCATTCATCCCAACATTCAGAGGGCTGGCAGCTGTCAGTGTTCCCGGAGTCCACTCGGGGCATAGGCAATATGTGAAAACAAAAAGAGAGACAGCGCACAAAGAGCAACCTCTAAGTGTAGTAGTTATAGCCAGACAAAGAAAATGTAAATATGAAAAAAGGGTTAAAAGATAATTTATTAGCGTATAAAATATACAGAGGCGTGTTGATTTGAAGAAATCTACTTGACATGTATATCGGGACGTACCCGAAACTGAGAGAGATCTAGGACAGTTATGGATGACGGGACCTATACTGAAGTATATCAGGAACGGATATAAGGAGGTAACATATAAGGTGGATGGCTACCAAATGCTAAAGTGTACTAGAAGCTCATAAGAAAACACTCTGTGCGTTCGGAAATGGTGACTGGATGAAACAGGTAGAGTAAATTGCTGCAAGTCGTCAAAGTGCAAAGAAAACACATATGTTCGCTATAGTAAGTACACTCTATGCGCTCACCAGATGATCGCTTGATAATGGGCCCGTCAAGTAAACAATCCAGCAGCTAGATGCGTGCCCTCCTTCTCCGGTCCGTCCCCTCGGTTCTCCGTCTCCCGATGTAGTCCTGTCGTTCGATAATCCTTCTCCAATGTAGTTGGTAGTCTTCTATCAAACACAGCTCTCCCCAGATATTGATACTTCAATAAAATCAATCAACGCGTTTCGGGAAATAAAACTTCCCTTTCTCAAGATAAAAACATGAACCAAGAGTCCGCGCGTATAAATGTGGCTTTCATCCAATCACGGGACTTCTTGAGGTTCAAATGTTACTAAGTGACACGAGTAAAATTACAATGTATGAAGTTACATTATTGCAACATATATTAGTGAATCAACATTTCTACTAGAATTGAACATTATATGATGATAACTATTCTAAAATTCTAAAAGTGAATTCGTTATACAACAGACATTTGTGTCCCATCATTCATCCCAGGGCTAGTATACCGGTATTTTATTATTAGGTACCTGCTATTCTAGTTCTTTGCAGTTTGCGAATTCAAATCTATGGGGAACATGAAGAATATCCACAATAATTATTTCAAAGGACTATACTGATAACCAGAGTTTTCTCCTAGTATCGTCAGTTGTTCTAATTAGTAATGTAGTTATATATCTACAGGAGAATAAATAGCAGATATTTATGTTCTATTATTATTTGAGGAATTAAAGGCATACCGCCTAGCTAAATTATATATGTGAAAGTTTTACAATTGGATACTCATTATAAGCACCACAGGTCCAATTCTTCATTTAGGCCCAAAGGTGCTAATGTTTGCAATTTGAAAATCCAGAAACTCTCTTGTTTAGATAATTTTTTCACTCTGTTACCTCCCCTTATAGTAGGGGGGATATGTTCAATTCCAACCACTTTAAGATCCCAAATTTTTTTGAAAGAGGGACAATTTATACAGTGTTTGGATAATGAATGCTGTTTATTATTTTTGATGATGTTGTTCCTATGTTCCAAAAATCTCTTTTTAAGAGATCTAGTGGTTCTTCCGACGTATTGGAAACCACAAGGGCATTCCAAGAGGTATACTAAAAAATCAGTTGTGCAGTTGATGAATTGTTTGTTATGAAATCTCTCCCCTGTATGTTTAGAAGTAAAACCTTTACTTGCATGTTGAATATGTCCACATGTAATGCACCTATTGTGTCCACACCTATAGGTGCCTATGATGGGAGTTCCAAATGGGTTCGTTTGATGGGCCTCCACCTGATTATTAGAATTTATCATAGATGGTGCTAATTTGGATTTTAAGTCTGCAGATTTTTTGTAGACAAATGATGGTCTTTTTGGTAATATTGTCCGTAAAATTTTATCTCCTTCTAGTATGTTCCAGTGTTTCCTGATGATGTTTTCAATTTTTTTCGTAGATGAAGTAAACCTAGTAATGAAGGGTATTGTTGGTTTTCTATTTTTATTTGTATTCTGGTGGTCGTTTTCATTATCTTTAAGGGTTACCTCCTTGTTGGACAGTAGATGTTCCCTTGTTTTTTTCTCTGCTTTTTGGAAGGCCTGTTGGATATTTGCGAAATGATATCCCTTTTCTAAAAATCTCTTTTTAAGCAAATCAGCCTCTTGGATAAAGGTTTCTTCTTTCGAGCAGTTTCTTCTTAATCTCAAAAATTGGCTATATGGAACACCCTGTAGCCATTTTTGATGGTGATTACTATTAGCCTCTATAAATCCATTAACGTCAACTGGTTTGTGATAAGTATTGGTACAAATGGTTCCTCCTGGTTCTATACTGATTTGTAAATCCAGAAAGGTCACTGTAGTAGCACTACTGTTGTGTGTGAAATGTAAACCAAGTTGATTGTTTTTGATAGAGGCAATACATTTTTCTAGGGATTGTGTTCCATCCTTCCAAATTAACAATATGTCATCGATATAACGACCATATAGTGCCATGTTATTGATGTGGTTGTTCCATATGTGCTCTTCTTCCCATATACTGAGAAAGAGGTTAGCGAAACTGGGTGCAAAACGTGTTCCCATGGCTGTCCCTCTTTTCTGGCGATAATGTCTTCCTTCAAATAGGAAATGGTTATGTTGTAAGATAAATGCTATACCATCCAACACAAAGTCGATCTGCTCTGGAGGAAGATCTTTATCTTTTTTCAATACTTTTTCAATTGCTCTTAAACCAGCTCCATGTTCAATGATAGTATATAAGGAAGTAATATCACAAGTTACCAACAGATATCCTTCCTCCCATTGTAATTCCTGCAGCTTATTAAGCACATGTGTAGTATCTTTAATATAAGAGGATGTTTTCTGTACATACGGCTGAAGTAAATGGTCTATATATTCCGACAGGTTACTTGTTAATGATTTGGATTCCTGATATAATTGGACGACCTGGAGGATTTTCAATGCTTTTATGAATTTTGGGAATATGGTAAAAGATTGGTATTACAGGATACTGGACGGGCAAGAAGGAGTATTCCTGTTTTGTAAGGATGCCCGTGCGGAATGCTTGCATTATCAGGAGATCATATTTTGCCTTATATTTCTTAATTGGGTTGTCTGTAAGTAATTCATAAAAGGTTGTATCTCCCAGTATTCTTCTGGATTCCTTCAAGTATTCCTCCTTGTCCTGGATCACAATCCCTCCCCCTTTGTCAGCCTCCCTGAACACTAGAGACTTGTTTCCCATCAACTTATCAAGACTTAGTTTTTCTTTCTTAGATAAATTGTACTTGATTTTGAATGGTGTTTGGAATAGTTTCCTAATATCTCTAATCACCAATTCTAAGAAGATTTCTATGTGGTGTCCTCGTGATTGGGAGGGATTGAATCTAGAAACTGGTTTCAGGGTTGTGTGCCTGTACTGTGCACTTCCCTCTACTTGGGTATTGTGATCCAACTGTTCCATATTATCATTCTCCTGCCATAGGTTCAGTAATATCTCTGTAAGTTTTTCATCATCTACCAAATCTCTTATCGTTTCTTCCTCTCCAATTTGCTGGGTTTCTAATTGTTTTTTCGTGAAATACCTTTTGAGTGTAAGCTTTCTTACAAATTTGTGTATATCTATAAACAACTCAAATTCATTAGGTTTGCTATGTGGTGCAAACTTGAAACCCTTATTTAAGAGTGAAATATCGTCTACTGTTAGTTGATATGATGAAAGGTTAAAGATACCACCTAAGCTTGATCTATAGGATTTTGATTTTTTCTCTTGTTTTCCCTTTCCTCCTCTTGTTCCCCTTCTGGTCTTTCTGTTCTTTTTTTCCTTGGGGTCTTGTCCCTCTCTAAATTCCATTCCTTCCTCACCCACTCTGCAATAGGAGTCTGTGGGCCCTTGGATAAAAAAGAAGGCATCAGTGGACTTTCCTTATTATTGGTGCGGGGTCTCGCCCCCTGACATTCATATATCTTTAAGTTTGTAAGGGGAACCTGGATATTGGTCTTATTTGAAATCTTGTTTTTCTTATGGCATTTTTTCTTTTTTATTGGACCCGATTCTACATTGTTTGGAGTATTATTTGGAATATCAGCCGCATTCAAGGAGTTAGTTTCCTAAGTTTGTTCTGTAGTGTTCCTGTTTTGTGTTGATGAGGTGGTTAGATGTTTTACTTCTTTTATTGCTGATGTTGTGATTGGTGTTGGTGTCGTTGTATCAATTTCTGTTAGATTGTCTGAAACATCATTCAAACAATCAAATCTATTTCGTGTATCTACTGGCATAGTTATCCCACTATATCGTGTTTGTACTGAAGATTTGGTAGTAGTATATTGCTGAAATGAAGTATGGGATTGTTTTCTTGTATTATTACGACTTTTTTTCCAATTTCTTGTATAGCCTCCTTTGTAGTCTTCTTCATCTCTAATTAACTTCTTTTGTTTTCTCTCTATGATTTCTTTCTCATATTTGACCACTCTTTCATTGATCTGTTGATCAAAGTGCTTGAAATTGGGATCCATATTCTGTGATTCTAGACTGTTCTTCAATCTGTCTATCTTAGTGGTTGATTCCTCCAATTTCTTTTCTCTATCTGCTATAATTAAGGACATCAGTTTAAAGGAACATTGGTCTAGAGTAGAGTACCACTGTCTCATAAAGTTTGGCTGGTTTTTCCCAAAAGTGGGTTCCTTAATAATTCTTAGACCTCTAGGAATCTGTTGTTTATCTATATATTTTTGTATCGTAACTATTTCCCACCATTGGGACATTTCTAACTTTAATGCTTTTTCGAGTTCAAAAAATTGGCTTTTTAGTTCCTTGTGATTATTGGTATTGTTAACTGACTGTATTGAATTACTAGAGAAAAAATGAGAGATTAATTGTTCTCTCCTGCTTTGTCTATTTAGACACTGAAGCATCATGTATAATTGGAGATATGCTTAAAATGATCTCAAAGACGTATCTATATATATATATATATATGTATACTCTATCAATGTATTCCTAAGGAGACTGCCGTTATATTGGAACTCCCCAATTGAACAAAGGGTAACCCTTAAAGATAATGAAAACGACCACCAGAATACAAATAAAAATAGAAAACCAACAATACCCTTCATTACTAGGTTTACTTCATCTACGAAAAAAATTGAAAACATCATCAGGAAACACTGGAACATACTAGAAGGAGATAAAATTTTACGGACAATATTACCAAAAAGACCATCATTTGTCTACAAAAAATCTGCAGACTTAAAATCCAAATTAGCACCATCTATGATAAATTCTAATAATCAGGTGGAGGCCCATCAAACGAACCCATTTGGAACTCCCATCATAGGCACCTATAGGTGTGGACACAATAGGTGCATTACATGTGGACATATTCAACATGCAAGTAAAGGTTTTACTTCTAAACATACAGGGGAGAGATTTCATAACAAACAATTCATCAACTGCACAACTGATTTTTTAGTATACCTCTTGGAATGCCCTTGTGGTTTCCAATACGTCGGAAGAACCACTAGATCTCTTAAAAAGAGATTTTTGGAACATAGGAACAACATCATCAAAAATAATAAACAGCATTCATTATCCAAACACTGTATAAATTGTCCCTCTTTCAAAAAAATTTGGGATCTTAAAGTGGTTGGAATTGAACATATCCCCCCTACTATAAGGGGAGGTAACAGAGTGAAAAAATTATCTAAACAAGAGAGTTTCTGGATTTTCAAATTGCAAACATTAGCACCTTTGGGCCTAAATGAAGAATTGGACCTGTGGTGCTTATAATGAGTATCCAATTGTAAAACTTTCACATATATAATTTAGCTAGGCGGTATGCCTTTAATTCCTCAAATAATAATAGAACATAAATATCTGCTATTTATTCTCCTGTAGATATATAACTACATTACTAATTAGAACAACTGACGATACTAGGAGAAAACTCTTGTTATCAGTATAGTCCTTTGAAATAATTATTGTGGATATTCTTCATGTTCCCCATAGATTTGAATTCGCAAACTGCAAAGAACTAGAATAGCAGGTACCTAATAATAAAATACCGGTATACTAGCCCTGGGATGAATGATGGGACACAAATGTCCGTTGTATAACGAATTCACTTTTAGAATTTTAGAATAGTTATCATCATATAATGTTCAATTCTAGTAGAAATGTTGATTCACTAATATATGTTGCAATAATGTAACTTCATACATTGTAATTTTACTCGTGTCACTTGGTAACATTTGAACCTCAAGAAGTCCTGTGATTGGATGAAAGCCACATTTATACGCGCGGACTCTTGGTTCATGTTTTTATCTTGAGAAAGGGAAGTTTTATTTCCCGAAACGCGTTGATTGATTTTATTGAAGTATCAATATCTGGGGAGAGCTGTGTTTGATAGAAGACTACTAACTACATTGGAGAAGGATTATCGAACGACAGGACTACATCGGGAGACGGAGAACCGAGGGGACGGACGGAGAAGGAGGGCACGCATCTAGCTGCTGGATTGTTTACTTGACGGGCCCATTATCAAGCGATCATCTGGTGAGCGCATAGAGTGTACTTACTATAGCGAACATATGTGTTTTCTTTGCACTTTGACGACTTGCAGCAATTTACTCTACCTGTTTCATCCAGTCACCATTTGGTGAACGCACAGAGTGTTTTCTTATGAGCTTCTAGTACACTTTAGCATTTGCTAGCCATCCACCTTATATGTTACCTCCTTATATCCGTTCCTGATATACTTCAGTATAGGTCCCGTCATCCATTACTGTCCTAGATCTCTCTCAGTTTCGGGTACGTCCCGATATACATGTATGTCAAGTAGATTTCTTCAAATCAACACGCCTCTGTATATTTTATACACTAATAAATTATCTTTTAACCCTTTTTTCATATTTACATTTTCTTTGTCTGGCTATAACTACTACACTTAGAGGTTGCTCTTTGTGCGCTGTCTCTCTTTTTGTTTTCACATAAAGCAGGATAATAAGTTGGTTAAATAGTGAGAGGCGTTAGTGAAGACTAGAGTGAAGACTAGAAGGGGGCTGGCCAGGAGGGTCTATAAGAAGAAAATCGTCAAGATAATGGAGGGAGATAGGACTGCAAAATGAGTTGGTAAGCAGCCACCATGTCGTCAAATGTATCGAAGAGCTTGGGGCTGCTTTTTTAACTAAAAGAGAGGGGTGAAGTAATATAGTTGGTGCCATTTTATGCCCTGGATATGCCAAAGGGAAGGGTGGACTGGCAGCAGTTTAACCCCTTAAGGACAGGGAAACTCTGAGGTGGATTTCACTTAAGGACCGGAGCAATTCTGACCTTTTTGACTATGTCTTTGTTAAACAGTGTTTTCCCTCTAAGTACTTTATTTTACCCATGAAAATTATATACCGTTTTTTACGCACAAATATTGCTTTCTTTTGATACCACACTTATATGGATAGCCCACCATTTATTTTAGTAAAATTTAAAGAAAACGGTAAAAAAAACAAAAAACGCCATTTTATTTTCTCTTGGGATCATTTGGGCACAATGGGTTACATTTTTATGGACACTGCATGAAAGTTATGACCGGTCAGTCATACCTAAATAATGGGAAGATTTAAGTGGTCACTGTCCCCCCTGGGTGTGAAAAACCCCATGTCCCCCCCCCCCCTATTTTCCCACTTTTTTTTTTTTTTTTTATTGATGACATTTGGCAGTGTGTATAAATGTATAACATGGCTCCACAACAATCACACTTCCTATTTTGGCTATTGACATTTTTTTTATTTAAGTAACATTTTTGTTAAAGTGTTGTGTCTTTTTTAAAAAAAAAAAGAAACAAAAAACAAAAGTTAATTTTAGCAGGTCAAAAATGGACCTGCATTTGGCCAGCCTCCAGCACAGCAGTGAAGGGATTAATACCCTCAGCTGCTGCATTTTATTTGTCCACTAGGTGTCTCCTCCCTGCTTCTCTGTCCCTTACTTTGATAGCAAGGGACAAACGGCTGAGAAGAGACACTAGAGGCAGTGTAGAACACTGCCGCATTCATTTTTTCACTGTCGTCCAATACAGGTCACTGGTACACTGGGAGGCGATCCGCCCCTTTAATAGGCAGGAACATTCATTCAAATGTATGCAGGGGGTGGAGCCTCCCCTCCTACTTAAGCTGCCTTCAGGCCAGAGCCAAGCCAAATTGATTTGTTCCTGTGTGCAGTGCACACCAGGTGGAGAACATCTATCATTCAACTTTAGTTTTTTATTGTTTTTATTCAAATATGGAATACCACCATTAGGAGGGTGACCATGGCTGTGAATTGCCCTCTCCAAAGTGGCTAGTGCAGCTTCCAGGGATTTTCTGGTGGACCTTATACCCTGAAGAGGGAACAGCTTGAGTCAAGTAGCTTCCCTGCTGGGGGAATTTGCCTCTGGTTAATTCCTATTTCAACATGGTCACCTGAAGACAGAAGTCCTGCAGAAAGGTGAGCCACCCTTTGAGTGCTGAAGGTCCACTTGTCCCCACAGTGTCCCTTTCTTGGGCTTGTATTTGGGAGTTTGCATTTTGCACTCCAGCACTCATAGGGTGTTTTTATTTCTATTGCTTGTATTTATGCAATTTCTGTGGTATTCCCTGGGTTTTGGAGCTTTGGAATGTTATTTTCTCATGTTTCTCATGTGTTCAAAGTATGTTTGGTGAACTTTGTATTTCAGAAATACTTTATTAATATTTAATGTTCCTCGCCTTTAAGCGCGCCTTTTTCCGCATAGACGCCATTGCTCCTTTACTCTCTATGGGTTTTCACAGTGTGGGACATATCTCTGGAACCGCTTATCACAGCAACTTCAGAGAGGGCTCATTTTGTTGGTCTTCCCCTGCTCTATCATCCGGTAGCTAGTTTCGGGGTGTGGGGAGTTTGGGGGGGCTTCGGCACTGTTTGGGGTACTTCTGAGAGAAAACTACATTTCCCATGAGCGCCTGTTTCGCGCTCGTTTTCTGATTGGCTGTAATCACGGCAGCCATTTTGTGGTGTTATTCTCAGCGAGTATACTACGAAGGGACCGAGCCTTCTTTCCTCTCAGCAGATTAACCCTTCGCTGGCCAGATAAGTCAGTTTTAGACGTTTCTGGGGTGAACCTTTAATCTTTCACACTTCTACTGGGTGATTTTTCTTAGTGGTGTATATCTGACGCTGTGAGCATGTCTACTTCACTGGAGTCAGGGGCTAGACCCAAGACTAAGGAGGCTGGGGTGTCTGTTTCCCCAATTGCGTTTTGCTCCTCTTGTCACTCTGGGCTGCCTAGAGAATTTTCAGGTCATTTATGCCCTAAATGTACAGATAGTCAGGATAGCAACCCTGGGCTTCCCAGCCATGCTATTGAGCCAACTTGGGTAAAAGAGTTTAAAGCTGCCACTAGGGATCTCAGATCCACTCTCCAACTCTTTCCCTCTCAGGTTCAGGGGGTTTTGCAAGTCTGGCAGACCCCCTCCACAATCAGGACCTCCCTGCCTAAACCACAGGGAGCCCCTGATGTGTCTGATTCTTCTGAGGAAGAACTCTTACAGGATTCTGATGCTGAGGAAGGCACTGTTATTGAATCAAATAGGTCCATTGGGGACCCCTATGAGTGTGACACTGAAGTTTCTGCTGAGGGTTTGATTAGAGCTGTGCTGACCACGCTCAACATTCCTCTGACTCAGGAATCTACTCATGATCCAACTGACGTTTTTCAAAAAACATCTAAGGCGGTTGTATGTTTTCCAACTAACCCTACTCTTGCCCGTTTAGTCTCTGAGGCGTGGAGAAATCCTGAAAAATCCTCTTCTGTGTCTAAAAAGTTTGCTAAACTTTATCCGTTTCCTGAGACTGAACTGGCAAAATGGGTTCATCCTCCTAAAGTGGATGCTCCTGTTTCTCGCTTATCCAAATCTACTGCTTTAGCTGTATCTGATTCCTCTGCCCTGCAGGACTGGACGGACAAAAAGTTAGAGATTTGTCTTATATCTATTTTTGCCTCTATTGGCACTGCCATGCGTCCAACCTTTGCAGTGGCATGGGTTAATAGAGCTATCGCAGCCTGGACTGAACGGCTGACTGAGGCAGTTCGCCAGGATGCGCCAGTGTCTGAGCAGTTACAACTTCTTGCTAATATAGTAGAAGCCCAGAATTGATGCTTTGATGCTGTGCGCATGATGGCTAGGGCCTCTACTTCTTCTGTGGTGGCTAGACGCACCCTTTGGCTGAAAATTTGGTCTGCTGATACTGCCTCTAAGAAAGCTTTACTTTCCTTGCCCTTCCAGGGGAACTTGTTGTTTGGTTCTGAACTTAAGGAGATGATTAGTGAGGCTACTGGCGGTAAAAGTACTCTTCTACCATCAGTCTTTAAGAAAAAGTTTCCAGCCAAACGCAATCGGTCCTTTCGTTCGTTCCAGACTGAGACACGCTCCACGTCCCAGACGGGTCCATCCTCTGCGCGCTCCTCCTCCAAGCCCAAACAGTCCTGGAAGCCCAAAGTTGCCCCTAAGGCCAAGACCTCCAAGACTGCTTTGGCATGACTCGCCGAACCCGGGTCCGCATCCGGCTGTAGGTGGACGTCTCCACATCTTTCGCCGGATTTGGGGGGAGTCAGTGACGGACCCATGGGTAATTCAGGTGGTATCAGAGGGATACAGGATCCCTTTCTCTTCCCTCCCTCCTTTTCGGTTCCATTTTACTCGTCCTTCTCAGGAACCTACAAAAAGACGTCTGTTCGAAGACGCTATTCAGGATCTTTTGGACAAAGAGGTCCTGGAATTGGTTCCTCCAGAGGACACAGGTTCCGGATTCTATTCCAACCTGTTTGTTGTGGCCAAAAAGGACGGAGGGGCTCGTCCTATCTTGGATCTCAAGGATTTCAATTCCTTTGTGGTGAGTTCCCACTTTCGCCAGGAATCCCTGCGCTCTGTGATAGCCGCAATGTCCCCAGGGGAGTTCCTTGCCTCCCTGGACCTTCAGGATGCATATCTTCACATCCCCATCCATCCAGAGAGCAGACGGTATCTCAGGTTTGCCTGTCACAAGGGCCATTTTCAGTTTTCAGCTCTTCCCTTTGGACTGACTTCAGCCCCTCAGGTCTTTCAGAGGGTTTTGGGATCTTTGATAGCTGTGCTTCATCGAGATGGTGTCAGGGTGACTCCCTACATGGACGATCTGCTCCTGAAAGCTTCATCTGCGGAGATTCTCCACCAGCAGATGTAGCTGTGTATACACACACTGAATCGCCACGGCTGGATTGTGAATCTGGACAAGTCAGACTTGGTCCCATCTCAACAGCTCCTCTTCTTGGGTCTCCTGTTCGACACTCAGCAGTGCATGGTGTTCCTACCGGAAGAAGTGGCTCATCAGATTGCCATCCGAGTAGCCAAGGTCCTGGAACTTGACAGGGTTCCAGTGCCGAGGTTAACCTCTCTGGTGGGGAAGTTCATTTCCACGATAGAGGCGGTGCCATTTGCCATGGCACACACCAGGGAACTTCAGAGGTTTGTGATCCAGACGTGCAAGAATCATCCAGATCATCAGCATATGTCAGTCTCTCTGCCTCCTCATGTCGAGTTGAGTCTGCAATGGTGGTTGGACCTGTCTCATTTCCTGAAAGGGAGATCCTTTCGGGTCCCTTATTGGACCACAGTCACGACGGACGCCAGCCTCCGGGGATGGGGAGCTGTGTTGGGTCGTTTCAGTGCTCAGGGGAAATGGGGTCTGGAAGAATCCCTTCTCTCCATGAATGTTCTGGAACTTCGTGCCATACGTCTTGCCCTGAAGCACTGGGAATCTCAGCTGGAAGGATGTCCAGTCAGAGTGGAGTCCGACAACGCCACCGCGGTGGCCTACATCAACAGACAAGGCGGCACAAAAAGTTTCACCGCCTGGTTGGAGGTCAAGGAAATCTTATCTTGGGCAGAAGCTCACGTGCCAGTCATTTCAGCGGTTCATATTCCAGGCGTAGACAACGTCATGGCAGACTTTCTCAGTTGTCACACAGTCGACAGCGGAGAGTGGGCTCTTCATCCAGAGGTGTTTCACCTTCTCACCCAGAGGTGGGGGTTCCTGCAGTGGATCTGATGGCTACCAGACACAACAGGAAGGTGCCAGTGTTTTGCTCTCAGTGGAGGGACCCTCTTGCTCTAGCAGTGGATGCCTTGTCGATCCCTTGGAATTTTCCTCTGGCTTGCATCTTCCCTCCTCTTCCTCTGTCGATCAGAGTAATTCAGAAGCTGAAACTGGAGTGTTGTCCTGTCATTCTGATCACTCCAAATTGGCCTCGCCAGTCCTGGTATCCGGAACTGCTGGCTATGTCTGTGGCGGATCCCTTTCCACTTCCTGCCCGTCCGGATCTACTTCTTCAGGGATATCTGTGGAAGGAGGATGTTCAACAGCTCCATTTGATGGCTTGGAGGTTGAATCCTCGATTCTAAAGAAGAAAGGGTTTTCCTCTTCAGTGGTGTCTACGATGCTTAGAGCTCGCAAGCCTGTTTCTTCCAAGATTTATCATCGCATATGGTCAACCTTCGTTGCATGGTGTGCTGAATGGAATCTACCACTTGATTTCCATCTTCCCACGGTCCTGGCCTTTTTGCAGGATGGGGTTGAGAGGGACTCGGCATGAGTTCTCTCAAGGTTCAGACTTCAGCTCTGTCTGTATTTTTCCAGGAACGGATTGCTATTCTTCCTGATGTTAAGGTTTTCTTCCAAGGTGTGGCTCATGTTCGGCCTGCCTTCAAGAGTCCTACTCCCCAGTGGGACCTCAATTTGGTGCTGGGGGTTCTCCAGAGACCCCCGTCTGAATCCTTGGCTTCTATTCCTTTACGTCTCTTGACCTGGAAAATGGCCTTTCTTTTGGCCATTGTCTCAGTTCGCCGGGTAGCAGAGTTACAAGCTTTGTCTTGTAAACCTCCTTACTTGGTGTTTCACAAGGATAAGGCAGTGCTTCGCACTTCCAAGGAGTTTTTACCCAAGGTTGTCTCCGGATTTCACATCAATCAGGAGATTGTGTTTCCCTCTTTCTGCCCTAACCCTTCCTCTGACAAGGAAAGAGATCTCCATTTGTTGGATTTTGTGCGTTGTCTTAGACTCAGTGCGATGAACATAAAATTTATCAGGAAGTCTGATGCCTTGTTCGTCATTCCTGAGGGGCCTAGGGCAGGGAGACCGGCATCCAAGGTAACTATTGCCTCTTGGATTAAATCTACCATCCGTGAAGCCTACAAATTGTGGAATAAGCACGTTCCCTTCAGGGTTACTGCTCATTCCACCAGATCTATTGGGGCCTCTTGGGCCTACAAGAATCAGGCATCTGCTGATCAACTGTGCAGAGCGGCCACTTGGTCCTCTGTGCACACGTTCTCGAAGCACTATCGTGTTGATGTACTGGCCTCGGCTGATGCCAGCTTTGGGAGGAAGGTCCTGGAGGCAGTTTTGCCTGTTTAGGACTTCTGCTCTGTGATTCTTAGTGCTTCTTTACTGTTGAGCCCAGTTGGCTCTAGTTCAGTGTGCTGTGTTGGTTCAGGGGTTTATTTTTCCCCCTGGTTGGTGTCCGTTGACACTTCTGTTACTGGGCTATGTGATTAATTGGTTCATAGCAGTTAATCCTGAGTGTAAATCTAGACTGGGAAATTATTTCCCTGTTCCTGGATGATACCGCACTTATATTAGACATGCATTTGCTATGAAGTAGATACATCCCACACAAGAATCTTGGCCTACATACTGGGCTGCTGACATACAGCTGGGTTGTGAAGCCAATACCGATAACTGTATCGGTATAGCTTAATTGCAAATTAGAACACAGCATTCTGTCAGTTAAATTGCAGGTGCTGTCTTTTATATGTTTTAAATTCGCTACTTTCACTTTTTATGTTTGTAATAAAGGTTACATTTTAATCTTGTTGTGCTGAAACACTCCTCCCCCTTGGATCCATCATTTGTACTTGCCAACTGTATATATGGGTCGGTCTGGTGCTATTTAATCTGCATTTTCTTTCTCTTTAATTTCTATGTGTGTGTGGTTCTAAATACAAAAACAGAAGGGAAGTACCCAAGGAAAAGACACCAAGGGTATAAATCCCTCTCAAAGAAGCCTATTAAAATGAGGCACTCAAAGTAGGCAACAGATAAATACAAAGCTTTATTGAAAAAATAAACCTAATAATTCACAGAATAAAAACAATTAAAAACAATCAGTACAAGGCAAATAGTGTACATGCCCAGGCTTAAGTAATAAAATAGAAAAGTAAGATATGTCAACAATGTAAGTATGCACTATAAAGTCTCAGCTGTAGTGAGACAGAGCAAAAGATTATACATATATAAAGTGAACAATGCCATGTAAATAAATTGCAAAGAATACAAACATGCAGATAAAGTGCAAAAAATAGACATATACTTATCTGATATAATATTATGGTAAACCCACTGGGAATGTCAAAAGATCAATAGCCAAAATACTGAACACCCAACGCGTATCCCTACTATCGTAGCTTCATCAGGGGTCTGACTAGGTGTGGCAAGGGCAAACTGCTGATTCACGCCAAGGAGGATGGAGCCACCTTCAGTCTCTGCAAGGTAAGGTGATTGACAGGGTAAGTGACATACACTTATAACTTCAAATGGAAATATCTGGGCTGACTGGGATACCTTTTGTCCTCTAAAATGTAAGGAAAACTCCTGCCTTTGTCTTCTGAATGAGGCAAGGGGAGTCCTTGCCTTTGACCTGGAGTGGGAGGTAAAATAATAACGTAAGGGGGGCATGGTCCTTTGTCTCATGCTCTTCTTTTTTTTTTTTTTTTTTTTTTTTTTTTTTTTTTATTCAAGTGACTGTGTGAAATATAGGGGAAATCGTACTGACGAGATTGGAAAGATAGTGATGTGACTGGGAGTGGTGAGTAGCTGAGAAATTTACCTGTGGCTGGAGAGGTTCCTGACTGAAACCACAGTGGAGATTCGTAGGCATTTTGAGTGAAATCTACGGAGCAAAATAGGGCTAAGTGCAGCATACTAATAACTTTGGGACAAAAAGACTATAAAAGAAATCTACTTGTCAAAACTTGGAATACGTGTCGTGGAAGGAGGTTACTGATATCTCTGACGATTCAGTATAGACGGCATGTTGGCTGTAATGTCATTGTCGTTCCGGAGTGGACCAACGGACGCCAGCCTGAGTGTTTGGGGTACAGTCCTGGGGCACTTAGGTGCCCAGGACAGGTGGACAGAGGAGGAGGGCCTAATGTCCATCAACATCCTGGACCTCAGAGTGATTTGTCTGGCTCTTTTTCATTGGTTCCAGATTCTCACTGAGATTCTGGTGAGAGAGCAATCTTGCAACACCACGGCCTTGGTGTACATTAGTCTCCAAGGGGTCGCGAGGTAGCATGGAGGGAGTTGAAGGATCTCTGCAATTGAGTGGAAGCTCACGTTCCAGCCATCTCAGCCATACACATTCCAGGAGTGGAAAACATACTGGCAGACTTTCTAAGTCATCAAGACGTAGATCCAGGAAACTGGCGGTTCCATCCGGAGCTGTTCTACGTGATAGTCCAACACCCTGGGGTACCACCGATACACCTTATGTCGAGCAAGGAGAAGAAGAAGGTTCCAACTTTCTGTGCTTGTATGAGGGATCCTCTGGCCTTCTGATGGATGCAATGTCCATTCCATGGAGTTTTCACCTGTCCTGTGTGTTTTCCGATTTTTCTCTCATTCGAAGGGAGATCTGGAAGATCAGAATAGAAAGGGCAGTAGCCATTCTGATTGCTCCATTCTGTCCAGGAGGGCATAGTTTACAGAGCTCGTCAGCCTGTCCATTAGGGATCCAATTTGTCTGCTGCCCAGACTGGATCTGTTACTCCAGGGTCCCTTGTAGTACGAGAATATAGAGCGGTTGTCTTTGACATGGCTCTTGAGGCCACCATTTTGTAGGGGAGGGGATTCTCTGCTGATGTTATCTGCACCATGATCCAGATGCGGAAGCTGTTCTCTTCTAAGGCATACCATAGGGTCTCTGTCCCACAGGTTTTTGACCTTCCTTAGGTTCTGTCCTTCCTTCAAGATGGAGTCAACAAGGGTCTAACCTTGAGTTCCTTCAAGGTTCAGATCTCAACCCCCTGTTCTTTTTCAGAGAAGAATTGCTGTCATTCCAGACATGAAGACTGCTCTACAGTGTGTGGCTCACACCTTTCCCTCTTTTAGGGATCCCACTCCTCCATGGGATCTCAAACTAGTCTTGGGCATTCTTCAGAGGCCCTCTTTTGAGCCTCTAGCTTCCAACTCTTTGCATCATCTGGCTTTTCTCTTGGCAGTTGCTGCTGTTTGGAGGATGGCTGAGTTGAAAGGCCTGTCTTGCAAACTTCCATTCTGTGTTTTTTTGTTTGTTTTTTTTTCACCATGGTAAGGCAGTAGTTTGTACCTCTCAGGAGTTTATTCTTAAAGTTGTCTCAGAGTTTCACATCAATCAGGAGATTGTTGTACTTTCTTTTTGTCTATCTTCTGGATGTTGTGCGCTACCTTAAATTTTATGTATACCATGCTAAACCTTTTTCATAAGGCTGACTCTGTCATCCCTGAAGGTCCCAGGGCAGGTCAGTCTACTTCCAAGGTAACCTTTTTGTCTCTTGGATTAAGGCTACCGGCTCCCTTCAAGATCACAACGCATTTCACTAGGTCAGTGGGTGCTTCTTGAGCCTACAAGAACCAGGCCTTGACTGAACACCTCTGCAAAGTTGCAACTTGGTCCTCCTTGCATACTTTCACCAAACATTACTGTGTTAATGACTTGGCCATGGCTGAGGCCAGCTTTGGCCAAAAGGTCCTTCAGGCAGTCTTGCCTGTTTAGGGTCCTGTCTTTCCTTTTCTAATGCCAGTTGTTGTTAAGTAGTTTTTGAGCCTAGCTAGCTCTTGTTTGGTATCCTGTGCTAGTTCAGTGACCATTGACACTTGAAGTTTATTCAGATCCAGAATAGTCCTATGGAACTGTTATCATGTGGGAGGTCTTTTCTCCTTACCCTCTCTAGGAATCTCGGCATTGGTATATCCCCATGGTATTTATGTTCCACGTTGAACGTAAATGAAAATAGTATTTTGTGTTCTTAACCCTTTGAGTGCCAGAGGGATATGCAACACATTGAAGAGCAATACATTGCGTATCCCTCTGGTACTCAAAGGGTTAACTGTTAAATCCTTTTCTCTTTAGTCCATATGGAAAACAAACCTCCCACTCGGAGAAAAAACCTTACCTGTGTTACTTTCCCAAGCAGAGGAGTCCTCTTAGGGTCTTAGTCATGAGAAATTTCTTTTCTTCTTATCCGCTTATTTAATTTTATTGTGGCTCTTTTGTTACATGAATTCTGGGAGAAGGAGAGTCTCCACCCCAAAGACCCTGTCTCTTGTGATGTTCCCTACCCTCCCAGAGGAGGGACTCAACCCATGGTACCTGTGTTCCATATGGACTGAAGCGAAAAGGATTTAACAGGTAAGAATACTAAAATCCTATCTCTTGGTGTCCTGTTAATTAGGGGTCCGCAAAGGTACATGCGTGCGTGTAGGTACAACTATATTTATTTGGCAGTTTTGTACTTGGGGTGGGGGGGATTCAGGGCTTTTTCAAGTATTTTCACAACCAACATAAGTTTTGATAATATGTGATTTTAGCAAAATAAGTAACTATTTTGTGTTTTTGTTTTTTTGTATATGCAACAAATTAGCTTATTGCACAAAGCAAACTTTAAACTCAATTTGTTTAAAAAAAAAAAAAAAAAAATCATCATAATCTAAAATATTAAATAAAAATAAAACCACACATTTCCTCTGTGTCCAATCCACGGCAATGGACTGTGGGTGTTGACTCCTCCTCCCGGCTGGTAGGACCAATAACTTATTAAAAACTGCTCCTCCCTACTTGCTCAGTTATTTTCGGTCCTACCAAGCTGGAGGACTGAGGCCTAGAGCCTCCAATACTCCATTTGGATTATATATATATTGTTAAATGATGAATAACGTATTCTGATATCCTGGGTGGCATACTAGAATTATTCCTACCCATCTTGGTGATTACCTGCTATTTTTTGTTTTTCTATGTAAATTGCCTACAACGCAGTTTCCACGTGTTCATTTTGGATCACATACCCTTTTTAATTACCGGGGTCACATGGGTCCATGGGTGCTGCCGTTCCCACCTCCAACACGTGAATTGGAGCGGCCTGAGGCTAGGGCTCACCTTCGCTAAGTTCCCACGTTGCTTCTGAATTTCTACCGACAAACACTGGTGCCTGGTGATGACGCGTCCATGTTGGAGACAGAAACCTGAATTCAATCTGCCGTGCATTCCAGCTCTGAGGTGCATCGCGGAGGAAACAGGAGGCAATTGTCTGATTTAAGGAACACAGTGGAGGTAAAATTTGGTGTATGTAAGTGCTTTTCGGGGCATTGGTTACCTTATTGGGATAATACTGTGCATTTATGATGTATTAACTAATATAATCAGTATTAGTCTTTCTGATATATTCTATTGACACTTCTTACCAGTCTTATTGATAGCATAACTTGCTGCTTGTGCCTACCTGTATCATACAATATGTCTATATGACCTGACTTCCATTAACAGGGATCGATCCTTCGTACAGTTACTGGCCCTACATTCTCTCTATTTACTAGGGCATACCTGGTGCACTCCTCCCCCATTTCTATTTTCATCCCCCCCCCCCCCCAAGTGTGTGTGATATTTAATGTGGAACTCCTTGGAGTGGTTTGTTGCCTCTCTCAATTCCTGCTACAGTTTACTTTTCATGCAAATTATAATATGCATAGTATAATTTGCTGTTAAGTTTACAATGTCACCGCTTCCTCCTGTCCGCTTCTCGCTCGGTGGGTGGTTCTCTTCCGGGTTGCGGTGGCTGGCCGGTCCCGCAAGCGCGGGACGCCGTGGTCTTCTTCCTGATGTCTGCGCATGCGCCCAGCTCCACTGGTCGTTCGCTGAGCCTCAGCCTATCCTGTAGGGTTCCTTGGCGAGCCCCTCTCCTCAACTACTCCTATTGGCTGCATCCAGTATTTGAACGGGCTACTCCACGCATTGAGTGCCCGTTCCACGAGCTCTGTTAGCTTTAGTAAGTTTCTGCTATTTCTTGTCTTCCTGGTTCTGACTGCAGCTTGCTCCTGACCATCCTGAACTCTCCAGCCCCTGATTCTAACTACGGCTTGCTCCTGACCATCCTGAACTCTCCAGCCCCTGGATCTGATTACGGCTTGCTCCTGACCATCCTGAACTCTCCAGCCCCTGGTTCTGACTACAGCTTGCTCCTGACCATTCTTTGTCTCCAGTCCCTGGCCTTGAAGACCCACCTGCCTGTTTCCCGCCTGACCCGCTGACCTGGTTTGGAACGGTTCCCAGCATACTCCTATCCTGGTTGCACCCCGGCTCAACTGGGGTGGAACAATCTGGTTTCACAACCAGCACCTCTACCCAGCCTTGGCTGCAGCACAGGAGTACCTGGCACGCCATCACTGAACTCTAGCTTCGTTCTCTAGCTCCACACCCTAGCTTCTGTACCAGTGTTGGCATCACTCGGGTCCATACTCTCCGGGTGGTGACGGTGACAGTTGGAACGGGCCAGACACCATGGATCTGGCTGAAGCATCGCGGCTAGACTGGACCACCAAGAACAGGTACTGTCCTCTCACGCTACACACCTCCAGAGCCTGGAGCGCAAGTTAAACGCAGTGTTAGAGATGCTACGAAACACGGCTTCGCAGACTACTGCTGCTCCTGTGGCTGCAGCCTCAAGTGGCATGTCCGGCACACCCCGTCCTGGATATGTAACCCCACCGTATACCCTTGCCAGACAAGTTCTCAGGTCAGCCAACCGAATGCCGAGGATTCCTCAACCAATGTCAGCTGCACTTCCGGACCCTGCCCCAGACATTCTATACGCATGCCTCCCGGGTCTCCTTCAGCATCTCCCTCCTCAAGGGTGAGGCCCTGGCCTGGGCATCCCCACTAGTGGAACAACAATCCTCCTTCCTGGATAATTCCGACGCCTTTGTTGCTGCTTTCAAGGTCATATTTGACGCACCCGTAAGGAGCGCTTCGGCTGAATCAGCTCTGTTGAGCCTACGTCAGGGGTCTCGTTCAGTCAGCCAGTACACGGTGGAGTTCCGCACCCTCTTCTGCGAGACTGACTGGAACCAGGGAGCCCTGAAGGCGGCATTCCGGCGTGGTCTAAATGAACGCCTCAAAGACGCTTTGACCTGTCACGACATTCCCGATGGCCTGGAGGACTTCATATCCCTGTGTCTGGATCTGGACAGACGCCTGCAGGAACGCCAATTGGAGCGTAACCGTAGCAGAAGGCGCTCTGCACCAGTCATGCCCTCGGCTGAAGGACTCGCTGTGACCGAGACGCCGATGGAGATAGGGGGAGTCACCAGACTGACAGACGAAGAAAGAAAAAGACGCCGGGCTTTGGGTCTGTGCCTTTACTGTGGACAGGCAGGCCACATGTTGCGTCAGTGTCCCGTCCGTCCGGGAAAAGATATGGCTTAGCCGATTCTCGAGGCAGTCAGCCAAGCCATTCCTGCCAGCCTCCCCATAGCCGCTCCAGGTTGTTCATCCCCGTGACTCTCCAGTGGAACACCGGAACAGTGACTACTGACGTCTTTGTCGATTCCGGTTCTGCCGGGCTGTTTGTGGATAGCGCCTGGGGTCAGACCCATGGTGTGCCTTGCAGAAGCAAGAGGCAGCCGCTGCTGGTGTCCTCATTGGACGGAGGACCCCTAGGTACTGGACAGATCACACAAGAAACAGAGGTCCTCTGACCTACTACCGGAGTCTTGCACACCAAAGACGTGATCTTGGACCTGGTATCCTCCCCGTTTGCTCCTGTCATCCTGGGGCTCCCCTGGCTTCGGTGTCACAACCCCATTTTTGACTGGAGGTCTGGCGATCTCACGAAGTGGAGTGAGTCCTGTTTCCTGACATGCCTTCCTGCGTCTCCCGTGTCTCTGCACCGGTCTGTTTCTGCTTTCTTGAGTCAGCAAGATATGCTATCCGCTGTGTACCGCGACTTTGGTGACATCTTCTCCAAAAGCCATGCCGAACGCCTTCCTCCACACCGTGCCTATGATTGCCCGATCGATCTCCTGCCCGGCTCCCATCCACCTAGAGGAAGAACATTTCTGCTCTCCCCTCCGGAGATGAAAGCCCTCGCCACCTACATTCAAGACAACTTGGCCAGAGGTTTCATCCGTCCATCCACTTCACCCGCTGGAGCAGGGTTCATCTTCGTGAGCAAGAAAGACGGATCTCTCTGCCCCTGAGTGGACTACCACGGCCTAAACCGTATTACTATCAAGAACAAGTACCCTCTGCCTCTCATCCCCGAGCTGTTCGACCTTTTCCGTGGGGCTAACTGGTTCACTAAACTGGACTTGAGGGGGGCGTACAATCTGATCCGTATCTGACCGGGGGACGAGTGGAAGACGGCCTGCAACACCCGATATGGGCACTGTGAGTATCTGGTTATGCCCTTTGGGCTCTGTAACGCCCCGGCTGTCTTCCAGGTCTTCGTGAATGACGTCTTCCGGGACATGCTCACCTCTCACGTCGTGGTCTATCTGGACGACATCCTTGTGTTCTCTTCCACCCTATCACAGCACCGACTTCATGTCAAATCAGTGCTCCAACCGCTCAGTGAAAATGGTCTGTACGCCAAACTGGAGAAATGTGAATTCGAAAAGACCAGTCTTCCTTTCCTGGGGTACATCATCTCCAGCTCTGGCCACACTATGGATCCTGGCAAACTCGCATCAGTCACTACGTGGCCTCAACCCAAGGACCTGAAGGCAGTCCAGCGTTTCCTAGGGTTCGCCAACTATTACAGGAGATTCATCCACCACTACGCAACCCTAGTGGCGCCCCTGACCGCTCTTACTAGGAAAGGAGCCGATCCAAGGAACTGGTCCCAGGAAGCCCTAACTGCCTTTGCTATACTTAAAACTGCTTTTACCACCGCTCCTGTACTTAGATATCCGGACATCACCCGCCCTTTCCTCCTTGAAGTGGATGCATCGGAACTCTGAATAGGTGCTGTCCTGTCTCAAAGGGATCCCATTACCAACACTCTACACCCCTGCTCCTTTCTCTCCCGGCAATTAACATCGGCTGAGAGGAATTATGACGTGGGTAACCGTGAGTTGCTCGCCATGAAGGTAGCCATAGAGGAATGGCGCCATCTTCTGGAAGGGTCAGGCATTCCCTTCACTATCTACACCGACCATAAGAACCTTCAGTACTTGGAGTCTGCTAAACGGCTCACAGCCTGCCAAGCCCGTTTTGCTCTCTTTTTCTCCCGGTTCCAGTTCATTGTGACATACATTCCGGACACCAAGAATGTTAAAGCGGATGCTCTGTCCCGCCTGTACTCTGTTCCTGTCTCCTGCGATCCACCCGAACTTATCCTGTCGTCCCACACGGTTCTCTCCGCATTGTCCACTGCTACACTGGCCAGAATCCAACAAGTTCAGACCAACGTAGATTCATCTTGCCCATCTGGACGTTAGTTCGTGCCCGTCCAACATCGAGTCGAGGTTCTTCTTTGGGCTCCTCAATCCCCCACTGCTGGACATCCAGGGATTGTCCGTGCCACCGATTTTGGTACAACGTCAGTTCTGTTGGCCCTCACTACGACACGATGTGAAGGAGTTTGTTCAGGGTTTCCAACACTGTGCCAGACACAAGCTGCCCAAGGCTAAACAATCTGGTCTCTTGCAACCACTTCCTGTGCCTTCCTCTCCATGGACACACGTTGCTATGGACTTTGTGGTGGATCTACCACCCTCTAGACGTAATACAGTCATTCTGGTCATTGTGGATCGCTTCTCTCGACAGACACACTTCGTCCCTTTGCCGAAATTGCCCTCCTCCCAACAGTTGGCTGATATCTTCCTCCGAGAAGTGTTCCGGCTCCACGGCATTCCCCTTCAAGTAGTGTCGGACAGGGGCAGTCAATTCATATCTTGGTTCTGGAGAGCCTTTTGTGCCCGCTTAGGCATCGCTGTGCATCTATCAACAGCTTACCATTCACAATCCAACGGCCAGACCGAAAGGACCAATCAGGTACTCCAGCAATACCTGCGTCTGTCTGTGGAGCCTCTCCAGGACAACTGGACCGACCTCCTGCCATTAGTGGAGTTTGCCTTCAATAGCTGCCGTCACGAATCGCTCCAGTGCTCTCCTTTCTTTGCTGCTGGTGGATATAATCCAGCATCTCTTCCTCTATCTTCTTCTGGTGTTCCCGCTGTGGATAAGCACCTGGACGACCTTGAGATCCACTGGCGCCGTGTTCGTTCTCGCTTGGTGACTGCAGCCGCTCGGTATAAAACAGCGGCTGATCGGAGATGGGTTCCCAGCCCTGCATATGCTGTGGGTAGCGAGGTGTGGCTCTAAGAATCTACGCCTTCGGCAGCCCTCTGCCAAGTTCGGGCCACTCTGTCGGACCCTTCCGGATCCGCTCGCGGATCTCTCCGGTGACACTTGCCTTGGACCTGCCACCGTCCATGCGGATACCCGATACGTTCCATGTGTCTCTGCTAAAGCCTCTTGTCTGAACTATATACTCTCCTCAGACCACTGGCAGTTCCCCTGTGCACGTAGACTGTCATGAGGAGTACCTCATCCGGAAGATCCTTGACTCCCGCCTTGTTCTGGGTTCCCTCCGTGGATTGGAAGGGTTACGGCCGGGAGGAGCGGTCCTGGGTTCCTGTCCGTGACCTGCATGCCCCAGCTCTGCGGAGGGCATTTCATTGTGCACATCCATCCAAACCTGGTCGTCCGGGGGCCTCCCGTTGGGGGGGGGGGCAGTGTCACCGCTTCCTCCCATCCTCTTCTCGCTCGGTTGGTGGTTCTCTTCCGGGTTATGGTGGCTGGCTGGTCGCGCATGCGCGGGACGCCGTGGTCCTCTTCCTGACGTCTGCGCATACGCCCGGCTCCACTGGTCGTTCGCTGACCCTCAGCCTATCCTGTAGGGTTCCTTGGGAGCCCCTCTCCTCAACTACTCCCTATTGCCTGCATCCAGTATTTGAACGGGCTATTCCCAGCATAGAGTGCCCGTTCCACGAGCTCTGTTAGCTTTAGTAAGTTTCTACTGTTTCTTGTCTTCCTGGTTCTGACTGCGGCTTGCTCCTGACCGTCCTGAATTCTCCAGCCCCTGGTTCTGACTGCGGCTTGCTCCTGACCATCCTGAACTCTCCAGCCCCTGGATCTGATTACGGCTTGCTCCTGACCATCCTGAACTCTCCAGCCCCTGGATCTGACTACGGCTTGCTCCTGATCATTCTTTGTCTCCAGTCCCTGGCCTTGAAGACCCACCTGTCTGTTTCCCGCCTGACCCGCTGACCTGGTTTTGAACGGTTCCCAGCGTACTCCTGGTTGCACCCCGGCTCAACTGGGGTGGAACAATCTGGTTTCGCGACCAGCACCTCTACCCAGCCTTGGCTGAAGCACAGGAGTACCTGGCATGCCGTTACCGCAGTCTAGCTTCGTTCTCTAGCTCCGCACCCTAGCTTCTGTATCAGTGTCGGCATCACTCGGGTCCATACTCTCCGGGTGGTGACAGTGACATACAAGCACACTTTGTAGTCCGTTCCAATGAAGTATTTATTTTTAAACATCGCAATTTCGGCTCTGCTGAAGAGTCTCCGCTGGTCCCGGGAACAGGATCTGCCTCTGTCAGCTAGAGCGCTGATGAAAGGGGAGGGATGGGGGAAATTTAGCTGTGATTATCTCTCAAACCATAAAGGTTTAAAAGATGGGACTGGCATTGTTTGATTGATTGATTTTTTTTTTTTTTTTTTTTTTTTTTTTAATAGCTACAAGAAGAAATTTTGTATAACTGATCCAATACTATCCCTTTAAAATTAAAAACCTGTTGTTACTTTTTCTTATTGTACACACTGTTTTTATGATGATTGATTGGTAAACAATGTATATTAATAAAAAGTTAAAAGAAGAAGAAGTAGTAAGGGTCTAAATCTGTACAATTTATGCCCCAAACACAGAGGGGAAGAGCTCTGTATGTACAAGCAGTGATATATCCAAGTTAAGGGTGGGCAACCTGTGGCCCTCCACTTACTGACTACAATTTCCATAATTTGCCAGCCAGCCAGAGTCACTTCTCCTATTACTTAATATCAAGAAATGAAATCTAAGACATACTTAGCAACATTGTAAATTAGGGTGAAAAAAGACACCTATCAAGTTCAACCTTTACCTCATAACCCAGAGGCATGAGGATTATATAGCTTTCCTGCTGCCAAATAAGTTAGCCTTTATCAGACCTTCCTGTTTTGCCTACTATTTCACAGTATAACCCTGTATGTTCCCTATTGAAAGAAATGTGTCTAATCTTCTCTTAAATGTATCCACTGTATCTGCCATAACCACATCCATGGGCAAGGAATTCCATAATTTAACAGACATTACTGTAAAATAAAAAAAACCCTTTGCTCTGCTGAAGTTGAAACCTCCTTTCCTCTAATCTCAAGGGGTGTCCCCTGGTCACCTGATCAGGCGTGGAATAAATAGCTCACCAGAGAGATCCTTGTATTGACCTCTCATATACTTGTGCATTGTGATAAGATCTCCTTAGTCTTCTTTTAAACCAAGTTTGTCTAGTCATTCCTCATACGTCAAGTCCTCCATTCCCATTATTAATTTTGTTGCTCTTCGCTGTACCCTCTCTAGTTCTAGAATATCCTTTCAGAACTGGTGCCCAAAACTGCACTGCATATTTGAGGTGAGGTCTTAACAATGATTTGTATAATGGCAAAATGTTATACATTCTTGCTTCAATACCCCTTTTTATGCAAGACAGGACTTTGTTTGCATTTGCTACTGCTGTTTGACACTGGTCACTGTTTTCAAGTTTATAGTTTACAAGGATATACAGGTCTTTCTCTAGCAACGAGTCCCCTAAAATGATTCCATTAAGTTCATAAGTAGCCTTGGGATTATTTCCTCCCAAATGCATGACTTTACACTTCCCCACATTAAACTTCATATTCCATTTGCTTGCCTAATCTGCCATTTTATGTAAATCCCTCTGTAGAGAACAAAGATCCTCTTCTGAATTAATTACCCTGCATAATTTAATGTTCTCTATAAATATAGATATTTTGCTTTATATGTCTAAACATGTTATTTTATAAACCTATTAAAAAGCAGTGGACCAAGTACTGAACCCTGAGGTACTCCACTCTCAACTTTAACTGTATTGGAGAATTGTCCATTTACAACCACACACTGTTCACTATCCTTCAACCAGTTTTCTATCAAATTTCAAAGGTTATCACTAGGGATGGGCGAAAGTTGTTGCAAGAAGTTTCACGAAAACCACGTAGTTATCCGCTTTTTTGCTGGAAAAATCCGCTTTAAAACTAGCGGTTAAAATTTCCCAGTCTTTCGCCATGTTTTCAATGGCTATAAAGTTTCCGCCCATTGATTTACGTTGTTTTCGCACTTCCACTATAAAAACGTGATGTTTTGCTGAAGGCAGACACAATAGAAGCAACTACAGACGTGCTGTGCTGTTCTGCTGTGATATTTTGCAAAAAGTGAGGCAGGAGAGGCTCATAGTGACTCCTATCACGATGAGCAGCAAAAAAAAAAAAAAAAAAAAAAAAAAAAGGAACTGGAAGGACCCTTATGTGTCCACTGAGTCCGAGGAGGAGGAAGTGACCAGCAGTACTGAACCAATGCTGTCCAGTCCCTCTAAGTCACCCCAAGGGATCTTGGAGAAATTTAATGAGAAGGGAGTGATAAAAAGGAATGGGAAAGAAGGGTGAAAAGGGAATGGGAAAGGAGGGAGAAAAGGGTAGTGCTAGTGAGAGCAGGACAGGTCAGCTGGCTGTGCCTGCTGCAAGACCTGCTGCCAGTGCCACCATTGTTGTACCTACAGCCACTAGTGTTGTACATGCTGCCACTAGTGTTGTACATGCTACCCCTGCTGCCAGTGCCACCTTTGCTGTACCTGCAGCCACTAGTGCTGCCCCTGCTGCCACCAATACTTTGCCTGCTGCTAGTGTTTTTTGTAGTATTCAGGGGGGGGAAGGAGAAGATGATGCCAAGTGTGACAGCAAGGGACCCTAAATCACACTTGCCATTCCCAAGCAGTCCTGCCAGTGCTAATACTACTACTACTAAGGTCCAGCAGCTTGTTAACCTTAGTAGTGAAGGAGGGGGTAATCAACAATATCCTGATATTTCTAGTGACTGTGAGGAGGAAGACTCTGGGGCTGAAGTTGATGTGGTTGGTGTTAGTAGTAGTAATGGTGAAGCAGCCAGAGTGGTAGGGGAAACATTTGACAGCATCCAGACTAGGGGTCAAGGGAGCCCACACCATTCCTCTGACCCTGGGACTAGGAGTCCTCCCCTTTCATTCACTACAGTGTCCAGGTGGAACATGATCCTGAAGAAGCCAGAACTGGTGTTGGGGGAGGAGAGCAGGCTCAGAATTAATACCACCAGCAGGAGCACAGATCAGCTGCCTGTGCCTGCTGCTAGTGCTAGTCTGCCTTCTTCTTCAGGCCAAAAGGAAATGGCAAGTGTGACATTAGGGGACCCTCTGTCACATTGTTTGTCACCTCCTCCAAGCAGCAGTGAGATGTCTGGAATAGAGCAGCAGCAACAACAGCGTGTAGGGACTAGTGGTGGTGGTGGTGATGATGCTGGGGTGGAAGAGACATTGATGGCCCTTTTAGCAGAAACTGAGAAGGAATGGGAGACAGGGATGAGGATGGGCATCACCACCACCACTAGCAATGACATTTTGGAATTAGAGGAATTTGCAACTGCTTAATTCCTTCTGATGCTGAGATGCAAGGGCAGCAGGATGCTGAGGAGCAGGCTAGGGTGCCACAGACCACCGTGGACACAGTGGGAATGGGGTCAACAAGTGATGCGGGACTAGGATAGGTTCCACTTGCCAGCAGTAGCAATACTCCTGATCCTAGTTGCAGGGCTGAATCTGAGGCAGTAGCAGCAACAGCAGCAACATTATCCGCTTCCACAGATAATGAAGGGGAATGTGGAGGACAAGAAGAAAGAGGCCATTCTTCTCCATCTGTTCCCTTCCCCCTGAAGTCATCATGGCTGTGGGACTATTTTTCTTTTGGGGCAGGCACAGTGCAGTCATCAGCAACGGCACTGTGCACAATTTGTGACAAGTTGCTGAGAAGAAGAAAGGAGGGAACACACCTTGGCACAAGCTCCCTGATATCACACATGAAACACAGACACCATGACATTTACGTCAAACATGTTAAGACAAACACCAAACAAGAAATAAAGCACCGCTGTTGCTGTACCCCCTGACTCTCCAGAAAGGCAACAAGAGGCAAGGCGGAGATCAAAGAGGAGGCGGAATACAACAACTCAGGCAGAGACTGGAAGTTCCAGGACGAGTGAAACAACTAGCTCGCCATCACCTTCTAGGGTAACTACATCTTCTGCCAATCCACCTTGTTCATTTCCTCCCCCACCAAATGATAGCCAGTCTGTTACTGTTAGGATATGGCCATACCTGGGAACTCTCCGGTTCTGCCCCGGAGACTCCGGATTTCAGAGTGAATTACCGGGACTCCGGGGCAATGTGTGGATCACCGGGTGGGCAGAGTTTAAATAGAAACTCTGTCCACTTGTGCTCCGTCCCGCCTGGTTCCTCCCACTCCCTGCCCTCTTAGATACATTTTGCAGGGGGGGGGGGTTTGTCCCGCCCCCCCCGGCGACTAAGCCCCACCCCTTTTATGACGCGAATCGCGTCATTTTCCTCCCAGGTCGGCACTGACAGGGTTACCCTCCGGGTAGCCCTTTTTCAAAAGTTCCCAGGTATGGATATGGCAGTTTGTCTCTACCCATTGCACACTGTGTGGTGCACTGACCACACATGCCAGTGTGGTGGAGGAGAATCCCAATCAGTGCATTAAGCGACATATGAGGAGATTCCATCCTACAGAATATGCTAAGATGGTGGCAGGGAGGGTTCATCATTACTATTAAACTGTCAGCAAGTTGTCATGTGTCCTTAGCGGGTCTGGAAAAGGGGTACAGTGACAGGGGCAGTACTTGGTTTCGGGTGTCATGGTGTTTGGATACAGTTGTGCCCCCAGGTGTTATTTACCACACACACTCTGCACATTGCACTTACTGATGAGACCCGCTGTTCCTGCTCTCAAGGGAAAAATATATTCTAATAACACACCCATGATGATTTTGGAGGAGGGGCAGGTGGAAAACATTTAATGGTCAACTTGTTCTTTTCTCCACATAGACTGGGGGCTACTTATTCTGCTGCTACTGCCTCAGGCGCATCACTGGAGCCATTCGTGGCAAGTGGAACCTTCATCATCCATCATCCATCTTCCATGTTACTGCTATTGTTGATCCCCTTCCCTTTCAGCTGCCTAATCATCCTGCTGCTTAAAAAACTCGGCAGCAGCAGTACGAACAGCAGTTGCAACTCAGGATTCAGGAGGACATTTGACAGTGGCCACTGGCCAACATGACCTGCTGGCATTAGGTCAGTAGGGCATTTTTATTGTGCTTTTAAAAAACAAAAAAAAAAATAGTCCTCCAAAAAAATAAACAATTTTTGGGGTTTCTAACAAGCCTAAGTCCTACAAATCAATGTTTCCTTAGGGCTTGTGCCAAACAAGCTTAACGGGATAGTAATGTTTCATAATAAAAGCAGCTCTAATTAATCATCATAGTATTTGGACTTTGGAGAGTGTTATTTCAATTCTATCAGAGTTGTAGTTCAGGAGTAATTGAATGATAAAGTATCCTCCTCCCGCCCATTTTACTGACGTAACACTGTTAAGCCAGAGCAGAAGGGAGGTGCCCAGGTAGACTGCAGAAAGGGACAATCTTCAATTAAGATAAGGGAAAAACCTGAAAAACTTGTCAAGGGGGGCAGGGCTTTCATTGTTCTCATAGGAAGAAGATTGTCCCCTGCTGTTATCTGTCTGGTCTATGGACTGCATTCCACATCTGAGAAGAGATGGCTTACACTAGGTAAAAGGGGCGGGAGGGGAAACTTTGCTTGTGAATATCTCTCAAACCATAAAGGTTTGAGAGATAAGACTTATATCATTCTTCATGTTTTTTTAATGCCTACAAAATAAAATAAAGATAAAACGAAGTATTGCTATCCCTTTAAGTCCTACAAATCAATGTTTCTTCAGGGCGTGGGCCTTTAAAAAGTCTAACTCCTACAAAGGCCTCTAACAAATCATCCTCTACAAAATACTCTATCAAGTCAAGTATCGGTCCACACCAGTGGCAGCTTATATCAGGGGGTTCCTGTCTCTATCACTTTAAATACAAATTTTTTACTTTTATTTTTTATTAACTGTCCCCCCAATATCAGTCAAGGAACCCCCCCCCCCCCAAAAACAAATTCCCTGTTCAAATGATTCATTCACCAACACAGGCACCCTCATCAGACCCCTTTATATCATGCCTTATGGTTTCCCAGTAAACAACCCTCTGAAAATTCATCCCCTGTTCAACTGATTCTTTCCCCACACCCCACCAACACAGGCACCCTCATGTCCCTTTTTATACTATGCCTTTGTGAAATTAAATATTTATTTTATGTTGTGTGTAACTTCAATGTTACCATTGATTTCAGTGGAGTGAGCTAGGTGGAAAAAAAGTGGAAAATCGGCACTGTTCTTGGGAAATCTTTCGCCAAGTGGAAAGTGTCATTTTTCGCCGATTTCAGTTTGAGGCGGACATTTTCGTCCATCCCTAGTTATCACCTAACTCCAATTTCCTTATTTTATACCCCAGCTTCCAGTGTGGAACTGGAACTGTATCGAATGCCTTTGCAAAATCTAGATAGATATACTACATTAACTGCCTTACCATTATCTAGGTTGCTGCTTCTTCATAGAAGCTGAAAAAGATTACCTTAATTGCCTTTTTGCAATCTTTGTTGCACTCCCTGTATTTTAAGATAGACTGTTCTGTTGATTCAGACTTAAATAGTTTAAATGCCATTTTTTTTTCCTCGCCATTTCCTTCTTTACATGTGCAGTTAACCACATTGGCCGTGACTTACTTCTTTTGCAATTGTTCCCCACTGGTATATACTGTTGGGTACATTTCTGTAACCTAAATTTGAATTCTGACTATTTTTCCTCAGTATTTTGCCAATTTACCCCAGTCTATGTATTGTTGCATTGATGCTCTTAACATTTTGAATTTGGCTTTTTTACCTTAATATTGGATACCATTTCTATGTTATTCATTATCACTTGGTCCAATACATTGTTAATTATTGTCAGCACTTCCACCATTTGTGACGTAGCTTTCACGAAGAATGCTCACAAACCTGCTTCCCTTAGCACTCTGACAGGTCTAATTTTTCAAGTTGACATTTGGATAGTTAAAATCTCCCATAATTAGAATATGCCCAAAGTGCGCCTCAACATTCTCATCAATATTTTGTGTGGCTTTGCTTTTTTTTTTTTTTAACCTTTTACACACAGTTTCTACCCACAAGAACTCCACATTATGGCTGGCCAATTTCCTTTCCAATATCACCCCTCTGATTTCAAATAAAAGCACTCCCCCTTTTCTATTAATCCTGTCTCATAGACAGGGAATAGCCCTCTATTTACAGCCCAATCGTGTGTATCATACCAGCATGTTTCATTTATACCAATTATGTCCAAATGCTCATTAACCTCCATCAGTTCTGGTTCTCCCATCGTACTTCTTGCATTTTGCAACATACAATTAATTTTGAAGAAACTCCTATCGGTTACATTTATCCCCACCCCTTTTCCACCCCCATGATCATTTACTTGGACCCAGTTCCTACCTACTCTGTCTACCCTATTTTTGCTATGTATATCCTCCCCCCCCCACATTCCTTCCTAGTTTAAAAGTTCCTCCAACCTTCTTAGCATTCTATTCCCTAGCAGAGTGGCTCCCCTACCATTTAGGTGCAATCCATCACTTCCATATAGATTGTACCTAAGAGACATGAGCTCTTCCATACAGTAAATTATATTAAAATTGTTGTCTTCGTCGTCTTCTTCACCCATCAAGATTTTTGTCCCAGAAGGCTAGATAATATTATATTCATATGTGATTTGATATCTGGGTCACTTGATGGATCCACCTGTTTGAATAGTTGATCAGTATTGTCCGTTTTCAAGATGTAAAGTTTGTTTGTAACTGCCTGTCCCTCCGGAAGGAATCTATTTACCTATCTTTGCCTTTTTCGACTTACAAATGCTTTTCATCTATAGTAATTTCTTGATTTCAAAATCAGTAGGTGTACACTTGTTTGTGTCAGCAGGAAAATCCCTAAACATACAAAAGACAAAAGATTCATTTTTGTTTTTTTTTATTTTTTATATTTAGAACCAGAAATCTATGAACACCATTTGGAAATTTTCCTTCCAGAAAGCTACAAGGATCCTTGTGTTGTGAGCTGTTCAGCAACTGGTAAACCAGCCCCTGAAATCACATGGTGCAATATGGAAGATCAAGAAGGGAAACCTCACGTTTATAACATTATTCACCCCAATCAGACTGTGACCGTCATTAGTAAAGTTACACTGATCAACTCCAGAAGCCGAAAGAAGAGAGAGGTGACTTGTGTGGTTAATCATCCAGCTCTCCGCCATGACCTGTACATCTCTAAGTCAATAGATGACCCAGGTAAGTTGAAATCTAGTGAACATAATATTTAAACCCTGTCATTAGGCTATACCACTGGTATTGGTAGTTACTGGCCGAGGATGCTAAAGACTCTGGTGTCTTTCTTAAAGCCCTGGTTTTATTGCCTACTTCAGACATATAATAACTAATATCTGTGCCATTACTGGTTCCATTGGGCTGCATGATGCACTAGTATTCCTGACATGTGGGAACTACTACCATGGATCACAATACCACAGAGGTCTCTAACAGGCCTTGCTGGCTTCTTGTACAGGCGGCTCTGCTGTCACTGAGTAGATATGTGTCTGAACAGAGCCGGGGGATTGAGCTCTCAAAATAATTTTTATCTATTTAAAGTTGAGTTGTCACCCTATAAAAGAAGACACAGGTAAGGAGCGCTACACGGGCTCACCGAAACTTCACGGACCCACTTCTGTCATATTTAAAAATTCAATTTATTTTATCTGATTTAAAACTGCAAAACGTGAGCACCCCTTGAGTGCCATGGTCCACTTGTCCCACTGCTCCCTTCCCCATAGGGGTCTTTCTGGAGTTCTTTATAACTCCTGCACTCATGCTGGGTATTTTATCTCTCTGTCCTCTGGGTCTTTGGAGCATTTTGGGCTGTTTTGTGGCAATTAACCCCTTCCCTGCCATGCGTGGGTGTATTGGGGGACTTTTTTTTTTAATCACTTTCCTTTTGGATTCATGTTTATTAGGTGTTCTGTATGTGTTTTAACACTTTTTTTAGACACTTTTTACTTCTGTCGTTTTATTTGAATTTCATGCCTTTAAGTCACGCTTTACCGCATAGCCGCAATGCTCCATTGACTTCTATGAGACAGACTGCTTTGGTACATATGTCTGCAACTGCTCCATGTACCGATTTTGAGAGAGGGCTCTTTCTTCTTGTCTCCCCTTGTCCTACAATCTGGCTCACTGCTACAGTGTCTTGCGGTCCCTGGAGGGTTCGGACTTTGCTTATGTGGTACATTTCCTCTAACACCTGCTTTGCGGGCTTTTCTTTGATTGGATCCAATTTCGGACGCCATTTTCTTTTTCTCCTGAACAAGTATCCTACGCAGGGATTCCTCTACTCACCTCCTCAGGTTAACTCGTCATTTGTCAGAGAAGTTTATTTTTAGGCTTTCTGGGGTGATTTATCTGGGTGACAGTATTTGGGTTCCCTATTACTGTAAGACACTTCTCCTGTTAGGATGGCGGATCAAAAGGAACAATGGGGCTATGCCTAAGGCTGAGGACTCAGGGGAGTCTTTGACTCCCCTTGCTTACTGTTCCTCATGCCAAGCAGGGCTTCCCAGAGAGTACTCAGGTCACTTATACCCCTCATGTGCTGTGGCCTCTGCTTCTCCACCAGGGCCCTCCAGCCATGGACAAGAGCCACATTGGGTCTAAAACTTAAAGTCCTCTATGGAACAGTTTCCTCTAGCTCTTCACGGGGTTCTTCAGTCTTGGAAGCCCCCACTTCTTTCAGTTTTGTGGCCTCTAAGGCCCCTGGCATTCCTGATGTCTCTGATTCGTCTGAGGAGGATTCTTTTGGTGACCCCTTTGAGGCTGACCCTGAACCCTCTGCTGAGGGTCTCATTAAGGCAGTTCTGACTACCCTTAACATTCCTGTTAACCCTATAGTTCCACAGTCCACTTCTGATGTCTTTCAAAGACGCAAGAAGTCCAGTATCATGTTTCCGCCTAATCCCACTCTAGATCAGGTTATAATGGATAAGTGGAAAACTCCAGACAAGTGTCTTTCTCTTTCTAAGAGATTATCTAAGCTGTATCCCTTTTCTGACACAGCCTTGGCTCAGTGGGCTACACCTCAGGTGGACCCCCCTATTTCCGGACTGTCTAAATCCATTGCTATGCCCTTGGCAGACACCACTGCACTTAAGGATTTAACTGATAGGAAGCTTGAATCTATCCTGAAGTCTACTTTCGCTGCCATAGGTGTCTCTTTGGGACCTACATTGGCTTCCATTTGGGCTACCAGAGCAATTGCTGTTTGGACTGAACAGCTTACTGAAGCTGTCCGCAAGGGTGCCCCTAAGGAGGACCTTTTGTCTATTCTAGCCAATATGTTTGAGGCTCAGAAATTATGTGACTGATGCCCTCTTTTATGCTGTCAGGCTTTTTCTGTGGCTGCTAGACGCTCTCTGTGGCTTAAGATTTGGTCTGCTGACTTAACTACAAAAAAGTCACTAATTTGTCTACCTTTTCAAGGTACGTCTCTTTTTTGGACCTGAACTGAAGAACATAATCAGTGAGGCCACTGGGGGTAAGAGCACCTTGTTGCCTACAGTTCCTAAACGCCCTAATTTGGAAGCAGAGTATTTTAGTCCCCGCCAAAGCAAAGCACAAAGGCAGAATCCAGGTGGGTCTCAGGCCAGCACCCTGCGCTCCACCCCCAAGACCAGGCAACAGTGGAGGTCCAAGCACTACTCCACCAAATCCAAACCTGCTTCGGCATGACTCGCCGAACCCTGGTCCGCATACACCGGTAGGTGGTCACCTGCATAATTTTAGGCAGGCTCTGTTGCGGATCAGTGGGTATTACAGGTGGTTTCAGGAGGCTACAGGATTCCCTTCATATCCCTGCCTCCCTTCAGTTTTTTCCTTTCTCGTGCCCTTCAGAGTCAAGAAAAATTCCGTCTTTTCAACGGGGTGGTGCATGCTTCCTTGGACAAGGGAGTTCTGACTCCGGTTCCTCCGCTAGAGAGAGGTTTAGGTTTCTATTCAAATCTATTTGTAGTTCCCAAGAAGGAGGGTGGCAGCCGTCCCATCCTGGACCTCAAGGACCCCAATTCTTTTGTGGTCCATACTCACTACAAGATGGAGTCCTTGCGCTCTGTCATAGCAACGATGTGTCCAGGGGAATTTCTGGCCTCCCTGGATCTGCAGGATGCTTACCTACACATCCCTATTCATCCGGACAGTCAGAAGTATCTCAAATTTGCTTCCACTCTGGGACACTATCAGTTAACCGCTCTCCCCTTAGGGCTTACCCCTGCTTCTCAGGTTTTCACTCGTGTCTTGGGTGCCTTGTTTGCCTTCCTGCGCACCAAGGGGATTCAGTTGCTTCCGTACATGGACAACCTTCTGCTGAAGGCTGCTTCCAGGGACCTCCTAGACTGTCATGTCCAGTAATGTGCCCAGATCCTCCTCCAGCATGGATGGATTCTGAACATGAACAAGTCTGCTCCAGTTCCTTCTCAGAATCTGGTTTTCCTGGGTCTCCAGTTTGACACCTGACAGGGTATTGTCTTTTAGACAGAGGACTCTGTTCAGCAGATCACAAGCAAGGTGTCCCATGCTCTGGAGTGGACCTCTGCCCCAGTTCGCAAGTTCTCATACCTTGTGGGCAAAATGGTATCTAACATGGAAGCCGTTCCGTACACCATGGCGCACACCAGGGAACGTCAGATGTTTCACTATCGGTGCTTACTGAAGGAATCCGGATCTCTTGCACCGTCTTGTATCTTCCCCAGGAAGTGAGACAGTACCTCCTCTGGTGGTTGGACAGCTCCAACCTGAGGAAGGAGAAACCCTTTGTTTTCCAGTATTGGACTTTGGTGACGACGGATGCCAGCCTTTACAGCTGGGGAGCTGTCCTGGGTCACCTGGAAGTTCAGGGATGATGGGATGTGGGGGAGACCCTCCTACCCATCAACATTCTGGACCTCCAGAGTAATTTGCCATGCTCCGGTGTACTGGTCCTCTCCCCTGAGGTACTGTCCAGTCCGTGTCCATTCAGACTATGCTTCGGCCGTTGCTTACATCAACAAGCAAGGAGGCACAAGAAACACTTCCGCTTGGTTAGAGGTCAAGGCTGTTTTAGCCTGGGCAGAAGAACACATTCCTGCCATCTCCGCCATGCACATTCCAGGCATAGAAAGCGTTCTGGCGGACTTCATCAGTCGCCAGACAGTGGACCCCGGAGAGTGGGAGCTCCATCCGGAGGTCTTCGATCTGTTAGTCCAGAAATGGGTTCATACCTGCATAGACTTGATGGCTACCAGAGACAACAGGAAGGTTCCGCTGTTTTTCTCTCGCTGAGGGGATCCTCTGGCGTTTGCAGTGGAGACGCCTTGTCCATTCCTTGGCTTTTCCATCTAGCCTACATTTTTCCTCCTCTTTCTCTCATCTCCAGGGTGCTGAGAAAGATTCGGTTGGATGAGTCATCAGTCATACTGGACCAGGCAACCATGGCTTCCAGAGCTGTTGGCCCTGTCTGCTCAGGATCTGTTTCCTCTGCCACGCAGACCGGATCTCCTCCTCCAGGGTTACCTCTGGAGGGAAGACGTGGACAGTCTCTGGCTTTGAAGGCATGGCTGTTGAAGCCTCCATCTTAAGGAGGAAGGGCTTTTCCCCTGAGGTGGTCTCCACCATGATCCAAGCCAGGAAGCCTGTGTACTCTAAGGCCTACCACAGGGTTTGGTCTACCTTCCATTCTTGGTGTGTCCTTTTTGCAGGTTGGTGTGAACAAGGGCCTTAGCCTTAGTTCCTTGAAGGTCCAGACATCAGCTGTCTTGGTCTTTTACCAGAGATTCATTGCCACACTGCAGAATGTCAGTCTTCTTTCAGGGTGTCACTCATGCTTTCCCTGCCTACAAGGCTCCCACTCCCCAGTGGGACCTTAACTTTGTTCTGGGTGTCCTGAAGCGGCCTCCCCCTTTGAATCGTTGGCAACCATTTCTCTTCGACTTCTGGAAGATGGCTTTTCTCTTTGCTGTGGTTTCTGTCCTCAGGGTTTCTGAATTGCAGGCTTTGTCCAGCAAACCAACCTTCCTGGTATTTTACAAGGATAAGGCTGTTCTCCATACCTCCCAGGAATTTCTTCCTAAGGTGGTCTCCGAGTTCTATGTCAATCAGGAGATTGTTGTGCTTTCCTTTTGTCCTGACCCTAAATCTGACAAGGAGAGGGATCTACACTTGTTGGATGTAGTGCGTTGCCTCTATGTGTACCATACTGAGTCTGTCCGTAAGACGGATGCTGTATTTGTCATCCCTGCGGGTCCCAGGGCTGGATCCTGGATTAAGTCTACCATCTGCAAGGCTTATGAGCTCAGAGGGAAACCTGTTCCCTTCCACATTACAGCACACTTCACCAGGTCTGTTGGGGCCTCCTGGGCCTACATGGATCAGGCCTCTGCTGAACAGCTGTGCAAGGAGGCCACTTGGTCTTCTGTGAACACCTTTGCCAAACTCTACTGTGTAGATGTACTGGCTTTGGCTGGAAAGTCCTGGAGGCAGTTTTGCCTGTCTAGGACTTTCCTGTGCCTTGTAGCTCTTTAACTGTTTGAACCCTGTTGGCTCTTGTTCTTGTGTGCTGTGTATTGCTTATGAGTGTCTGTTGACACTTTGTTAGTTTGGGCTGTTCCGTGTCACGGATAGTCCATGGGATCTCTGGTATCATGGGGACTGGCGCTTGGTCTTTTCCTTCTCTTCCCACCCTGGGAGCTCAATGTTGGTACGTCCCCATTGTACCTGTATGTCATACTGGACAACAGAGAGAGGATTTAGTGTTCCTTTAAAGGATCAGTAAGGATTTAGGATTAAAAAAAAATCATATTTTATGTCTCTCCTGCTGGTAAAAAATACCCCCATTACTACTGGAAGTTACTTTATTCAAGCTGTCACAAAGTTATGAAGTGGTTCCACTGGCTATAATTGATCATAGGATGTAATGGGATCACCTCTCCCATATAATGTGATAGAGCAATGTCTACGCATCAGGTGAATTGTAGGGCACTCTGTTAACATAAAGGAAAAAAAAAATCGGTTCACGCTGTAAGAACATTAGATCAAAACACCTCTCAGCAGCTGGAGTAACCTGGTTTAATTGAGCAATACAGTCGCTCAGTTCATAACACTAACAAACATTTACTACACCTTTAATTCCCATTAGCGCATATGAGAATTAAAAGATGTAGAGTGATCAATTTACTTGGCTCCTTCAATATATAGACCCCCCCACCCCAATAGTGCAGGATTCAATTTTTCTCCTGAAATGACCAGAACTGGACCATCAGTGGCACGTTCATTCTGAAGGATCTGTCTGAGTTAACGACAATAATTGAGATCCTGAAAACATGCACTGTTGGGGGATTGAGGACCGGTTTGACTACCCCTGCTATAGACTCTGTGGCAGGGCTTAACATTTTGAAGTCCTTTGCTACTAGCCAGACCTGAAAAGTTAGTTGCCACTGCAAGCCATAACATACCCACCAGGGCTGAATTTCTACCCACCAGGGCTAAATTTTCACTCATTGGCGAGTGGAAATTTTGAGCCCTGCTCTATGTATTATGTCATCAAAGAGGAGCAATTCTGAAGCAAACAAACTGTAGCATAGGGGGCAAATTCCCCTAATTCCCATTAATTTGATTTAAATGGGGTCTCCAACACATTGTGTAGTAGCAATACATTAGAGAACTCATCATCATTCCACGAGCGAAAAGCCCCATTTAAATCAGTAGGGTTTTTGTTCCCTATCATACAGTTGGCTTGCTCCAGAATTGCTCCACTTTTGACTTTGTACACATAGCCCTCAACAATATTATAATTTTAACTCCTTCTAGAATCACCGCTTGAACAAGAACATGTTTGTTTTTTTTTTTCTTTCTTTAAAAGGAGGAAATGAGTATGCAGTGGAAACAGACATTGCTGGAATCCTTATTGCTGTTTTAAGTGCTGTAACTTTGGTCTTGTCAGGCCTTTTATATTGCTGCATTTTATGTGGTTGGCGTTCACATGCTGGGTAAGTTTCTTCAACTATACTGTTCCCTTTTACCTTCTTAATCGGTTTTTACTTTTCTCACACTGTGTTCTGTAGTACTCCAAGGATTACTGAATTAAATCAAGGGGTTCTATGGAACAAATGCAAGTAATAGCAGACAGTGGAACAAGCTGGATCCATAATAGCCAACATTTCAAACTCCTCTTCAGGGACACCTTTCCCCTGGGCAGTCACTTGACACAGCATCTCTAGTGGTTCATAGTATTGTGCAATGCAGTGCTTCCAGAAAATCTGAAACGGATGTAAAGGGGAAGAAACACCTGCTATAATAACCCCCCCACACCCCATACTTACCTTACGATAGCCAGAAAATCCTAATGGCCCCTCCAAGTTGTTTGCTTGATTCAAGAGATAACCTCTTCAATCGGTCTGGATGCCATGTCGATGGACCCAAAATGTACTTGCTGCAAATGGTAATCTTAATCCTTTGAGTGCCAGAGGGGTACGTACCCCTCTGACACTCAAAGGGATAACCGTTTAAGGACCAGAGGGTCCTTTAAATCTACACTTGTGAAGGGGAACAGACATTATCCACACCGTAATGCTACAGGAAATCTTATAAATAACCAATATTAACGTCTGAGGAAGCTAATATAAACTATTAACCTTTTAGTTAAGGACTGTTGACCTGGCATGTCATGGAATTCTGGGATTCCAGAACGTATTGGTATTGACGAACACATAGCATATTTGGTTGGAATTACATTTTTAAATTGGATGCAAAAACAAAGGGCAGCTGGATCCAAAAAGAAAGAGCTAAAACATGGGGCTGTGCCTGGAAATCTGGAACATTACCAGGCATGGTAGTGGTAGACTATAAGGGGATGTACCAATAGGATTCTGTTGTAAAATAGGAGCTAGAACTGGATTGTCACTGCACCTGTTTAACTCCGATTTGCTAAGGTATCGGTCGTAAAGTTATCCTCTTTGTACTGCTTTTGCCAAAGGGAAGAACTGTAGGGACATGCATGCTCAATTCAAGGCATTCTGTTTGTCTGCTCCTTCTTTTCCACCATGCACTAACGTGACAATGAATAAATTGGTGTAACTTTACTCCATTTTTCTGGCTATATTATATGAGAGCCTCACCCACATTAACCCCTTAACGACCAGCTGATCAGCGCGTCGCTGTCACTTTTTTTTTTAGATTCCGGTTCCGGACTCCGCGAACGGCGTGTAGCCGCGGGGGGAGCCCGGAATTCCATCACAGTCATAGTACGTCATGGGTCGTTAACTCAGATCGACCCATGACGTACTATGACCGTCAAGGGGTTAAAGTCCTAACAGCAGCTTTGTGTGTGTATATGTAATATGTATATGTAGGTAAGCACTAAAGCCTTCATTTGCTCTATATAGGGTTAGGCAGTCTTCCACAATCTAGCTATTGGTGCCTACCACTCTCAGCCAACAGCTGGTTGGGGATGACAGAAGTATTACTGTCCAATGGCCAAAGCTCGCCTACTAATATTCTAGTACATACCCAGACATGTACGATTTTTATGGTAGAGTATAGAAAGAGGTGCACAGGCAGATTTGTACGTTCCCCTCAGTAAGGCTGATGTGCTAAGAAGAATCTGAAATTCCAAAGCAAACTAACTGCAAAATATAGGTCAGATGCATATTTCCAAGATTCCCATTGATTTAAGTGATAAATCATTTTTTCTTAGTCCTTGTGAAACACAGGAGAAATGTGGTAAAGTAGTTTCCTTTAGGAGGCAGGATGCTTGCAACTAAAGTTTTCAGGAGGCAGAGACCCCCTCCCAGCTCTGCTTTACCCTCACTCAGCAGAAGTCTCAGTTTCAAGGTATAGTAAAGATGCAAGAATAGAAGTAGGGCAGGGAGGTGGTCACCACACCAGAGGACCCAAAGGCCACCCCTGCCTGGGACTTGAAGGGATAGTAATGTTTCATATTAAAAGCAGCTCTAATTAATCATCAGTATTTGGACTTTGGGGAGTGTTATTTCAATTCTGTCAGAGTTGTAGTTCAAGAGTAATTCAATGACAAAGTATCCCCCTCCCTCCCCTTTTACTGATGTAACACTGCTCAGCCAGATCAGAAGGGAGGTGCCCAGGTAGACTGCAGAGAGGGACAATCTTCAATTAAGATAAGGGAAAAACCTGAAAAACTTGTCAAGGGGGGCAGGGCTTTCATTGTTCTCATAGGAAGAAGATTGTCCCCTTCTGTTATCTGTCTGGTCTATGGACTGCATTCCACATCTGAGAAGAGATGGCTTACACTAGGTAAAAGGGGTGGGAGGGGGAAACTTTGCTTGTGAATATATTGTTCTTCATGTTTTTTTAATGCCTACAAAATAAAGATAAAACAAAGTATTACTATCCCTTTAAAGCGGAACTATCCTCAAAATATCATTGGTCCCCTCCCCCCCCCCCCCCCAACACTTACTAACATATCGAAAGGAAAAGGCATACGGTCATTAAGCTGATTAAGTCCCGCATTATTGAGTAAAAACAACTTCTGCGGCAGCCATCAGCAGGCAACAGCGCAGACATCTTAGAGGAAAGGTAACTGTGAGTCTGCACTGTTTGTCCCGTTTACTGCCAGGATTGGTGAGTGGCGTTCCTTCGTACCTTAAGGTACCGGTACTTCTTTTGTAAGCTCTGTGCAGCTGATGCGTGCCGAAGAAGTTGTTTATCCTCAATAATGCGTACCAAAGAAGTTGTTTTTCCTCAATAATGCACGGGATTCAGCTTAATGACAGTATGCCTTTGCCTATCGCTATGTTAGTATGTGTTTCAGGGGGCAATGATATTTTGATGATAATTCCGCTTTAACACGTTTTCTGTAGGAGGAATGTCCTGTGTTCCACAATGACTAAGAGAAAAAGGATTTATCAGTAGTACACAAAAATCTTTCTCTTCCGTCCATTGTGGAACACAGGAATCTTGGGGATATACCAAAGCTATCCTGCCCAGGATTCGGGGGGGGGGGGGGGAGAAAAAACACTCCCAACAATAAAACCAGATGCAACTAAGAACCTCAAGTGTCAAGTTACACTGCCACACAAGAACTAAGTAACAGTAAAAAGTTTACTGGAGACAAAGGCAAAGTTACCTACACAGGCACTGCTTCCTGAAGGACCTTTCTCACAAAACTGGCCAGCAGATTGGGTATATCATGTTTAGCAAAAGGGAGGAACGATGACACGTCACTGTTGCGCAGAGGCCTCATTTTTGAAGCCTCAAGAAGCACTTAATGCTTTGGTGGAATGAACCATTACTTGGAAATGATAGCTGCTCTCCCTAATGATGTGCGCTTGGCAAATAGTGCCTTGTTTCAAGAGGCTACCATCACCAGCTGTGGGCCTTCAGGAATTAAAAAGAGCGAATCTAATTTTCAAAAAGGGTCAGTGAACATAGAATTTAAGGCATCTAACTACATCCAGAATGTTAAGCTTCTGTTTCCTTCTATGAGAGTGAGCAGGGCAAAGAGAAGGGAGAAAAATTTCCTGATTAATATGAAAATCGGACACCACCTTGGATAGAAAACCCCCCAAACAGACACAATCACTAAAAGGGAAGCCATCTTCGGAGACGAGAGATGAAGGGACCCAGATGCCAAGGGCCAATATCTGGACCTTGATAGAACTAAAATGAACCACCTGGATGAGGCTGTCTTGGAGAAAAGCTAATCTAATGTTGGAAGAAAAGGTTGTGGTCATCAGAACTGTTGTTCACACCACTGGAAAAACAAGATCAGACCCCATGAAACACTCTAGAAGTCATCAGCTTGTGGGCCTTAAGAATGGTCGAGATGACTGGTTCCAAGAAGTCTTTCTCAGGTTATCAGTTCGAGAGATATGCTGTCAAGACCAGTCTCTTTGCATCCCGATCACACAGAAGTGAGAGTGATCAGATCTGAGAATCATGCCTGGCTAGGTCAGTATGGTGCAGTTAAAATGATTTGTTCCCTGTCCATCTTCACTTTTCTCAATACCCTGGCAATCAGGGGAAGGAGAGGAAATAACTTATGCCAGGGGGGGAATTCTGCAGAATGCCCATCGTGTATTGCTAAAGCCATAGGATCCTGAGACCTGGAGCAAAACTGAGGACTGTTTTGGTTCCACCAGAATGCCATCAACACCAGGAGACCCTACCTGAGAACAATGGGGTTGAAAAATTGGCTGTTTCAGTTTCCATTCCCTGGGAACCAGACACTGGTAGCTGAGAAAGTTGGCCACCACCTTGTCCCATCCCTAGAATTTGCACAGCCAAGACAGCCAGAACGTAATATTCCAACTAAGACAATTAGACCATCCTCAGATCAGGCACCCACACTTCTTATCCCTCCCTGGCAGTTGACATATGCTGCCACAGTTGCATTATCAGACTGAAGCTGTACAGCCAGATCACAAAGTGACTGGGCCCAATTCTTTAGAGCCAGATGATTCCCCGCAGCTCCAACTCATTGATGGGAAGCTGCTTCTCATGGTCGGACCAGAGGCCTTAGCTCATCAGGAAGCTGAATGTTGTTCTCCATCCCGGCAGGCTGGCATCCTTTTTTTTCACTTTGGACCAGTCCATTAGGACAAAAGGGCACCCCAATGTCAGGTGTCGGATGTCTCCTGAAGCCACCAGCAAGGATCCACCCTAGTGCGGTCTGAGGGGGACATTAAGTGGAACTGCCTCTAGAGCTGACACTAAAGAACCAAACACTATCTTGTAATCCTGCACTGTCACTGATGGGCAAAACAAAGCCTGAGACATGTATCTGGACAATGTATGAGCTTTGTTCACTGGCCCCCTTAAGAGTGTTGAAAATCATCCCTAGCACCAGGGATTTTTTTTTTATTATTCTTATTAATCACCCTGCCATGCTATTCCATAATGGCAGCATACCTTTTGTAGATGGAGATGTAAGAGGAGATGCCTAGGGACTGAATATGGCTGGACAAGGCTGCCATAATATTAGTCAAATCCCTTAGAGCAGATGCTAGTCTAAGGGGTTGAGCTGTAAACTGGAAATGGCAGTCCCGAAAGGAAAAGTGAAGAAATTACTGAGATTATAAGTGGACAGTCATGTGAATGTGTGTGTCCCGTTTGTCCAGAGTAAGTTTGAAACAATCAAGAAGCTTCAGGTCCAGGACTGAATGTCAGCCAACATCCTTTCTGGGGACTATGAACTGACTGAAATAGAACTCAATGAACCTTTACGGATAGAGGACTACAATCAGGATCACAAATTCACCAGGGCCTGAACCGCCTCTCAGAATTGAGGGGCTCTCATGGGAGCATGAGGAACCCTTGACATGAAGAAACAATGAGGAGGAATATCCTTGAAGTCTATTCGATAACCCTCTGAAATAACCATTAGAACCCATGGATCCATCATTGAGAGGGCCCACGTATCATGCACATGAAGCAGTCACCCTCTGACTGCCTGAAGTGGATCGAGACTCCACGAGTCATGACAAGGAAAACTTTCAGAGGAGGGCTTCTGGGCAGCTTTCTTGGGTTAAGGATGATGGCAAGCCTGGTTTGAGGAATGTCTTGGCTGCTTGAACGTATTGGTGAATGGAAACCAAAAAAGTGAGGCTTCTGAGGAAAAGATGGAGCAGCCTGAAGTATCAGAGAACTCTTGCCTCCCAGTCACATGGATAGTGACCTTATCAGTTCTGTTCTAAAGAGTTGTTTGCCTACAAAGGTTAACGCTTTGAGTGCCAGAGTGGTACGGAATGCATTGCTTTGCAATGCAAGAGTTAAGGAGAAAAAGGACTTTTAGAAGACCAGGTCTAAAGCAAAAGTGTACAGTCTGCCGTGACCAAAATAGGTGAACTTAGAAGGATGACTGACAAATATAAGGATTAAACTCTATAATTCTGGAACACATAAGAACAGAATTTTCCTTGGAAGAGTCTGAATCAATTTCTTCCAATAATAAATTGCTCACTCCAAACAGCTATGCCTTAGCTACCCAATCTGTGGAAAATGCTGGATGTAGTCCAGCTCTAGAGGCTGAAAATGTTATTCGTGAACAAAATCAAGGTGTTTTTCCATCTGATTATTTAATGCAGCTGCATTTGCAACTGGCAAGGCCATGTGCTTGAAGAGGGGAGATATAGGAGGATCAACTGCCGAAGGGGAAGTCCACCTCTGTAATGCAGCATGGGAAAAAAGGATAAACAGGAAAAGGCACCTGTATAAGAAGACCCTATTATCTGTAAGCTTCCATTCCTCCAGATCCACTTGATCAAGAGATTTGTTCAAAGGAAAATGCATAGTGTCCTCCTTATGCCTTTTAAAAATGTCCAGATGGGATGACCTGGCGGTGGAGGGGATAGTTCTCCTCCTCTTCTCTCCTCTGGGAAATCCTGGCCGAGGTAAGATGAATCCAAAATGGCATGATGGCTCTCCAGTCACCAGAGATTAATGTCATCCCAGAGGTGCCCATACTGAGAGGTGAAGCCCCAGCTGCACTGTACCTGTCCAACAGACCTACCTGTTGTCGCAGGAGAACAGATATAGCGTGCCAGAGCTCCTTAACCAAAATGATGGTTGATGGTGCTGAGCTTTAAAAGTGCCATGGTCCAGAGTGTCCCATTGTGAAATAAAGGCTTGTCCCTCACTAGAGGGACAAGCCATAAGAGGGGGGGAGTTTATTTCAAGTGAGGGAGTAGCCAGAATGCAGTAATAAAGCCATGCAGCACCACAGAGTTTGGATTGTGATTTCAGGACAAACTGATAAGGACAGGACATATGCACAGAACTTTGATTACCTGTAACTCTTACTCTTCTGATTTATTCTGTCTTCAGAATCCTTTAGTATAAGGGGAAAGGAGGGAGAGTGGCTGAGAAGCTGAATAACCATCCCCAAAATGAACTCTAAGTCCTGGCAAAGTCTTCATACCATTTTGCTCTGAGAGCAAGATGAACAGGTAGGAAGGAGCCTCCCTAATGGGGAAAAAGAAAATTCCCCATATCTAAATAAAAATAACAAAACAGTAGGAGAAGACAAAGCCCTGATGTTCTCCTTTGCAGAGCATTTTTGAAACCGAGGCTGCTACAGCCAGGGAGGAAGTAAAGCAGAGCTGGGAGGGAGTCTCCACCTCCAGAGATTTAGTTACAGGAGCCCTGCCTACTAGAGGAGGATACTTTACCCTGTGGTTCCTGTGTTACACAGTGGACGAAAGAGAAATGGGGCTTTCAACCTCTTGCCGGATATAGTGGCCTCCATGCATTGCGTTCAGGATTTTTAGTAGTCCCTTATGGTACAGTTGGCTTTCCACAGTTACTCTTTAATTTAAGTACACCAATATTACTGCAAAAAGTGTAATCATTAACCCTTTGAGCACCAGAATCTAGATTATCCCAATGACATGTCATAAAGGTCTTCAGTGCATTGCAAAGCAAAGGGTCATATGCACAGAGACAAAAAAACAAGCTATTCTTGATCACAACAAATACACCATAGAGGACAAATGCATAGTCAACACATTCCCATTGATTTGAATGTGGCTTTTAACTCCATGAATGCTAGAGAAGTCTGCTTTGCAATTTGCTGGAGAAAGCTCAGGTACTCAGGGGGTTGAAGGAACACAAACCCATACAAATAAACCGGGTTTATATATATTAACTGAGCCCCATGCAGCATCTATAACACTTCTCCATTGGTTTTCTGGACTAAAATCTATTTACTAGTCGGCAAAAAAAGTTACTAGACAGGAGGTGAGTTGTTACTAGTCATCCTATAGAGAAAAAATCAGAACATTAATAGTATTCAGAACTGGTCTGGGCCTAGATCATTCTTTCTCATATTCTTTCCTATTGTAGAACCCTTTAGGTTAAAGTGGAACTACCACCTGTTTTAAAGTTTGTCAACTAATTCCCCATCTGGCAACTAGCCGCTCAGTAGTGCTAGTCACCAGAATAATTACCTGGTTAAACAGAATGAGTCCCTGCTCTGGGGCTGACAGGCATGACGGACCGCAGACATCTTTCTATAGTGACGTCTGCGCGCCTGAGCTGTCAGTCCTATCCGGCTCTAGGAGGCGTTGCTAGGAGCTGTTCGGCTCCAAAAGGGACTGACAGCGCAGGCATGAAGACGTCACTATGGCAGGATGTCTGCGCGCTCTACTGCCTGTCACCCCGGAGCAGGGTCTCATTCTATTTAACCAGGTAATTATTCTGGCGACTAGCACTACTGAGCAGCTAGTTGCCAGATGGGGAATTAGTTGACATAAACTTTAAAATAGGTGGTAGTTCCACTTTAATACAAAATATACATGGATCCCTAACCATCAAGGTCTTCAATGGATTATTATGCAATGAACAGAATACTTATCTATCGATCAAAGAGTTAACCTAGTAGCAATATAAATTCTAGTTGGTACCGGTAAATTTAAGACCATATTAAAAAAAAAAAAAAAACTGAAGATGTGCAATTTCTGAATGTTTGTCATTTATCCCTACGCATTTCATAGTGTCACCTACTTCCAGAGGGGAAAAGAACCACACACAAATTTTATGACACTAGTGTTATTTCCCTGTCCAGTATATCTTGACTTCTCATAAGCAGAGATTAGCGAAACTCCAATTTTGTTTTATTTAAACTCACAGAGGTAGAGAGACAAGGGTTAAATGAGGAGAGTGCGAGAATAAGATAGTGGAAGTGTAGATCAAGCATGGCACTGTGCTAGCCATAGAACAAGCAGGACACTAGTAGAGTAAAGATGATACCTTTATTGGGTAACTGAGTGGCTGTAGGATGCAAACTTTCAAGACAACTAGGTCTCATCTTCAAGCAGACTAATAGTGAAGGCTGACTGCACAATACACAAATTTAAACACTCATGCACATTTCGTTAACATTTAAATGCTGTCAGTGTTATAGTCTTATCTGTATGGGCCATAATTCCCTAGGCTCTAGTAAAGTCTCTTTGATGTGGACTAGAAAAAACAAACATGATGATCTTTCAGATGCTCCAGTGAATTTGACTTTAGCTAGAGATTGGAAAGTCTATAGAATGTATGGGTTAACCATCCACCATCCATTGCAATGGTCCGTGCAGACCCCTAGCACCCAAAGGGACCAAAATATGTTTATTTTGTGGGATAAAGTGACATAAATTCCTTGTCGTGGTTCAGGCCACAGTTAAGTGTTAAGCTTGGTTATCAATTTATACTCCTCAGATCTTTGTGTCCCTCTGTGTCCTAAAATTTCCACTCGGTACAGTCACTTTGAGATCTTTAATTCTGTGATCAGTTCTGCAAAGTTGTTGAGCCACTGTAGTATCTCCTTTGTTGTTCACACTGGACCTTTGAGAATTCAACCTTTTTCTTAGGGTTTGTCCTGTCTCACCTACATATAGTCCTGTTTGGGGACATTTCACACACAGGATGAGATATGAATATAGGTATGCGTCCCCTATGGGGATGCGGATGAAAGAATGGTCTGCTATATCTTATCGGGTAACATACAGAAATGCTACTCAAACGGATATCAACAAAAATGTGTGGTTTCAAAGATATATATGCCTATGACAGATGCTGGATCACCTAAAAGCTTATGTTGATACTGTGCTAGAGAAAACCCTAATATTGTCAAAGAAACATCATCTGCTTATGACACTTCAAACAATGTGATTTATTGCTGCAAACCAGTCAATTATATAATTCAGTAGTAAACCTCTGAATGTGAGTAGAATGATAGTCCCAAAAGATAGTCAGTGTAATTGTTCATTCAAGCAGGTCAGTGAGTGGATGGAATGTTCAATGACTGATGAAATAATGATGATGAAGTTGGTTAGATGGATGATTAAGACAGATGTAGGTTATAGGAAGAGGTGTCAGACCGATTCTCCGTGCTGCCCTAGAGCTTCAGGAGTCCACTCTGGCAAAGTCACATGAAAACAGAAAAAAGAAAGAAAGAGACCGCTCACAAGAGATCAAAGTGTAGTACAAAGGTACCATATGTAAATATATATATATATAAAATAAATCCTCTGGGGTATGAGGACAAATGGACAAGGACCAGTGCTACATGTGTTGTATTGTCGAGGATATACAGGAAAGGTTAAACAGGAGACCCAATTAGGCTGTATACCTTCACATAAATAGATAACATAATATTAAATTAATTTGAGAACTTTACACAATACTAGGTATTGACACGCTACTTCACAGTAAAGAATTGATTGAAATAATCAATTACGCATATTTGTGCAAAAATATATATAATTTAAGTAAAAATATACCATATATAAAATGTAACCAAAATTATATGACTAAGTGAACACCAAATGACTCCACAATATATCTTTCTTCTGTGTACTCCCCTGCACTTAACAAACAATGGGCTTTATCTCCCGCCTCCAGCTGGTAGGACCTATTAATTTCAAATAAAAACTCACTCCACCCCTTACGCTCCAGTTATTTCGGTCCTACCAGCTGGAGGGCGCGAGGTGAGCAGCCTCCGTAGCGCTCCAAGATGTGAAAGTGTACCCGGACATAGGAGAGATCGCTATAATGTGATCGAGACACCCTTTCCTCCACAAGATAAGCTGTGGATAGGAGGTGTAAGACAGGGCAACCCTGCGGGTTTAAAGAACTTCTGGCAGGTTCCCGTGATTTTTAGCCCAAAAATACCTGGTTCCTGGGACAGAGGAAGATCCAGCCTCCCTACCGCCGGCGGACTTCCGATTGCAGGGCGCATTCAGATGAGGTCATCAAGACCTCTGCAGCATAAGCAAGCGTCGGATGTTTGGAACGGGGAAGGAAGTCAGCACAGTGGCTGGGACTTATCCCCTCGCTATGGAGCGTAGCCTTGGACGGCGTGCGTTCCAGCATGGAACACAGGAGGTATAAAACAGCCGGAGTAGGAAGACAAGGTAAGGATTAGTTGTTGAAAAATTTTAATTGTGATTATTAAAGTGTTAGTTTTAATAGAACTTATTCCTAGCAACTGACTATGTCTTCCTCAGCCAAAAGTAGCTCAAAAGATAAAGTAGAAGCTGGGACCCTAAAGATAGCGCTAGTTCAGAATCCAAAGCCTCTAAACCTAAAACCTGTCCTAATTGTGATAAGAAGGCCCCAGTAGTGGAGGGATCAAAACTCTGCTTAGAATGTCTCAAAAAGGTAGCAGGACAAGATGTACCTCTACAATTTCAGAATTTTTTATCATGGATGCAGACATCCATGAAAGAGACCTTTACAGCTATGCAAGAAGCTGTTAATCCAAAAAAGAGACCCAGGTCTGAGGATCCAGGAGAAGGTACTTCATCTAAACAGACAAAGATGGAGGAATTGAACAGTCAGGAGCCTTCAGAATATTCATCTTCAGAAGAGGAGGAAGGAGAAATCGTTGAAGGTACAGGATCTTTTTCTCTAGAGAAGATAGAGGGTTTTATTAAATATATTAGAAAATCTCTTGGTATTACAGAAGAACAAAAAGAGTTAAATATAATGGATACGGCCTTTCTGGGAAATCAAAGAGCAGTACCTACCTTTCCGGTGCATCATTCCTTATCAGGGATAGTCCAGGAGGAATGGCTGAAGATTGATAAGAGATCGGTAACCACGAAGAGGTTTTCTAGGATGTATCCTTTTCAGGAGGAAGATGTGAAGTTATGGTCCAATCCACCAAAAGTAGATGCGGCAGTTGCATGTTTAACAAAACATACTACTATACCATTAGAAGATGGATCAGCCTTAAGGGAACCAATGGAGAGAAGGATGGAATCAGTATTAAAGAAACAATTCTCCTTGATAGGTAATAACATTAAAGTAGCTACAGCACTAGCTTCAGTATCAAGAACTATGAGGATTTGGTTAAATTCATTAGAAGAAAAAATAGACTCATCAGTATCTAGGTCTAAACTATTGAAAGAAGTAGCTATCATAAAGGAGGCAAACAGCTTCATCTGTGATGCTTCATTGGATTCCGTAAGACTAGCGGCTAAGACATCAGCTATGTCAGTTTCAGCTAGAAGAGCTCTCTGGCTGAAATCCTGGGGAGCGGATGTTCCATCTAAAAATAAGCTGATCTCTCTGCCATTCAGAGGAGAAAGGTTGTTTGGAGATCAGCTAGAAGAAATTGTAAAGAAATTGACAGGTGGACGCAGTGCCTTTCTTCCTCAAAGAAAAAGAACTAGATCATCTCCGGTGAAAACCACACATTACAGGTCAAAGAACTATTCCTTTCGTAACCAAGGAAAGTATCAAGGCAAGCAAAATGAAAACAAGAGAGCTCAGCCCACACATAACTATAGGGGAACCTTTCACAAGGAATACCCCAAGAAAACACAGTTTAAAAGAGAATTTTGAAGTTCAGCGAGTCCTGTTTTCAGAGCAGGTAGGGGGGTCGCCTGAAAATATTCAAGGATCACTGGAACACACAGGATTATTGGGTCCAGAGAATTTTGGAAACCGGATATTCGCTGGAGTTCAAGATACCCCCAAAGATATCTATTTTCAAGAGGTCAAGAATACCGAAGAATCCCCAGAAGTCAAAACTATTCAGGAAAGAGGTACAGCAATTGGTCAAGAAGGCAGTAGTGGAATCAGTTCCGTTAGGGCAGAAGCATTCTGGAATTTATTCAGTATTGTTTGCAGTTCCAAAGACACCAACATCATGCAGAATAATACTGGACCTGAAGTGGTTAAACGAGCATATGAAGCAGAGGCGCTTCAAGATGGAGTCTGTCAATTCAGTAATAAGGTCCATTTGCCCTATGGATTTCCTGACCAAAGTGGACTTACAGGATGCATATCCTATCCCAGTAAGGAAACAGGACAGAAGATACTTGAGGTTTGCAATAAAGGACGATCATTTTCAATTCGGATGTCTGCCTTTCGGGTTAACAACAGCTCCGAGAATATTCACAAAGATTCTGGCCACAGCATTAGAACCATTAAGAAGAGAAGGGATTCACATAGTTCCCTATTTAGACGATCTTCTGATCATTTCAAAATCAAAACAAGAAGCAATCAATCACACTCTAAAGGTAAAGGACCATCTACAGAGACTAGGTTGGTTGATAAACATGCAAAAGAGCCAGATGCATCCTACTCAGAAGTTAATATTCTTAGGGATTCAGATAGACACAGTAAGAGCAAGGGTCACTCTATCAGAAGAGAGAATTCACAACATAACAAGAAGAGTTATGGAATTCATAAAAAAGAAGAGACAGTAAGCACAGACAATCATGGAATGCCTGGGAACAATGACATCAGCTATTCAAGTAGTACCTTGGTCAAGGTCTCACTTAAGGAACCTTCAAATATTTTTTCTAAGACATTGGAACCATCAACAGGATCCCTACCAGATGATTACCATTCCAGTAGAGGTAAGAAGAAGCCTTCTCTGGTGGACAAAGAAAAAGCATCTAAAAAGAGGCACAATGATAAAGGATCATCAGTGGCAAATAATATATACAGATGCAAGTCCATCAGGATGGGGAGGCATCTGGGAATCCAGAACAGTACAAGGGAAATGGTTACTAAAGGAATTACATCTGCACATAAACATTCTAGAAATAAGAGCAGTAAAGTACACTCTAATTCATTTCCAGAACATGCTACGCAACAAGGCAGTACACATAAGATCAGACAATATGACGACGGTACAGTATTTAAAGAATCAAGGAGGAACAAGGAGCGCCTCCTTAAACAAAGAAGTCAAGCCAATATTCAGATGGGCGGAAAGAAATTTAAAGGCTCTGACGGCGTCACACATTTCAGGAGTATTGAACAAGCAAGCGGACTACCTGAGCAGGGTAAAGATAGATCAGGGGGAATGGTCCCTGAATCAGAAAGTATATCTTCAGATTATAAGCAGATGGGGAACACCAGCAATAGATCTAATGGCAACTCCTCAGAATGCGAAGTGCAACCTTTTCTTTTCCAGATGGGACAACAGGGCAGCAGTGGCTCAGGATGCCCTAAAACAATCTTGGACATTCTCCCTTGCTTATATCTTTCCACCAATTCCTTTAATAAAGGAGGTTCTGAGGAAGATAAGGAAAGACAGATCAGAAGTGATTCTGATAGCTCCAGACTGGCCCAAAAGGACATGGTATTCAGAGCTGATAAAGCTCTCATGCCAGAAACCTTGGCCACTCCCGGAGAGAAAGGACCTGTTAACACAGGGACCTCTAGTACATCAGAATCCAAATTTTTTTCACCTAACAGCTTGGAGGTTGAGCGGCAGCATTTGAAATCTAAAGGATGCTCGGACAAAGTAGCTAATACCATAATTTCAGGTAGAAAGGCCTCCACTAATAGGATCTATGATAGAATATGGAAGACCTTTAGATTCTGGTGCATAAAGAATAACATAGTGAAAGATAAGGTATCTACTCCTACTATCTTGGAATTTTTACAAAAAGGTTTTGATATAGGCCTTAGCCCAGCATCACTAAAGGTACAGATTTCAGCATTATCAGCGGTATTCGTTAAACACTGGGCAGAAAAGGATTTAGGTAAGCGCTTTATCAGAGCAATAGAGAAAGCTCGGCCTAGAATAAAATAAGTAGTTCCTGCATGGGATCTTAATATAGTCTTAAATCAGCTTATGGATTCTCCTTTATTTGAGCCCATTAACCAAATATCTATAAAGCATCTGACTTGGAAGACGGTTTTCCTGACAGCCATTACCTCAGCTAAAAGGGTTAATGAATTACAAGCATTATCTTGTAAGAGCCCTTTTTTGTCATTTCACCAGGACAAAGTGGTATTAAGAATGAAGCCAGATTTTAGAGGAAAAGTAGTATCTAATTTCCATCTGAATCAGGAAATTGTTCTCCCCTCATTTTGCAGGAATCCTATAGGAGAAAAGGAGGCCAGACTTCATTCCTTAGACCTGGTTAGATGTATTTCCACATACTTGGATAAGACTAGAGAATTTAGGAAGTCGGATTCTCTCTTTATTCAATTTCTAGGGAAAAGGAAGGGGTCTACAGCTTCTAAATCCTCTATTGCTAGGTGGATTAGACAATGTATTATGGCTGCATATAAGAAAGGCAAGTTAGTTCCTCCTATTAAAGTTAAGGCGCACTCAACCAGAGCAGTTGCCACTTCATGGGCACTGAAAGCAAGTGCTTCTCCAGCAGAAATATGCAAAGCTGCTACCTGGAAATCCATGTCTACATTTATTAAGCACTATAACTTGGATGTGAGCTCATCAGCAGACGCCAAGTTTGGAAGACAAGTGTTGCAGGTGGTTATTCCTTCATGATAAAGGTAGGAAATATCTGTTTTTAAAAGAGTATTATATGTATTATAGTATCTGCTTATGGATATATATGTATACTTGTGTATAGAGGATGTATAGATATATATGAATTTCTCCCCCCCCCCCTAAGGAAAAGCTTTGTGAGATCCCATTGTTTGTTAAGTGCAGGGGAGTACACAGAAGAAAGGATGAAATTTACTTACCGATATTTCTTCTGTGTATCTCCACTGCACACCCACCCTTAACATATCTCTTATTTATTGTCTTTTTAGAGAAGACAGCTTGGCTAAGACAAGATAACTGGAGCGGAAGGGGTGGAGTGAGTTTTTATTTGAAATTAATCGGTCCTACCAGCTGGAGGCGGGAGATAAAGCCCATTGTTTGTTAAGTGCAGTGGAGATACACAGAAGAAAAGGAAATATCGGTAAGTAAATTTCATCCTTTTTATATGACTTAGTCATATACTAAGATATCTTTTTGAAATAGACACCCAGTAAATCAATAACCAATATCACAGAATACTATTACCCAGCATAAACAGGATTAGACATTACAGAGGTGTATCCAGAGGTATTTGGTAACAATATTTCTCTGTCGTCCAATATAGTTTATTTGAATTTGGCGCCTTTATGTCGCACTTCACCGCATAGCTGCAAAGCTCCATTGATCTCTATGGGACAGTTCACTTTTTCGACATATCTCTGCAACCTCTCCACGTACCAAGTTGAGAGACGGCTCATTCTTCTTGTCATCCTTCACCCTACACTCCGGGGGACATTCTCAGTGTCTTGGGGGGGCTCAGGAGGATTCGGGTTCTGTTTTTGGATACAATGTGAAGGGAAACTAGGTTTCCCATAAACTCCCCTTTCGCTGGCTGTTTTCTTATTGGCTCCTGGTTTGGTCGCCATTTTCCTTTCTCTTCACATGAATATCCTATGCAGGGCTTGGATCTCTCTGCTCTCCTCTGCAGGTTAACCCTTTGCTTGCCAGATAAGTATATTTTAGCCTTTTCTGGGGTGATTCTTTAATCTGGGTCACAGTGTTTGGTGCTTCCTTTTACTGTTACACACTTTATCTCCTGTTAGGATGCCAGATCCATTGGGACATGGGACTAGGCCTAAGGCTAAGGATGCAGGGGCATCTTTGACCCCCCCCTTACATATTGTTCCTCATGCCAGACAGGGCTTCCCAGAGAATACTCAGGACATTTATGCCCTTCATGTGCTGTGGCCCCTGCCTCTCCGCTGGGGCCTTCCAGCCATGAACAAGAGCCACGTTGGGTCAAGGATGCCAAGTCCTCTATGGCACAGTTTCCTCTTTCTCTTCAGGAAGATTCAGAGGATGGTGTGTTCAGAAGGGGCCTCTTCCAAATTTTATGGCGACCCCTTTGAAGCTGAGCCTGAACCCTCTGCTTAACCTTAAACATATCTACTACTACTGTAGTACCTCTGTCTGATTCTGAAGTCTTTCAAAGGTGCAAGAAGTCTTGCACTCTAGATCAGATTATACTAGAGGAGTGGAAGACCCCTGATAAGCATTTATCGCTATCTAAGATTTTCTAAGCTGTATCCATTTTCTGATGTGGCCTTGTATCACGGTGCCCGTGATTGCTTGTTTCTTGTTTTTCCTGTCAGTTAACAAAGGGTGCTTCCCATTGGTTGCCTGTGTTTAGCCCTCCCAGTATTGCCTTTATAGACTGGGCTCTTGCACCCTTTCTCTGCCCTTTCGTGGTGTTCCTATGCCAGTACTAAGCTTACTGTGGTTTCCTGTGTAACTACTCGGCCTGCCTGACTACTCTCCTGTTCCTGCGCCTGTGTACCGACCCGGATTGCCTGACTACTGTCCAGTACTGTTCCTGTGTACCGATCCGGCATGGTTGACGTTCCTGCTCCCGTGTACCGACGCGGTTTGGCTGACGTTCCTACTCCGTATCCTGACCTGGCCTGGCTGACCTTCCTGCTCCTCGATTACGACTTGGCAGCTTCCTGTTTTGACTCTGGTCGCCTCAGCGACATTCTGACTTCCGGTGCCCTCCTGGCCTGGCACCGCTGCCCGCAGGCTTGCCAGACTTCCGAAGTACTCTGGGCGCGTTGGCCTAGTCCTCTGTCATTCCAGCCGCAAGTGTTGCCTACCCGGTATTTGGTAAGGCCGGTAGAGCCTATATGTATATCTTGTATGCTATCCATATTGAACCTGTCGTGTGTCTGTACTATACGTGAGATTTTGCAGGACCTGTGAGGGTTCTTTTATTTTTCAATAAAGCTGTGTTTTTATCTTAACTCTGTTTCTGTGAGTCAAACAAACCGTGACCGTACGAAAGGGCCATGACCTCAGACAACAAGGGGGAGGGTAATGCACAGAACATCCATTGGAGGATGGATGTACATGAGCAGCGCCTGGATCAGTTGGCATTGGCTATACAAACTATTCTCGAGTGTACTGTACTCCCTGACAAGCCTGTCTCGAGTCCGGTGGTCCCCCCAGTTTTGATACCGGAGAGCTTACCCGTGACTTCTGTGGCCTCAGTCAAAGGGTTAACCGCTCCCGCACCATTGCCACTCAGATACGATGGCGAACCCAGTCTCTGCGGAGGGCTCATTAACCAACTTGAGATATTTCTAGAATTAACCCCTCATGCCTTTCCTAATGATCGCAGTAAAGTTGGGTTTATGATATCCTTACTGGCCGGCAGAGCCCTGGCATGGGCCAATCCCTTATGGGAGAATGCTAAACCTTGCACAAAAAAATTCAGGGAATTTGTGCAAACATTTTGGAGAGTATTTGAGATCCCTGGTAAAACCGCCTCTGCTGCTAAACGTCTAATGGAAATGCAACAGGGCAAGCGGACGGTGGGCGACTATGCCATAGAATTCCGCACACCAGCAGCAGAGGTAGGTTGGAATAATGAGGCATTGGTGGCAGCCTTTGCTCAAGGTCTGGCCGCCCATATCAAAGATGAGACCGCAGCTAGAGAAATGCCGAATGATTTAGACGAAAATATGGATTATGCTATTCTAATTGACACTCGGATCCGTGAGACTTATGGCAAAAGACAGTAGGCTACAGCCTAAAAGCAGTGGGTTCAGCAGTTCATTATGCCCACCCATCCCTCCCTCGTTGCCTAAACCTAATGCCAGTATAAGAGAATCGTGTGAACCTATGCAGTTAGGTTTTACCAGGTTAACTAAGGAGGAACAAGCACACCGCAGGAGGCAGGGGCTATGCTTATACTGTGGTAAAACTGGGCACATGTTAAGAACCTGTCCCGTACGTCCGGGAAACTAATGCACCTAGGGTACCTTGGGGGGGAGGCCCTAGGTGGTGGTCAACCGTCCCCAGATCCGATCATACAGAAACCCACTATTCAGGTGGTATTTTCATGGGCAGATCGCTCAATGGAGGTTCTGGCCTTGATTGATTCCTGTGCGGCTGGTTACTTTATGGATAGTACCTTTGCTGAACGGCACAGGATTCCGCTGGTTAAAAGGGAATCGCCTCTTGCCATTGACGGCAGACCATTAGAACTAGCTCAGGTTACTCTTGAAATCCTATCACTACCTATGACGATTGGGGTTCTTCACAAGGAAGAACAGCAGTTCCAGATAATTCATTCTCCTCGCCATGCAGTCATTCTGGGCTTTCCTTCGTTGCAGCTGCATAACCCTCAGTTTGATTGGCAGAAGTGTGAGATTATGTCCTGGTCTCAATATTGTATGGAGCATTGTGTGTCTCACCCGGTGAAGATTCTGTATGACTCTCCCTCATTGCGTATCAACAATTCAGTGATGTTTTCAGCAAGGGAGAGGCCGGCACCCTGCCTCAGCACAGGTCTTACGATTGTGCCATTGATTTGCCCCCGGGGGTGGTGCCCCGTAGGGGAAGTATGTATCCATTGTCATGCAATGAAAACCAAGCTATGGAAGGTATACATTGAGGATGCCCTCAAGAGAGGGATCATTAGGAAATCTACCTCGCCTGCTGGTGCTGGGTTCTTTTTCGTGAAAAAGAAAAATGGCGCGTTAAAACCATGTATCGATTACCGTGGCCTAAATAAGTTGATGCAGAAGAATGCCTATCCGATACCACTCATCACCGAATTATTTGACAGGTTAAAAGGTTCCTCCATCTTTGCGAAATTAGACCTACGTGCGGCCTAAAACCTGATTCAGATTAGAGCTGGTGATGAGTGGAAAACGGCTTTTAACACTAGATCCGGGCACTATGAATATCTAGTTATGCCGTTTGGCCTCTGTAACGCACCTGCAGTGTTCCAAGAATTTATTAATGATATCCTCCGTGATATGCTGCAGTCCTGTGGTGTTGTCTACCTGGACGATATACTTATACACTCGGCTAATTTGTCACAACACATCAAGGATGTGTCCGAAGTTTTGCTCCGTTTACGTAAGAATAAACTATTTTGTAAAATGGAAAAATGCGAGTTTCATAGATCCAGTGTGCCCTTTATGGGGTTCATAATTGCTAAGGAAGGTATCGCTATGGATCAAGAGAAACTCACGGCAGTATTACAATGGCCACGGCCCAAAGGGTTAAAGGCGATCCAGCGATTCTTGGGATTCGCTAATTATTACAGAAAGTTTATTAAGAATTTTTCCACGATTGTTAAACCGTTGTCTGACCTCACACACACGGGTGCTAATCCTTCCCAATGGTCTGAGGCAGCAGAACATGCCTTTGAGACTCTGAAATCTGCTTTTTCAGCTGCTCCGGTGCTATCCCACCCCAACCCATCTCTTACATTTACACTTGAGGTCTATGCCTCAGAGATTGGGGTTGGGACAGTACTTTCTCAAAGACCGGTGGCAGGGAGCACTCTCAGACCATGTGGGTTTTTCTCTAAGAAGTTGTCGGTTGCCCAAAGTCACTATGAGATAGGTGACAGAGAAATACTCGCTATCATTCGAGCTCTGAAGGAATGGCATCACTTATTGGAAGTTACCAAAAGTCCAGTATTGATTCTCACTGATCACAAAAACCTGGCTTATCTTTCAGAGGCTAAAAGATTGTCCTCTCATCAGGCCAGATGGGCTTTGTTTCTTTCCCGATTCAATTTCATTGTATCCTATTTGCCGGGTTCCAAGAATGTCAGGGCTGATGCCCTGTCTATACAATTTGAGCCCGAGATGTAGAGGGACGAGGTCCCAGTACCCATTATACAGCCTGACCGTATATTGGCCACCCTACGTACTAGTATCACTTCGCCACTGGGAGAAGAGATTCTAGCCACCCAGGCTACGGCACCCCCGGAAACCCCAGTGGGCAAGTGTTTTGTTGATGAGCCATTTCGTACTCTATTACTGGAAACTTACCACTCCTTTAAGGCCGCTGGGCATATCGGTAGGGATCAATTATTTATGGTCCCTCTCACAAGTTTTCTGAGGGCTGACTGTTCTGCATTTACCGCAGCTTGTGCCACCTGTGATCGTGCCAAGACCCCTAGACACCTCCCTGTGGGCCTACTCCAACCAGTACCCAATGGTGAATGTCCCTGGTCTCACGTGTCCATTGATTTCATGGGAGAGTTGCCAGTATCTAGAAGGTACTCATTCATACTTATGGTGGTTGACAGGTTTTCTAAAATGGCTCATTTCGTGCCTCTCCGCGGCCTTCCCTCTGCCCAGGAATTGGCTGTTTTCGCTAAAGAGTTGTTTCGGTTGCATGGGGTATCCAGAGTTCTGGTGTCCGACCGGGGGAGCCAGTTCGTGTCCAGATTTTGGAAAGCATTTTGTGAACAGATGGGCATCCAATTGTCTTTGTCCTCTGCCTACCATCCCCAGACCAATGGGGCCGCTGAGCGTGCCAATCAGGGACTGGAGCAGTTCCTGCGCTGTTTTGTCACAGATCACCATGATAACTGGGCAGACCTGTTGCCGTGGGCAGAGTTCGCCAGGAACTGTGCGGCTAACTCTTTGTCCGGGAGCTCCCCGTTTCTCATCAACTACGGGTTCCAGTCTTGTATGCTCCCGGACTCGTTCCAGTCACAACAGATTCCAGCTCTGGATGAGCATATCTAGCAGCTCCGCTCCACTTGGGCACAGGTTCAGATGGCACTCAGTCTTTTCACCGACATCAACCGCCACGCCAATCGTAGACGGCTGCCAGCGGTGTCCTTTCAGGTTGGGGACAGGGTATGGCTATCCTCCAGAAACCTTAAGTTGCAAGTTCAATCCAACAAACTGGCCCCCCAGTTTATTGGTCCGTTCAGGGTGATCCGTAAAATTTAACCTTGTTTCTTATGCCTTGGATCTCCCTGCGTCCATGCGCATTCATAATGTGTTTCATGTATCTCTCCTCAAACATCCGGTATGCAACCGTTTATACTACTACCCCTGTGGTGCCATGGCTGGTAGAGGGTCAGGAGGAGTACGAAGTTCAAAGTATCATTGATTCACGCAGATTTAGAGGGAAATTGCAGTATTTGGTACATTGGAAGGGTTTTGGTCCAGAGGAATGATCTTGGGTTGAGTGTAAGGACCTTCATGCTCCATATTTTCCACTCTAAATACCCTCAGAAGCCAGGTCCCACTTCTAGGAGGGGGGGGGGGTCTTTGAGAGGGGGGGGGTACTATCACGGTGCCCGTGATTGCTTGTTCCATGTTTTTCCTGTCAGTTAGCAATGGGTGCTTCCCATTGGTTGCCTGTGTTTAGTCCGTCCAGTATTGCCTTTATAGACTGGGCTCCTGCACCCTTTCTCTCCCCTTTCGTGGTGTTCCTATGCCAGTACTAAGCTTACTGTGGTTTCCTGTGTAACTACTCGGCCTGCCTGACTACTCTCCTGTTCCTGCGCCTGTGTACCAACCCGGATTGCCTGACTACTCTCCAGTACTGTTCCTGTGTACCAACCCGGTTTGGCTGACGTTCCTGCTCCTGGATTATGACTTGGCAGCTTCCTGTTTTGACTCTGGTCGCGTCGGCGACATTCTGACTTCCGGTGCCCTCCTGGCCTGGTACCGCTGCCCGCAGGCTTGCCAGACTTCCGAAGTACTCAGGGCGCTTTGGCCTAGTCCTCTGTCATTCCAGCCGCAAGTGTTGCCTACGAGATTGCGCTGGAACCTAGTCACTGGGCTACTCCACTCTGACACTGGTTGCTACTGTTGCCTCCGTTATAGCACCGGTAGGGCCTCCGTGATTACACCAGTATATTGCACTGGTTTGCTCCACTCATTGTCCACTCATTGTCATTCCAGTCGCAAGTTGCCTCCGAGATTGCGCTGGTATACAGTCGTTTGTTTGCTCCACTCAGGCACCAGTTGCTAGTGTTGCCTCCATTATAGCACCGGTAGGGCCTCAGCGATTACACCAGTATATTGAACTGGTTTGCTCCACTCTGTTATTCCAGTCGCAAGTGTTGCCTCCGAGATTGCGCTGGTTTACAGTCACTGGTTTGCTCCACTCAGACTAACCGGTTGCTATTGTTGTCTCCGTATTGCACCAGTATTAGGCTGCCTTACCCGGTATTTTGGTAAGGCCGGTAGAGCCTCCTTAGTTCCTTGTTGCTCCAGTCACTTGGCTGCCTTACCCGGTATTTGGTAAGGCCGGTAGAGCCGCATCAGTTCCTTGTTGTGCCAGATACTAGGCTGCCTTACTCAGTATTTGGTAAGGCTGGTAGAGCCTATATGTATATCTTGTATGCTATCCATATTGAACCTGTCGTGTGTCTGTACTATACGTGAGATATTGCAGGACCTGTGAGGGTTCTTTTATTTTTCAGTAAAGCTGTGTTTTTATCTTAACTCTGTGTCTGTGAGTCAAACAAACCGTGACACCTTGGCTCAGTGGGCGACACCTCCTAAGATTGACGCCCCTATTTCCAGACCTTCTAAATCCACTGCCTTACCAGTAGCAGATGCTTCAGCTCTTAGCGTCAAGCTTCCTATCAGTTAACTCTATCTTAAAGGCTACATTCACTGCCATAGGTGCGTCATTGCGACCTACCTTGGCTTCTGCATGGGTTAATAGAGCCATTGCTGTTTGGACTGAACAGCTGACTGATGCTGTCTGTAAGCGTGCCCCTAAGGCTTACCTTTTAGAGCTTTTGGCTAATATCTCTGAGGCTCAACACTAGGTTACTGATGCCCTATTTGATGCTGTTAGACTTGAGGTGAAGGCCTCTGCCTTCTCTGTGGCTGCTAGGCACTCGCTGTGGCTTAAGATCTAGTCTGATGACCTGACCTCTAAGAAATCGCTGGTTTCTCTTCCTTTTCAGGGTACATCTCTTTTTGGCCCTGAATTGAAGAACCTCATTAGTGAGGGTACTGGGGCAAGAACACCTTGTTACCCTTGGTCCCTAAGCGCGCAGAGGCATCGTGCCTGCCAGGGTGAAACGCAAAGACAGAGTCAGACGGTACCTCAGGCACTGTGCTCCTTCTCAAAGCCCAAGCAGCAGTGGAGGCCTAAACACACCTCCACCAAGCCCAAACCACCTTCGGCATGACTCGCCAAACCCTGGTGCACACACACCTGTGGGTGTTCGCCTGCAACACTTTGAGTGCTTGGACAGGCTCTGTTGTGGATCAGTGGGTATTACAGGTGGTTACAGGATTCCCTTCAAATCCCTGCCTCCCTTCAGTTTCTTCCCTTCTCTCTCCCCTCAGGGACTGGAACAGCTCACGCTTTTCAATGGGGCTAGAGCCTAGAGGCTCTCAACTCGTTTGTGATCAAGACTCACTACAAACAAGAGTCCTTACGCTCAGTCATTGCAGCGATGTGTCCAGGGGAATTTCTGGCGTCTGTAGATCTTCAGGATGTATGCCTGCCTGCACATTCTGGTTCTTCTGGACAGTCGGAAGTACCTCGGGTTCGCTTGCAACATGGGGCACTTCCAGTTTTTGGCACTGCCCTTTGGGCTCACCATGGCTTCTCAGGTGTTCAGTCAGGTCTTAGGGGCCCTGATTGCCTTTCTGCACACCAAGGGTATTCATGTGACTCCTTGCATGGACGACCTTCTCCTGAAGGCTCCTTCCAGGGAGCTACTGGACCCTCAGGTCCAGGATTGCATTCAGATCCTCCTTCAACACGGTTGGATCCTGAATATGGACAAGTCTGATACGGTTTCCTCCCAGAACCTAATTTTTCTCGGTCTCCGGTTCGACACTATACAGAGTATGGTAGGGCTGCAACAACTAATCGATAAAAATCGATAATGAGAATCGTTGCCAGCGATTCTCATTATCGATTAGTTGTGCAGCGATTAGTTGTGCTGCCCAGCCGCCCCATGTTTTGAAAGGCTGAACGCCTTAATCTCTGCCGGATGCTGCTGTCTTCTTACTGCCCGCATTGATGACATCCAGGGCGCAACCACGCTAAACGCGGAGACGCCGCGTGGAGCGTGCAGGTATTTTCTTCCTCTGTTCTGAGGCCAGTTTAAAACTGGCACCCAGACTGAGGGGGAAAAAAACCCTGCACGCTCCACGCGGTGTCACCGTGTTTGGCGTGGTTCTGCCCCGGATGTCATCAGTGCGGGAAAGAGCGAAAAAGAGATACGGGGGAGAGACATACATGGGGGAAGAAAGTGAGGCACAAGGGCAGGGGGAGAAAGAGGCACAAGGAGGACAGAGAAGCACATGGGGGAGAAAAAGAGGCACAAGGAGGACAGAGAGAAGCACATGGGGGAGAAAGAGACCTCATAGACCCCATAGTAAAATAATAACAATGACACATGTTAATGTGTAAAGTGTTTATATTCTGCTGTTTGGTTTTAACTGTTTGTTCATTAAATCAGTTTAAATAATGAAAAATTAGCATATTGGTGTTTTATCCGATTAATCGAAAAAATAATCGGCCAACTAATCGATTATCAAAATAATCGTTATTTGCAGCCCTAGAGTATGGTCTATCTGACGGAGGACTCGGTTCAGCAGCTCACCCACAAGGTGAATGCTCGTCTGCTCTGGCAAGGAAGTTCTCTTCCCTGGTGGGGAAAATGATATCCACCATGGAGGCAGTGCCATATGCTATGGCCCATGCCAGGGAGCTTCAGAGGTTTGTGATCCGAGTTTGCAGGGGGAACTTGGACCTTTCGGATCTACCAGTCTCTCTTCCTGTGGACGTGGAATTGAGTCTCCATTGGTGGTTGGACCTCTCCAACGTGATGAAGGGGAGAGCGTTTGTGATCCCTTACTGGACCATTGTGACAATGGTCGCCAGCCTGACAGGTTGGGTTTCAGTCCTGGGTCACCTGAGTGTTCAGGGTCGTTGGCCAGAGGAGACCCTTCTTCCCATGAACATCTTGGTGCTCAGAGTGATATGTCATGCTCTGAGGTATTGGTCTTTTCATCTCAGAGGATGTCCGCGTCCAGTCCGACAACACTACGTCTGTAGCTTACAGCAACAAGCGAGGCGGCACCAGAAGTCCCGCTGCTTGGTTCGATGTAAAGGTTATTTTGGCTTGGGCATAAGATCATGTTCCTGCCTTCTCCGCTGCGCACATCCCAGGCATAGAAAACATTCTGTCAGACTTTCTCAGTCGCCACACGGTAGACTCTGGGGAGTTCCACCCACAGAAGGGACAACTGGAAGGTTCACCTTTCTTGCTCCTGCTGGAGGGATCCTCTGACGTTTGCAATGGATGCTCTGTTGATTCCTTGGTGGTTTCATCTAGCCTACATCTTTCCTCTTCCTTCCCAGAGTGCTGAGGAAACTTCGGATGGATTGTAGTCTGTCATCCTGATTGCTCTTTATTGGACCAGGCAACCTTGGTTTCCAGAGCTGCTGGCTCTGGCTGTGCACAATCCCTTTCCTTTGCCACACAGATCAGACCTCCTTCTACCTGTGGAAGGAGGACGTGGAGTGCATAACTTTGACGGCATGGAGGTTGAAGCATCCATCTTCAGGAGGAAGGGCTTTTCCCCTGAGGCTGTCTCTATTATGATTTAGGCTAGGAAACCTGATTCCTCTAAGGCCTACCACAGGGTTTGGTCTATTTTCCATGCTTTGTGCATGGAGAGGGATCTGTCCTCAAAGGAGTTTGAGCTCCGAACTATCCTGTCTTTTTTGCATGATGGTGTAAACAAGGGCCTTAGCCTTAGTTCCTTGAAGGTTCAGACCTCTGCTCTGTCTTTTCAGAGGTGCATAGCCATTTTGCCGAATGTCAGTCTTCTTTCAGGGGGTTGCTCATGCCTTCCCTGCCTTTAAGGCTACCACTCCTCAGTGGGATCTTAACCTGATTTTGGGGGTCTTGCAACAACCGCCCTTTGAGTCTTTTGGCTACCATTCCATTACTTCTTTTGATGTGGAAGATGGCCTTTCTTTTGGCTGTGGTCTGTCTGCAGAGTAGCTGAGTTGCAGGCTCTGTCCTGCAAACCGCCTTTCCTGGTGTTTCACAAGGATAAGGCTGTCCTTCGTACTTCTCTAGAATTTCCTTTGGTGATTTCAGCGTTCCACATCAATCAGGAGATTGTTGTGCCTTCCTTTTGTCCTGACCCTAAATCTGACAAGGAGAGGGATCTCCACTTGTTTGATGTAGTGTGCTGCCTTAAGTACCAGAGGGAGGGGTAAGAAACACACTGCTAAACTGTGCCTTCCTGCCACTCTGGTACTCAAAGGGTTAAGTGTCAAAGAACAGGTTCTGTTGAATAAATGGCAGTTCCTGTCGAATAAAGAGGTGAAAGTCGAATGGAGTTAGTATGTCGAATATATGCAATATATGTTGAAATACTAAGGGGGAGGACATGTTGAAGGGTGGCACTGTCACATTTTTATAATGTGGGGAACAACACAATTGCGTTAGCCCCTTATACATTGCCTGATAACCCCAGCCTTTTTCCCTTGCCCAGGCAGTGGCCATGGGGATTTGTGGCTAGCAGTGGGCAAGGGGAAAAGGCTGGAGAGGGTCAGACAGTATACATGGGGATCTGTGGTTAACAGTGGTCAAGGGAACAAGTTTGGAGGCCAAGAAGTGTGTATGGGGTTTTATGGCTACCACTGGGAAATGGAACAGGGCTAGGGGGCAAGTGGTAGCCACAAATCCCCATAGATGCTGCATAACCCCCAGTCTTGTTCCCCTGTGAGTGCACAACATATATAACATATGATAACTTGGTTAGGTTATAATTGTGTAGGGATTGGTGTACTATTTTTGTTTATTTAACCCCTTGAGGGCCGTGGGATGACCAATGCACATCCCTATAGCATTCAATGCTATCCATGGTGTTGAAAGCCTTTCGCTTTATTCCCCTACTAGCCAAGTAGGGAAGCGCAGAGAAAATGCTGTTCAACTTTAGGATTGTCGTAGTGTTGGAGATGCGGGAAGGGGGGACATCCCTTCCCCATTGACAGCACTTCGAAAATCATGTACGCCAATAGAGACCTTTTCCAACCCTCCCCTTCCATCCGACAATTTTGGTGAATGTCGATTTGTGTGCAGATCGACTTGTTGGAGTGATTCGAACACATTGACAATATCATATCGACACCACATTGACATTTAGTGCATCTAGGCCCTGGACTCTGAATGGTCAAACCCAAAATTAAGGTATTTAGATTTTTGAGTTCTTCTAGCAAATATCTATGATTCCTGAAAATGGCCCACCAATAGCATATTAAAAACTGTACATGTTAACCCTTTGAGTGCCAGAGTGGTACGGAATGCATTGCTTTGCAATGCATTCCGTACCACTCTGGCACTCAAAGGGTTAACAGCTGGAATCTTTCATTTGTCAACACTGAGGAATCTGGGGACTACCCATTGCATCACAAACACATGTCATTTCCTTAGATCTTCACATGCGATAGTGAAGATTTTCCAGACGTTGAGACTAGAACTATAGCTTCCCATAAATGTCATTTAGATGTTTCCATTTAGATGTTTACTTAAAAAATATATTTTGTAGGGTTTATCCCCCTGAGTAAAACAAGAATACTCCCACTGCTGAAAGGTGTTTAATTCAAAAGTTATTAATTTTCAAAGTTGATTTTTTTAGGTGCAATATCACAGTGGCCTGAAATTGTACAGTGGCGCTGTTGCTACACCATCCTATGGAGATTTATGGTCCCGGGACCAGAGCTGTCCATAGGATCGTGTAGCAACAGCGCCACTGTTCAATTTCAGGCTACTGTGATATTGCACCTAAAAAATTCAACTTTGAAAATTAATAACTTTTGAATGAAACACCTTTCAGCAGTGGGAGTACTCTTGTTTTACTCAGGGGGATAAACCCTACAACATATTTTTTTTTACATTTTAAGTATTACTATCCCTTTAAGCAAAGAGGCCCATTTTAAACACATTTAAAACAGAATTTCATACAATACTGGTTTTCTAAAAACTTAACCATTTTCTTCCAGTCATGGCAGAGTCTCTGACAGTATCGTAGTCTGGGAGTTAATAGAGTCAAAACACTAACAGAATGTGCAGTGAAACACTGGGACTGGTGCTGTTGTAGATAACTGTCTCTATCTTCTGTATACTCTGTTTAATATTTTCCCCTGGGACCTTGGACTCCCACACTGTTCCTCCGAGATATCCTAAGTCGCAGGCCTGGGGATAAGAAATGAATACACGCAGACACGAATCTTGTGCTATAACTTCTTATCCAATTTATTAAGCGGAATTCAACAGTTTATATAATGCAAAATCAGTGGGTGGTAGGCATGTTAATTAAGGGGAGAGATTTCCCCTCCCAGGATACATGAACAGATATGGACATTGTCGGTCATTTAACCAATGGGAATACAGAGGGAGGTTAAGAGTTAAAAGGTTTCGGACACATTCACACCTGCAAATTACTTCATCATTTGGCAGAATGCCCCTTACCGCAATAAGACAAAACAAGTTATAAAAAGAATTGTTCTGGACATGTTGTTCACAAATTCAAATGTCACAAGTTGATATAATTTACTTAATTAGCTCTTATCAAACTATAACTATTAGAACAAACCATAGCTAGAAATATTATATTTTAGCAGAGTATAGCCAGTGCGCATCTGTAGGCCTTGCAGAAGCAAATATTTTCCCTTTCAGTCCCCTCTTTTGTTCTTATTAAAAGAACAATAAAACAACCCTTAATTGTTACACAAAGGCCCCCCCCCCAGGTTGTTTGGTAATTATTCTGTCAATCATCTTAGTAGGAGGGGGGTACTGGTAATGGTGGAAGGGGGCGTGCCTTTTCATAGACATCACTCAGTACTAGTGCTTGGAAAGGAACATCATAAGTGGGGTCTAACTTTTTGAGGGGAATGTCTTCACAGCTACACTCTTTGCTTGACCGGTTTGTGGGAGCGTGAACAAAAGGGAAACTGACTTTACCAACTGAGGGCATAGTGAGGTGGGCACAACTAATAAGGAATGGGCAGCACTGGGCAAAACAGCAGGCCATGAGAAGGATGGAAACACAAAGGAGAAAACCTATCACCAGTGTCTTGATCCAGGCAAAATTAGGAAGCCATGACCACAACCAATCCCACCACTCATCTCCTATTGTACTTTGTTTAATATTGTTAACTGTGTCATGTAATCCCTGGATATGATCATGTATTGACTTAGAATGGTCAGATAGCTTGAAGCAACACATTCCCTCAAATTCCTCGCACCCATGGTTATGCTTCAATAACGGATAGTCAATGGCGGCCCTGTTTTGGAGTGTCATGCCCCTCAAGCTCTTAACATCAGCCAAGAGTTCTTCCATAGCAATAGAGGTGTGGTTAATAGCCTTGACCATAGCACAGGTGAGTTTTGTAACGGTCTTTGCAGTGCCTACTGCCAAACCAGGGACCCCAATGACTGAAATGCCTAGAGATAAAATTTCTGCATCACTCATTAGCCTGATACTCGAATCACAATCCTCTGGCAATTGTAAGGCCTGCCGTTTGACCCGCCCTATATCTGGGATGGGTGTTCTTGTTGGTGGGTCAGATCTAGAGGGTAGTGATATGGCAATCCTACTAATAGCACATGGGCCACCTGTGGTGTTCCCTGGAATATAGAAGTAGGAAGTATTCCCACATGAAAGGAACCATCCTTTGGATAGCTTGACAGGGTAATAGGCAGTTTGGGTGGTAACTGTAAAATTACAGGTCATTCTATTGCGGGGTACCTGTGGTAGAGGGGCTTGATGCCACCTACCAGTTATCTGTCCTCCTGGACTGAAAAAAAACTAGGGAATCTGGAAAAATACACACAATATTCTGCTGGGGCAATATATATGGTACGTATGGATGTCATATTTGGCCACAAACTGTTAGCAGGGATAAAGTTGATCCAAATCTGACAAAAATTGGGGATCTGCATTATGTCTAAAGCCATATATGGCCATACATTTGGAGTCTCTATTTCCCCAAAATGTCTGCGGGCCCTAAGGAGGACGGATCTAGTCTCATTACGAATCAGCATAGTTTCAGAATGATACACATAGTTAAGCATGGTAATCATAGTAATGAGCATTACAACACTCCAAATTATCATATAAACACGTTCAAAGTTTCGATATGGTGGATCTGGGGTACGTAACCCAAATCAGATGTAGCTCCTCCCACCAACAGAGTCATTGTCAGAATATTCTTGGGGAGATTGTTCTTGATGGGTTAGTGGCAGATAAACAGCAAGAAATTCATCAATAAGTTGTTCATCAAGAGAGGGTGTTATTTCATCAGGGGAGCCTTCTTGACGCTACATGTGTGTATCCATGTTGGGCTATTCTCAGTCAATACAGCTGTTCAGGTTCCTGCGAGGACGGTAGTTCGTTCACCAAATGGGGGGTACAAAGTCTTGTTTCAGACGAGTTATTTGACTAATACGGAGTCGCCTGGTTGGAATGGGTGCACTGGCTTGCCTGTAGGTAAGGGAAGAAAAAAGACTAACATCACCATAGATGCCATTCAATTTATCAATAGATTGCGATTCATATTCATATTTAATACATTCCAAATCACCTAAAGACTTGGGGCACTTATGTGACTTTGCCTAGTACCTTTCCTCAATTTATCCTTAATTAAACTATTGTCCTATTGATCATCAGATGGCATCCAAATCCGGGAATTATTTCTGTACATAGTACTTTTGCAATGGTTTTGGCATTTTCCCTGGCCACAGGAAAAGGCTTTGACCCATTTGAAAATCCAATCACATATAACCAACAGGTATTGGATGCATCCTGATTTGGGCATGTGTGTAAAATCTATTTGTAACTGTTGCATTGGTCCCTCATGGGGTGGCAACTGGTCATGAGCACTATGCATTATTATTTATTTTTTTTATTTATTTATTTATTTTTGTAAATTATTTATTATATGTATATGAAACATCTATATATTTAATTCTCTACTAGTTCTATTTTTGTACATTATTTATTATGTATATGAGACATCTATATATTTAATTCTCTACTAGTTCTATCAAATTCATAATTACAAACCTAGTCTGTATGGAGTTATACGTCTGTTTCTTATCAGGTCTTTTAAGGTATCCCCATTCTACCCTCCTTGTCTGACCATAGACCATTATGGTCTAGTGTCAGACCCTCCTTTTACCAAAACTGTAGGTCATCCTTAGAGAATAATACTCGCAATGAGTATATATTGGGGATGGAAATGGAGGTATCATTACCATGTGGAACTGAATGTCTGTGGTAGTATTATAAACTGGGTGGGGTGGACCATGTAAGGCTGGGTCTTTAGCAATGTCATTTACAAACGCATTCACACTAGGGTCACTGTTGTCAACTGTACCATGGCCCTTGCATGTGATTACTGCTATGGTTTATGGCAATAATTTAAAATCCAACAGATCATTAACCACTTGATGATGTAAAAAATAATTTCTGTCAGCTGTAACAAATCCTCTATTTTTCTATATAATTCCAACACTATGCACCACACCAAAAGCATACCTGAAATCTGTCACTATAGGCACATCTCTGTTTACTAATAATGAGCATGCTTGTGTTACAGCTGTTAGTTAGCAGCTTGGACAGATAGAAAAGGGAAAGAGTTAGCCATTAATACCTTATCAGGTAATTAGACTACAGAAAATACTGCCAAGTATATACACCCCATCAGCTGGTTTTGCGCATGACCCATCCACATATATTGTCTCACTGCATTCAAAGGGAACAGACTACAGGTCAGGTCATAATGAGGTATCCATTATTATTATTCTTCATATATACATATATATATATATACACACACACACATATATATATATATATATACATAGCGCCAACTAATTCCTCAGTGCTTGTACAATAGGGAATGAATGATCTATAATCATGTGCCTGAACCTCTGATATGTCAGAGGGAGAATATAAAAGTAATGTATGTAAGGTCCAAAGAGTACTGAGTGTGAAAGGTAATATTGAATGTATAAATAGTGTCATAACCAAATCCTTTCTGTGCACTCATGTGTCTGAACCGCTCCTACCATCAGACTGCTACTGCTCCTAAGCATTCAGACAGGCCCTGAACCACTGATGATATTGCTTTAAATAATAAACCACCAATCTACAGTGTAGTCATTTATTTTCCCTTGTAAGGACATCTTGAAACAGTGGGACCTCCCTCCTTACAGTGCAGATGAACTGGAGAGAGGAGCTGAGCAGTCCCAGAACAGAAACAAAACAAGGCTGTAGACTTTTGGCACTTTATATGCCATGTCCATAATCCATTGTATTACATCATGAGCATCTCTCAAGGTATCCTGTCTCAATGTGTAGTCGTGGTGAGAACAGTCTGAAATCCATTGTCTACAGTAAATACCATGCCTAGGAAAAATAACATTGCAGATTTTAGTCTTTGACTTTGGGAGCAAGATAATGACTTTTACTCATTCAGGAGCCAGCAGCCACTGTCCATGTGACAGTACGAATCCTAGGTAGTTCACAGTCTCTTAACAATACTGTAGTTTAGCAGGTGATACCTTATGACCAGATGTTACAACAAAGAAGATGTATCTTTCACACAGGACTCTTCATCTGGGCTACACATCAACCACAAATCATCCACATACGGAAACAATGTGGAGCCACAATCAGGTGACCAAGACGCTAGGATTTTCCTGACTACAGCAAAATAGACAGTGGGGGAATCGATCGCACAATCTATTTCACTCATACTGATTCCCTTTGTACGTGAAAGCAAACAGTGGTTGCATGTCAGGGCACCCCGGAATGCTAAAAACAGTGCTGCACAAAGAAAAACAAGTGGCAAATGAGGGTACTGCAAACAACATATAGTTTGTATCAGGCACTAGGAGTGCAGAGTGCTGAATTAACTCATTTCACTGCCCTTGTATGTAGAACTTTCAGCCAACAAATAATTGGGAAGTGTGTGCAATGTGTCAGGTAAAATGTGTTATAGATACCATAGTGTAAATTGAGTCTAAGGATATGAACACTGATGCCTGAACCAGATTTTCCCCACAGATCCATAAAAAACATTCCAGCATTTGCAACAATGGGACAATGAGTAGGGGTCAACCATATACCTTAAATTAAAACATTATTCCATACAATGCTGATACAATGCATATACACTGAGATCTAAAACAAACCACCAACCTTAGCGGTGAGGGCACATTACAAGAAAATATTCTCATCAATAATATGTTAACATCCAAGTTTAATTATAAAGAACATACAAGTATTATAGGGTTAGTCATTTAGGTAGTTATGTGTTGATAAGCAGCAGGTTAACTGGACAAGTGTGATTAATTTAGAAAAAAATTACAGTCTGTAACACAATCTAAAACTATAAGCATGATTCATTTGAAGTCCAAAAACAAAACAACTTTACTACATTTACACCCCTCGGCATCTGTGCCTATCTACATTTCCCTCAACCACATCCAGTCATTTTTCATCCAATTTCTCAGTTCACAAAACAATAAATATTTAACACAGCAGTACACTATGAACAAAGAGATAGGGAAAGGAGTGAGGGAGGGGTAGCAGCTGCGGAGACAGAAACACTGACTTCTCATAGAGCTAAAATTTTACAAGTATGGCGTCCTTAACCTCTTCTCTGCCATCATCATGTGAATAAAGTATATCAATATCACTGGAAGCCTATTTCTGGTTCTCTAGCACCCTGATTCCATCTACCTCTGCATTTCCCTCTGCCTCACACTGAAATTATATTTCCACATTCTCCATATCTTTTTTAAAACAACCCGTCACTCCCATTATTCTTATTGTCATTTCCAAAGCTTCACTTTCTCAGCTATGCAAATTATCAATACACATTCTGACTACTTGAGCCACTTCATAACAAAGTGGTCCCAAATCGTCTACCTCAATAAGTCCACGTGCATTTTCCCAACCATTATCAAAACTTTTCCACAAACATTCACTTTCCAGTTCCTTCTATCTGAATTCTGTGTCTCTTTTTTTTTTTTTTTTCTTTTTTTCGTAATATATATCACCTCCTACGTCAGTCAAAAAGGGAAATCATCTTTTTCACTCAAATTATCACAATTAACAGGTCATCTAGCACCCATGTGTTTTGTAATTATACTAACAAAAATCTGTAATCAGAAGCAGTCAATTGCTGTCTCTTATTATATATATTTTTGTAATAAATATTGTGATTTTAGGGGATTTAAATGGGATTAAGATAATATTTAGTCCATACAGTCATTACTAACATATCTGGGGACTTATTAACAACCTGGTCTCCCACAGTCATGAGCGACATTTCTAGGACCAGGTCAAAATTTTTTTTTTTTTTCTCAGTCTTACCTTCTGTCTCAAATTCAACAATTTCTCTTCTAACTTCTTTTAAAAGTAAACCTATTTCTTACTCGCTTACCTATTTGGACTCTAGTAATGTTATATACATATTATGTTGCACGCAGTATTTAACTCTTTTATTGTCTTACCAGTATTACACTTCTTAATGGTTATTATACAATTTCTAGGCTTAGATTGATTAATTCCCTTAGCAATAATATCAAAGTCTCAGTCCAAAATAAACAATGTCTGTCAGGTCAGTATAGAGTGATATACAAATACATACACAAACAACACATACACACAAATAACGCAATTATAATTTTAAGTTTAAATGGTATCAGTGAGACCACTTACCAAGGTCAACAGAGCAATAAAAATATCATGCAAATGTTTTAGTCGTAACAGACAAAAATACAAGGACAGACAACAGAACAATATCACATATTCAGGCATTACAAGTCCTTTATTTGTGTGTTTGCGTTTTCCTTTTAGATTAACTAATTTTCCTTCCGGTCAATAGGGTGCTCATGTACGCTGCCCCTAAAAAATCACAAGGTAAAATATTCAATTCTTGTCTCCATAGGGCAGATTATCTACTCATACCCGCATATATATATATCTCAGGGATAGACCCGGACAGATTATCTACTCTGTCCCGTACATATATCAAGGGGACAATTTAGAATGAACTATGTGGTCTAACCCCGTAAAATTATCTGGAGACAAAGTTATTGTTATTATTATTTTTTTTTTTTTTTTTGTAAAACAAACAATTTACTTATGGACAAATTATCAGGTACATTCTGTACAGAAGAATTATTAGTGAATAACAATTATTATAACGGCATAGTATCCAGACATTGTTACCAGAAAAAGGAACCTTCTGATGCCCACTTAAACATATGCATTCAAGTTACATTAATAAGTATTATATGAAAGTGCAGGGAAATGTAATGCCATATACATAACATGAAAATGGTTAGTAACAGTTATATAACAAACAAGGACTGAAATACATATAATTCTGTTAGTATAACAATATGACTTATTCAATCTCGAGGAAGGGTGTGTGTCCGTATTTTACAGGAGCCTGGTTACCCTGTAATCACTATTTCACTATATTGAGGTCAGGACTCGAACCTGCCTCCCAACCAGGTGCCTAAACCACCTGGTTATGTTGGGCCTGGTTACCCAACTAAAATATTTACTGAGGCCAGGACTCGAACCTGCCTCCCAACCAGGTGCCTAAATCACCTGGTTATGTTGGGCCTGGTTACCCAACTCCAATACAGACCAATCAGGTGCCTAAAACTACCCTATCAACCCACACATGACACTTTAAAACACTAAAAAAATCCTAAAATCATGTGTGTCACCTGATTAAGTTGGGCCTGGTTACCCAACTTCAATACAGACCAGTCATGCACAAATAATAATAATATCTTCAGAGACAAGTGAGCAGACCATATGTATAACAGCATATATATGAAAACACATATATATAAAAAAAATATAGTCAACTCACGGTCTGTGAAGATCCTGCCGACTACGCCAAAATTGTTGTAGATAACTGTCTCTATCTTCTGTATACTCTGTTTAATATTTTCCCCGGGGACCTTGGACTCCCACACTGTTCCTCCGAGATATCCTAAGTTGCAGGCCTGGGGATAAGAAATGAATACACGCAGACACGAATCTTGTGCTATAACTTCTTATCCAATTTATTAAGCGGAATTCAACAGTTTATATAATGCAAAATCAGTGGGTGGTAGGCATGTTAATTAAGGGGAGAGATTTCCCCTCCCAGGATACATGAACAAATATGGACATTGTCGGTCATTTAACCAATGGGAATACAGAGGGAGGTTAAGAGTTAAAAGGTTTCGGACACATTCACACCTGCAAATTACTTCATCATTTGGCAGAATGCCCCTTACCGCAATAAGACAAAACAAGTTATAAAAAGAATTGTTCTGGACATGTTGTTCACAAATTCAAATGTCACAAGTTGATATCATTTACTTAATTAGCTCTTATCAAACTATAACTATTAGAACAAACCATAGCTAGAAATATTATATTTTAGCAGAGTATAGCCAGTGCGCATCTGTAGGCCTTGCAGAAGCAAATATTTTCCCTTTCAGGTGCTTTTATATGTTCAGAACAAGTAACAGTTGGTGGGCATATTACAATAAACCTAGATGGACTTGGCTAAACTGGTATGTGGGGACCTAGCCCCTGTGTTTGGATGCTTTTAAGATGTATACTTCTTCAGTAGCCTCATTAAATCCGTGCATTCTGCTCACTGGACTTCCACTTGTCTCAAAAGCACATCAATTGTTTGTATCGAGTGTCTCTGATTCTCTGCTTGGGCTCTGGATTTCTCCCCGCATCAGAGTGTAAAAGAAACAGATATCGGACATCCCCAGGTCTCCTGCCTCTGCTCCTGGTTGGTTGGACTCTCTATTCTCTCCCTGTGGTCCAAAAGAGTTCTCGAGTTAATGAGGCAAAATACTACCCCTCTTTCCTTTGTTTTTCCTTTTTATATTGACTAATTTCAGGTTTAATCCTACCCCTTCACCGTGGTAAACTGGAATTGTTTAAGGACGCCAAAAATAGTGTGTGTGTTCTTTAAAGGGATAGTAATACTTCATTTTAACTTTATTTTATTTTGTAGGCATTAAAAAAACATGAAGAATGATATAAGTCTTATCTCTGAAACCTTTATGGTTTAAGAGATATTCACAAACAAAGTATCCCCCCCTGTTCAGCCACATCAGAAGGGAGGTGCCCAGGTAGACTGCAGAGAAGGACAATCTTCAATTAAGATAATGGAAAAAGCTGAAAAACTTGTCAAGGGGGGAAGGGCTTTCATTGTTTTCATACAAAGAAAATTGTCCACTTCTGTTATCTGTACTGTCATACAACCAGACTCACATCTGAGAAGAGATGGCTTACACTAGGTAAAAGGGGCGGGGAGGGGAACTTTGCTTGTGAATATCTCATAAACCATAAAGGTTTGAGAGATAAGACTTATATCATTCTTCATGTTTTTTTAATGCCTACATAATAAAATAAAGTTAAAACGAAGTATTACTATCCCTTTAAAGATTTTCTAACCAATAACAGTGTGGAACTAATACACTTACGTTCTGATACTTTGTTCTATGATGTAAATTACAAATTATTACAAGTGGTGTAACATAGAGACTAGTCCAAAGACCTGAACATAATTGTATAACTAAAACATTGAATTATTCCCATATCAATATAATATATATATATATATATATATATATATATATATATATATACAATACATCATTTGAATAAACATGGATATAGATGTAGCCTGTATAGACAAAACTTAAAAGGCCTACTTGGAAGATACTCCTCCAAGTAGGTATTTATATTCCCATGATGTAAAAAGTTATTGTCCCTGCTTGCCAAGGTGTCGTAGGTAAAAAAAAAAAAAAAAAAAATGGTCTAGGGCACAAACAAGTGGAAGGGCAAAGTGTAGTACTGGTAACAAAAGCAATATACAGTGATATGGGGCGACGCTTGTGCACAGTGGATAATACAATATGATATGACAGAGAAGGTGAAGACTGGCAGTGCTGGTTCACTTTTAACAAGATGGCAATCCCTTGAAGTAGTGGTGGGCACACTAAATGTAACTCCCAAATAAGAAGAGTAAATCCCACCAGTTTAGGATCACGTAGGATCATATTCATGAGAGTATCCAAGTGTATACTCTTCACCTTATCTGTCATATCATACTGTATTATCCATGGTGGACCTGAGTCACCCAGCTCCATGCCCCATATAGTTGTATACCATGTTTGTTACCAGTACTACACTTTGCTTTTCCACCTGCATGTGTACTAGATCATATTTTTTTTAGCTACACTAGTAGTGGGTCTCAAACACATTGCAAAGCAGGGACAATAACTTTACATCATAAAAGGAACTATTGGGAATATAAATACATACTTGGAGGAATATCTTTTAAGTATGCCTTTTAAATTTTGTCTATACAAGTTACATCTATATCTTTCTGTTACACCAGAAAATTTGTAATTTACACCATAAAACAAAGTATCGGTAAGTAAGTGTATTAGTTCCACTCTTTATAGGTTGGAAAAACTTTAAAGAACTAAACTGCCATTTTTGGCATCCTTGTACAATTCCAGTTAACCTGATGAAGGTGTAGGATTAACCCCGAAACGTGTTGATATTAAAAGGAAAAAAAAAAAGGAAAGAGGAGCAGTATTTTGCCTCATCAACTTCAGGCTCTTTTGGACCAGAGGGAGAGAATAGAGTCCAACCAACCAAGAGCAGAAGCAGAGACCTGGGGACACCTGATCTCGTTGCCTGTTAAACTCTGATGCGGGGGGGGGATACTTCACCAAAGCGGAGAACCAGATACACTCAGTACCAATGTTTGATGTACTTTTGAGACAAGTTCAGTGAGCAGAATGCACTAACTGGTTTAATGAGACTATTGAACAGGTATATATCTTATAAGCATCTGAACACAGGGGCTAGGTCCCTACACACCAGTTTAGCCACATCCCTCTAGGTTTATTGTAATATGCACACTGGCTGTTACTTTTTCTGAACATATAAAAGCACCAGTCCCAGTGTCCCAGTTATTGTTTTGACTCTACTAACTCCCAGACTACGAAACAACACATGTAGCACTGGTCCTTGTCCATTTGCACTCCTCCACAGAGGATTTATTTATTATTATTTTTTTTAGGTTAGTTTATTTTTATATTCTTCCCTTATTTATTTATTTTTTCCTACACTGTTTTTATGCTGGTTGTATTCTTTATATTATGACTAAACATTAGATGAGCCCCAGGAGAATTTGCCATCAATATTATGGTTTCTGTGGAATGTGGTATGGGCACCTTATCTCTATGGTACATGTGTGTACAGGTTCCAAGTGTCCTTTATAGACAGGGAGAAGTACTATCTTCTGTTGCATTCTTCACCACCAGTTGTTTCAGGTTGGGGGGCTGTTTATAGGAGAGGAGTGGAGATCTTTGGTATATTCTTTTTAATCTGCCATCAGTATGTAGTATTGTTTGGAGCTCTCTGGAGATTTTATGCAGTACTTCATATTGTAGATGACTACTAATGGCACTCTTCCATTCCTGAGGTTGTTTGTATTCCAGGAGATTTCTCCTGGGTACACTGGTGGATCTCTGAATTTGGATGTCTGTGATCTTGGCATTGTATCCATGACCAATTTAAAATCTCTTCTTACATTTTTATGATGATTTATCTCTGTCAGAAGTCACAGAGCAAATGCGGTTATACTTTATGGCCTGGCAGTAAACAACAGATTTTTTTGTGTTTTTGTCTGGGATGGACATTGCCATTTCTGAGAAAATTAGGCCTATCTGTTGGCTTGCAGTACAGAGAAGTCCAGATGGAGTTGTGACTAATACAGATTGTGGTATTCAGTAGACTTGTGCACGTCAAAAATTTTCAGACAATTTTTTTATTTTTTTTATTTGGAGGATCAGCATTTCAGACCGGACCTGTTCGACTCGGACGAAATTCGACAGTAGTCAGAATTATTCGGCCGAATTTAACATACTTTAAAAAATACAATAAAAAATTTTAATTAAATAAAAATAAATGGAATCATTTCCAGGGTCTAAATGAAGACGGTGGAACAGGGTAAGGTGCAGACTTAGCCTTATGGTACTATGGATGAAGTAGATGAAATATGGATGTAGCTGAATTTGAAGGAAGACTGAGGTTGACTGGTGCGAGGCGGACTCAGGATGACTGGAACACTGGAGATGTAGCCAGCAGTAGACTGCAGAACACTGGATCAGGCAGGACTCTGATACAGCAGACTTTTTTTATAGAAGAGACTACGAAAGTGAGGATGACTGGAAAGCTAACGATGTAGCCAGCAGCAACAACAGAAAAACAATAGAGCAAGATTGAACAACCTGTATAGTGGGACAACAATGTAGACTTTAAATTCCCCCGTGTCCCACCAACTGAGGGGGGAGTCCTCTTCCCAACCTACCATGGTTCTAAAGCTGGGTAAGCTGGAGCGCTCAGCGTATTATGGTACTATGGATGATTGTAGATAAAGTCCTTTTTATGTTTTTTGTAATCTGCATCGAACCTGCGAGCAGCTTTGACAGGTTGACTTAAAAAAAAAAAAAAAAAAAAAAAAAGTAATTTGCTCCATGAGCTGGGGGGCCAGTTGAGAGCGCTGGGGGCTAAATATATTTCCTGTTACGGAAAATGCCCGCTCACTCTGGACACTGGTTGGGGGGCAAGAAAGCAACTCCTGGGCTACGAGGGACAAAGTAGGCCACACAGCCCTCTTGTTATCCCAGAAACTCAAGGGATCTGTACTTGGGGGGCAAAGAAGGTTCCGCAAGGGAAGCCTTAACCTCAAACTCGGCACTTTTTCTATTGATGGGGAGCTGTTTCTTTTGTCCGAAGCATAATTTGTCCATTGTCTCAGAATAAAAAGCAGCAGCTGCTCCACCGGAACAAGATGAAGTGCTACTGGCGCTGCTACGGATAGGTCCCGGAAGACCACCACACTCCTCCAGCTCATCTGCGGAATCTTCTCCTGCTTCCTGTGACTGCATTCTGTTGTTTCTTTGCCTCTCACGCACCCTTGCTATAAAGTGTTTCCTCCAGGCAAGCGTTCCCTATGTGTAAGGAAATCGTCAATTTTTAAGGAGAGGTGTGTGAAAAGGCGATTCAGAGTTTCCTGGGGTTCGCAAATTACTGCAGAAAATTGATAAGTCAGTTCTCCACGATTGTCAAACCTCTTACGGACCTGACACAAAAGGGTACTAATGCTTCCGAGTGGTCCCCGAAGGCTTTACAGGCTTTTGAATGCTTAAAGGCAGCCTTGGCCGTTGCACCAGTACTACGGCATCCGAATCTGAGTCAGGCGCAGGCGCCCTCCTGTCTCAGCGGTCTTCACCAGAGGCGCCACTTATGCCATGTGGCTTCTTCTCCCGCAAACTTTCAAAGCCTGACACTCTGTATGACATTGGTGACCGCGAGCTGCTAGCCATTATTCTGGCCCTTCGTGAATGGCAACATTTACTTGAAGGTACTTCTGTGCCTATTCTAATTATCACAGACCACAAGAACTTGATGTACCTATCCGAGGCTAAACGCCTGTCCCCTAGACAGGCTAGGTGGGCTTTGTTCTTATCCCGATTTAATTTCGTAGTTTCATATCTGCCGGGTACCAAGAATGTCAGGGCTGATGCTCTGTCCCGTCAGTTCGGGGCCTTGTCTAAAGAGGATTGAGATCCCACGCTGGTGATCATATTCTTGCGACTATTCACACCAGTATTACATCTCCCTTGGGGACAGAGATTTAGGCTGCCCAAGGGACGGCCCTGGCCGAGAAACCGAATGGGAGATGCTTTGTGCCTGAAGGCTTAAGAACAAAATTATTGGAAACGTATCACTCTTCCAAAACTGCAGGTCACATTGGAAGAGATCAGTTGCTCTGGTCTGTACCCCGACTATTTTGATGGCCTGGTATCCGTACTGATGTCTGCTTTCGTAGCAGCTTGTCAGACTTGTGCAACTACCAAGACTCCTAGGCACCTTCCAGTGGGCCTCCTTCCAGTGCCTAATGGGGAGCGCCCATGGTCGCACATTTCCATTGATTTCATGGTAGAATTACCGGTTTCTGAGGGCTGTAAGTCATTCTAATGATTGTAGACTGTTTTTCGAAATTGGCTAATTTTGTACCCCTCAAAGAATTGCCTACCGATCAGCAATTGGCCAAGATCTTCGCCAAGGAGGTCCTCCGGCTCCATGGGGTGCCCAAAGTAATTGGGTCAGACAGGGGTAGCCAGCTTGTGTCTCGATTTTGGAGAGCCTTTTGTGCACAATTGGGTATCCAACTTTCCTTCTTCTCCACCTATCACCCACAGTCTAATGGTACAGCTGAGAGATCAAACCAGGCCTTGGAACAGTTCTTGCGCTGCTGTATCTCAGACCATCACGAGCCTGTTACCGTGGGCTGAGTTTGCCTAGAATTATGCCATGAACTCTTCGACTCAGACTTCTCCATTCATGATTAACTATGGCTTCTAGCCTTTGGTGCTTCCTGAGTCATTTGAGACACAGAATATTCCAGCTGTAGAGGAGCATTTAAGGGAACTCCACTCCACATGGGTACGGGTTTAGAGAATCTTCCAACGGTCCACTCAGTAGCAGAAAAGTCAGGCGGATCGTAAACGGCTACCTGTATTGTGGGTGCGGGAAAGAGTCTGGCTATCCATACAAAACTTGAACCTACGAGTACCTTTTAGAAAATTGGCTTCTCGATTTGTGGGTCCCTTCCGTGTCTTGCGTAGGATTAATCCTGTCGCTTATGCCCTGGAACTGCCAGCCAATTCATAATGTATTCAGTGTTGAAACCCTTGGGCTGCAACCAGTATATCTCAGCTCCTGTACGCCCGGCTCCCGTGATAGTTGCGGATCACGAGGAGTATGAAGTACAGAGCATTCTCGACTCCCGTAGGGTACGAGGTCTATTACAATACTTTGTACACTGGAGGGGTTATGGACCCGAAGAATGTTCTTGGGTCTCGTCCACTGATATGCATGCTCCTGTCCTCATACGGAGGTTTCAATCTCGTTTTCCTTCTAAGCCTCGACCACTCCCGCAGGGGTGGGGGCGTTGAGGGAGAGGTACTGTAAGCGGTTGCTTACCTTGGAGCCAGTCACAAGACCAGTGAGTGGCCGGTCTCGGAGTCCTCGCGGGTTACCCGCGTCTGTTGGGAGTACCGGTGCACCCTAGTGTTCATCCGGGCAACTGGCCTCCTTGCTGCTCCCCCTGGTGGCTCCAGCCGCGCGTCACAGGGATTCCCTGGTGACATTGTGACCCAGTTCTTAAAGGGACATCACATTATTTGCTCCACCTCTTGGAGGTGGAGCAATTAGTATATAAACTGCCTGGACACACTTCAGTTACCCTTTCGTGGTGTTCCAGTGCAGTTGTGTTTCAGTTTGCTCTTTGAATTACCTGGTTTGTCTGACTATCCGATCTGGTGTTGACCTGTGGCTCTGTCTGAGTATCTGCTCCGTGTATGACCCTTGGCTTGTCTAACATCCAATCTGGTGCAAACCTGCGGCTCTGGCAGACTAATCTCTCAGTGTATGACCAGGCGTGTCTGACCATCCCATCTGGTGTTGTCCTGTGCTCAGTCCGGCATGTCTCAGTCTTGCCTCCCTCCTGCGGACATCCATCTGGAGCAGGCCTGGGGTCCAGGTAGACTCTCTTCTATACCGACTGCAGGAGTGAGTCCGGTATTAGATCCCAGTGGTCCTGACTGCAGGAGTGAGTCAGCGATCAGCTCCTACTAAGTTGACAGCAGACTTGAGTCAGCTTTCCTCGCAGCTAGACTGACAGCAGGCATTTGTCAGTGTTTTACGTTGTTCCTGGTCAGAGTCTCCTGTCCAAGTTCCAGTCCATGTTCCAGAAGACCCTCCGTGGCTGATCCAGTTCCTGTTGCAGTTCAAGTTCCAGTTGCAGATTATCCGTGGGGGTTCCTGTTCCTGCTCCATCCTTAGTTCCTGTAGAGACTTCCAGTGGCTCCGGCCTAGTCTCAGCAGTTTGGTCCATTCTAGGTGGCCTACTATTCCAGATAGTAGTGCAAGCTTGTCTGCCGACCTTCTGCCTGTTCCTATTGTCTCATTCTTTACCTTGTTCTGTGCCTTTAATAAAGGTGATTTTATATTTACTTTCTGACTCCTGAGTGCTCTGAGTATCCGTGACACTAGCTGTGCTTGAAAGCAACTGCATTGCGGTGGTGTTGGTGGTTGCTGGGTCACTGCAGCTGCTACCAGAACGAGGAACTGGTTGTTCACTAGGACTCAAATCCATTACAGATAGGTAGGTAGTGAACTATTATAGTTTTAAAATTTTAAAACCTGGCCACAAGACAACTGTCAGACTGGCTGTGTCACTCTGAAAATTATTCAAACAAATTCCTAATATCGTTAATATTTTGAACAGGAACAAATTACTCTCCCTTGCGGTGGCAGGCCTGCGTGCCTGCCTACACAACTGTGAGATTGGCTGTGTCACTCTGAAAATTATTCAGACAAATTCCTAATATTTTTAATATTTTTTTGCATAGGAACAAATTATTCTCCCTTGCAGTGGCAATAAGGCACTAATGCTGACTACCTGCCTATACCTAATGCTACCTGCCTGCCTACACTACAACTGGACACACTCTATCTCCTTCTTCTCTCTGAGCTCCAACAGTGGTCTAAAAGGAAATGCAGGCTGTCTGGGTGTCTGATGTGTCATTAGTCCAACCCCCATTGAATTCCAAAATCGTCCGAACTGATTCGCACAAGTCTAGTATTCAGAAAGTTAATTTGTGTGGGTAAATGGCTGAGTTTGAGGTTAATGGTGGGATGGTATGCATTGTAATTTTTGTGAAATGCAAAAAGTTCATCTTTGCAGCAAGTCCAAATGATAAATATATCATATCATCTGTGTAGCAGAGACTTATTTTTTTTTTGTATTCTCTAATGCACTTACTTCAAAGAGACTTTACTAGAGCCTAGGGAAATGGTCAATATAAGGATATACACTACCAGTAGATTTTAAATTTTGAAATAAATGTGCATGAGTGTTTTCATTTATTGTGCAGTCAGCCTTCATTCTTAATATGCCTGAAGAAGAGACCTAGTTGTCTTGAAAGTTTGTATCCCAGAGCCAATGGAAGAGTGGGAAAGTGTTTTTTTGTGTTTTTTTCACATGATTGCTTTATTGATTGGTTCAACAAGAAACAAAAATCAAAAGGTAACACCTGTTTCTCAAAAAAAGTTTCTGCTGTTACACAACAGCTTATTTCAGAAAAAAACTAAAATGACAGAACTGTTTTGCTCATCTCTAATGCTAAGTTCATCCACTCTCTTCTACTGATATCAGGTGGTAAATGGCTCTAGTGCGCATCGTAACTTAGCACTGTCCTAGGTTAATATCGCAAACACTAAGGGCCACGTAAACCAAACAAGAGGAGCAGTTAGAGTAAACAACTGTATCACAGAAAACAAATACAAAATCTCCAAATTCCCATTTATTTAATTGTGGATTTTATTCAGTTGAATTTTGCAGAGGTCTCCAGCACACTTCAAAGTAATGTCTTGGAGACCTTGCTAGCATAGAAGGTGTTAAAAGCACCATTTAAATCAGTGGAATGTTTTAGTTATCCCCTATGGAGTAGTTTTTCTTCAAGAATTGCATCTCTTTGCATTTGTGTATATGGTCCTATGAGTCTTAAACACACACATGACGTTACTTGTGGAGAGAACCTACTGGACCAAAGGGGACTAATAAATATAAACCCCAAATTTCTACTGGAGGCCACTTCCCCTATGTTACAGCTGGTTTGCCCCAGAATGTCTCCTCTTTGTTTTTGTGCATATGGCCATGTATACTATACCTTTAAATATTAGCATATTTTCCAAAATAAAATTTGTAATATTTCTCTTCCTTTTTAGGTTGAAAAACCAGACTTCTGCAAGCAAGATATCCAGTGTGTGTGAAATGTATAACTAGTCAGACAAACTACGTACCTGAATAGTCACAGAATTGGGTCCTTTTAGGGACCATGATGGTCCTGGCACATCATTGGAAACATGATCGTACAGCTGTGGTACTGATCACATGTCCAGAGCCACCGAGGCTGAAACTGACTGCTTTGGTCCTGGAGAAGTCTGTTACATGCTCCCCACTATGTTACGCATGACACGCTGTGATCATGACGTTATTGACATGCCAGGACCGCTGTCCCTCCTTAAAGGAGCCGGTGAAATGGCTCAGTTTATCGGACCAGCTGTAGAATCTGTTCAAGCCACAAGATCGCAAGTTCCAGTCCTGACAAGGTCAGCTCAGCCTTTCACCCTTCTGAGGTAGATAAAATGAGTCCAGGACGTACTTGAAAATGAGAGACAATCTCAGTGTATTCTTCCTGGTAAAATACTTTTCACAAAAAAAAAAAAAAAAAAATCCTGTGAAGGTCCTGGACCCATCACTAAGAGTTGACTGGTTTGATAAGGGCTCAGGATGGCGATGTTTGTTTGTCAGATCTGTGTAGAATGTACATTGCCGATATATGCACTAACCATCCTCGTCATATCCCCATCAGTCCAACGATATTGTCAGGAATTCATCTTTTCATCATTTTATGATTTTGCACATATCGACAATGGTTTATTTCCATATGGAAATGCAGATTAACTAACCATCGTCTCCAAATACACTAAACCCTGGTAGCTGCCTCTGCTGTTGCAGTGCACAGTTCCAATATCTCCCACCTGAGGTTGGCAATATTGGGATCTTCATGTAGCTCCCTATGGAGCCATATAACAATTTTGGTGCTCTGTTAACATAAAATGTTTTTTCTATATAAAAGAAGACTAGTGTGTGCCTGGCAAATCACTGAGGTGCAGCAATAATGCACAACCGGCTATGCGAGTAATGATATATGCAATACGCACAATGCTATACACAAAGCTCTATATGTAAAAAGCTATGCACAAAATGAAGGATCACTGTTGGAGAATTGTGTATCACATTGTTTTACAATGAGTTGCACTCCTTTTTGGAGTTGAAATGGCTCAGCATTGAAAATGCCAAACAGCTGTAGTTGATTATTATTTACGCAAGATGTAAGCATATTGCTTATACATTTTTCTGTCGTCCAATATGACATACAGGTACCATAGAGAGGCGACAGCTCCTCCCAGTAGGCTGGAACAAATCTGAGAGAAGTGCAGGGGTGGAGCCTCCCTCTCCTCCATATCAGGCTACATTAGCCCCTCCCCTCCAGATAGATTTGTTCCATGAACCTGGTTAGAAGGCTGTGAACAGTTCTGCTTAGATTTTAGTTATTTTATTATTTTTTCTTACGTATGGGGTGCCCAAAGTCCCCCTTTAGGTGGATTACCATTACTGGCTTCCCCTGGAGTATTGCCCAGTTAACAATGCTGTCTGTGGACCCTTGCAGCCCTGGGTGAGAATCATGCAACCCATCTCTCTCTCTCTCTCTGTCTCTCTCTCTGTCTCTCTCTCTGTCTCTCTCTCTGTCTCTCTCTCTGTGTCTCTCTCTGTCTCTCTCTCTCTGTCTCTCTCTCTCTCTGAGACTTCTTCCTTCTCAATGGTAATCTGAAGAAAGAAGACCTGCAAAAAAGGTGAGCACCCCTTGAATGCCATGGTCCACTTGTCCCACTGCTCCCTTCCACATAGGGGTCTTTCTGGGGTCCTTTATAACACCTGCACTCATGCTGGGTAATTTATCTCTCTGTTCCCTGGGTCTCTGAAGCATTTTGTGCAGTTTTGTGGTAATTAACACCTTCCCTGCCATACCTTAGTGAACTGGGAGATTTTTTTCTCACTTTCCTTTTGGATTCATGTCTCTTCATGTTTATTAGGTGTTCTATATGTGTTTTGACACTTTTTACGTTGGTCATTTTATTTGAATATCATGCCTTTAAAGGCTTGCTTTACCGCATAGCCGCAACGATCCTTTGACTTCTATGAGACAGACTGCTTTGGGACATTTCTCTACAACCACTCCATGTACCGAGTTGAGAGAGGGTCCATTCTTCTTTTTTTCTCCCCTTGTCCTACACTCCGGTTCACCTCTACAGTGTCTTGGGTGTCCCTGGGGAGTTTGGACTCTGCTTTTGGGTGCTTTTAGCGAGGAAACTACAATTCCCATAATGCCCACTTTGTGGGCTTTTCTCTGATTGGATCAGATTTTGGAAGCAATTTTCTTTCTCTCCTTAATGAGTATCCTAAGCAGGGCTTGGATTCCTCTCCTCTCCTCCTCAGGTTAACTCATTGCCAGATAAGTTCATTTTTAGGCTTTCTATGGTGATTTATTAATCTGGATGACAGTATTTGGGCTGGCTCTGTTGTGGATCAGTGGGTATTACAGGTGGTTTCAGGAGGCTATAGGATTCCCTTCACATCCATGCCTCCCTTCAGATTCTTCCTTTCTTGTGCCCCTCAGAGTCAAGAAAAGTTACGTCTTTTCAAAGGGGCAGTGCATGCTCTCTTGGACAAGACAGTTCTGACTCCGGTTCCTCCGCAAGGGAGAGGTTTAGGTTTCTATTCAAACCTATTTGAGTTCCCAAGAAGGATGGCGGCAGCCGTCCCATCCTCGACCACAAAGACCTCAATTCTTTTGTGGTCCATACTCACTACAAGATGGAGTCCTTGCGCTATGTCATTGCAGTGATGTGTCCTGGGGAATTTCTGGCCTCTCTGGATCTGCAGGATGCTTACCTACACATCCCAGAAGTTCCTCAGATTTACTTGCACTCTGAGACACTTTCAGTTCACCGCTTTCCCCTCCGGGCTCACCACTGCTCCAAGGTGCCCAAGACACTGCTGTTCGCTTGTGTCTTGGGCACCTTGATTGCCTTCCTGCACACCAAGGGGATTCAGGCGATTCCATACATGGACAACCTCCTGCTGAAGGCTCCTTCCAGGGATGTTCTGAACCACCAAGTCCAGGAATGTGCCCAGATCCTTCTCCAGCATGGATGGATTCTGAACTTCGACAAGTCTGCTCCAGTTCCTTCTCAGAATTTGGTTTTCCTGGGTCTCCGGTTCGACACCTGTCAGGGTATGGTCTATTTGACAGAGGACCCTGTTCAAACAGATCACAAGCAAAGTGTCCCATGCTTTGGAGTGAACCTCAGCCCTGGTTCACAAGTTCTCATCCCTTGTAGGCAAGATGGTACCTACCATGGAAGCGGTTCCATACTCCATGGTACACATCAGGAAGCTTCAGAGGTTCACCATCAGGGCTTACCGGGGGAATCTGGAACTCTTGGACAGTCTTGTCTTTCTTCCCCAGGAAGTGAAACAGGACCTCCTCTGGTGGTTGGACAGCTCCAACCTGAGGAAGGGGAAACCCTTTGTTGTACAGTGTTGGACTTTGGCGATGATGGATGCCAGCCTTTATGGCTGAGGAGCTGTCCTGGGTCACCTGGGAGTTCAGGGACAATGGGATGTGGAGGAGATCCTCCTACCCATCAACATTCGGGAGCTCAGTGCGATTCTCCATGCTCTGGTGTACTGGTTCTCTCCACTGAGGGACTGTCCATGTCCAGTCAGACAATGCCATGGCCATGGCTTACATCAACAAGCAAGGAGGCACAAGAAGCACTTCCGCTTGGTTAGAGGTCAAGGCTATTTTAGCCTGGGCAGAAGAACACTATCCTGCCATCTCCGCCATGCACATTCCAGGTGTAGAGAACATTCTGGCGGACTCCCTCAGTTGACAGACTGTGGACCCCAGGAGTGGGAGCTCCATCCAGTGGTCTTTGATCTGTTAGTCTAGAAGTGGGGTTGTCCCTGCATGGACTTGATGGCTACCAGGGACAACAGGAAGGTTCTGCTGTTTTGCTTTTGCTGGGGGGATCCTGTGGCGTTTGCAGTGGATGCCTTGTCCATTCCTTGGCTTTCATCTAGCCTACATTTTCCTCCTCTTCCTCATATCCCCATGGTGCCGAAAGATTCGGATGGATGGTGCATCAGTCCTACTGATTGCCACTCATTGGACCAGGCAACCTTAGTTTCCAGAGAAGTTGGTGCTGTCTGTTCAGGATCCGTTTCCTCTGCCACGTAGATCGGATCTCCTCCTCCAGGGTTACCTCTCGAGGGAGGACGTGGACAGTCTGGCTTTGACTGCATGGCTGTTTAAGCCGCCATATTAAGGAGGAAGTGTTACGGTTCAGTACACTCAGACACGTTATGTTTAGGAAAAAAACACAGCTTTATTGAAGCACACAAGGAATAATGTAACCCTCACGGGTCCAGTATGTAGCATCAACTGACACAAGACAGGTTACAAGTGGTTACCCACACGGGTCCAGTAAAGTGCACAACACAATACTGACACAGGTCAGGTTAATCGTGATGCAGTGTAAGAGTATGATATACAGCGGAGCCACTGGCAGAGTGGCTAGCAATGACTGCAGTACAATGTAGCTAGCGTTACAGGCGGTGATAATGTCCAGAGTAACGGAGGCAAAGCTTACTAGCACGGTTCCTCTACGGTGGACGCCCACCGTGGACTACAAAGGCAAATCCGAGCTTGTGCCAAAGGAAGGCCCAACGGAGGTATCAACACCAGTGCTCTTGCTATGACCCAAAGGGTTAATATGCACACATAAATGGCAGACAACGGGAAGCTCCCAACTGAACCTACTAAACGGTACACCCCGGGCATAGATAGCCAGCACACTACATAGCAAGCGAATTCAAGGCAGCTCCCCCGAAGGGGTTAATAATCGCTTTGGTCTGGTAAACGGCAACCACGGAACGCGCCCAACTGAACCTAAGGCGACCAAGCGATGAAGCATGGTGTAATAAGATACAGGCACACTGAGACTCTGAGCCAACTGGTAATACGGACAGGGTACCGCAGACGTGAGACACCCTTAAAGGGAACCGTGCACTGTAAGCAAACGGAACTGCCAGGTAAAGTCCAATGAACAAGCTGAGAGCAGGAACCAAAACCAAACGGTGTAGTAACCAGCACAGGAACGTAGCCAAGCTGAGTTGGAGCAGGAAGCAGGAACGTCAATCTCGCCGGGTCGGTACATGGAGCAGGAACGTCAATCTCGCCGGGTCGGTACACGGAGCAGGAACGTCAATCTCGCCGGGTCAGTACACGGAGCAGGAACGTCAGCCAGGCCGGGTCGGTACACAGAATCAGGAGCAAGACTAATGGCGTGGTCAGGCAGTCCGGGGTCATACACTGGGTCAGAATCACAGAACTATCGCTAGGCATCAGGTAAACCACGAAATGGCATTAGCCAAGTGACAGGAGGAGCAATACAGCGCAGCCAATAGGAGAGCAGCAACATAGAGATGGACAGAATGTCGCTCAGATCACGGGCGCCGTGATAGGGAGGGCTTTTCTCCTGAGGTGGGCTCAACTATGATCCAAGCTAGGAAGCCTGTGTCCTCTAAGTCCTACCACAGGGTTTGGTCTACCTTCCATTCTTGGTATGTGGACAGGGATCTGTCCTCACAGGAGTTTGATCTTCTGTCTATCCTGTCCTTTTTGTAAGATGGTGTGAACAAGGGTCTATCACCGTGCCCGTGATTGCTTGTTGCTCTTGTCAGTTAGCTATGGGTGCTTTCCATTGGTGCCTGTGGTTAGCCCGCCCAGTATTGCCTATATAGACTGGGCTCCTGCACCCTTTCACTGCCCTTTCGTGGTGTCTCTATGCCAGTGCACGTCTGCCTGTGGATTCCAGTTGGCCTGCCTGACTACACTCCTCCTGTTCCTGCGCCCGTGTACCGACCCGGATAGCCTGACTACTCTTTAGTTTTGTTCCTGTGTACTTGTCTGACCTGGCTGACGTCCCTGCTCCAGTATCCTGACTCGGTTTGGCTGACGTTCCTGCTCCGGTATCCTGTCCCGGCCTGGCTGACGTTCCTGTTGCCGGATTCCGACTTGGCTGTGTTCCACTTTGACTTTAGTCTTCTCTGCGACATTCTTACTTCCGGTGCCTTCCTGGTGTGGCACCGCTACCCACAGGCTTGGCTTGCCTCCGTGTTTGCCCAGTACGTGTTACTGGTTTGCTCCACTCTGTCACCGGTGCTAGTGCTGTCTCTGTTATAGCACCGGTAGGACCTCCATGTTTGTCCAATACGTGTTACTGATTTGGTCCACTCTACACTGGTTGCTACTGCTGCCTTCGTTATAGCACCGGTAGGGCCTTCTCTGTGCTTGTGTTGTCAATCCAGGCTGCCTTACCTGGTATATTGGTAAGGCCGGTAGAGCCTTCTGGTTCCTAGCTGTTCTGTCTAGGCTGCCTTACCCAGTATTTTGGTAAGGCCGGTAGAGCCTCCTACGCCAGTCGTACCACCTTCTAGGCTGCCTTACCCGGTATTTTGGTAAGGCCAGTAGAGCCTCCCATGCCAATTACACCACCACCTGGGCTGCCTTACCCGGTATATTGGTAAGGCCGGTAGAGCCTACATATGTATATTGTATGCCATTGTACTTGAACCTGTCGTATGTCTGTAACTGTGCCATGTTCAGGACCTGTGAGGGTTCTTTTTCAATAAAGCTGTGTTTTTATCTTATCCCTGTGTCTGTGAGTCAAACAAACCGTGACAGGGTCTTAGCCTTAGTTCCTTGAAGGTCCAGACCTCAGCTCTCTTTTTCCAGAGGCCCATTGCCTTGTTAGCAGATGTCAGTTTTCTTTCATGGTGTTGCTCGTGCTTTCCCTGCCTACAAGGCTCCCACTCCCCAGTGGGACCTTAACTTGGTTCTGGGAGTCCTGTAGCAGCCTCCATTTGAGTCTTTGGCTACCATTATTCTGTGTCTTCTGTTGAGGAAGATGGCGCTTCTCTTGGCTGTGGTTTCTGTCCACAGAGTCTGAGTTGCAGGCTTTGTCCTGCAAACCACCCTTCCTGGTGTTTCACAAGGATAAGGCTATTCTCTGTACCTCCCAGAAATTTCTTCCTAAGGTGGTCTCTGAGTTGCACATCAATCAGGAGAATGTTGTGCATTCTTTTTGTCCTAGCCCTAAATCTGGCAAGGAGAGGGATCTCCACTTGTTGGATGTAGTGCATTGCCTCAAGTTTTATGTGCACCATACGGAGTCCATTCGTAAGACAGATGCCTTGTTTGTCATCCCTGAGGGTCCCAGGGCTGGTTTGGTTGCATCCAAGGTGACTATTGCATCTTGGATTAAGTCTACCATCCGCAAGCTTATGAGCTCAGAGGGAAACTTGTTCCCTCCTGCATTACAGCACACGCCACCAGGTCTGGTGGGGCCTCCTGGGCCTACAAGAATCAGGCCTCTGCTGAACAGCTGTGCAAGGTGGCCACTTGGTCTTCTGTGCACACCTTTGCCAAGCACTACCATGTTGATGTCCTGGCTTTGGCTGAAGCCAGCTTTGGCAGGAAAGTCCTGGTGGCAGTTTTGCCTGTCTAGGACTTTCGTTCCTGTGCCTTATAGCTCTTTAAAAGAGCCCTGTTGGAGCTTGTTCTTGTGTGTTGTATTACTTATTCAGTGACCGTTGACACTTAGTTTGGGCTGTTCTGTGTCCTAGATAGTCCATGGGAACTTTATTATCCTGGGGACCAGCGCTTGGTCCTTTCCTTCTATTCCCACCCCTGGGAGCTCAATTTTGGTACATCTCCATGATACCTGTATGTCATATTGGACGACAGAGAAGAGGATTTTAGTCTTACCTGTAAAATCCTTTTCTCTTAGTTAGAGATGCACCAATACCACTTTTTTTTTTTTAAGACAGAGTAAGAGTATCGATACTTTTTTCAAGTACTTACCGATACCAATTACCGATACTTTTTTTTTTTTTGCGGTCATTTGCCAGTTTTCCAAGTACTTAAAGCGCATATATAATATGCTTTAGGTACTTGAAAAACTGGCAAATGGCCGCAAAAAAAAGTATCAGTGAGTACTTGAAATTATATACATATATATATATATATATATATATATATATATATATATATATATATATATATATATATATATATATACTAGCAACATGGGACGGCGTTGCCCGTCATGTTATGACCATTGGGCGCACGTGTTTGAAATGCAGACACACTGATAAACACAGACATATGCAGCATACAGGCAGACACATACCATACATCCCAAGTGTCCCTCTTTAGGAGGGACAGTCCCTCTTTGAGGGCCAAATCCCTCTGTCCCTCTTTCCCACCCTGTTGTCCCTCTTTTTAGGAGGTCAGACTGTGTGCAGGGCTGGCTCCACCTATAGGCGAGGTAGGCGCCGGCCTAGGGCGCACACGTATTGGGGGCGGGGGCATGCAGCGGAGAAGAGGTGCGCCCACACACACCACGCCAGGAACCACAACACAGTCAGGTCTATGTTGCTACAGCGCTCCCTCATCTGGTCGGATCTTTAGTAATGCAGAGCGCGCTGGGAGTCATGATCTCCCGCCGCGCTCTGCATTACTGAAGAGAAGACTGCGCGGGAGATACAGGTATGTGATGGGGGGCAAGTTGGAGCTGAGGGGGCATAGTGGAGCTGAGGGGGCAAGTTGGAGCAGATGTGGGGCAAAGTGGAGATGATGGGGGCAAGTTGGAGCTGTTAGGGGAAAGCTGGAGCTGAGGGGGCATAGTGGAGCTGGTGGGGGCAAGTTTGAGATGATGGGGGCAAGTTGGAGCTGATGAGGGTGAAAGTGGAGCTGATGAGGGTGAAAGTGGAGCTGATGAGGGTGAAAGTGGAGCTGATGGGGGGCAAGTGGAGCTGATGGGGGGCAAGTGGAGCTGATGGGGGGCAAGTGGAGCTGATGGGGGGCAAGGAGCTGAGGGGGGGCAAGTTGGAGCTGAGGGGGGGCAAGTTGGAGCTGAGGGGGGGCAAGTTGGAGCTGAGGGGGGGCAAGTTGGAGCGGATGGGGGCAAGTTGGAGCTGCTGGGGGCATAGTGGAGCTGCTGGGGGCATAGTGGAGCTGGTGGGGGCAAGTTGGAGAGGATGGGGGGCAAAGTGGAGCTGATGGAGGTAAGTTGGAGCTGAGGGGGCAAAGTGGAGCTGGTGGGGGCACGTTGGAGCTGATGGGGGCAAGTTGGAGTTGATAGGGGCAAAGTGGAACTGGTGGGCCAAAGTGAAGCTGATAAGGGGCAAGTTGGAGCTGGTGGGGGGCATCTCTTACAGGCATCTCCAGAACAGGGCCAGAGTGGCTCAGGGGGCAGAGAGAGGACAATCATGAAAAGAGGTTGGGTATAAGTAGGCAGGGTATAAAGGGGTGGGACACAAGGGGCGGAGCGAAATGGGTGGCAAAATTAGGTTTTGCCTAGGGTGGCAAAAATCCTTGCACCAGCCCTGACTGTGTGGTGTGTTTTACTTTGCTCTACAGCAATAAAGCAATAAACTTCAGTATATGTGTTTATACATTAGTCTGTGCAAATTAAATACTTTGGTCTTGAACTAAATCATTTATTCAGTTACATAAATAGCCAGTAATAGGTCATGAAATAACCTAAAAATTCTTACTAATGCCCCGCCCACCAGCCACACCCCCAATAATATCACCTAAAAGTAACGTGTCCCTCTTTGGCCATGTGAAATGTTGGGAGGTATGCACATACACACAGTGAGCGGCAGAGACATGCAAAGCACATGTACACACAGACACACTGGAGATGCACACATGGACACACATATGTAACAGAGATGTACACACACAGACACGCAACATATATGAGCAGAAACACATGTGCTCATGAGTTGTGTACCCCTCTGGCACTCAAAGGGTTAAGGTATAGAGAGGCATGTCAGAGTTAAATAGCAGTGGGAAGTGTGTTCATACCTGGGAACACTGACTTGTGAAGTCCCTAGAGGGGACTGATGTGGTGCTGATGTGGAGAGACAAATGGGGCAATCTGGGTTAAAAGTGGGTGGGGCTTAATCGTGAGTAGGGGCGGGGCTTAACATAAATGTGAAAAAGTGTTAGTAATAGGCTGGGGAAGGAGGAGAAGTGGGAGGGGAATGCAAGTTTACAGTGTGAGGGGTTTTAACACACTCTATGAGGGGTAAAACTTGATACAGAACCCTGTGGCAGTCAGTGGGTTAAGTGTGAATCTGATGGCTGTCTGTCCTGTGTCTTGCATGGCAAATGGTGACAGTGAAGAAGTAATTCAGCAATGAGGGCCTACCTTAACCCTTTGAGTGCAATTTTGTTCCTCTGGTGCTGCAGTACAGGTCCTGCTGAGGCCTCTGGGAGTCAGGGTGAGTGACTGTGTGTGTGTGTCAGCCATATGTATTTCTGGCTTTGTGTGTGTATGTGGTGCTGTGTGTGTGAGTGGGGGCATGTCTGTTTGGTGCTGTGTAAGTGGGGCATGTGTGTGTGTGGTGCTGTGTGAGTGGGGCATGTGTGTGTGTTTGTGTGGTACTGTGTGAGTGGGGCATGTGTGTGTGGTGGTCTGTGTGTGTGAGTGGGGCATGTGTGTTTGTCTGTGGTGTAGGAGCAAGTGGCGGCCATATTGTTTTTTTCTGACTTTGATAGTGGTGGGCGGGCTGCATAGTGGGGGCGGGCCAACTCCCTGCATGATTGAATCACCCAATAGGAGTAGTAACTCCTGCTTTATGCCTCCCCTGGGTGTGTTTTGGCAGGCACAAAGTCTTCTTTTATATATATAGATAGATATATACACACACACCACCTCTTGACTATCCCCTTTTGCCTCTTTCTCCCCCTCTTGATTCCCACCTTTTGATTTTCTCCCCCTCTTGAGCCCCCTCCGGTTGCCTTGGCTTTTTCTCTCCCTTTTGATCCCCCTTTCTCCCCCTCCTTGACTCTTGATCCCACTCTTTTGCCTCTCTCACTTTCTCCTGGTCCCCCTCCTTTTGTCTCCTGATCTTTCCTCCTTTTGCCTCTTTTTTTTTTTTTTTCTTTCTTTTACTTAGTCCCTTTTGCCTCTTTTTCTCCCTCTTGACCCCCCTCTCTGCCTCTTTCACCACCCGCTCGATGCCCCATCTTGCCTCCTTTACCCTCCTCTGCCAGGTGCTCCATATCCATTTGTGGACCGTTTGTTTACAGTCAGGGTGGAAATGATACACTTGTGGTAAGGCCAGCAATCACCGGGTTGGTTTCCATTTTTTTTATATTGGTGATCACTTTAATATATTTTTGGCCAATTTTTAGGAATGTTGCAACTTCCATATGCAGTGTTTATTGTCCTTTATCTGATACTTTTTTTCTCTTGCTTTAGTAAATATATTTTTTAAATTAAGAGTATATACCCAGCGCTCTACTTTGTATACACTTTAGAGAGTATAATTTTTCTATATTACTGAGTCACTTTGTATTCACTAAATACTCATTCATTCACTAAATACTCATTCATTGCATGAATTACTAATATTACATATTTAAATTCCAATAAAATTATATTTTGCATGAATATGTGTAATTTATTCTTTTAACCAATTTACTTGCGTTGAAGTAGCCTGTCAGTACCTAGACTGTGAAACGAGATCAAATTAATTTCACTAAATACTTGTGTGTATCTTTGACAATAAGGGATTATATTCAGGATTACACAGCAAAAAATAAGATTATCAGGAATCAACATGGTTTGATGAGGAATAGATCATGCCAAATTAATCTTTACAGCTTCTATGAAGACGTAAGTGGCATCCTAGATGGTAAGGCAGTTGATGCAGTATATCCATCTAGATTTTGCGAAGGCATTTGATACAGTGGCACACAGGAGGCTGGGGGATAATATAAGGAAATTGGGGCTAGTAGATAACCTTTGCAATGGGATAGAAAACTTGTTGAAGGATAGGGAACAGTGTGTGGTTGCAAACTGAAAATTCTCCAATACAGTTAAAGTTGAGTGGAGTACTTCAGGGTTCAGTACTTGGTCCACTGCTTTTTAACATGTTTATAAATGACCTAGAAATAGATATAGAAAGCAAAATGACACTGATATATGCAGGGTAATAAATTCACAACAGGATATTTGATCTCTACAGAGGGATTCACATAAAATGGCAGATTGGGCAACCAAATGGAATATGAAGTTTAATTTGGGAAAGTGTAAAGTCAGCATTTGGGAAGAAAAAATCCCAATGCTACTTATGAACTTAATTGAATCATTTTAGGGGCCTCATTGCTAGAGAGAGACCTGGGAATCCTTGTCAACTACGGACTTGAAAGTAGTCACCAGTGTCAAACAGTGGTGCTGTTACACCATCCTATGGAGATTTATGGTCAACTGACCATAGGATGGTGTAGCAACAGCACCACTGCACAATTTCAGGCCACTGTGATACTGCACCTAAAAAAATATCAAGTTTGAGATGTATTAACTTTTGAATAAAACTCCTTTCAGCAGTGGAGGTTCCCTTATTTTACATAGGGGGATAAAAACTACAATATATATATATATTTCTTTATATATTAAGTACTAGCAATGTGGGACGGCATTGCCCGTCAAGTTGTGATCGTTGGGCATACATGTGTGAAATGTAGACACACTGATAAACACAGACATATGCAACACAGGCAGACCATACATCCCAAGTGTCCCTCTTTAGGAGGGACAGTCACTCTTTGAGGGCCAAATCCCTCTGTCCCTCTTTCCCACCCTGTTGTCCCTCTTTTTAGGAGGTCAGACTGTGTTCAGGGCCGGCGCCACCTATAGGCGAGGTAGGCGCCGGCCTAGGGTGCACACGTACTGGGAGCGCGGGCATGCAGCGGAGAAGAGCTGCGCCCGCACGCACCACTCCAGGAACCACAACACAGTCAGGTCTGTGTTGCTACTGCGCTCCCTCATCGGGTCAGATCTTTAGCAATGCAGAGCGTGCTGGGAGTCATGATCTCCCACCGCGCTCTGCATTACTGAAGAGAAGACTGCGCAGGAGCTACAGGTATGTGATGGGGGGCAAGTTGGAGCTGAGGGGGCATAGTGGAGCTGAGGGGGCATAGTGGAGCTGAGGGGGCATAGTGGAGCTGCTGGGGGCATAGTGGAGCTGCTGGGGGCAAGTTGGAGCTGCTTGTGGAGCTGAGGGAGGGCAAAGTGGAGCTGAAGGGGGGGCAAGTTGGAGCGGATGGGGGGCAGGATGGGGGGCAAGGTGGAGCGGATGGGGGGCAAGGTGGAGCGGATGGGGGGCAAGGTGGAGCGGATGGGGGCAAGTTGGAGCTGAGGGGGCATAGTGGAGCGGATGGGGGCAAGTTGGAGCTGCTGGGGGAATAGTGGAGCTGCTGGGGGGCAAGTTGGAGCTGCTGGGGGAATAGTGGAGCTGCTGGGGGGCAAGTTGGAGCTGCTGGGGGAATAGTGGAGCTGCTGGGGGGCAAGTTGGAGCTGTTGGGGGAATAGTGGAGCTGTTGGGGGGCAAGTTGGAGCTGCTGGGGGAATAGTGGAGCTGCTGGGGGAATAGTGGAGCTGCTGGGGGGCAAGTTGGAGCTGCTGGGGGAATAGTGGAGCTGCTGGGGGGCAAGTTGGAGCTACTGGGGGAATAGTGGAGCTGCTGGGGGGGCATCTCTTACAGGCATCTCCAGATCAGGGGCAGACTGAACCAGGGGGCAGAGAGCAGAGAGAGGACAATCATGAAAATAGTTAGGATATAAGTAGGCGGGGTATAAAGGGGTGGGACAAGGAGTGGAGCAAAATGGGCGGCAAAATTAGGTTTTGCATACAGTTGCAAAAATCCTTAGACCAGCCCTGACTGTGTGGTGTGTATTACTTTGCTCTACAGCAATAAAGCTCATATAAATATTTTTTTAAACTTCAGTATATGTGTTTATACATTAGTCTGTGCAAATAAAATACTTTGGTCTTGCACTAAATCATTTATTAAGTTACATAAATAGTCAGTAATAGATCATGAAATAACCTAAAAAGTCTTACTAATGCCCTGCCCACCAGCCACGCCCCCAAGAATATAACCTAAAACTAAAGTGTCCCTCTTTGGCCATGTGAAATGTTGAGAGGTATGCACATACACACAGTGAGCGGCAGAAAAACGCAAAAGACATGCACACACACAGACACACTGGAGATGCACACATGGACACACATATGTAACAGAGATGTACACACACACGCAACATATATGAGCAGAAACACATACGCACTCAAAGGGTTAACCCCTTAACGACCAGCGGTCGCGGGGTGTGTGGTCCTTTAAGGACCAGATAGGGAATTTCGGCGTGCCGCCCCACGTGACTGATCACGTGGGGCGGCACGCCGAACAGAGGGGCTGAAAGAGATCGCTCCGGTCTTGGAGCGATCAAATTCAGTCCCCGGTATTACTCACCGCACCCCTGCAGAAGCGCGGTGAGTAATAGTACGTGACATACCAGGACCGTCACTGGTCCTTAAGTGCCGGATCAGCGTGACGGTCCGGGTACGTCACCGGACGCGAAGGGGTTAAGGTATAGAGAGGCATGTGAGAGTTAAATAGCAGTGGGAAGTGTATTCATACCTGGGAACATTGACTTGTGTAGTCCCTAGAGAGGACTGATGTGATGCTGATGTGGAGAGACAAATGGGGCAATTTGGGTTAAAAGGGGGCGTGGCTTAATCGTGAGTAGGGGCGGGGCTTAAGAGAAATGTGGAAAAGTGTTAGTAATAGGCTGGGGAAGGAGGAGAAGTGGGAGGGAAATGCAAGTTTACAGTGTGAGGGGTTTGAACACACTCCCTGAGTGGTAAAGCTTGATACACAACTCTGTGGCAGTCAGTGGGTTAAGTGTGTACCTGATGGCTGTCTGTCCTGTGTCTTGCGTCTTGCATGGCAAATAATGACAGTGAAGAAATAATTCAGCAATGAGGGCCTACCTTAACCCTTTGAGTGCCATTTTGTTCCCCTGTTGCTGCAGTACCCTTCAGTAGCTGTACTACAGGTCCTGCTGAGGCCACTGGGAGTCAGGGTGAGTGACTGTGTGTGTGTATGTCAGCATATTTCTTTCTGGCTTTTGTGTGTGTGGTGGTGCTGTGTGAGTGGGGCATGTGTGTGTAATACCTGGGAACTTTTACTTGTGGAGTCCCTCATGTGGTGCTGATGTGGAGAGAACAATGGGGCAATCTGGGTTAAAAGTGGGCGGGGCTTAATCACGAGTAGGGGCGGGGCTTAAGAGAAATTTGGAAAAGTGTTAGTTAGTGGGAAATGCAAGTTTACAGTGTGAGGGGTTTGAACACACTCCCTAAGGGGTAAAACCTGATACACAACCCTGTGTCAGTCAATGGGTTAAGTGTGTACCTGATGGCTGTCTGTCCTGTGTCTTGCATGGCAAATGATGACAGTGAAGAAGTAATTCAGCAGAGGGCCTACCATAACCCTTTGAGTGCCATTTTGTTCCCCTGGTGCTGCACTACAGGTCCTGCTTAGGCCACTGGGAGTCAGGGTGAGTGACTGTGTGTGTGTGTGTGTGTGTGTGTGTCAGCCATATTTCTTTCTGGCTGTGTGAGTGGGGGCATGTGTGTTTGGTGCTGTGTGAGTGGGGCATGTGTGTGTGTTTGGTGGTCTGTGTGTGCGAGTGGGGCATGTGTGTTTGTCTGTGGTGTAGGTGCAAGTGGCAGCCATTTTTTGTTTTTTTCTGACTTTGATAGTGGTGGGAGGGCTGCATAGTGAGGGCGGGCCAACTCCCTGCATGATTGAATCACCCAATAGGAGCAGTAACTCCTCCTTTATGCCTCCCCTGGGTGTGTTTTGGCAGACACAAAGTCTTCTTTTATTTATCTATATATATATAAAAGAGAGGCTCATTGCATAATTTATGTCTCCTCAGGAGACACACACACCCAGGGGTGGCAATAAGGAGGGGTTACTGTTCCCATTGGGTGATTCAATGGGGGAGTGATTTGGCCCACCCCCACTATGCAGCCACCCACCACTATCAAAGTCAGAAAAAAACAATATGGCCGCCACTTGCTCCTACACCACTGACAAACACACACATGCCCCACTCACACAGCACCACACACAAATGCCCCACTCACACACACAGCACCACACACACAAAAGCCAGAAAGAAATATGGCTGACACACAGTCACTCACCCTGACTCCCAGTGGCCTCAGCAGGACCTGTACTACAGCCACTGAGGAACAAAATGGCACTCAAAGGGTTAAGGTAGGTCCTCATTGCTCAATTATTTCTTCACTGTCATCATTTGCCATGCAAAACACAGGACAGACAGCCATCAGGTACACACTTAACCCACTGACTGCCACAGGGTTGTGTATCAAGTTTTAGCCCTCAGGGAGTGTGTTCAACCCCCTTACACTGTAAACTTGCATTTCCCTCCCACTTCTCCTCCTTCCCCAGCCTATTACTAACACTTTTCCACATTTCTCTTAAGCCCCGCCCCTACTCGTGATTAAGCCCCACCCCCTTTTAACCCAAATTGCCCCATTGCTCTCTCCACATCAGCACCACATGAGGGACTCCACAAGTAAAACTTCCCAGGTATTACACTCATGCCCCACTCACACAGCACCAAACAACCATACACACACACAAAGCCAGAAAGAAAGATGGCTGACACACAGTCACTCACCCTGACTCCAAGTGGCCTCAGCAGGGCCTGTACTACAGCCACTGAACGGTGCTGCATCACCAGGGGAACAAAATAGCACTCAGAGGGTTAAGGTAGGCCCTCATTGCTGAATTACTTCTTCACTGTCATCATTTGCCATGCAAGACACAGGACAGACAGACAGCCATCAGGTACACACTTAACCCACTGACTGCCACAGGGTTGTGTATCAAGTTTTACCCCTCAGGGAGTGTGTTCAAACCCCTCACACTGTAAACTTGCATTTCCCTCCCACTTCTCCTCCTTCCCCAGCCTATTACTAACACTTTTCCCACATTTATGTTAAGCCCCGCCCCTACTCGCAATTAAGCCCCGCCCACTTTTAACCCAGATTGCCCCATTTGTATCTCCACATCAGCACCACATAACTCCCCTCCAGAGACAACACAAGTCAAAGTTCCCAGGTATGAATACACTTCCCACTGCTATTTAACTGACTTGCCTCTCTATACATTAACCATTTGAGTGCCAGAGAGGTGCACAACTCATGCACGCATGTGTTTCTGCGCCTATATGTTGCGTGTGTGTGTGTACATCTCTGTTACATATTTGTGTGCATCTCTGGTGTGTGTGTGTGTGCATGTCTTTTGCATGTCTCTGCCGCTCACTGTGTGTATGTGTCTGCCTGTGTGTTGCATATGTCTGTGTTTATCAGTGTGTCTACATTTCACACATGTGCGCCCAACACCGTCCCACATTGGTAGTGTATATATATGAGAGAAAACCTGCGTCCCCTGCCACACACACCCAGGGGCGGCTGTAAGGAACAGTTAGCCTGCCCCCCAACATCAGTCTTAACCTAGGCTGACCAGACCTCACCTTTAACTGGGGACGCATAGGAAAAATGCATACTGCAGGACTGCTTTCATTTCAGTGAAGTACTGCAAAATGGCTATTTCCTATGTGTCCCCGGTTAAAAGTGAGATCTGGTCAGCCTACCTTAACCCTTTGAGTGTCAGAGGGGTACGCATACATTGCAATGCGTTGCGTACCTCTCTGGCAGTCAGAGGGTTAGCCCTCTCCTCCACAACTCACCTACTGCTACATCACTTCTCTCGACTTACAACTCCTACAGTAAACAACTCATGGCACAATACTATAACCCACCAACCAGCAGCTCCCATTTTGCTGGGGAGCCACACATTGATCACTTCTTTCAAAGACACACTGGGACACTCAGAGTCAGCTGGGGAATAGGTTAGAACACACAGATCTTCAGTTTCCATGCTAAGAACTGGGGCTGATGGACTCACTTTGTTTCAATTTAACCCTTTGAGTGCTGTTGCAATGCCTTGGATACCTCTCTGGCACTCAGAGGGTTAAGCCCATTAACCCTTGGAATACCAGAGATGATATGCAGCACATTGCTCTGCGTACCTCTGTCACTCAAAGGGTTAATATCTGTTTGGAAAGCTTCCACATTTGGGTATTGTGCAGCCCATTCATTCCTCACAAGTGGCCCACAGGGTTAAACTGATTTCTTTGAAAATGTCCATTGATTTCAATGAGACTATTAATTCCATGACCGCTACAGACAATGCAAACACATTGCCAAACCAACGCGTTGGGGACCATTGTAGCATTGAAGGGGTTAAAGCCCCATTTATGTCAACATGATTTTCCTGAGTTTTCAATTCAACCCTACGGTGTCAGGTTTTTTTTAGTTGCACCCTTTATCTTGATACATAAGGCCCATAGAGTTCTTCTCTTACCCCATTAATCTAAACCCATTTATACTTTTGGCTCTTGCAGCAGCTGACTGCGCACTGTGATCTGTGAGGCTGATGTACTAACACAAAGAGGAACAATTCATCTGTACCATACAGAACAAATACAATGCTTTGCTGACCTCTCTAGCGTTGAAGACGTTAAAACGCCCATTTAAATAAATGGGTATTGTTCCCTGTGCTGCTGTTACTTTTCCACAAAATTCCACCACTTTTCTTAGTATATGAGCCTTCCTGTTTTGAAGCCTATTAGCTGTTAGGGGTCCCTCTATTGATCCCTTGCCTATGGCCCATGGACAAATAATCCGGTTCTGTCCCAGCCGACCACCACGGCCCACTAATGCAAGGAGTGCCCAACATGTATCACATATTCCTTTCACTGCCAGAGGACTATACAACTCATTACACAGCAATGTGTTGTGTACCTCTCTCACACTCACAGTTAAAGTGCTTCACTCCAACCAACTGCTACACCAGGTCTGTATAATGCAGTAACCTTACAGCCCTGTATTTCATGTCTACTTCACTGTCTATGTATAGTCATTTCTCCCCCTCACCCATTACTTTACTGTAACACTTCACTGTCCCTCCTCTCCTCAATCTCTCATCTCCTCCTCCCTTGTCACCCCCACTCACCTATCCCCTTGTCATTCATCCATAGTCCCAATCTCGCCATTTTACTCCCACATCACTATTACATTATCTATCACTGCATCTGTCACTTAACCCTCTGTCTGCCAACCTATTTCTTCAAATGTACTGCAGTATCCACTGCTGTAATCTAAATTATTCCTTTACTCACAAACATCTTCTCACTGTGACCTTCTACAAGTAACACCGCACACTGACTTCAACTGTAAGGATACAGGGTCTTATTCATCAAGTAACACAGCACACTCACTTCAACTGTAAGGATGGAGGGCCTTATTCATCAAGTAACACAGCACACTCACTTCAACTGTAAGGATACAGGGCCTTATTCATCAAGTAACACAGCACATTCACTTCAACTGTAAGGATACAGGGCCTTATTCATCAAGTAACACAGCACATTCACTTCAACTGTAAGGATACAGGGCCTTATTCATCAAGTAACACAGCACACTGACTTCAACTGTAAGGATACAGGGCCTTATTCATCAAGTAACACAGCACACTGACTTCAACTGTAATGATACAGGGCCTTATTCATCATATAACACAGCACACTCACTTCAACTGTAAAGATACAGGGCCTTATTCACCAAGTAACACGGCACACTCACTTCAACTGTTAAGATACAGGGCCTTATTCACCAAGTAACACAGCACACTCACTTCAACTGTAAGGATACAGGGCCTTATTCACCAAGTAACACGGCACACTCACTTCAACTGTAAGGATACAGGGCCTTATTCATCAAGTAACACGGCACACTCTCTACAACTGTAAGGATACAGGGCCTTATTCACCAAGTAACACGGCACACTCACTTCAACTGTAAGGATACAGGGTCTTATTCACCAAGCAACACGGCACACTCACTTCAACTGTAAGGATACAGGGCCTTATTCACCAAGTAACACAGCACACTCACTTCAACTGTAAGGATACAGGGCCTTATTCATCATGTAACACAGCACACTCACTTCAACTGTAAGGATACAGGGTCTTATTCATCAAGTAACACAGCACACTCACTTCAACTGTAAGGATACAGGGCCTTATTCATCAAGTAACACAGTACACTCACTTCAACTGTAAGGATACAGGGTCTTATTCATCAAGCTGAAGAGCTGCACTTAAAACATTTTTTACAAATCTTATCAGCATATCTACATCCCCACTGCGTCTGTCACACACTGTCTACACATGTGACATCATATGCCTATGTGTGTGTGTCTCCGTATGTATGCGTTTCACAGTGTGTGACACACTCTGTCTCTTTAAGTGCGTGTCTGTAACACTGCATATTTCTGTTTCACACAATGTCTCTCTGTGTAAATAATATGACGGGCAACGCCGTCCCACATTGCTAGTATATATATATATATATAAGAAGAAAAGATAAAGATTACTATTCCTTTAAGCTATGCTAAATCTCAAAAACAACTTCCTAGACTCCAACCCACCTAACTTTTGTTTCATTCTATCCCTCATGTGCTGTAAAACCGCAAATAAATTATGCAAAGCATCATGTATATAGGTACAACAATCAGTCCCAACTTGTTTGCAAACCCCTCCCTTGTGTGCTAGCATAGCATCTAAAACTTGCCTGTTTTAGATTACGTATAAACACACATACACACACACACACACATTGCAGCACTAGTGTAAAAGCCCATGTACATGTGCCAACGTATGGAACCCTTTGAGTGCCAGAGGGGTACGTAACGCACTGAAAGGGTAAAGTGGCCGCTACCTCACTGCTCCATGCGATGCAGTCATGCGTTGCCTCACTCACGAGATGTAATCATGAGCAGTAGAGACTGCGCATGAAGGCTTTTGACAGGGACGTGCACAGACATTTTGGGGGGCAGGGGCTAAAATGAAAAAAAGGGCACTTCTCATAATTATTTATTCAAAATATATATTTAAAAAAAAGAAAAGAATTTACATCTCAGGAGCCTGTAGGCACAGAAATCTGAAGCGCCCCCCCCCCCCATTGGCCATCTCCACGTTGTCCCCCATCATCTCCATATTGCCCTTACATTGTCTTCTGTCAGCTCCATATTGCCCCCATCAGCTGCAACTTACCCTCACATTGCCCCCATCAGCTCCATATTGCCCCATCAGCTTCAACTTACCCTCACATTGCCCCCATCAGCTCCATATTGCCCCATCAGCTTCAACTTACTCTAACATTGCCCCCTTCATCTCCATATTGCCCCCCATCAGCTCCATATTGCCATCAGCACTAACTTACCTTCACATACTTTGCCCCATCATCTCTACATTGCCATCATCTCCATATTGCCCCATCATTTCCACATTGCCCCCCAGTGTCCATTTCCTACCTCTTCCCTGGAGCTCCCGCGCGGTCTTCTCTTCATGCAGAGGGCTGGGAGATGATGAGCCCGTGAGGGAGCGCAGCATCTACAGGTCTGTCCTGAAGGAGGCACATACCTGACTGGCCGGTGGTGGGGTTAGTGCGGGCGGCGAGGCAACTTTTTTTTTTTATTTTTTTTTTATTTTTGTTAAGAGGGCACATTGGACAAAAAGGGCAGGTGCTCAAGCCCCCCTTTGTGTCTATGTGTGCACGTGCATGGCTTTTGACAAACATCCTAGCGAATTATTATATAGGAAAAGCAATGCAAGGGGGATAAAAGATTATATTGTCTTTCATAAATATACCTAAAATGACGGTGAATGTCTGTAAATTGTATTTCATTCATTTTTCCTTCTCTGACTAATTATAGTCAGGGGAATTGGGCCATTTTTTTGTACCGTGTAGGCCAGACACATTTTCAGTATTTTTGCTATTCTTCTGTTTAGGCTTGATTTCCGCTGCGAAAGTTCTAGTTACATATGGAAAACTATATTGTTTTTTCAGAACAAATTTAGCTTTTGTATGGTGCTTTGCATGTAGTGAATTTTGCATTGTGCAAAAATCTGTGATGTCATAACGACAAAAAAAGTGAAAAATACTTATTTTGCTAAAATCACATACTACATATCAAAAACATTTATCTTGATTGTGAAAGTTTATTTGAAAAAGCTCTGAGTCTCCCATGTATAACAATACCAAATTTGTATAGTTTCCTACATCCATGGCTACTGCAGAGCCGTAATTACCAGGAGCGCAAAATGGCATTTTCAACTTTATGAACCAATATGCGCATCCTAGAGTTTTTGTGGAAAAATGAACCTAAAAGAGCAGAATAACTACATAAAACTGTGTGTTTTTGAAAAGTAGTATCACGGTGCCTGTGATTGCTGCCTTTTCCTGTCCGTTATCTGAATGGGCTTTCCATTGGCTGCCTGTCTTCAGCCCGCCCAGTATTGCCTTTATAGACTGGGTTTTGGCACCCTTTGGTTGCCCTTTCGTGGTGTATTTATGTCACTGCACCTGCACTGTATTCCTGAGCTCCCTGGGCCTTGTCTGAGTCTACTACTCTCCAGAGACCACCTGTGTACCTGCCTGACAGCTTCCTCGGTGGATTGGTTCCTGCCTCCATTCCTGATCCGGTCTGGGCTGTCGTTCCTGCTGCCATTCCTGATCCGGTTGACTGCCGTTTCAGTTCCTGTTTCCTGTCCTGGCCTGGCTGTGTTCCTGCTCCTGAATTGCGTGCAGTGTATCTCCTCCTCCATGTCGCCTTGGGCAACATTCTTATTATTCAGTGACTGTGTAGTCCAGTACGCAGGTACTGGTTTGCTCCATATACAGCTGGTGGCTTGCCGCATTCCATACAGCACCGGTAGAGTCTCGTGTAGTCCAGTACGCGGGTACTGGTTTGCTCCATATACAACCGGTGGCTTGCTGCGATCCATACAGCACTGGTAGAGACTTGTGTAGTCCAGTACGCGGGTACTGGTTTGCTCCATCTATTACCGGTTGCCTGCTGCTACCATACAATACCTGAATCGTCTAGTTGGTCCAGTATGCGGGTACTGGTTTGCTCCACTATTACCGGGTGCTCACTGACACCTTTACAGCCCCGGTAGGCCTCTGTGTGTCCAGTGGAAGCGACTGGTTTACTCCACCTATACTCTAGTCGCTGAGTCCATCTCCGTGTATGCACCTGTACTTGTCTTTCTCTGAGGCTGCCTTGCCCGGTATATTGGCAGGGCCGGTAGAGCCTCCGATCTCGTGTGCCAGTCTCAAAGCTGCCTTGCCCGGTATATTGGCAAGGCCGGTAGAGCCTCCTCTCGTTGTGCCAGTCTCAAGGCTGCCTTGCCCAGTATATTGGCAGGACCGGTAGAGCCTCCTCTTTCGTTATGCAAGCCTCCTAGGCTGCCTTGCCCGGTATATTGGTAAGGCCGGTAGAACCTTTTTCCATATTGTGCCAGTCTTAAGGTTGCCTTATCTGGTATTGGCAAGGCCGGTAGAGTCTTTCTATCAATCACTTCACCATTGTTCACTATTGCATTGTACTATTCCATGTTGTTATATGTGTATACCAAACCCGCGAGGGTTCCCTTTAAACTTTCAATAAAGTTGTGTTTTTATCTTAACTCTGTGTCTGAGGGTCAAAACAAACCGTGACAGTACGAAAGGGCCATGACCTCAGATAGTAAGAGTGAGGGTAATGCACAGAACATCCATTGGAGGATGGATGTACATGAGCAGCGCCTGGATCAGCTAGCATTGGCGATCCAAACCATTCTTGAACATACAGTACTCACTGACAAGTCTGTCCCGAGTCCGGTGGTCTCCCCAGGTTCGACACCGGAGAACGATACTATGCCCTCAGTGGCTTCAGTCAAAGGGTTAAGCGCTTCCGCTCTCTAGCCACTCAGATATGATGGCGAACCTAGCCTGTGCAGAGGGTTTATCAACCAACTCGAGATATTTATGGAATTAACTTTGCATGCCTTTCTGAATGATCACAGTAAAGTTGGGTTTATGATATCCCTACTGACTGGCAGAGCCCTGGCATGGGCCGATCCCTTATGGGAGAGTGCGAAACCTTGCACAAAGAATTTAAGGGAATTTGTGCAATCATTTCGAAGAGTATTTGAGATCCCTGGTAGAACCGCCTCTGCTGCTAAACGCCTAATGGAAATACAACAGGGTAGGCGTACCATTGGCGATTATGCTATTGAATTCCGCACCTTGGCAGCAGAGATAGGTTGGAATAATGAGGCGTTGCTGGCAGCCTTTGCTCAAGGTTTGAGCGAGCAGATCAAAGATGAAACCGCAGCCAAAGAGTTACCTACTGATCTAGACGAATATATTGATTATGTTATCCTAATTGATATTCGGATCCGTGAGAGATTGATGGCTAAGGACCGTAGGTTACGGTAAAAAAATAACGGATATAGCAGTTCATTTTGCCCACCCATCCCTCCCTTGGCACCTAGGTCTAATGACCAGTTACGAGAATCAGGTGAACCTATGCAATTAGGCTTCACCAGGCTAACCAAGGAGGAAAGAGCACACCGTAGAAGGCAGGGGCTGTGCTTATACTGTGGCAAAACTGGGCACCTGCTAAGATCTTGTCCCATACGTCCGTGAAAACGAACACACCTAGGGTAACTTGGGGAACAGGCCATAGGTGGTGGTCAACCGTCCCCAGGTTTGAGCATACAGAAACCCACCATACATGTGGTACTCTCTTGGGCAGATCACTCAGTGGAGGTTCTGGCCCTGGTTTACTCCGGCGCAGCTGGATACTTTATGGATAGTGCCTTTGCTGAACGGCATATGATTCCGTTGGTCGAGAGAGAATCCCCTCTTGCTATTGAACCTATTGACAGCAGACCTGTAGAACCTGCACAGGTTACCTTTGAAACAATATCATTACCTATGACCATTGGGGCGCTTCATAAAGAGGAACAGGAGTTCCAGATTATCAATTCTCCACACTACGCAGTCATTCTGGGATTTCCTTGGTTGCAGCTTCATAATCCTCAGTTTGATTGGCAAAAGTGTGAAATCTCTGCTTGGTCTCAGTATTGTGTAGAGCATTGTGTATCCCACCCGGTTAAGATTCTGTGTACCTCCCCTTCATTGCCAGATGAGTATCAACAATTCAGCGATGTGTTTAGTAAGGGAGAGGCTGGCACCCTACCCCAGCACAGATCCTATGACTGCACTATTGATTTGCCTCCGGGGGTGGTACCCCCTAGGGGATGCACATATCCATTGTCTTGTGATGAGAACCAAGCTGTGGAGGAATATATTTCAGATGCCCTCAAGAGAGGGATTATAAGGAAATCCACCTTCTTTTTTGTGAAAAAGAAAAATGACGAACGGAGACTGTGCATTGATTACCGTGGCCTAAACAAATTAATGTCTAAAAATGCTTATCTGATACCACTCATCACCAAATTATTTGACAGGTTTAAAAGGTTCCTCAATCTTTACCAAACTGGACCTACGTGCTGCTTATAACATGATTCGGATCAGAGCTGGTGATGAGTGGAAAACTGCCTTTAACACTAGATCCGGTCACTATGAATATCTAGTTATGCCGTTTGGTCTCTGTAATGCACCCGCAGTATTTCAAGAACTGATGATATCCTCAGGGATATGCTGCAGTCCTGCATTGTTGTATACCTGGACGATATACTTATTCATTCTGTAAACATGTCACAACACATTAAAGAGGTGTCAGAGGTGTTGTTCCGCCTACCTAAAAACAAATTGTATTGCAAATTGGAAAAATGTGAGTTTCATAAATCCAGTGTGCCCTTCTTGGGGTTTGTGATTGCCAAAGAAGGCATTGCCATGGATAAGGAGAAACTTGCGGCAGTTTTGCAATGGCCTTGGCCTAAGGGCTTAAAAGCAATTCAGCGATTTCTGGAATTCGCTAATTATTACAGAAAATTTATTAAGAACTTTTCCTCGATTGTGAAACCATTGTCTGACCTTACTCACAAGGGTGCTAATCCCTCCCAGTGGTCGATGGCAGCTGAAGATGCTTTTGAGAGGTTGAAATCTGCTTTTGCAACTGCTCCTGTGTTATCCCACCCCAACCCATCTCTCCCGTTTACATTGGAGGTTGATGCCTCAGAAATCGGGGTTGGGGCAGTACTTTCTCAACGACCTGTGAAAGGAGGAACTCTCAGACCATTTGGGTTTTTCTCCAAGAAATTGTCTGTGGCTCAAAGTCATTATGAGATAGGTGACAGAGAACTACTGGCTATCATTCTCGCCCTGAAAGAATGGCGTCATTTATTGGAGGGCACCAAAAATCCAGTATTAATTCTGACTGACCACAAAAACTTGACCTACCTTTCTGAGGCTAAAAGATTGTCCTCTCGCCAGGCCAGGTGGGCGTTGTTCCTCTCTTGATTCAATTTCGTTGTATCATACCTGCCTGGGTCCAAGAATGTTAGGGTTGATGCTCTGTCTAGACAATTTGAGCCTGAAGTAGACAGGGACGAGGTCCCAGCACCCATAATACAGCCTGACCGTATATTGGCTACCCTATGCACAAGTATCACTTCGCCACTGGGGGAAGAGATTTTGGCCTCCCAGGCTACCGCTCCCCCGGAAACCCCAGTGGGCAAGTGTTTTGTTGATAAGCCATTTCGCACTCGATTGCTTGAGACATATCACTCCACTAAAGCCACGGGGCATATTGGTAGAGATCAATTGATTTGGTCTCTCTCACAAGTCTTCTGGTGGCTCTCCCTGAGGGCAGATTGTGCTGCGTTTACTAATGCCTGTACCACCTGTGCCCGTGCCAAGACCCCTAGACACGTCCCTGTGGGCCTACTCCAGCCGGTGCCTAATGGCGAACGTCCATGGTCTCACGTTTCCATTGATTTTATGGCAGAGTTGCCAGTGTCTAGAGGGTATTCCTTCATACTTATGGTGGTGGACAGGCTTTCTAAAATGGCTCATTTCGTGCCTCTCCGTGGCCTTTCCTCTGCTAAAGAATTAGCGGTGGTTTTCGCTAAAGAAGTATTTCGGTTGCATGGAGTACCCAGAGTGCTGGTGTCCGACCGGAGGAGCCAGTTTGTGTCCAGATTTTGGAGAGCATTTTGCGAACAGATGGGCATCCAATTGTCCTTTTCCTCTGCCTATCATCCCCAGACCAATGGGGCCACTGAGCGTGCCAATCAGGGACTGGAGCAGTTCCTGTGCTGTTGTGTTACTGACCACCATGATAACTGGGCTGACCTGTTGCCTTGGGCAGAGTTCGCCAGGAACTGTGCAGTTCTTCATCCGTGAGCTCTCCTTTTCTGATCAATTATGGGTTCCAGCCTTGTTTGCTCCCGGATTCATTCCAGTCACAGCAGAGTCCAGCTCTGGATGAGCATATCGAGCAACTCTGCTCCACATGGGCACAGGTTCAGAGGGCACTCAGTCAGTCTTTCCAGCGCCATCAGCGTCATGCCAATCGTAGATGGCTGCTAGCAGTTTCCTTCCAGGTTGGGGATAGAGTATGGCTTTCCTCCAGAAACCTCAAACTACAAGTTCCATCTAACAAATTGGCTTCTCGGTTTATTGGTCCTTACAGGGTGATTCGTAAAATCAACCCTGTCTCTTATGCTTTGGATATCCCTGCCTCCATGCGTATTCATAACTTGTTCCATGTGTCTCTCCTCAAACCTCTTGTATGCAGCCATTATACTACAAACCTTGAGGTGCCAGGGCCTATAGAGGTTGAAGGTCAGGAGGAGTACGAGGTTGAGTATCATTGATTCCCGCAGACTTAGAGGAAAATTGCAGTATTTGGTACACTGGAAGGGTTATGGTCCGGAAGAACGATCCTGGGTGGACAGTAAGGACCTTCATGCTCCCAAATTACTGCAAACTTTTCATTCCAAATGAAAAGAAACCAGGTCCCTCTTCCAGAAGGGGGGAGGGGTCTTTGAGATGGGGGTACTATCATGGTGCCCATGATTGCTGCCTTTTCCTGTCAGTTATCTGAATGGGCTCTCCATTGGCTGCCTGTCTTCAGCCCGCCCAGTATTGCCTTTATAGACTGGGTTTTGGCACCCTTTGGTTGCCCTTTCGTGGTGTCTTTATGTCACTGCACCTGCACTGTATTCCTGAGCTCCCTGGGCCTTGTCTGATTCTACTACTCTCCAGAGACCGCCTGTGTACCTGTCTGACAGCTTCCTCGGTGGATTGGTTCTGCCTTCGTTCCTGATCTGGTCTGGGCTGTCGTTCCTGCTGCCGTTCCTGATCTGGTTGACTGCCGTTTCAGTCCCTGTTTCTTGTCCTGTCCTGGCCTGGCTGTGTTCCTACTCCTGAATCGCGTGCAGTGTATCTCCTCCTCCATGTCGCCTTGGCTGACATTCTTATTATTCAGTGACTGTGTAGTCCAGTACGCGGGTACTGGTTCGCTCCATATACAACTGGTGGCTTGCCGCATTCCATACAGCACCGGTAGAGTCTTGTGTATTCCAGTACGTGGGTACTGGTTCGCTCCATATACAACCGGTGGCTTGCCGCATTCCATACAGCACCGGTAGAGTCTCATGTAGTCCAGTACGCAGGTACTGGTTTTCTCCATATACAACCGGTGGCTTGCTGCGATCCATACAACACCAGTAGAGTCTTGTGTAGTCCAGTATGCAGGTACTGGTTCGCTCCATATATAACCGGTGGCTTGCTGCGATCCTTACAGCACTGGTAGAGTCTTGTGTAAGTCCAGTACGCGGGTACTGGTTCGCTCCATATAAAACCGGTGGCTTGCCGCATTCCATACAGCACCGGTAGAGTCTCGTGTAGTCCAGTACGCAGGTACTGGTTCGCTCCAAATACAACCGGTGGCTTGCTGTGATCCATACAGCACCGGTAGAGTCTTGTGTAGTCCAATACGCGGGTACTGGTTCGCTCCATATACAACCGGTGGCTTACTGCATTCCTTATAGCACCGGCACTGCCTTGTGTAGTCCAGTACGCGGGTACTGGTTCGCTCCATCTATTACCGGTTGCATGCTGCTACCAAACAATACCTGAATCGTCTAGTTGGTCCAGTACTGGTTTGCTCCACTATTACCGGGTGCTCGCTGACACCTTTACAGCCCCGGTAGGCCTTTGTGTGTCCAGTGGAAGTGACTGGTTTACTCCACCTATACTTTAGTCGCTGAGGCCATCTCCGTGTATGCACCTGTACTTGTCTTTCTCTGAGGCTGCCTTGCCCGGTATATTGGCAGGGCCGGTAGAGCCTCCTATTTCGTGTGCCAGTCTGAGGCTGCCTTGCCCAGTATATTGGCAGGGCCGGTAGAGCCTTCTATCTCGTGTGCCAGTCTCAAGGCTGCCTTGCCTGATATATTGGCAGGGCCGGTAGAGCCTCCGATCTCGTGTGCCAGTCTCAAGGCTGCCTTGCCCGGTATATTGGCAAGGCCGGTAGAGCCTCCTCTCTCGTTGTGCCAGTCTCAAGAATGCCTTGCCCAGTATATTGGCAGGGCCGGTAGAGCCTACTCTTTCGTTATGCAAGCCTCCTAGGCTGCCTTGCCCGGTATATTGGTAAGGCCGGTAGAACCTTTTTCCATATTGTGCCAGTCTTAAGGTTGCCTTACCCAGTATTGGCAAGGCTGGTAGAGCCTTTCTATCAATCACTTCACCATTGTTCACTATTGCATTGTACTATTACATGTTGTTATATGTGTATACCAAACCCGTGAGGGTTCCCTTGAAACTTTCAATAAAGTTGTGTTTTTATCTTAACTCTGTGTCTGAGAGTCAAAACAAACCGTGACAAGTAGATATCCTACAGCATCAAATGAGGGGTTGCTTGCCTTCTTACCCCAAGCCTAATGTGCACAAATGTTTCCAGAAGTTGGCGCTAAAGGGGAAAAAAAAACAATTTTTTTTAGATTTCCCTCCGTGTACTGAAATCTGTGAAAACTATGGGACTTCCAACTGTATTCATTAGACAGTGCTCTTAGGAGACAAATGGCACCCCATTGGTGAGAATTGACATACCTTAGTGGGTGCTAGAAGTACAAAACTACACCTATAACAATCTCCGTTTTTTCTACCGTTTTCTCAAACATGACTTACCTGTACATAAATGGTTATAACTGCTACAGACGTGAAGAAAAGATAGATAAACCATACCATTTTGCAAAAAAGATAACCTGCCACATCAAATGAGGGGCCACTTGTCTTTGTACCCCAAGTCTGTTGTGCACAAATGCTTCCAGAAGTGGCACTAAAGTGAAAAACATTTTATTTTATTTTTCCACCCCTTCAAATGTACTGAAATCTGTGAAAACTATGGAATTTCCAACTGTATTCATTAGTTAGTGCTTTTAGGAGACAAATGGCACCCCATTGGCATGAGTCTGACATACAGCAGGAGGTGCCAGAAACACATAACATGATTTTCCTGTAGGAACATTGTTATAACTGTTACAGAAGTGAAGAAAAGGTAAACAAACCATACCATTTTGGAAAGAAAGTATGTCAGTGGGAGAGTGTTATATAAAGTCTAACTAACTATACAGCTAAATGGGCAAGTGTGGCCTTAAAACGCCAAATAACTGAAAATAGAAACTAAATAAAAATGGATAACCCCATGGCACAGATGCACAATCGTTATTAAAAAATATAAAAGTGTCCTTTAATAATAAAAACCATACCAATGTACAGATATATATGTGTATATAAACAATTTAAGTAGAAAAGTTCAGATGGAACCATACTCCAAATTAGTCAGTGATCTTAAACTTTAGTATAGATTCCTCTTATAGGCTTTATGCTCACAAAGTTACTTCTTCCGACTATATGGATAGACAAGTTATAATGCACTCATTGCTCTCCTGTCCTCCTTGTCCTCAAATGTATCAAAGTAAGCCCACCGCGATTAACAGTGCTATTTCCGGTGATTGGGGTTTCCATCCCCTCAGCTTTGTTGTATGTTGGAGGCTGCCTCTTGCCTTCCCAGGGTCAGATGAGGACAAGGGCAGAACAGATTCTCGGAGTTCCTGCTTTTCAAATGAAATGGAAGAGGGCAGATGTTTATCAAACATCCCTTAAAGCGGTGTTTTGCAGTTCCTCTATACAGTAACAATGTATGAACACACAACAACTTCCAAAGTGTTTCATGTCACCAGGACACTTCTTCAGGGAATCCATCAAGGAGGCCATGGATAGTAGCCCGCCTAATGGGGGAATTGAACAGACCCATGTAAGTTAAGAACACAAAAATAGGCTAATAGAATGCGTTCCCTGATGCACCTCCTTTGTGGTCACATTTTAAACTGTGCATTTCTGGTGGGGGGGAATGTGGTTTAGGGGGGGAGTCTCCACTTCCAGAGACCACTTTTAAGCAAGTGTCCTGCCCTCCTGGCTGGAGGATACTTTACTGCATGGCTCATTGGTTTCTCATTAGATGAGATAGATTAATTGTGCAGAATTAATCCACACAAATCACTTCATAGTGGCCTTTAGGCCACATTATAGCAAGTGGTGTTAGTGTCCCTTTAAAGCTATGTTCATAAGTGTATGATTAAAAAAATGCACGAATAGGTATAATCAGGGCCGGATTTACATCTCAGGAGCCTGTAGGCACAGAAATCTGAAGCGCCCCCCCCCATTGGCCATCTCCACTGGACACCTCCACAATGCTCCTAATGTCCACATTGCCCCCATCATCTCTTTATTGCCCCAATCATCTCTTTATTGCCCTCACATTGCCCCATCAGCTCCAACTTGCCCCCATCAGATCCACATTTCCCCCACCATCTCCATATTGTCCTCACATTGCCCCCCATCAGCTCCAACTTGCCTCCCATCAGCTCCATGTTACCCTCACATTGCCCTCCATCAGCTCCACATTGCCCCCATCTCCAAATTGCCCCCCCATCAGCTCCATGTTACCCTCACATAGCCCCCCATCAGCTCCAAACTGCCCCCACCATCTCCATGTTGCCCTCACAATGCCCCCCTTCGGCTCCAACTTGCCCCCACCATCTCCATGTTGCCCTCACATTGCCTGCCTGCCTGCCTCCCTCCCATTGTCCGTTTCCTACCTCCCTGGCAGGAGATCTGTCGCCTGTGCCTCCTTTAGCACAGTCCTGTAAGCGCTGGAGCTCCCACGCGGTCTCCTATTCAGGAATGCAGAGCGCTGGGAGATGTCATCTCCCAGCGCTCTGCATTCCTACAGAGCCAACGAGGGAGCTCAGCACTTACAGGACTGTGCCAAAGGAGGTACAGACCTGTCCTGCCAAGGAGGTAGGAAATAGACAACGGGGGGGGGGTACGTGCAATGTGAGGACGACATGGAGTGGGCGCTGGCGCAGCCAGCGAGGTGGCTAGAAAAAAAAAAAAAAAAAAGATTCCCATTGGCAGGTGCCACCCGGAGTGCGCCTGTAGGCAGGTGCCTACTTTGCCTTTTGATAAATCCGGCCCTGGGTATAATTGTTTCATATAAGGCTGTTCACATGGGAAAACATTTCAGAACCTGTTTTAGACATGTTCAGCATGTATGTTAACCCAGTAAGGACCAGATATTGCTTTTCAATTGATTTCCAGTTTATTTACCGTTTTAAATATTTGCAAGCAATTGGGCCTATATCTGTATAATGTTTAGTAAATAAATACAAACTAACTTCTCTGTTTGTATCAAACATAAAGCCCCATTTATTTTCTATGGGATTTTTGGCCATATGCAAAAAACTAAATAGGCACAATTTGGAGGCAAACCAACTACACCACAGGGGACTTGCAGTTCCCTTTGATCTAAACAGGGTTTTTTATGCTTTTAATGCTAGAGAGGACTCAGCTCCTTGCTAAGAAAAGCATTGGAGGCTTCTTTAGTATTCAAGGTGTTAAAACCATCATTTAGATAATTAGAAATATAGGAATTATCATTTCTCTTGCGTCCAATATGGATCACATGTACCAGGGGTTGAGTCCCTCCTCCTGGAGGGCAGGGCATATCCTTAGCGAAAGAGGGGGCCACAGTGCTGGGCATTAGGATGGTTAGAGGGCTGGAGGAGACTTTAAACTAGAAGGGGTGGGGAGAGTGCTGCAACACAGGCTGGGGAAGGTAGTATAATTGAGGAAATGGGATTAGAGAGGGGGAGGGAATGGGCTAGTTCATCTAATTGGGAGTTGCCATTGTTACAGCCTGATAAAAGACAAATACATTTGACAAACCATGAAATCTTTAGGAATGGAAAAGTGATAAAATGTATGTACGCAAATGCCCGTAGTCTGGCTGGTAAGATGGGGGAACTAGAAATTATTGCAGCACATGAGCAGTATGATCTGATCGGAGTGTCTGAAACCTGGTTAGATGATACATATGACTTTGCAGTCAATCTAGAGGGTTGCTCACTTTTTAGGAGGGATAGTGTTAAAAAAAAGGGCAGGAGGGATATGCCTATATGTAAAGCGGGCCTTAAAACCTAGTTTAAGGGAAGATATAAATGAAGGGTCCAATGAAGAGGTAGAGGCCTTGTGGGTTGAAATACACACTGGGGGCACACATAATAAAAAGATGTTAGTGAGTATTTGCTACAAGCCACCTATTATTGGGGAGTTGGAGGAAGCCCAACTTTTACTGCAAATGGAAAAGGCTTCTAGGTCAGCAAAGGTAATTATAATGGGAGATTTCGACTATCCTGATATTGACTGGAGCAATATGTGTCACGGTTTGTTAAGACTCTCAGACGAAAGGTTAGGTAAAAACACAACTTTATTGAAAAGTTTAAGATAATCCCATAGGGTTTTATACACATACAAACAATACACAGAATAAGCAGATGATAATAGCAATACAGGTTCTACCGGCCTTGCCAATATACTGGGCAAGGCAACCTGGGCGAGAATGGAACAGGTGGCTCTACCGGCCCTGCCAATAACCCGGCAAGGCAGCCTAACGGAATACCAGTGGAGTAGGCTCTACCGGCCTTGCCAATACCGGTAAGGCAACCTTAAGATGGTGAAGTAAAAGGTTCTACCGGCCTTACCAATATACGGGCAAGGCAGCCCAAAGGGAGGGTGACAACCACAGTGACCTTAGTGACTGTCAGATGACAATGACAGTATAGGTGTAAAGATAGAGACTACCCGGTCCAGTAGTTACACAGTAGTCTGAAACTCTAGTACCCGTGTACTGTAGGAATAATAGCTGTCTAGGACTGGACAGCGCACTTGGGACCATCAGGTACGTGAGTAAAGAGACCAGGAGTAAACCAGCGCCCTTACGTTGGGAAACATCAAGCAAGATCTTGAGTAACCCCACAGGTCGTGGAGAGAACCAACGCCCGCACGTTGGTAACCAACAAACAGAGAAATATCGCCACTAGGCAGTGGAGCAAACCAGCGTCCGCACGCTGGAACCAACAGACTAGTAATAGTACAGCTGCAAGACTAAGGAGCTAACCAGCGTCCGCACGCTGGGACCAACAGTGCTGTGTATGTAGCCATAAGGCCAAGGAGTAAACCAGCGCCCACACGCTGGAACCAACAGGCTGTAATGTGTAGCCGCAAGGCTTATAGGAGCGAACCAGCGTCCGCACGCTGGGAACCAACAGTGTCATGTATAAGGCCGCAAGGCCAAGGAGCAAACCAGCGTCCGCACGCTGGGACGAACAGGCTGTAACGGTAGCCACAAGGCTTAGTGGAGCAAACCAGCGTCCGCACGCTGACCAACAGGCTGTAAGTGTAGCCGCAAGGCTAGTGGAGCAAACCAGCGTCCGCACGCTGGAACCAACAGTGTCATGTATAAGGCCGTAAGGCCAAGGAGCAAACCAGCGTCCGCACGCTGGGACGAACAGGCTGTAACGGTAGCCACAAGGCTTAGTGGAGCAAACCAGCGTCCGTACGCTGGAACCAACTGCAGGAATGTCGTCTCAGATGCAGGAACTGGAAGCAGTAGACGAACAGGAACCAGCAGAGATGATCAACTGGATCAGGAACGGCAACAAAGACTGGCAGCAGGAACAGTAACTTCTGACGAATACAACCGGAACCGGACTGGAACTGACACAGCAAGCAGGAACTCAGGAACAGAACGACTCAAGAACTCAGGAACAGAATGACATCTGGCCCAATCAGCTACTTTAACAAGGTGAAAGTAGGTGCAGTCAGAGACACCACGAAAGGGCAACCAGAGGGTGCCCAGACTGAGTTTAAAAAGGCAATATTAGGCGGGCTAAAGGCAGACAGCCAATGAGAGCCCCCTACAGGTGATAGACACAGGAATGCAGCAATCACGGGCACCATGATAGTACCCCCCTTTCAAAGACCCCCTCTCCTAGAATAGGGTCTGGGTTTCTGAGGGTATTTAGCATGAAAAATCCTTAGTAACTTGGGTGCATGAAGGTCCTTCCACCCAAGATCGATCTTCAGGACCATAACCTTTCCAGTGCACCAAATACTGTAGCCTTCCTCTAAGCCTTCGGGAGTCAATGATACTCTGTACCTCATACTCCTCCTGACCCTCGACCTCGACAGGCCCTGGCACCACAGGTGTAGTAGTGTAACGATTGCATACAAGAGGCTTAAGGAGAGACACATGGAAAACATTATGAATGCGCATGGATGCAGGTATGTCCAAAGCATAGGAAACAGGATTAATTTTGCGTATAATTCTGTAAGGACCAATAAACCGAGGTGCCAACTTATTAGATGCGACTTGGAGCTTAAGATTCTTAGATGAGAGCCATACTCTGTCCCCAACCTGGAAGGAAACCGCTGGAAGCCTTCTGCGATTAGCATAGCGCTGATGGCGCTGAAATGACTGACCAAGTGCCCTCTGAACTTGTGCCCATGTGGAACGGAGTTGCTCGATATGCTCATCCAGAGCTGGAATCTGTTGTGTCTGAAAGGAATCCGGGAGCAAACAGGGTTGGAACCCATAATTAATCAGAAACAGAGAGGTCACGGATAAGGAGTTGACTGCACAGTTCCTGGGGAACTCTGCCCAAGGCAACAAGTCGGCCCAATTGTCATGATGGTCAGTAACGAAACAGCGTAGGAACTGTTCCAAACCTTGACTGGCACGTTCAGCGGCCCCGTTAGTCTGGGGGTGATAAGCAGAGGAGAAGGATAGCTGTATGCCCATCTGTTCGCAAAATGCCCTCCAGAACCTGGACACAAACTGGCTCCCCCTGTCGGACACCAGTACTCTAGGTACTCCATGCAACCGAAACAACTGTTTAGCAAACACCATTGCCAATTCTTTAGCCGAGGGAAGGCCACGGAGGGGCACGAAATGAGCCATTTTAGAAAACCTGTCCACCACCATCAATATGAAGGAATACCCTCTAGACACAGGCAATTCTCCCATAAAATCAATGGAAACATGAGACCAAGGGCGTTCACCATTAGGTACTGGCTGAAGCAAGCCCACCGGGAGATATCTATGGGTTTTAGCACGGGCACAGGTGGCACAAGCATTAGTAAAATCGGCACAATCTGATCTCATAGAAGGCCACCAAAATAACTGAGAGAGGGACCATAACAATTGGTCTCTGCCAATATGTCCTGCAGCCTTAGAGGAATGGTAAGTTTCAAGTAATCGAGTACGAAATGGTTCAGCGACAAAACATTTGCCCACCGGGGTTTCATGGGGAGCGGAGGCCTGGGAGGCCAGGATTTCTTCCCCTAATGGTGAAGTGATACTGGTACGTATAGTAGCCAATATTCGATCAGGTTGAATGATAGGTGCTGGTGCTTCTTCTCTGTCAATTTCAGCCTCAAATTGTCTTGATAGCGCATCAGCCCTAACATTCTTAGATCCCGGCAAATATGATACAATGAAATTGAATCGGGACAGGAGCAATGCCCATCTGGCCTGGCGAGAGGACAATCTCTTGGCCTCAGAGAGATAAGTCAGATTTTTATGATCTGTCAGGATTAAAACAGGATTCTTTGTGCCTTCAAGTAAATTACGCCATTCCTTAAGAGCGAGGATAATGGCCAATAATTCTCTGTCCCCTATCTCATAATGGCTTTGAGCTCCGGTCAGTTTCTTTTAAAAGAACCCACAGGGTCTGAGTGTTCCACCTTTAATGTGTCGTTGGGAAAGCACTGCCCCCACCCCAATATCTGAGGCGTCAACCTCTAAAGTGAACAGGAGTAATGGGTTGGGGTGGGATAACACAGGAGCATTAGCAAAAGCTAATTTCAGTTTTTCAAAGGCCTCCTCCGCAACCACTGGCCAGAGAGATGGATTAGCGCCCTTATGCGTGAGGTCAGACAGAGGTTTAACAATGGAAGAGAAGTTCTTAATAAACTTCCTATAATAATTAGCGAAGCCCAAAAATCACTGGATAGCTTTCAGACTCTTAGGCCGTGGCCATTCTACTGTTGTTAACTTTTCCTTGTCCATGGCAATGCCTTCTTTGCCAATTACAAACCCCAAGAATGGTACACTGGTTCTGTGAAACTCACATTTCTCCAATTTACAGAATAATTTATTTTTACGTAATCGCAGCAATACTTCAGACACATCCTTGATGTGTTGCGACAAATCTTTGGAGTGAATGAGTATATCGTCAAGGTACACCACAACACATGACTGTAACATATCTCTGAGAACGTCACTGATCAGTTCCTGAAATACTGCGGTTGCATTACACAGACCAAATGGCATGACTAGTTATTCATAATGCCCATAATGCTTGTGTTAAAGGCAGTTTTCCACTCATCACCGGCTCTGATACGAATCAAATTGTATGCCGCCCGTAGGTCCAATTTGGTGAAAATCGAAGAGCCCTTGAGTCTGTCAAAAAGCTCGGTGATGAGTGGTATTGGATAAGCGTTCTTTGCCATAAGCTTATTTAACCCACGGTAATCAATGCATGGTCTTAGTTCGCCGTTTTTCTTTTTTACAAAAAAGAACCCGGCCCCAGCCGGAGAGGTAGATTTCCTTATGATCCCTCTACCAAGGGCAACAGAAAGTCCGCATGCTGGAATCAACCGTGTCATGTATAAGGCCGCAAGGCCAAGGAGCAAACCAGCGTCTGCACGCCGGGACCGACAGGCTGTAAGGGTAGCCACAAGGCTTAGTGGAGCAAACCAGTGTCCGTACGCTGGAACCAACTGCAGGAATGTCGCCGAAGCGAACAAGAAACAATGTCGTATCAGATGCAGGAACTGGAAGCAGTAGACGAACAGGAACCAGCAGAGATGATCAACCGGATCAGAAACGGCAACGAAGACTGGCAGCAGGAACAGTAACTTCTGACGAATACAACCGGAACCGGTCTGGAACTGACACAGCAAGCAGGAACTCAGGAACAGAACGACTCAGGAACTCAGGAACAGAATGACTCAGGAACTCAGGAACACAACATCTGGCCCAATCAGCTACTTTAGCAAGGTGAAAGTAGGTGCAGTCAGAGACACCACGAAAGGGCAACCAGAGGTTGCCCAGACTGAGTTTAAAAAGGCAATATGAGGCGGGTTAAAGGCAGACAGCCAATGAGAGCCCCCTACAGGTGATAGACACAGGAATGCAGCAATCACGGGCACCGTGATAATATGACTTCCGGCACAACAAAGAGTAATATTTTTCTAAGTATGATAAATGATACTTTTATGTTCCAACTAGTAGAGCAGCCAACTACAAAAGAGACCTTACTTGACCTAGTACTCTCAAACAATTCTGACATGATAAAAAACTTACAAGTAAGGGGAGCAGTGACCACAATATGGTATCCTTTGAAATTTGTTATGAGAAACCCAATAGCAAGGGTTTAACCAAAATATTCATTTTTAAAAAGGCTAATTTTACAAAGATAAAAGAAGTATTAAAGGATATTCAGTGGGATGTAATTTTCAAAGATAAAAATGCACAAGAATCATTGAATGTATTTAAAATGCTCTTAGAGAAATATACATGTCAATAAATACCATTGGGGAATAAGCACAAGAGGAGTAAAGTGAAACCAATGTGGCTTAACCCCTTAGTGACCGGCCGCGTGCGCACGTGGCCGGCAGTTAATGACAATGGTTTTTTTTTTTCCATTATAGTGAATGACTTCCTGGACTTACCAGGTAAGTCGTCTGTCACTAACTGACATTTTTTCATGACTTACCTGGTAAGTCATTTGTCACTAAGGGGTTAATGAGGTTTGCAGGGAAATGAGAAATAAGAAACAGGCTTTTAAAGTATTTAAGTAAAACGGGTCAGATGCATCATTTAAAAAATAAAAAGAATGTAATAAAATATGCAAACAAGCAAGCTAGCTAAAATTTGAAAGTGAGAGAAATATTGCAAAAGAGAGCAAGAAAAACCCTAAACAATTCTACAAGTATATATCAAGGTTTGGCTAAGCTGCTCCACTCTGCTGCTCGATTCTGCTGTCTGAGCTACTACAGTGCTCTGCTATCCATTACTGCTGCCTTTCTTTTGCTGGATCAGGCTGAATCAGCTGACCTCTCTGTGTTTGCTCACCTGACTGCTATCAGCCAACAGCCAACCTTCCCAGGGTATTTAAAGCAGCTTGGCTCACTACCTGATTGCACTTGTGTTTGCTTCTGGCTGCAAGAGTGTTCTGCAGTATTGCTGATTACCTGGCTTCCTCTGACATCCCTTCTGGCTCCTGGATTGTTCCTGACTTTTCTGATCTCCGTATTCCTGACCCCGGCTTGGCTGAGTACCTGTTTTGGTTCCTGATGCCGGCTTGTCTTTTGGTTTATGCTTCTAGATCACAATTTTGCTTTGTTTGCTTTTGTTATTTTAATAAAGGTTTTATGCACTTTATATTTTTGTGTCTGTCTGGTTCCTAGTCCCTAACAGTACATAAGGGCCATGAATTTGCAGGCAATCCACCGAATGTTTTTTTCAGGCTGGACCAGGTAGACCAGCACATGGACCAGTTTGCATTAGCCCTCCAGGCTTTGTTGCTCCGTACTGCGCATCTGGCTCCACCACCTCAGGCTGCCCCTATACCTGCTGCTGCTCCCGTTCCAACTATCAATAGTGTTTCCAATATTGCTAGAGGCATGACTGGGTCTGCCCCGCTTCATCAGCATTATTGGGGTGACCCTAACCAGTGCAGAGGTTTGCTGAACCAGGTCGTTATCTATCTGGAGATGGTACCACAGTCCTTTCTGTCTGATAGGGGTAAGGTGGGCCTTGTGATTTCCTTACTCTCTGACAGGGCCTTGGCATGGGCTAATCCCCTTTGGGAGAAGAAGAAACCTATTGTGTACAATTACCCTGAGTTTGTGGCATGCTTTAAAAGGGTATTTGATGTACCGGGCCACTCCACCTTGGCTGCCAAGCAACTAATATCCATCAAGCAGAGTACAAGGATGGTTTTGGATTATGCCATAGAGTTTCGTACCTTAGCAGCCGAGGTTGGTTGGAGTAATGAGGCTCTCATGGCTGCTTTCTCTAATGGGCTTTCGGATACAGTTAAAGATGAGATTGCAGCCCGGGACCTCCCCAATGATTTAGAGGAATTGGTCTCATATTGCATATTGATTGACTCCCATATCAGTGAGAGACGTTCCTTCAGGGAGTGCCTGCAGAGGCATCCCATCCGTTTAGCTCCAAGCTTTTTGTCCCCATCAGTGCCTCCCTCTCCTCCCACGCCTTCTAGGCTCGAGACCTCAGGCGATGTGGAGCCCATGCGGCTTGGGTTCACTCGCCTTTTGGTTGCTGAAAGGGCCTTTAGGAAGAGAGGGGGCCTGTGCCTTTACTGCGGTAAGGCAGGGCATATGCTGCAACTTGCCCCACACGTCCGGGAAATGCTCGCACCTAAGGTCCTATAGGAGACAGACCTTAGGTGGCATCTCGGCGTCCCCGGCTATCCAGAAGGATAAACCTCTAGTCTCCGTTGGGCTCTCCTGGGCCGAGTTTTCCATTACTACAGAGACACTTATTGACTCTGGTGCAGTGGGCCTCTTTCACTGTCGTCCAATACAGGTTACTGGTAACTCTGGGAGGCGATCCGCTCCTTTAAGTAGGCAGGAACATTTCTCCAAATGTGTGCAGGGGGCGGAGCCTCCCCTCCCTCCTAGCTGCCCCTCAGTCAGCTTAAGCCAGAATGATTTGTTCCTGAGTGGTGTACGCATCAGGTGGAGAACATCTCTCAATCAAGTTTAGTTTTTTTATTATTTTCTTCAAATATGGAATACCACCATTAGGTGGGTTACCAGGACTGACAATGCTCTCTCTGAAGTGGCTCGCTCAGTGTCCAGGGCCTTTTTCATGGACCTTTGCCCTGATGGGGGAACAACTTGGTTTCAAGTACTTCCCTGGAGGATTGCACACTGTGTAATCCTTGTTATTATCTGGTAACCTGAAGACTGAAGACCTGCAGTAAGGTGAGCCACCCTTTGAGTGCTGAAGGTCCATTTGTCCCACAATGTCCCTTTATTGGGCTTGTATTTGGGAGTTCTTATTATGCACTCCATCACTCATTGGGTGTTTATGTGTGTATGTCTCAGCGTTTTGGAGTAGTCTTTGTGTGGGTAAAAAAAAAAAAATAAAATAAAAAAAAAATGTAACCCTTTGTCTGCTTGTTTCATGGTGTATGGGGGTTTTATGGCACTTTCTTTTATTGGGACAGTATTTTCTTATATGGCACATGTGTTTCATGCTCATTTGCAGCCTTTGGCACTTTAAAGTTAACTTACTTCAACTTGGTGTACTGCGCCTTTAAGCGCGCCTTTTCCCGCATAGACGCCATTGCTCCTTTTCTCTCTATGGGCTTACACTGTGTGGGACGTATCTCTGCAACCGCTTGTCACAGCGAGTTCAGAGAGGGCTCATTCTTCTTGTCTTCCCTTGCTCTATCATCCGGTTAGGTGTTTCAGTGTGTTGGGGGACTTGGGGGGGCTCCAGACATTGTATTGGGGTACTGTTGAGGGAAAACTACATTTCCTATGAGCGCCCGTTTCGCGCCTTATTTCCTATTGGCTCCCGTCGCGGCAGCCATTTTGGACCCTCTCCCTCCCCTCCTAGGATTCACCCTTCGCTTGCCAGATAAGTTTAATTCTACTGTTTCTGGGGTGAATCTTTAATCTTGCACACTTTAACTGGGTGATTTACTGTCAGTGGGGTATATTTGACACTGTGAGTATGTCTACTCCGCTGGAGCTTGGGGCTAGACCTAAGACTAAGGAAGCTGGGGTATCAGTATCCCCCGTTGCGCATTGCTCCTCCTGTCACTCAGGGCTGCCTAGGGGTTTCTCTGGTCATTTATGCCCAGCATGTTCAGAAGGTCCTGACAGCAACCCAGGGCCTTCCAGCCATGCTATTGAGCCAGCTTGGGTTCAGGAGTTTAAGGCTGCGACTAGGGACCTCAGGTCTACTCTTCAGCTCCTTCCCTCTCAGGTTCAAGGGGCTCTGCAGGTATGGCAGACCCCCCCTACTATTAGGACCTCCCTGCCTAAACCTCAGGGGGCTCCTGATGTGTATGATTCCTCTGAAGAAGAATTGTTGCAGGATTCTGATGTTGAGGACAGTCCACTCATTGAATCTTCCCATTCTGTTGGAGACCCCTATGAATGTGACCCTGAACTCTCGGCTGAGGGTTTAATTAGGGCCGTGCTGACCACCCTCAATCTTCCCTTGTGTCAAGAGGCCCCCCTTGACCCAACGGACGTTTTTCAGAAACCAGCGAAGGCGGTTACTTGCTTTCCTTCCAACCCTACTCTTGACCGTTTGATCTCTGATGCTTGGAAAAATCCTGACAAGGCTTCTTCTGTCTCAAAAAAGTTTGCTAAGCTTTATCCCTTTTCTGAGATGGAACTTTCCAAGTGGGTTTATCCTCCCAAGGTGGATGCTCCGGTTTCTAGGTTATCCAAATCTACTGCCTTGCCTGTCTCTGATGCTTCGGCCTTAAAGGATTGGACTGACAAGAAGTTGGAGGTTTGCCTGAAGTCCATTTTTGCCTCTGTTGGCACTGCCATGCGCCCGGCCCTTGCTGTGGTGTGGGTCAACCGGGCCATTGCAGTCTGGACTGAGCAACTCACCTTGGCGGTCCGTCAGGACGTGCCGGTTTCAGATCAGTTGCGTCTTCTTGCCAACATATCTGAGGCCTTCAACTATGTTTCTGATGCTGCCTTTGATGCTGTCCGCATGATGGCTAGGGCATCCACCTCTTCTGTGGTGGCCAGGCGGGCTCTTTGGCTCAAGATTTGGTCTGCTGACACGGCATCCAAGAAGGTTTTGCTTTCCTTGCCCTTTCAGGGAACTTCCTTGTTTGGTTCTGAACTGAAGGAGCTGATCAGCGAAGCCACTGGGGCAAGAGTACTCATTTGCCCCTAGTCCTTAAGAAAAAGTTTCCGGCTAAGTGCTTCCGTTCCTTTCGTTCATTTCAAACCAAGGCACGTTCCTTGCCGCAGGCGGTTCCATCTACCACGCGCTCCTCCTCCAAGCCCAAGCAGTCCTGGAAGCCCAAGGTCGCCCCCAAGGCCAAGGGCCCCAAGGCTTCTTTGGCATGACTCGCCGAACCCGGGTCCGCATCCTGCAGTGGGTGGATGTCTCCATCACTTTTGCAGAGTTTGGGGTGCCTTAGTGGCGGACCCGTGGGTTATGCAGGTGATATCAGAGGGATACAAGATCCCTTTTCTTTCTCTTCCTCCATTTCATTTTCATCACACTCATTCTCCCCAGGCTCCTGGGAAGGTGCGTCTGTTCAACGAGGCTATTCAGGCTCTTTTGGACAAGGAGGTCCTGGAGCCGGTGCCCCAGGCGGAGTAGGGTTTGGGGTTCTGTTCCAACCTGTTTGTGGTGAACAAGAAGGACGGTGGCGGTCGTCCTATTTTGGTTCTCAAGGATCTCAACTCCTTTGTTCTGAGGACTCACTATCGACAGGAGTCTCTATGCTCTGTGATCGCTGCCGTGTCTCCAGGGGAGTTCCTCGCTTCTTTGGATCTTCAGGATGCTTATCTGCACATCCCTATGCATTGAGAAAGCAGGCAGTATCTGAGGTTTGCCTGCGACAGAGGTCATTTTCAGTTTTCAGCTCTTCCTTTCGGCCTGACAACGGCTCCCCAGGTTTTCCAATGGGTCCTAGGGGCTTTGATCTCTGTCCTTCACCGGGATGGTATCAGAGTGACTCCATATATGGACGACTTGCTTTTGAAGGCAGCATCTGCAGATCTTCTTCATCAGCAAGTTCAGACTTGCATTCAGGTGCTCTCTCATCATGGGTGGATCGTGAACCTGGACAAATCAGACTTGGTTCCTTCCCAGCGTCTCATCTTTATGGGTCTCCTGTTCGATACTCTGGAATGCATGGTGTATCTCCCGGAGGAGGTTGCCTTCCAGATTACTCAGCGGGTTTCCAAGATTCTGGCCCTCGATTCGGTTCCAGTTCCCAAGCTGTCCTCTCTGGTGGGGAAGTTCATCTCGACAATGGAAGCAGTGTCGTTTGCCATGGCACATACCAGGGATCTTCAGAGGTTTGTGATCCAGACGTGCAGGAGATTCCCGGATCATCTGAGATTGTCAGTGTCTCTTCCTCCTTGTGTCAAGCTGAGTCTGGAGTGGTGGTTGGACCCTTCTCATCTTCTGCAGGGGAGGTCCTTCCGGATCCCCTTTTGGACCAAGGTCATGACAGACGCCAGTCTCTTGGGCTGGGGTGCTGTTCTGGGGTGCTTCAGTGCTCAGGGGAAGTGGGAAGCGGAGGAGACCTTCCTCCCCATCAACGTTCTGGAACTCCGAGCAATTCTTCTTGCTCTACACCATTGGGAATCTCAGCTGGAGGGTTGTCTGGTCATGGTGGTAGAATCCGACAACGCCACCGCCGTGGCTTACATCAATCGGCAGGGTGGGACAAGAAGTCTCGCCGCTTGGTTAGAAGTCAAGGCCATTTTGTCCTGGGCAGAGGATCACGTTCCTGTCATATCAGCGGTGCACATTCCAGGCGTAGACAACGTCATGGCAGACTTCCTCAGTCGTCACACAATAGACAGCGGAGAGTGGGAACTTCATCCGGAGGTGTTTCAGATTCTCACTTAGAAGTGGGGGGTTCCTGTTGTGGATCTGATGGCAACCAGGGACAACAGGAAAGTTCCGACGTTCTGCTCCAGGATGAGGGATTCTCTGGCTCTAGCGGTCGACGCCATGTCCATTCCCTGGGAGTTCTCCCTGGCTTACATCTTTCCCCCTCTTCCGATGCTGATCAGGGTCATCCAGAAGCTGAGGGTGGAAAGGTGTCCGGTCATCTTGATTGCGCCGAACTGGCCACGTCAGTCCTGGTATCCGGACGTCCTGGCTCTGTCGGTGGCGGTCCCCTTTCCTCTTCCATCTCATCCGGATCTTCTCCTTCAGGGCTACCTGTGGAAGGAGGACGTTCACCGCCTCCATTTGACGGCTTGGAGGTTGAATCCTCAATTTTAAGGAAGAAGGGTTTTTCTTCGGCAGTGGTGTCCACTATGCTCCGTGCTCGTAAGCCTGTTTCTTCAAAGATCTATCATAGGGTCTGGTCGACCTTTTTGGCTTGGTGTGCGGACTGAGGTCTGTCTCATGCCTTTCATCTTCCCACCGTCCTCGTCTTTTTGCAGGATGGTGTTGACAAGGGACTCAGTCTGAGTTCTCTTAAGGTTCAAACTTCGGCGCTCTCTGTCTTTTTCCAGGAGCGCATTGCTGTTCTTCCTGACGTCAAGATTTTCTTCCAAGGTGTGGCCCATGTTCGCCCTGCCTTCAAGAGTCCGGCTCCTCAGTGGGACCTTAATCTGGTCTTGGGGGTTCTTCAGCGTCCCCCCTTTGAGTCATTGGCTTCTGTTCCTTTGCGCCTATTGACGTGGAAGATGGCCTTCCTTCTGGCTATTGTGTCGGTTCGCCAGGTGGCGGAGTTGCAAGCTCTGTCCTGTAAACCACCGTATCTGGTGTTTCACAAGGATAAAGCTGTGCTTCGCACCTCTAAAGAGTTTTTGCCTAAAGTTGTCTCCGAGTTTCACATCAATCAGGAGATAGTGGTGCCCTCTTTCTGCCCTAATCCGACCTCTGACAAAGAAAGGGATCACCACTTGTTGGATGTGGTGTGATGTCTTAAGTTTTATGTTCACCGCACTGAGTCCATCAGGAAGTCTGATGCTCTGTTCGTCATTCCTGAGGGCCCTAGGGCAGGGAGACCGGCATCCAAAGTGACTATTGCATCATGGATCAAGTCTACTATTCGTAAGGCTTACGAACTGAGGAACAGGCATGTTCCCTTTCGGGTCACGGCCCACTCAACCAGGTCCATTGGGGCCTCTTGGGCCTACAAGAATCAAGCATCTGCTGATCAGCTGTGCCGGGCGGCCACTTGGTCTTCGGTGCACACCTTTTCGAAGCACTACCGTGTGGATGTGCTGGCATCGGCTGATGCCAGCTTTGGGAGGAAGGTCCTGGAGGCAGTTTTGCCTGTCTAGGGTCTTCTTCTTCTGAGGTTCTCAGTGCTTCCTTACTGTTGAGCCCCGTTGGCTCTAGTTCAGTGTGCTGTGTTACAGTTCCTGGGGTCTGTTTTTACCCCTAGTTGGTGTCCGTTGACACTTCTGTTTTGTTGGGATCTCTGACCGGTAGGTTCATAGAGGTCCTGGTGACTTTGGGGGCCTTGAGCCTGGTCCTTGCCTCCTTCCCACCACTGGGAAACTTAATGGTTGGACATCCCAGATTTACCAGTAACCTGTATTGGACAACAGTGAAAAGAGGATTTTAGTCTTACCTGTTAAATCCTTTTCACTTAGTCCATACAGGTTACTGGTCTCCCACCCTGTCAAGGGACCATGCTTGGCTCTCCTGTGGCAATCTGTGGGAGATCTTCGGGGCATGCTCACAGGAGTCTTCTTCTCTCCTATTTCTGGTCAGTTAGTGGTGTCTCAAATCATTCTGGCTTAAGCTGACTGAGGGGCAGCTAGGAGGGAGGGGAGGCTCCGCCCCCTGCACACATTTGGAGAAATGTTCCTGCCTACTTAAAGGAGCGGATCGCCTCCCAGAGTTACCAGTAACCTGTATGGACTAAGTGAAAAGGATTTAACAGGTAAGACTAAAATCCTCTTTTATTGACAGTGCTTCCACCCAGAAGCCCTCCATTCCATTACAGCTCCATACCACTCCACTTGCCATTGAGGTGATTGACCCCTACAGCCGCCGCAGGTCACCCACAAAACTGCTCCTTTGTCTTTGGCTGTAGGGGCTCTCCATCACATCACGAAAGTTTACAATTCCAGGTGATCCACTCACCTCACATACCTGTCTGATAAATGTCAATGCTTCTATCAAGACATAATGTAAATGCTCCCCTGTTTACCAGTTCAAATATTGAATCTGTAGAGCTTGGAGCAAGAATGTTATTTATTATAGCTGTGGTCTTGTGACTCCACATTTATATTGCTTATAGATGTCAGATTTAGGGATGGGCAAAGCTTTTCGCCTCAGAAGCGAAACAGATGAACTGAGTGAGAATTTTTTTGTGAAAAGTGGCTATTTTCCACTTTTTTTTATGCCTAGCTCATTCCTTTGAAATAACACAGTAGTTGAGTAATGTTTACAAGGGGGAGGATGAAAGGACTAGAAGTAGGAGCAGTGCAGTGATGTGTGAGTCCAAAAATTGCCTACAGGCATGGTTGCTGCAGCATGTGCAAAGTCCCACCAAAAGTTCCACCACCTCCAGCAATAATAATAATATACGATGAGCCATATGCTAGTGTGGATGGCACAGTGGGAGAAGGTGTAGCAATTTAACCAACTGCTGTATCTGACAGTGAGACAAACAAGCAGAAAAAAACATGTTCTGAAAGTAGTAGTGAATGCTGTAAAAATCCCTGTAAGAGGAAAAGTAAAAGGAAATTGTTTGACATGTCAAAAAGCCCAGAGGAACATAAAAGTAGTGGAGAACAGGTGGCGGGCAATGCTGAGGATGACCTAATTAATGATGATGAGAATATATCCCTCTAGCATTCTCCTCTTCTTCAGATACAGTTGAAGGTGACAGATGAAGGTGAGCATGAGAGAGATCTTGACATGGCCATGGCCAGAAAAATATAGTCAAGTTGACAGCTTTATGGGCTAACTAAGCAGATTTAGGATGCAAGCTTTCAAGACCTCTTAGGACTTGAAAGCTTGCATCCTAAATCTGCTTGGCTAGCTAATAAAGGTATCAACTTGACTATATTTGCCTCCTGTATTTCTATGGCTAAGATGGTACCAACTCACATCTATGGCCAGAAAAGTAACTAAAAGGCAAAGGCTAAATTTTCCACCGTTGAAATGTTCCTGTTAATAAACTGAGAAATCAATTTGAAAATCTGACTATGCATTTTGAGGAATATTTACTTGGTCACAATCATCCTGTTATTATAAGCACCATCACCACTTCTATGTCCAATCCGGACCCAGCCCCAGACGTAAAGTAATTCCCAACACAGTTCATCAACATCCAGAACCCTAGCTATGATGAGTGCTTCTGCTGCTGTTGGAAGTGCAGAACCTTTGCCACCAATTAGAACAATTGCAACATGTAGCCATAGTAGTAGAAGCCCCTCAGGAATCCCTCAGTCTATGAAGTCTACAATATGGAAATACTTTACTCATGATCCAAAACCTAAACATGATGTCTGTGTAAGAAGCATGCGAGCAGGTGGAAAGCAGAATCACACTTAGGCACGTCCTCTGAAATACAACCATAAGTCTGTTTGGGAGACGCAACTACAACGGGTAAGATGTGCCACAACTAGCATCAGCAGAAGTACTCCTAAAAATTCCTGGGGCACTGGGATACATAATAGAAGTGCTGTTGATGTGTCAGAGAGTGTGCCAAGATTCCCTGCTCTTGCTGCAGAGGAGTATGACTCTGACTCTGTCTCTGTTTTGTTTTTGAAGATGACAAGTCATAGGGCTCAATTTAATTGAGCCCGGTAAAACAGGCAGAAAGAGTAAAATTGGGTACTGACCTATTAGCAAACAGTTCTAACAAGCTATTCAATTGCCCTACTAGCTGAAAGCACAACGAACATTACGCCACAGAAAAGGTCTTGTGCATTTTGTGGATTAAGGTCCCAAAGCTCCACTAAATAGCAACAATAATGGAAACATCAAAGGTAAAAAAGCTAACAATCGGTGCCTGACATACTGTCAAGCTCCAATCGTTAACGTACCTGTGTTACACTTACCTATCATCCACAGCCCGTCTCCTATCTTCTCTTATCTTCTTTCTTCCTCTGGTCCTACATCTGTCTTCCGTCTTCTTTTCATTTAGCTGTAAAACAAAAGAGATCCATAAATAAATTTGCCATGAAAAGAACCTGCACATCTATGCATAGTTTAACCCTTTGAGTGCCAGAGGGGTAAGCAACACATTGCTGAGCAATGCATTGTGTATATCTCTGGGACTCAAAGGGTTAAAGAATGCTTAGATGTGGGAGTCAATAGTTCATGAAATGCCCCAAGTCAATATTAAATTGTCTCCCTGAATTATAAAATGGCAAAACATTTTGAATTAAAATATTATAGCCTTTGTTCATTTCTCCACCGCTGTGTGCGGCCACGGCAGAGAAAGTGATTAGCAGCACCCCACCCCCCTTTGTACCTTATGGACCAATGCCTGTTCCATTGTGAGGGAATTTGAACAGAAACGGCCTTTATATATGGGCAGTCTCTATTCAGAAGGACTCACAGCCATTGGCTAGGATGTGTGCTTATGCACCTCCCAGCCTATCAGCATTGAGCGGAGGTGCTTTTTTTTATGTGGGGTCAAATGTGCGCTAACTTCTTCATAGCACAGGTAATTGAATTGCTTAAGGTGCCTGAAAAAATGACGGTGGCATTTTTTTTGGCCTAACGGTGACAATTGAATCGAGCCCTTAGAGTGCCCACACATACTGCCACCAGTCCCACCACCTCCGCAAGTAATTTTGTTAAAGCAATAATGTTACACAGTTCTTCAACTATGTACTGCCATCCCACGCTTTCTAAGTTTTTAGAAAGAAGTCAAAACCTGCAGAAAAATAATCCAAAAGTACACATGTAGAATAGTTATCTTGCCAGAATGTTGGCGGTTGACATACTGCCCTTTTCTTTTGTTGAAAATAGAGGCTTTAAAGAACTGATGTCATGTGTTGCACCCTGCTGGAATATCCCAAGCCACAGTTAGTTTTCAAAGATAAACAGCTTGTATTGCGCTTCAAATATTGAATCTAGTTCCAAAGTATTGGCGAGAATAGTGTGTATATATACTTTCACACTATAAACCGTATATATATCTATATATCCTCCTCAGTCTGCCCTGCGAGCAGTTCCAAAGGGCTACAAATGTTTATATACAATAAGATGAAAATGAGATGATCTCTGATGATGAACAATGGTAGTTGACAGTTCAAACAAAGATTGTTTCCTATGCAGCGCTCGATACGTCCTTTCTTCATATCCAGCCAATCAAATCTAAAAAATGAGGAGCAAAAAGAGAACAATCTAAATGCAGAGTCTTTATTCACAAAACTTCCACACAACTAAAAACACACTTATAATGTAACCACTAGTGATGATCGAGCACCCCGATGCTCGGGTGTTCGGGTGCTCTGGCCGAGCGCCCCCGGAGGCTCGAGTGCTCGGCCGAGCACCCGAGCACCATTGAAGTCAATGGGAGGACTCGAGCATTACACCAGGCACCCCCTGCTCTGATGAGGGGAGGGTGCCTGGTTCATAGGAAAAGGTCAGAAAATGATGGAAACATAACAGAAATGGTTCAGGGACAGCATAGGGAGGATGTCTGGATGCATCTTGGACTCCAACGTCGCTGCTGGGAACGATGTTTCGCCCGTAGTACGCCATTTTTACAGACTGACCGTAAAACACACAAAAAGGAAGATAAAAACTAATCTGCGGCTAGGCACACTAAACAATATGTGACGCTAATCTGCGGCTAGGCACACTAAACAATATGTGACGTTAATCTGCGGCTAGGCACACTAAACAATATGTGACGCTAATCTGCGGCTAGGCACACTAAATATGTGACGCTAATCTGTGGCTAGGCACACTAAACAATATGTGACGTTAATCTGCGGCTAGGCACACTAAACAATATGTGACGCTAATCTGCGGCTAGGCACACGAAACAGAATGTGATGCTAATCTGCGGCTAGGCACACGAAACAGAATGTGACGCTAATCTGCGGCTAGGCACAGTGAACGGAATATGTGACGTTAATTTGTGAATTTGCACACTAAACAGAATGTGACAATAATCTATGGCTAGGCACACGTTTAAAATGGCCCTTTTTGTCGCTGCGTTGTAAAATAATTGGCCCTGTGCACCTAACAGAATATGTCAGCTTGTCACTGCACTGTGAAATATTTGTCCCTGTGCACCTAGTACAATGTCACCTTAGAACATGTCCCCCCCCAAAGAAAAATGAAATTCTGCCACCCCCCAAAAAAATTAAATGCTGCCCCCACACACAACAGTCCTAAAAAGGACTTTTGGGTCTTGAAAGAGTTTCAACAATTTTATTCTCCCTACACTGACTTCCTGTGCATCTAGTATTATATGTCACCTTAGAAATATCCCCCCCACAAAAAAAAAGGAAATTGTGCCCCCCCAAACAAAATATAAATGCTGCCCCCACACACAACAGTCCTAAAAAGGACTTTTGGGTCTTGAAAGAGTTCCAACAATTTTATTCTCCCTACACTGACTTTCCCTGCCTAAGCGCATCTCTCCCTGGCTAAGAATGAGCCGAACTCGCGCGTCGGGTGCTATACAGCACCCGATCACGGGTTCTGGCCAGCCAATCAGTGTAATGCCAGCAGCCAACATGGCTGCTGGCATTACACTGATGTCAGAGCCTCCCCGCACGTTTATTGGCTGCGCAGCAGCCGCGAAACGTGCGGGGAGGAGACCCGAACATGGCGGGCGAGCACATGCGGTACTCGTACGAGTACCGCCATGTGCCGAGCAGAGCGATGCTCGAGCCGAACCGAGCTTCGGCCGAGCATGCTCGCTCATCACTAGTAACCACCTTAGATAGGCATATCTCTCTCCGGTCCTTTTAGGTACTTGGCTTCCTCCCCGAATCTCTTCCCCCGACCACTTTGTGCTGTACAGATAGTTAAATCCCCAATCACAGAATATTCCGGGATAGGACCAATCTCTCCTCCCTTAACATAGATGTCACTCTGATAACGGGATACTACAGCACAATAACTCCACTGGTATAACCAGCTGGTCTAGGGGACCAGTGTTAGCTCTATTGGCCTTGACCAGGAGAGACCTCGCCACACCAGACGGATATCCTAAAAGGACCGGAGAGAGAGAGATACGCCTGTCTAAGATGGTTACATTGTAAGTGTGTTTTTATTTGCATGGAAGTATTGTGAATAAAAACTCTGCTTTTAGATTGTTCTATTTTTGCTCCTCATATTTTAGATTTAGTTTTCAAAGATAACTGTGTTTTACACAAGCAGGAGGTTAGTGTTCTTGGCAAAGGACAAAGGCACTCAGCCTTCTAACAATTTTTTCAAGGCATATGTTGCTGCAGGATTCAGAACTTTTACTTTCAGCTTATTTCTCCACTTCAGTCATCAGAAGAAGTAGTCTTATTGCTGTGGGAAATCTTTCAGTCATAGAAAACATAGGTGCAAAATGGCAGCTTTCCCAAGGGAAAAGGTAGAAATTATGTTTTGTCTATGACAGGGAATTTTCGTGGAAAAAGCAGGAAATTGTTGTTTTTCTGTGCAAATTCCCACTGGAATTTTGGACTTTGTCGATCCCTAGTTAGTATCACTAAACAACTGCTTAAACAGTGGGCCTTCTTGATCTGCCGCTTCTTGCGCTAAATGAATAATGACTGTAAAGTATCTCTGCTTCAGTTATTTTCTGGGACTGGTCACTTTTTAAAGTTTTTGAAATTTTATTTACTACTAGTGTAAAGGCCCATGTGCATGGGCTGTGGAGCATTGAGGTAACAGCAGTACGCAGAGCAGGACCAACCTCTTAACCCTTTGAGTGCCAGAGGGGTACGCAACGCATTGCAAAGCAATGCGTTGCGTACCCCTCTGGCACTCAAAGGGTTAGCATTACCCAGACCTGCTCTGAGTACTGCCCTTACCTCACTGCTCCACACAATTGCGCCGCCTCACTCACGTGATGCAATCATGCGCAGTAGAGACTGGTGGAACGCAGGCAGTCTCTACTGCATATGAGTGCATCGTGACAAACTTTCTGGCCTTTTATTATATAGGATGTGCTTTAGCATATCTTGCAGTAGCTTTTGCCTTATGGACAGAGCTTTCCACATGTGCTTTGCAAACACCAAGACCTTTGGGAACAAGTGAAAAATCTGTGCAACAAACTGAGCAAAATATATACCCATCTACTTTGTGTGATTTCTTCAGTACAAGATCTGTGGCAGTATAGCTATCTTTGTAACTGCATGTATATTTTCTTTTATGTATTTTTCTAGTAGGCATGTACTGAAATGTATATAGTGAATAGCTCTCTTTATTAACACTGTCTTAGGATATGTGATGTCAGGCACTCTCTAAACAAAAAAACAAACTATATTTGCTGAGCTGAGGTTATTGCTTGCACTATCAGTTACTTTTCTAAAAACTACTAGTTCATGGATCTATAATGATGGGTACCACTGGGTAAGTGCTGTTCCATGGAATATATCTATTACTATTATCATTACCAATTATTTATATGTCCCGAACAAATGCAGCAGGGCTAATTACAGTATTTAAAGAGAATTACAAGACCATTAGATCAACTGGTTCCGGTGCCAGATTATTGACTTCCAACATATGAAGTCACACCAGGTCTACCATGGATGATTTGCAATAAAAACAGCTACTGCAGAAGCCCTTGAAAAACAGAATTGTTATTTGCTGCTATTCGCCCCATGGAATTAAGAGCTAGACTTGTGATGGACAGCCCTGCTTCCCAAGAGGATCTGCACCAACTGATCTATTTTACAGGAGACTAGTAGAGTAAAAATGATGCGTTTATTGGCTGAGTGACTTTGGAAACAAGCTTTCAAGACAACTAGGTCTCTTCTTCAGCCATAATAAGAATCCATATTATGCATGAAGAATAGATCTAGTTGTCTTGAAAGCTTGCATCCAAAGCCTCTCAGCCAATAAAGGTATCATTTTTACTCAACTAGTCTCCTGCATTTTCTATGGCTAAAATGGTACCATATATTACCTTCATTTATTTTGGCTCCACAAGCTTTCTCACTATAAAATTCTTCACATCCTACCAATATATACGATGAATGATGAACTGATAACTGGACCAGTAACAACCATTTGCACCCAAGCAACAAAGCTGTCACACCACCCCTGGCACGTATAGCACTTTCTTGTAGAACCTGCCTAATATGTACATAGACATAGTCCTGATATAGCACAGAGGTGGGCATCCTATAGAACCACAACTATTTGTGAACAAAAAGTCCCATCAATGAGCTCTAGGAATAATCTGTCACAACTCATCCTATCCCTCCTCTCAAGAGGTGGTCTTACTCCTAATTGCTGAACTCCCACACCTGTTTGTAGCCTACATATGTAATGTATAATATCAAGAGCACCACTGAGTCAAAGTAATAATAGGTTATTCCAAAGAATAAGGGGGTTGTGCTATGAGATTAATCAAATATTAGTAAGAAAAAAGGGAAAGAGAAAAGAAGAAAATCTCCTTAAAGCACCAACCCCTCTCCTATACTATGACGTAGTGAGGTCAGTCAGGTGTAAAGAGATGGGGAAAGTTTATTTGCTTTTCTTAAACAGTAGAGTGATCTTAGTTTATACATAGTATGGAATAGAGAGAGAATATGATGACGATAATTGTAGTGAAAGAGAATTTTGCTTAATTACTCTAGATATAAATGCTGTGACAGTTTTTGTTTTTAATTCGCTGTTTTTAATGAGGGAATAAATAAAGGTTAATTTTTATCTTTGATTTTAATTGGCCTTTCCCCATCTCTTTACACCTGACTGACCTCACTACTTCATAGTATAGGAGAGGGGTTGGTGCTTTAAGGAGATTTTCTTCTTTTCTCTTTCCCTTTTTTCTTACTTGTAGCCTACATATGCCTGGGACTTTCCTACTTTCCCCATCCTTGGATGGTCAGTGCTCAGCGTCCGCGTACCTATGATCCTGATTCCTGTATCCTGTTGTTACTTGATCTTGAACCTCGTTGTACCATCTGTCTGGCTTCCTGACCCTGGCTTTGTATCCGACTATCCTTCCAGAACCTGTGTGTCGACTCTTTGCTCCATTGTCTGCTTGACTCCTTGTGTACCGAATCCGGCTTGTCTTACTACTCTCTGCATATCTACGACCCTGAGGTACAGACTGCTTGACTCATTGTGTACCGACTCCGGCTTTCCCTCGACTCTGCATATCTACGATCCCGAGGTACTGACTGCCTTGTTTGCTCGACTCACTGTGCACCGATTCCGGCTTGCCTTACGACTCTCCGCATATCTACGACCCCGAGGTGTCGACGACTTGAATTCTCTGACTGTTATGGACCAGGAACCAGACAGGACACAAAAAAGTAAAAATGCAAAACACCTTTATTAAAGAAATAAACAAGCAGAATTGTGATCCAGGAGCATAAATCAATAGACAAGCCAGGAACAGGAACCAAGACAGGTATTCAGCCGAGCCAGAGTCAGGAAACCAGAAGTCTGTGATGTCAGGAACAAGCCAAGGGTCAGAAGCACAAAAGTCAGTGAAGTCTGGAAAAAGCCAAGGGTCTGGAACACAGCAAACAGGACCGCAGGAAAATCCACAACAGCAACGGTCAGCAAACAAACACAAGGACAATGGGAAATTGAGCCAAGCTGCTTTAAATACCCTGGAAGGGTTGGCTGATAACAGTCAGGTGAGCAATCAGAGAGATCAGTTGATCAGCCTGAGCCAGAAACTCAGACGACAGCAGCAGTGGATAGCAGAGCACTAGATTAGCTCAGACATCAGAATCAACAGGCAGAGTAGAGCTGCTCAGCAAAACCTTGACAGACTACTTGTGTACCGACTCCAGCTTGCCTTACGACTCTCCAGTATTCTACCTCTGATATCTGGAGCAGTAACCAGCATTTGCACCCAAGCAATATAGCGGTCACATTGTCCCTGGTGTGTAGAGCACATTGAAGTAGAATCTGCCTAATATGTGCAAAAATGAGGCTATTCAGGCAACAGATGAAATGGCTGTCTGGACCTGGATGTGTGTTCCTCTTCCACACACAAACACATTGCAGGACATGGCTTATGCACAGGGAGCAGTGAAGGCAACAGTGCATTGCAGCAGTTGTGTTACCTGCACATGGTTTACTAGTGAAATGTCACTTTCTACATGGTGACCCTCAAAAGGGTGACAGAATGTCGCCTGAGTCAAAAGGGCAACATCAGAATGTCACCCACATAAAAAGGGAGCAATTTAGATGTGGCCCCCTGATATTGCCCTTTTGAGGGTCGCAATGTAGAAGCCGACATTTTAATAGCATACCCTTACACACAAATAAATGTATCTGCAACTTAGAGATGGCCTTTGAATTGTATGCCTGCAGGTAAGCAAATTAGTTTAGATAATTTAGGGATAGATTGTCTGTATTTTACCCAACCGCTTTAGATAGATTAGGCAGAAATTGCCTGCAGGTAACCTAGTTGCTTTAGATACCTTAGAGATGGTAATGGGTAACCCCCATTTGTAGATACTTTAAGAATTGATTGTATGCAGGCAACCAAACTACTGTAAGAACAATTATGCACTGTCTACAGCTAACCCACTGGCTATAGATACCTTAACCCTTTAAGAGAGACCATAGGGGTGTGCGGTGCATTGCATGAAGGTAACCTACCTGCTACAGATAATTTAGGAATGCATAGTCTGTTGATAATCTACCTCCTATAGATACATTAGGAATGGATTGTCTGCGGGTAACCGACATGCTGCAAATACTTAAGAGATGGCTTGTATACAGATAACTTAAAGGGATAGTAATACCTCGTTTTAACTTTATTTTATTTTGTAGGCATTAAAAAAACATGAAGAATGATATAAGTCTTATCTCTCAAACCTTTATGGTTTAAGAGATATTCACAAACAAAGTATCCCCCCCCCTGTTCAACCAGATCAGAAGGGAGGTGCCCAGGTAGATTGCAGAGAGGGACAATCTTCAGTTAAGATAAGGGAAAAAGCTGAAAAACTTGTCAAGGGGGGCAGGGCTTTCATTGTTTTTATACAAAGAAAATTGTCCCCTTCTGTTATCTGTCTGGTCTATGGACTACATTCCACATCTGAGAAGAGATGGCTTACACTAGGTAAAAGGGGCGGGAGGGGAAACTTTGCTTGTGAATATCTCATAAACCATAAAGGTTTGAGAGATAAGACTTATATCATTCTTCATGTTTTTTTAATGCCTACAAAATAAAATAAAGTTAAAACGAAGTATTACTATCCCTTTAAGTACAATGTAAAACTTTGTATACAGTTAATTTACATTATGTGGATACCTAAGTAATTGCTTGTGGATAGGTAGCCTAGCTGCTGTGGGTAGGTTATAGATGGGAGATCTGCAGGTAATCCAGTTGCCGTGGAATGACAGTTTGCAGGTAACCCAATTTCTACAATGTTTTCACCGCTACAATTAGACCTGAATGTTAATTTAGATAAGATGGGTCACACCTGTTGTTGAACTGCAACTACCCATCATCTCATGTATTTAGTTTAATTGTCATGAACTATCTCCCTGATTTTTTTATAAACAGTCGTCTGTCTTTTGGGTCTTTTCTCCTCACACTTTTCTATGGTGTGTTTTTAACCATTTATCAACAGAAAAGCTGGCGTGTAAAATGTTGCCAAACCCCAAAAACTAGGGATTTTGCTTGTAACATACTTTAGACATATATTACGGCATTTTATTAATTGCCACAGAACATTCATTCATTAAATGCTGGAAATTTGGCTCATATTTATAAAAGCAAACTAGATTTACTGAAGAAGAGACCAACTGCGCCATAGGTGCTTACAAAATTCCAAGATTCCCATGTGCTTGACTACAGCTGTTTAACCCATTGGATGCCAGAAAAGTCTTCAAAGCACTGCAAACCTCTCTAGTATTCAACATGTTAAAACCCCAAATTAACAGTGATTTTCTTTAGAAACTATGGTGCAGTTGGGGTGATCCAGTTTGCTTTTATAAATATGGACCTCTACAATCAAAGACCACAAGCACAAAAGTTCAGATTTACATAGACAAAAAAAAGAGAATGGGCGCGAAGGTGGACGGAACGGGTATTAAATGGGATAGTAAAGTCTCAAAAAAAGTATGTTCTAAATGGTAGCTGCACTAAAAAAATATTCAATGTGCTTAATCCTTTCTCTCAAACCGCTCCCTCCCCCTTCTCATGCGTCCGCTGTACAGCGGACGTCATGAGATCCTGCTTCCGGGACCAGACTGCGGCTCTTCAGGAGCGCGGTCATCGAGATATCTAACTAGGATTACTTCATCGGAATGGTCTACAACGTGTGCTTGCAAGCCAGGCACATGTTGTAGACCATGCCGATGAAGTAATTATACCTAGATATCTAGATGACAGCGCTCCTGAAGAGCCGCCTACAAGCGGGCGACCGGATTTTGGCTCTGACAGCTTTACAGCTCGTCAGGCAGAAAGGGGAGGGAACAGAGACCTTTATTTTATTTCTCTCAAAGCATAATGGTTTGAGAGAAATGATTAGGCGCATTAAGTGTTTTTTTTAGTGCAGCTACCATTTGGAACATACTTTTTTTGGGACTTTACTATCCCTTTAATCCTTTGTGTGTGTACTTCTCTGGCACTCAAAGGGTTAAAGTAGGCGGGGCTCGGCTGTAATCTCATGAAATTGGAAGGTGAGCCTCTGTCCACAGAGACATGGAAATAAAGTGTAAAAACCGGGTCTCTGGTGAAGAACTGGGGAGTTACCATATATACATATCTATATATCCTATTGTAAAAGCCCGTATACATGGGCCAAGGTCCGGGTGATGTTAACCCTTTGAGTGCCAGAGGGGTACGCAGCATACCACTCTGGCATTCAAAGGGTTAAGAAGCCAGTCCTGGCGCCGATGCAGTCACGTACTGTAGAGACATGCTCCCACCATTCTGTGTGTTCAGGCAGTCTCTACTGCACATGACGGCTTCTGACAAACATCCGTAGCGAATTATAATATACTAATTGAAGAGCCCGTTACATGGGCCACAGTGCCACTGGCAGCCGGTCTCGGCAGTCGTCCTCAGTAGAGACTGTCCGTGCCGCGACTGATACAGAGCGGGACTCTCCTTCGGAGTGCCCCGCTCTGCATCAGCTGCGGCACGGGCAGTCTCTACTGCCCATGACTGCCGCACGCGCAGCAGGCTCTAGTGCGCATGATTGTGGTGTTACACACGTTTTAGCAAATTATTATATAGGATAGGATATATATATATATATATATATGCTGTTATATGTACTGAAGGAAGTACCACATGGTTGTGTTGTTTTGTAAGGTACACAAGCACAATAAAGCTTATTTGTACATTGAACCCATGAGTGCCAGAGGGGTACGTTGCCCCTCTGGCACTTAAAGGGTTAACATAGAACACAATCGGGGCTCTGATACCATAGAATCAGCTCATCTCAATGTGTAGGAGATTGGACTACTTGTGCAGTTTCACTTTCGGACATTTGGCGCGAACCTGTAACAGTCCGTAGTGCAGTACAGACAGGCTGTGGGACTAGCGGGTCTATGTGTTCTTGTTGTAATAAGTCGATTTATACTAATATCGGCACTGAACACCGTGCCCACGATGGGCGCCTGGCAATTTGTTCTTCTACTTCTCCGTGCAGGAGCAACAGGAGGTAAGAATACAAGTAATTTTAACTATGTGAGTACCAGGGAGATATCCAATGATATTGCGCCAACATCTCTAATTATTGTAGTGCAGCGCTCCAATGGTTACATTACAGTTATGATTAAATAGCAGGCAGCCCGCTGCGCATACGCTTCTTCGCATTTCAGTGACAGACGAGTCATTAAATAAAGGGGCGATATGGCCCGTCTGCATTTTTCTTACAGGGGCTGATTTTGAGGTCGGGTCACGTCTTGTTCTTTAGTTACACGCTCTCTGCAGACCCTTTCTGCATTTGCCAAGTTGATTACCCGAATCAAATAGGTATTAGGGTTAACACACGCCCGGTATTCTGCCGGTAATTAGCGCACTGGAGCCGGTATAGCAGGACGCGGGAGTACACGCCTAGCGGGCAGACCTGTGTGACAGGTCCCGCCTCCTGGGCGTGACAGATACCGAGTGACACCTGTCACTGAAAAGTCGGTATTTGTGTGCATCCGGCGGTGAGGGGAGTGGGCGCCACCTTGTGCTTGGTTCTGGAATTGGCGTAGGCATTTTACTCACGCCCCCTGCTGGTATTGGGTAGTGCTGCTGCCAGATCGGAGAGAAGTTCAAGTTGGTGGCTTGTAGGTGATGGTTGGTATGGAGGAATTAAACCTAATAGGAGGGATCTGCTGCTGTCTACCCATTTAGCAATGTAATACCCACCGCATTATTGCAAATTCTCACTCTTCTCCCAATAAGGTGACAAGAGGACAGTAGGGTTGCTTTCTGAATATCCCATGAGGTCCAATACTCAGAAAGCAATGCTACTGTCCTGTTGTCACTTTATCGGGAGAAGAGTGAGAATCCTATATAATAATTTGCTAAGTGTGTGTTTGTCAGAAACTGTCATGCGCAGTAGAGACGGCTGCGAGTGCTGAAGTCATGCTCACTACAGACTGCCCATGCCACCGCTGATAACGGAGCGGGGCTCCGAATTCAGATGTGCGCAGAGAGGACTGCGGTCTGAATTTGGAGCACCCTGCTCTGTATCAGCTGCGCTGCGTGTCTACTGTGCATGACTGCACCGTGGTGTTGCTGGGTGGCACTGTGGCCCGTGTACACGGGCTCTTCAACTAGTTTGCAATAATGCTGTGGGTATTACACTGCCAAGTCCGCATGGGATAGTCAGAAAGCAACGCTAGTGTTCTCTTGTCACTTCATCAGGAGTAGAGTGAGAATTTGCAATAATTTATCCTACACTCTCCCTGATAGTCCCGGGAGGGGACTGTGGATAACAGGGGGTGATCCGGCAAGTGAGACAAAGTTGCAGTGAGTTGAGGCACCTTGGGGACCAACACAAATGTAATCAAAAGATTAAAAATACCATAAGAATAAATGGTATGTATGTATAGCTTTATTTATATGGCACCACACAGTGTACGCAGCGCCTTACAATAGACATATGTTACAATAAATAAGAGGGGATGAAATAAGTGCGACATTCATAGAAACAATGGGAGAGAGGTCCCTGCCCCAAGGAGCTTACAGTCTAAATGGGTAAAAGGAGACATACAATGGGGTAAGAGGGTGTTAAGTGCTGAGATTACAAGTGCTGAGTTTGGCCAAAGGCAGTGCATGGTCCTAGTGCTCCAGAAGATAAGATATCAGGGTAGACTTAAAGGCAGAGGGGGATTTTTCAAGACGTAGGAAGAGGGGTATGGAGTTCCACAGGTAGGGAGCAGAAAGCGAGAAAGTTTTGAGACGGGAGAGGGCAGAGGGCGTGGATGGTGCAACAAGAAGGGTGTTATGTGCTGAGCGAAGGAGGCGTCCGGGAACATAAGAGGAGATGAGGGAAGAGATGTAAGGAGGGGTAGCAGTGTGGAGAGCATTAAAGGTAAGAAGAAGGACTTTGTAATTGATGCGCTTCTGAATCGGGAGCCATGACAGATGTCTGAGAATTATGTGGGCAGGTTCAGTTTTTGGGGAGAGTGTGGTGTGGTATTTAATTTAACAGATAGATGTATCTACCTTCTGTGCCCTTCATGCAGCAGTCTGGTATTTCTATGCATTGCATTATTTTCTCCAGGTTCTTATATAATAATTATCTCTACCCAAACTTGCCTCTGCCTAGGTCACACCAATCCAACAATGTGCTTTGGTATATTTGAATGGATCTTAACCCCTTAAGGACCCATGACGGAACTGGACTGTTATGGAATTCTGGAACCCAGCCACAAAAAAAAAAAAATGCTCTGTGGTCCTTAACGGACCGCAAGGCGCGGCGTGGCCAGTCGTTAAGGGGTTAAGGGACAAAAGTTTTCAGTCTTGAGATTGTACACAGTAACATCTATCAGTGCACTATAATATAGGTTAGAATGATTGTGAACTGGCTGATGTAACTACAACTGGTTTAACTACCATATGAATAATACATTTTTACATATTCTACCAGTGATTTGTTATATCAACTTGATTCATTTTGGTGTTTCTGTTTTTCTTTTGAAGTGAATATTTTTTTCTTCCAAAGGTTTAATAAAGTTCTATGAAATCTTGGAACAATGTATTTCCTCTTTAAACAAGCATGACTGTGCTTAACAGTAAGGAGTTAATGTAATATTTTCCCTATAATCTGTTTTATAGAGTATGACCAAGCATTTGACTTGTTTTCAGGGGTTGGATTGTAGATTAGGGTGACCAGACCTCACCTTTAACCAGGGACGCATATGAAAAATGCATACTGCAGGGCTGCTGTGATTTTGGTGCACTCCTGAAATATGCCTATTTCCTGTGTGTCCCCGGTTAAAGGTGAGGTCTGGTCAGCCTATTGTAGATGCCAGCGAAGCAATCGGTGTATAAATCCTCATGATGCAACTTTTCTCTTGGTGTATACATGAGAGCTGTGTATCTGATACCTGAACATGATGTGTACTTAACCCTTTGAGTGCCAGAGAGGTTAGCAACACATTGCTTTTTTCTGGCACGCAAAGGGTTAAAACCCATATCTGGGGAAAACTCAGAGGTGGCTGTACTACAAAGAGTGGGGCAAACCCATTAACCCTTTGACTGTCAGATGGGCATGCAACTCATTGCAGAGCAATGCCTTGCATACCTCTCTGGCACTCAAAGGGTTAAAGCGCAGTTGATTTTCAAGGGTCTTATAACCTCTTGAATGCTAGAGAAGTCTTTGCAATATTCTCTCATTATTCAAGGGGTTAAACGCTCCATTCGGATCAGTGTGAATTTGGGGAATATGTATTTGTTCCTTTGCAGCTGTGTTGCTCCAGAATTTCTGTTATATATTTTACACCAGCCTTTCAAGGTTTGTCCTAATTCTCATGGTGTAAATTTTAAAGGGGATCTCTCACCTATAGATATATAATGCTCATTAGTTAGAGCATTTATCAAAGAGATCGAAAACGTTGTTCATTTTGAAAAATAAAACAGTTATATGCGCAAAAATTAACTTTTAAAAAGTGTCTGGCAGCCTACTTCCTGCTCGCTGCACAGAGGCTGCTCCCATCCCACTACCCAGCATCCTCCGATGACGGAGGATGTCTGTCTCTAAGCTGGAGCAATCTCATTGGCAGAGATCGATATCTAGCCAATGAGATCGCTCCAGCTTAGTGACGGACAGCCTCCGTCATCGGTGGATGATAGGTAGTGGGACGGGAGCTGCCTCCGGTCGGCAAGGTTCGGCAAACTGGAAGTAGGCTGCCGGATACTTTTTAAGGTTAATTTTTGCTCATATAACCTTTTTTTTTTCCAAAATGAACAACATTTTCAATCTCTCTGATAAATGCTCTAACTAATGAGCATTATATATCTATAGGTGAGAGATCCGCTTTAAGGGTTACAGTGTGACCCACCACATGTGTTTGAATTGATTGCCTACTGCTGAGGCTTCCAGGTTGGTGCCAGTTCAGTCAAAAAGGTAGAGAAGAAAGTACCTGTCTTGTGTGTTCAGGGAGAGAATAAAGAGAGAGTTCTGCTTTACAACTGTTTTGTTATGTGTTCTCCATTATTTAAGTGTGACTGATATTATTTATATTGTAGATTTAAGGGATAGTAATGTTTTATAATAAAAGCAGCTCTAATTAATCATCATAGTATTTGGGCCTTGGATAGTGTTATTTAAATTCTGTCAGAGTTGTAGTTCAAGAGTAATTGAATGATAAAATATCCCCCTCCTGCCCTTTTTACTGATGTAACACTGCTCAGCTCAGAGCAGCAGGGTGTGTCCAGGTAGATTGCAAAGAGGGACAATCTTCAATTAAGATAAGGGAAAAAGCTGAAAAACCTATCAAGGGGGGCAGGTTTTCATTGTTCGCACAGAAAGAAGATTGTCCCTTGCTGTTATCTGTCTGGTCAAGCAACCAGATTCCACATCTGAGGTGAGCAGTGTTACACTAGGTAAAATAGGGCGGGAGGAGGGGAAACTTTATCATTGAATTACTCTTGAACTACAACTCTGACATTATTGAAATTACACTCTCTATGTATGGCTCAAATACTATGAAGATTAATTGGAGCGGCTGTTTTTGTGAAACATTACTATCCCTTTAACTCTCTTCCCTTCCGTCTTTCCTCTGATGTCAGTTCTTCTACAGTGATAGGGCTGACCTGGTTGATAAACCTATGAAAATCAGTTTCCATAGCTATTTAACAATGCCCTGTCCAGGGTATGTTAGAAAGACTGAGATAAGAACATATCTTTTACACATACAAATTAGGCAGGTACCAGCAATTAAAATGTATTCCCATGTACTGTCAATTTAAAAATATTTATAGTATTAAAGCTTTTTACGGAGTGGAAAAAAGAGGGATATGGTGGGATAACCATGTCAACACAACTACAAATGTTTATATTTGTCAATGAACTAAATCAAACAGTTTTTGTGGGGGGTTATCCATCTATGATTATCTGTTTTATTTCTAGACCTTAAAGGGATAGTAACACTTCGTTTTAACTTTATTTTATTTTGTAGGCATTAAAAAAACATGAAGAATGATATAAGTCTTATCTCTCAAACCTTTATGGTTTATGAGATATTCACAAGCAAAGTTCCCCTCCCTCCCCTTTTACCTAGTGTAAACAATCTCTTCTCAGATGTGAGTCTGGTTGTATGACAGTACAGATAACAGAAGGGGACAATTTTCTTTGTATGAAAACAATGAAAGCCCTTCCCCCCTTGATAAGTTTTTCAGCTTTTTCCATTATCTTAATTGAAGATTGTCCCTCTCTGCAGTCTACCTGGGCATCTCCCTTCTGATTTGGTTGAACAGGGGGGGGATACTTTGTTTGTGAATATCTCTTAAACCATAAAGGTTTCAGAGATAAGACTTATATCATTCTTCATGTTTTTTTAATGCCTACAAAATAAAATAAAGTTAAAATGAAGTATTACTATCCCTTTAAGAAGTAGTGAATAAGTATGGTTCAAACCACTGTTTGGGCTACTACTGTGCTTCATGATATCCACAGTGCTTTGAGAACTGAGCTTGTGGCACCTGGTACCTGTAATGAGGAGCCTGAAGCTTGATTTTGTAGGGTCATACAACATTGAGTGGTTCTGCCCTCACCGACCCACAACTATAGCCGGTATGTTTTTTGAGGAAAAGGTGGCAACCCTAACTGCAATATGTCTTAGACCAGTGATTCTCAACCAGGGTGCCACATGTTTTCTATTAAGTTTGACAACAATGTGAATATTGTCCTTCTAAATGTAGACATATAGAAATTGTTACATACAATATTTTTATTACTATGATTATCAGACCTAATAATATGTGTATATTTATGAATTACTAGCAATGTGGGACGGCGTTGCCCGTCATATTATTTACACAGAGAGACATTGTGTGAAACAGAAATATGCAGTGTTACAGACACGCACTTAAAGAGACAGTGTGTGTGTCACATACTGTGAAACGCATACATACAGAGACACACACACATAGGCATATGATGTCACATGTGTAGACAGTGTGTGACAGACGCAGTGGGGATGTAGATAAGCTGATAAGATTTGTAAAAAATGTTTTAATTGCAGCTCTTCAGCTTGATGAATAAGACTCTGTATCCTTACAGTTGAAGTGAGTGTACTGTGTTACTTGATGAATAAGGCCCTGTATCCTTACAGTTGAAGTGAGTGTGCTGTGTTACTTGATGAATAAGACCCTGTATGCTTACAGTTGAAGTGAGTGTGCTGTGTTACATGATGAATAAGGCCCTGTATCCTTACAGTTGTAGTGAGTGTGCTGTGTTACATGATGAATAAGGCCCTGTATCCTTACAGTTGAAGTGAGTGTGCCTTGTTACTTGGTGAATAAGGCCCTGTATCCTTACAGTTGAAGTGAGTGTGCCGTGTTACTTGGTGAATAAGGCCCTGTATCCTTACAGTTGTAGTGAGTGTGCCATGTTACTTGATGAATAAGGCCCTGTATCCTTACAGTTGAAGTGAGTGTGCCGTGTTACTTGTTGAATAAGGCCCTGTATCCTTACAGTTGAAGTGAGTGTGCTATGTTACTTGGTGAATAAGGCCCTGTATGTTAACAGTTGAAGTGAGTGTGCTGTGTTACTTGGTGAATAAGGCCCTGTATCTTTACAGTTGAAGTGAGTGTGCTGTGTTACATGATGAATAAGGCCCTGTATCCTTACAGTTGAAGTCAGTGTGCTGTGTTACTTGTAGAAGGTCACAGTGAGAAGATGTTTGTGAGTAAAGGAATAATTTAGATTACAGCAGTGGATACTGCAGTACATTTGAAGAAATAGGTTGGCAGACAGAGGGTTAAGTGACAGATGCAGTGATAGATAATGTAATAGTGATGTGGGAGTAAAATGGCGAGATTGGGACTATGGATGAATGGCAAGGGGATAGGTGAGTGGGGGTGACAAGGGAGGAGGAGATGAGAGATTGAGGAGAGGAGGGACAGTGAAATGTTACAGTAAAGTAATGGGTGAGGGGGAGAAATGACTATACATAGACAGTGAAGTAGACATGAAATACAGGGCTGTAGGGTTACTGCATTATACAGACCTAGTGTAGCAGTTGGTTGGAGTGAAGCACTTTAACTGTGAGTGTGAGAGAGGTACACAACACATTGCTGTGTAATGAGTTGTATAGTCCTCTGGCAGTGAAAGGAATATGTGACACATGTTGGGCACTCCTTGCATTAGTGGGCCGTGGTGGTCGGCTGGGACAGAACCGGATTATTTGTCCATGGGCCGTAGGCAAGGGATCAATAGAGGGACCCCTAACAGCTAATAGGCTTCAAAACAGGAAGGTCATATACTAAGGAAAGTGGTAGAATTTTGTGGAAAAGTAACAGCAGCACAGGGAACAATGCCCATTTATTTAAATGGGCGTTTTAACGTCTTGAACGCTAGAGAGGTCAGCAAAGCATTGTATTTGTTCTGTATGGTACAGATGAATTGTTCCTCTTTGTGTTAGTACATCAGCCTCACAGATCACAGTGCGCAGTCAGCTGCTGCAAGAGCCAAAAGTATAAATGGGTTTAGATTAATGGGGTAAGAGTAGAACTCTATGGGCCTTATGTATCAAGATAAAGGGTGCAACTGAAAAAAAACTGACACCGTAGGGTTGAATTGAAAATTCAGGAAAATCATGTTGACATAAATGGGGCTTTAACCCCTTGAATGCTACAATGGTCCCCAATGCGTTGCTTTGGCAATGTGTTTGCATTGTCTGTAGCGGTCATGGAATTAATAGTCTCATTTAAATCAATGGACATTTTCAAAGAAATCAGTTTAACCCTGTGGGCCACTTGTGAGGAAAGAATGGGCTGCACAATACCCAAATGTGGAAGCTTTCCAAACAGATATTAACCCTTTGAGTGACAGAGGTACGCCGAGCAATGTGCTGCATATCATCTCTGGTACTCCAAGGGTTAATGGGCTTAACCCTCTGAGTGCCAGAGAGGTATCCAAGGCATTGCAACAGCACTCAAAGGGTTACATTGAAACAAAGTGAGTCCATCAGCCCCAGTTCTTAGCATGGAAACTGAAGATCTGTGTGTTCTAACCTATTCCCCAGCTGACTCTGAGGGCTCGATTTAAAGGCAACCGTTAAACCAGCCGCTAAGGGAAAAAGGCACATCGCTCGCAAATAATACAGGAGTTACGGCAGATTCAATAGCTACTCTACGAGAATAGCTATCGAGCGTAGGCACACAAAAAACACGTAACACAAAACCCGTTGTCGCTCATGTTAATGCACAACGGGCGGACAAATCACACGATAACTGAGCTCCAAACAACATGTAACATAACGGCTGCCGTTGTCAAGCAACCATGATTGATGCCAAAACAAATTCAAACACACATCCAATCCCAAAGGCCCAATGTATCAAATAACTTCAAATACACCTATATATACCCAAAAATAACCGCCACACACTGTCTGTTATCGAGTTCTTCAGAGCCAGATATCAGGACCCAGGAGCGGAGGATAGTCATTAGAGAGAGGGAGAGAGGCGCGTTCATTGGAGGTAGAGGAGTTTTGCAGTTTGGAGAGAGGAGAGAGGTGCACTATATATACACATATCACACTTTTGCACATATTACATACACACATACAAACACAAACACATACACATACATACACATAGTCCTTTTATTTCATAACACCTTACACATTTTACTTTTTATTTTGACAGTGTGAATCTGGGAGTGAAAGTGTGTGACAGAGAGTGACTGGATCGAGTGTGTCTGTGAGGGCCTGTGGGAGTGCCTGGGTGTGACTGGGTGAGTGATGTCAAGGAGAGGAGGACAGGAGAGAGGGATGGGGAGAGTAGTGGAGGAGGAGGAAGGTCAGGAGGGGATCCCTCAGCAGAGCAGGGGTGGGAGAGGGAGATCCGCAGGGCGGAGGGGGACCAGGCCCACCAGAGCAGGAACACGCAGGACAGGGACAGAACCTGCAGTGGGACGAGGGGTAGTTTCTGGGGAGCACCCCACACAGGCAGGGTCAGACCAGGCAGGGCACTCCGGCTCTGAATCCTCCCATGCCGGAGCTGATGAGGGCAGGATCAGGGATCCCAGATATAGTGAGGAGGAGAACACGGCTCTTGTGGAAGCTGTCCTGGAGAGGCAGAGTGTTCTCCACCCGACGGCAAAGGTCCCTGGCCTGGCAGCGCGGAGGAAGGCAGCCTGGAACCAGATCTGCAGCCGGGTGAACGCGGTGGCAACATGCAGGCGGGACGTGGAGTCTGTGAAGAAGAGATGGGGCGACTGCCGGAGGGTGGTCAAGAACAAGATGTCTGACATGGCCAAGCAAGCCCGAGGCACCGGAGGTGGCCCATCTGTGCCCATCACATTCTGCGGCTGGGAGGAGATGGTGCGGCAGAACATGTCCCCGACCATGATCGAGGGGGTCGTGGGAGGAACTGACACTGGGGATGAGAGGAGCCTCCACACTACCGGTAAGTGCAACACTACAGAACAACACACTACAGCAACCAACACCAGCTGCACACACACTCACACCTCAACACATGGCCATCACTCAGCCATACAACTACACCAACACAGCACCATGAGGGTTAAAAAAAGGACACAACACCTGGACAAATGGCAACGTCCAACTTGGGACAAACCTGTCAAAGTCCTACTTCAACCCTCCTGTCGCTGTGCTCATTACACACAATACACAAACCTTCATTTTCAAATTGTCGACTGTCATAGATCATCACTGTTCACACACAATGTCACCCATGTCCCCACCCCCACCCTAACCCCTTGAGTGCTAGAGGGATCATCAATGCATCGATCAACAATGCATTGGCAACCCCTCTGGGACTCAAGGGGTTAACCTGACAACAAACAAGTCAATAGGACAACGATCACATGCCACACAGGGGACATTCACTAAGCGGTGACAAACACATGGTGGACACAAAGTAACCCTCACACACCCTCACTTCACCAGTACCAGTGTTAGTCCATGGAGAATATGCCAAAACAAGAATCAAGTTCATAGGGTCCCATTGTACAGACTCCATGGAAAACACTGGAAATGGGGAAAGGAGATCACTGGAGAAGTCACCATCATGTTCATGTCATCGGTTCAACATCACCGCTTACTGAATCACAAAAGGGGGCATCAGATCACACATCACAGTGTCACACAGAATAAATGCTTGTAGGTGCAACACACAGGCCGAAAACTATTTTACAGAATTCAAGCTGGAAAAAGTAGGCATTGGTGTTGTGGCTGCAATCATTTACTCTGACTTGAAATGACATATCCCATATCTGATTCCCACATGGATCCACAGGGGTGCTGATGCCATGGATCGATGGTACACCAGCATCTCTATGCAGGATACATATGGGAAACAAATAGCAAACATTGTACCTTGGTCACCAACAGGCCATGACTGATGGATATCTAGGACTGAGTACGGTTGCCTCACACAGAAGGATGGATGGGCTCATACACAGACAAAAAAACAGGCCTCAATCAAAGATATCCCTCACTACTGGCTGGATTGTTGCCCTTAGGATTCAAATGTTACTAAATATGTTCCAACATGATGTGAACACAGAGATCACTTCACTGGATGTGATTGCCTTACTGGCCAGATATGTGCACCCATCACATATCAACCTACATTGCTACCATCCAAATACACATACATAGTATATCGCACCCTACGTAGATGGGATATACGAGGTATGTTCATATCCATCATATCAATACAATGTCTTGTTGGATGGGTGCACATATATAGCCAGTAAGGCAATCACACCTAATGAAATGCTCTCTGGCATCACATCTTGGAAGGATATTACTCCATCCATATGAAGGGTACATATCCACATACATATATCACCATTTCTACTTGTGTGTCACTGTAATGGGATAGCAATGGGTAATGTCATCATGATGTCATATCATTGCCATCGTTAACAGATGTGTCTTGATCTAAGTCCCATCCCTCCAACACTCATGGTTATACAGATATTGCTCCATGTGACAGGTGAAGATATCCATCATTTGACCACACGGAGGCTCTTCAGCAGAGCCAAAGTCACAACATATAGAGAGAAATACCTCTTTGGAATGGTCCACAGAGTGTGCTTGTAAATCATGCACACCCTGTACACCATTCCAATTAAGTATTGTTCTCTAAATGGGTTGATTTTGTCTCTGCTGAAAATCCCTCGTGTAGACAAATGACTGAAATCTACATCCGTCACATAGCGCATTATCTGAACAACCATGAGGGTAGGAGGGATAGGACTAACAGAGAACAACATCTGTTCCCACAATGTCTACAATCTGACATCAAGGTGGACTTAACCTTTGCCACCCCCCTGGAGGGATAGCCATCCCTACAAGTTGTGAAGACAAATATATGTTGTTGGATCCCCCCCCCCCCCGAGTTAAACAATGGTATTCGTACTGCTGAAAGGTGTGTTGATGCAAAAGGTATCACAGCTCAGACATGGATATGTCAGGGGCAATATCCTAGTGGCCTGATATTGTACAGTGGTGCTGTTACTACACAATCATATGGACAGCTCTGGTACAGGGACCAGATATCTACATGGGAGGGTGTAGCAACAGCCCCACTGTACTATTTCTGGCCACTGTGATATTGCACCTCAAAATGAAACCTTCACCCATAATAACTCAAACACCTTTCAGCAGTGGGAGTACCCTTGTTTACCCAGGGGGATTAACACAAACACATATATTTTTCTTCAACACATATCAAAGTAGAATTGTCTCCACAAACATATGGCTAAGGTCACTAATCACAACATCTTCTTCCTCCACACAGCTTACGGCCGTCAAGCCCAGCAGGAGACAGTGGAGGAGGCTATGTCACCCCCCAGTGAGGAGGACACAGAGGAGGGGACCAGCCGGTGGTCACCTTACCCACCATCACCATCCCCTCCAACACAGGCTGCATCACCACCTACTGCACCACCCCAGGCTGCACCACCCCTTCCAGCTGCACCACCACAGGCTGCACCACCCTTTCCAGCTGCACCACCACAGGCTGCACCACCCCTTCCAGCTGCACCACCACAGGCTGCACCACCCTTTCCAGCTGCACCTCCCCTGTACAGTGGCTGGATGCCACAGGAGGAGAGGTGGACACATCCATCCACCTCCACCAGCTACTACCCTCCATCAGCAGCACCACCACCGCCAGGGAGGCAATGGCTGCCAGGGACAGTGGCCAACACCCAATATGGGCCATATGCCTCCCAGATCAACCCACCCTCCTGGATGGCTCCACAGCATGCCCCAAGGTATGATCCAAGGTGGGGTCCCACCACCTATCAGTGGCCACCATATGACCCTTGGCCACTGGACTACACACACCTGGGCCTGATTGGTGAGCCCCAGCGCCCCCTACCCAGGGACATATTCACACCTCCACCAGCACACACATCTCTGGGCAGCTCTGCATCACTTGATGTGGTGGGCATATGCCCATCATCTGCACCAGCCACTCCAACAGCAGCCACAGCACCCTCAGCAGCAGAGGAAGAAACAGCAGCACCAGGGACACCGGGCACATCCACCTCCAGCACCGCACGCCTCACAGGGATGGAGGCGGAGTGTATGGCCCTTCAGAGGAGACTACTCCGGTCGAGCAGGAGTACTGACAGCAATATCACCAGGAGCAGGAGGCAATCCAGGAGGAACATTGTCCAATTGGAGAGCAGGATCCAAGGTTTGGAGTCGGAGGTGTCCAGGGGGAATACACTACTCCAGCAGCTCAGGACTGGTGTGATGGACATGTTAACACAGGTCCTTGTGGAGCTGAGGGAGATAAACCGCAGGGAGAACCTGAGGATGGAGAGGGAGAACTTGCGTTCCACTGAGGGGTCTACTGCAACCACCACCCCCTCTAGTGTTACCCCTGAAGCAACACCTAGGGGGCAGAGGGTTACCAGGAGATCCACAAGGGCATCCACCTCTGGCACCCAGGCTAAGGCCCCCCACCCAAAGAAGAAAAAATGAAAGGCCCAACCTGTTAAGTTTCCCCTCAATAAAGAAAACATTTTTTTTTTAATTCCAGTCTGATCTGTTGTGTCTTCAGTTATGGATTGGGTGGCAGGGTTGTCTCCAATGCATTGCCATACAATGCAGTGAACACAACCTCTGCCTATGTGAAATGTTAGTGGGATGCTACAACATGGGTTCACACACACACCGTTGTACAAATTCAACTTGTAATACATCCCTGGAGCCATATTACACCACTGTGTTATATGGCGGTGTTGTGTGTTGAATTTGAACAACAAAACATACCCCTTAGCACAACAAATTGTACAACACTGAACATTTGTCAACATCATGTGCTGTGTTTAACCCTTTGAGTGCCAGAGTGGTAGACAACGCATTGTCAAGAAATGCGTTGGGGACCACTCTTGCACTCAGTGGGTTAATGGGATAACCAGACAAACAGCTCTGTGATTTAGCAGGGACATTATAAGCAGGATAGATAAATGGGACATGTATCCATGTTGTCTTGGATTCACACACTCATTGTGCAACTGACTTACTGAAGAAGCCAATGTTTTTAACCTAGGATTTCAACGTGTAGCACACACATTGATATCCTGGGCTGAGCATTGGGGTCTCCTGTAAGTTGAGTTGCTGTTTCCCTAAGGGTGTAACAGACTTCACCAGTGATAACACATGTCCACTTAGTCTGGTTGTTCGTTAGCCCATGTACTGAGATATGTCAAAGTGGAGCAAAATCTCCGAACATGGATTATACTGAGCAATACAGATACTGTGGACAGGTATTCACTGTGGAAGTATGTCCCCTGTATCACCTCTTCATCACTCCCACAACACATTGGTGCATCACTGCCACCATCATCTGTTTGCATGGATACATCACAGAGTCCAGTCACTGGCAAACAAGTGGTGGACTCCTGTGATGTGGGTGTTGCCTTTCCATGTATGGGGCATACTCTACCCTGGGTGTGGTAACACATTGACATATGTGTTCTCAAATATATCCTCCTACAGACACAGATAGAATGGTGATGGTTCATCTTTATTGTGTCTCAAAGTACATTAGAATGTACATGTGTTTTGTGTGTGTATTGCCTATATGCATTGAACACCTGTATGAGAACACTAAATGTACTTTGAAACTAAATTGTAATACTTCAGTAACACTGCTGCCCTGCTCATGTGTTGTCCATGAGGTTTGACAACTCTGTAGCTGAGCATCCTGACTGTACAGGTTAAAACACTCAAGAATTAGTGTTTTCTGTGTCTCTATGAGAATGTTCCAGTAGAGGTTTGTGTGAACCTCAGGTCAAACTTTGCATCACCAACAACATCACCATAAACAGCAAGGGGTGATCTTCATGAAGGTGTTGTCAAGACATCAATCCAGTCACATGGAAGATCTTCAGTTCAAGGATGGATCATGTTACGTATGCCTGCGGGACAAGAGGACAGGATTTGGAGCAGTAGACCTGAACTGATCATCAAGCAACAACAATTTAGTCTTTTTCATCCCCTCAGTTTTCACAGTTACAGGTGAGTGCACAAACCATTGCTTGACAATGTGTTGTGTACTCATCTGTAACCAATTCTGTGGGGAACTAAGGACATGTGCATCAGTCCTAGGGATATGTGCCCCTGACATGTATACACACATTAACAAGTGTTCTGAGAGCTCCATGGAAGTAATGACATTGTGCTGCCACTGTGAAAGTGACAGTGGCAGCCCAATGTCATTTGTTCCATGGAACTGTTAGGACACATTTGTTGATGTGTGTATTCATGTCAGGGGCACATACGTCTGCACACTCACAGGTCTGCATGGAGTCCGTGGTAATCTGATCTACGTCTCATGACCTCTACATTGTGTGCCCATACCACTGTACATCCACCCCTGTGCTGCTCTTCTCAGCTGTAGCACAGTACAGGTCCCATATTGAGTCTGATGTCCCTTCTCATGCAAATCATTAGATAATACTCTTTCACTACTGGGCTAGCATGGTTGTTCAGGCTCTAATCATGGCATATCCAGTTAGTTGCTGTCAATCAAGCCGTGTAAGGTGATGAACATGGGTAATATGTTGTACCTTGTTTCTCCTGGGGGTGTGCGTGATATCCTTGGGGTCTGTATGTCAACGTGGAGAGTGGAATGGAGGATGGTTGTTGAGTCCACACACACAATTTTCCACGTCCACTGCCAGTGCAGTGCTGTGTCACTGTTCCTGTGGGGTGAGACAGAACAAAATGTGCAGTGTGGTTAGTGTCACAGGACTGCTGGGGGACTTGCATGGATTGTTTGCATGCCTGTGTTATACTCACAGGTGAAGTATTCCGTGATGAGCCTGTCTCTGATCTGTGCCCCTCTCATGGTCTCCTCCACATGCCCGATGTCCATGGGCACTTCCTGTATGGGGGGGTCCGGGATGTGCTCCAGCAGCCTGGTGTCCACTGCGATATTGTGCAGTATTGCGCACGCCACAATGATGTCACACACCTTAGCCGGTGCATACTGCAGTGCTCCCCCAGAGTGGTCCAGACATCGGAATCTTGACTTGAGGAGCCCAAATGTCCGCTCAATAGCATTCCTGGTTCTGGCATGAGCCTGGTTGTAGCTTTCCTGGGCATGTGTTTGGGGATTGGCCAGAGGGGTCAGTAGCCAGGACTTGCATCCATAGCCAGCATCACCTGTGTAATGTGAGTGACATGGTGAAACAGGGAGCACATGTTGTGTGAATGATGTTTTGTGTGGTGGACGTAGTAGGTGTGGGTCAGGTGTATGCTGAGCTGAGTGGTGTGTACGCCTGTGTATGTGGTGTGATTTTGTTTTGTGAACTCACCCAGTAGCCATCCCCCTGTAAAGGTTCCATTCTCAAAATCTCTGTGGACTGAGGAGTTTTGTAGAATGTATGCATCATGTGTGCTGCCAGGATATTTTGCACAGACATTCATGATCCTCATGTTGCTGTCACACACCATCTGCACGTTGATGGAGTGGAAGTTCTTCCTGTTGATGAATATCTGTGCGTCACGTGCTGGGGCCTTAATCCGGACATGGGTGCAATCTATAGCACCCATGACCCTGGGCATGCCTCCCTTTGCGTAAAAGGCCTGCTTGACGTGTATCCAGTCCATGTCGGTGGTGGGAAAATGTATATGGGTACTGGCCTTGATTTTGAGGGCTGGCAGGACCTGGGCCAGCACTCTGGAGAATGTGGCCTGTGACATGCCAGATGCGTAACCCTCAGTGGACTGGAAGGCCCCGCTTGCCATGAAGTGTATGGCACAGAGTAGTTTCTGCAGGCCAGTTAGGGCATGGTTGTGGATGTAGATGGGATCCACCTGCTCCTTGATGACCTCATACAAGGCAATGATGCTGTCAGGCCTCAACCTGTAGCGATCAATGACCTCGTCATCAGCCATTCCAAAGAGTGTGACCCTTGGGCGGTATACCCTGGGCCTTGGTGGTCGTCTATACATCCTGTGCCCTCCAGGTGGGGATGGACTCCTGTGTGGCTGGTGAGCCAGAGCCTCCTCACTTGCAACAGGTGAAGGCTGTTGATGAGGCGTGCTTGGGGTTTGCTGATGTTCCCTAGCTCTCTCCCTTGCACGCCTTCTACGCAGTCTTCGCAACAATATGTAACCCAACATACTGTTTGCTCTCTCTATCTGTCTCTATCTATCTGTATCTATCTATCTGTCTCTCTCTCTCTCTCTCTCTCTCTCTCTCTCTCTCTCTCTCTCTCTCTCTCTGTCTATCTCTCTCTCTCCCTCCCTGAGTGGAAAACAAGCCACAAGTGAGTGTGTTGAGTTGTCCCTTTAAGTACTTGCTAGGGCGTTGTGTAGGTGTGGTGATGAGGTGAGTGCTGACCAATGGTGAGTTGTTTGTGTCCAGGTAAGTGTTTGCAGGTGTGTGTGTGTTATAAGATGTGGTGTGTTGTGCTTGTTCTGTGTGTGCCATTTGCGGGCGTGCAGTTGTGGGGTGCAGGTCGCGTGTTGATGTTTCCCAGGTGAGCTTGTATTTGCAGGGTCCGCTTTGTGTGATGACCCCCATTGTTCCGTGCCATGTTGTGTTGTTGTTTTTTTGTGTGTCATTGTTCCTGTGGTGTTGGTTGTTGTTTTGTGTGTAGTGATTTGTGTTGTGTGTGCATGTTTTTGTGTTGTTTTGGCATTGCACGGGTTAATTTTCCCATTTACATGGTTGTGCGGTAAGCCTTTTGTGTGTTTTCCTCTGTAACGGGTGTTTAGTTTTGGCCGTTAAGTGTCTAACGTGTGTGAGAAGTGGGTCTTAACTTTTAGCCGTTAGGTGTGTCTTTTTTTCAGCCGTTATCAGTACCGCAAGCCTTTGAATAGCTCTGGGGTATGTTGTTCCATGTTGTTCCATGCGTCTGAATGCACGTAAGTGTATCGGCCGTAGGAATTGTGCAACTGCCGTTAGCTGTTGTTTAGACGGATCTTTGAATTGCAACATGACACTTAACGCACCCGTTAGTGATTTTTTTGGTTAACGGCTGCCTTTAAATCGAGCCCTGAGTGTCCCAGTGTGTGTTTGAAAGAAGTGATCAATGTGTGGCTCCCCAGCAAAATGGGAGCTGCTGGTTGGTGGGTTATAGTATTGTGCCATGAGTTGTTTACTGTAGGAGTTGTAAGTCGAGAGAAGTGATGTAGCAGTAGGTGAGTTGTGGAGGAGAGGGCTAACCCTCTGACTGCCAGAGAGGTACGCAACGCATTGCAATGTATGCGTACCCCTCTGACACTCAAAGGGTTAAAGTAGGCTGACCAGATCTCACCTTTAACTGGGGACACATAGGAAATAGCCATTTTGCAGTACTTCACTGAAATGAAAGCAGTCCTGCAGTATGCATTTTTCCTATGCGTCCCCAGTTAAAGGTGAGGTCTGGTCAGCCTAGGTTAAGACTGATGTTGGGGGGCAGGCTAACTATTCCTTACAGCCGCCCCTGTGTGTGTGTGGCAGGGGACGCAGGTTTTCCCTCTTATATATATACACTACCAATGTGGGACAGTGTTGAGTGCACGTGTGTGAAATGTAGACACACTGATAAACACAGACATATGCAACACACAGGCAGACACATACACACAGTGAGCGGCAGAGACATGCAAAAGACATGCACACACACACCGGAGATGCACACAAATATGTAACAGAGATGTGTACACACACACACGCAACATATAGGCGCAGAAACACATGCGTGCATGAGTTGTGCACCCCTCTGGCACTCCAATGGTTAATGTATAGAGAGGCATGTCAGAGTTAAATAGCAGTGGGAAGTGTATTCATACCTGGGAACTTTGACTTGTGTAGTCCCTGGAAGGGAGTCATGTGGTGCTGATGTGGAGATACAAATGGGGCAATCTGGGTTAAAAGTGGGCAGGGCTTAATTGTGAGTAGGGGCGGGGCTTAACATAAATGTGGAAAAGTGTTATTAATAGGCTGGGGAAGGGGGAGATGTGGGAGGGAAATGCAAGTTTACAGTGTGAGGGGGTTGAACACACTCCCTGAGGGGTAAAACTTGATACACAACCCTGTGGCAGTCACTGGGTTAAGTGTGTACCTGATGGCTGTCTGTCCTGTGTCTTGCATGGCAAATGACAGTGAAGAAATAATTGAGCAATGAGGACCTACCTTAACCCTTTGAGTGCCATTTTGTTCCTCAGTGGCTGTAGTACAGGTCCTGCTGAGGCCACTGGGAGTCAGGGTGAGTGACTGTGTGTCAGCCATATTTCTTTCTGGCTTTTGTGTGTGTGTGAGTGGGGCATGTGTGTGTGGTGCTGTGTGAGTGGGGCATGTGTGTGAGTTTGGTGCTGTGTGAGTGGGGCATGAATGTGTAATACCTGGAAACTTTGACTTGTGGAGTCCCTCATGTGCTGCTGATGTGGAGAGAGCAATGGGGCAATTTGGGTTAAAAGGGGGCGGGGCTTAATCGCGAGTAGGGGCGGGGCTTAAGAAAAATGTGGAAAAGTGTTAGTAATAGGCTGGGGAAGGAGGAGAAGTGGGAGGGAAATGCAAGTTTACAGTGTGAGGGGGTTAAACACACTCCCTGAGGGCTAAAACTTGATACACAACCCTGTGGCAGTCAGTGGGTTAAGTGTGTACCTGATGGCTGTCTGTCCTGTGTTTTACATGGCAAATGATGACAGTGAAGAAATAATTGAGCAATGAGGACCTACCTTAACCCTTTGAGTGCCATTTTGTTCCTCAGTGGCTTTAGTACAGGTCCTGCTGAGGCCACTGGGAGTCAGGGTGAGTGACTGTGTGTCAGCCATATTTCTTTCTGGCTTTTGTGTGTGTGTGAGTGGGGCATGTGTGTGTGGTGCTGTGTGAGTGGGGCATGTGTGTGAGTTTGGTGCTGTGTGAGTGGGGCATGTGTGTGAGTTTGGTGCTGTGTGAGTGGGGCATGTGTGTGTTTGTCTGTGGTGTAGGAGCAAGTGGCGGCCATATTGTTTTTTTCTGACTTTGATAGTGGTGGGTGGCTGCATAGTGGGGGCGGGCCAAATCACTCCCCCATTGAATCACCCAATGGGAACAGAAACCCCTCCTTATTGCCACCCCTGGGTGTGTGTGTCTCCTGAGGAGACATAAATTATGCAATGAGCCTTTCTCTTTTATATATATAGATACCCTTTATTATGTCCTTGATAAATTGCATTAAACATGATAAGGGTGTCCCCGAAAGTTCCAGACTGCATATTAGGGGTGCCTTGAACAAACAGGTTGAGAACCACTGGTCTTAGACTCTCAGTTATTGTGCCACATTCATGAGTGTGACTACAGAGAGAAGGTGTGACTGGGTGGGCTCAGCATCCAGGGCAGCCAATCAACTGAGTTCAGTGGGTCTAGTTACATCACTGGGAGAATATTTTAGAATTATGAATACCTTCAAAGACTAGACCTTCATACACACTTGGCTTGGCTTTGTCCTTCCAGGAATCCAGCATATTACAAACCAGTGATAATAAAAACAGTATGTGGAGGGCAATAACCCCTTAGTGACCGGACTGTTTTACAAATTTTGTACCCTTAGTGACAATGGCTGTTTTTGCATTTCTGCGGTGTTTGTGTTTAGCTGTAATTTTCCTCTCTCTCATTTATTGTACCCACACATATTATATACTGTTTTTCTCTCTATAAGGAGGGCTTTCTTAAGATGTCATTATTTTCAACATATCATGTAATGTATTTAAAAAAAATAATAAAATATATTAAAAAATTGTAAATATCACTATTCCTGACTTTTACTTGAAAAATCTTTTACTTATCTACAAAAGGTAATTAAAAAAGCTCCTAAATATATCCTAATATTTGTTCTGGGTTTAGAAATCCCCAATGTTTACATGTTTTTTGCAAGTTATAGGGCAATAAGTACAAGTAGCACTTTGCTATTTCAAAACCTTTTTTTTTTCAAAATTAGCGATAGTGACATTGTAACACTGATATCTGTTATGAATCACTGAATAACCCCCACCTTGTTTATATTTTTTAAAAGTAGACAACCCAAGGTACTAAACATGGGGTATTTTGACTCTTGTCATGTAACCATTTTAACACCAATCTCTGTCAAATTGTGAAGATAAACATTTTTTTTGGTGATTTTCTTTTATACAGATTGCAATTTAGGAATACATTTACTGAGAATTTAAAGTGTCACTGCCATACAACACCCAATATGTGTTCAGCACCATCTCCCGAGTACAGAGAGTACAGTGATACCACCCATGTATAGGTTTATCGGGCTCTTTTGGGGCTAAAAGGCCTTATTTGGGAGGTGCGCATTTCAGTTTTCCAACTTGGAATTTTGACATCTGGTCAACATGCACCCATGTCCCTAGTTGGGACATTTTTGAAGCTGGCCAATGTAATTTACCCCCATCAAACCATATATTTCTGAAAGGTAGACACCCTAGGGTATTTCAAATGGTAGTATTTTTGCACTTTCCACACACTAATTCTGCAACCAGCATTTGCCAAACTTTTGGGTAGCAATTTATTGTGTTATTTTTCACATACATTGTACTTCAGGCATGAATTCACAGAAACTGTTATGTGTTACTACCAAACAACACCCCAATATGTGTTCAGCAACATCTCCCGAGTACAGTGATACCACCCATGTATAGGTTTGTTTGGTTGTTGGGGGAGGTGCAATGCCAAACCTCTGACAAGTGCTTGTCATTTTTCCAATTTGACATATCTTCTTTGCCTATTTTCTTTTTTTGGGACCGTTTTACATATCCCAGTTTTTTTTTATTTCCATGAATCTGCATATATTTGAAAAGTTGGCACCCCAAGGTATTGTATATCGAGTGTTTTGATGCCTTTGATGCAACTGCCTTAGCCAAAAAAATTGGAGAAAGTGTATGCTGGTAATTTTTTTATTTTTACACACACATTTCTTCTTGACTGTGATTTTGGAGGGACTGTTGTAGGTTACTGCAAGAAAACACCCCAGGTTGTTTTCTGCAAGGCCTTCTGAGTACACCCATACCCCCCATTCATAGGTTTGCCAGGATTTTGGGAAGGTTCAGTTACAATTGTAGGACTTGTCATTTGAATTGAAATTGAGACTATTTCTTCTGATAGGCCTATGATTCATTTGGGGCCTATTGCATACCCCAGTTTTATTTATTGCCATGAATGTGTATATATTTGAAAAGTTGACACCCCGAGGTATTGTATATGGAGTGTTTTGATGCCTTTGATGTAACGGTTTTAGCCCCAAAAAATTGGAGAAAGTGTGTGCTGGTAATTTTTCAGTGTTTATTTTTACACACACATTTCTTTTTGACTGTGATTTTGGAGAGGCTGTTGTAGGTTACTGCAAATAAACACCCCAGGTTGTTTTCTGCAAGGCCTTCTGAGTACACCCATGCCCCCCATTCATAGGTTTGCCAGGATTTTGGGAAGGTTCAGTTACAATTGTAGGACTTGTCATTTGAATTGAAATTGAGACTATTTCTTCTGATAGGCCTATGATTCATTTGGGGCCTATTGCATACCCCAGTTTTATTTATTGCCATGAATGTGTATATATTTGAAAAGTTGACACCCCGAGGTATTGTATATGGAGTGTTTTGATGCCTTTGATGTAACGGTTTTAGCCCCAAAAAATTGGAGAAAGTGTGTGCTGGTAATTTTTCAGTGTTTATTTTTACACACACATTTCTTTTTGACTGTGATTTTGGAGAGGCTGTTGTAGGTTACTGCAAATAAACACCCCAGGTTGTTTTCTGCAAGGCCTTCTGAGTACACCCATGCCCCCCATGCATAGGTGTGACAGGGGTTTTGTAAAATGCAGCACCAATTTTAGAACTTGCTCATAAAAATGGAGCCGTTACATGTAAAAGTCTCAGGAACAGTAAAAAAAAAAAAACAACAAAAAAACAACAACTCAGGAACAGTAAAGAAAATTAACTCCGAAACAGTAAAGAAAATTTAAAAGTGGACCAGAGTATGGTAGAGTTTGAAGCAGTCCCCAATGCAGAGTCCAGGTTGTCCAGGGCAACCAGGACAGTAGAATATGGTGTCCTTTCTTTGCCCCCTTTTATAACTCTGCATCTTTTTTGGGGTTTCTACTGTCATAGTAGGGGGAATTTTAAAAATAAAGTGGGTAGTCCCAACTCTGCTTTCCTCCATCACCACCCGGGGAGCAGGTGCATCTTGGTACAAAATCCCCGAAACGACCTGGAGCTGAAACTGTAAAAAAGTCAGTTTCATTCCAGGGTTTGTTTTTTTGTACAGTATAAACGCATTGTAGGTTGCAATTTGCATAAGATAAATTGCAACCTTTTTGTACCAGGCCCTTGTCTTCTGCATAATTAGGTAGGGCCGTAGCAGCTGATCTGCCAGATCAACCCCACCCATATGCCGGTTATAGGCCTTGATGCACACTGGCTTGTTTGTGACCTCAGCTCTGCCACGTACAGAGACCTCCACAGTCCTCTCAGTGTGGATGGTGGTGAGAAGACATACATCCTTCTTGTCTCTGTACTTGACTGCCAAGAGCTCCTCTTGGCGCAGAGCTGAGGTCTTTCCCCCTTTGCAGCTGGGTGTGTGCCAGTTGTTCTGGGAATCCTACGCGGTTTTTGCGAATAGTACCGCAAGCTGCTGTTTCAAAACAATACAGTAGCCAGAACAAAGGGACACTTGTATAAAAATTGTCAAGATACAAGTGGTACCCTTTGTTCAACAGGGGGAGAATTAGGTCCCAGACAATCTTGCCACTGGTTCCCAGATGTTCTGGGCACCCTGGAGGGTCAAGGTGGCTATCCTTTCCCTCGTACACCCGGAAGGCCTGAGTATACCCACTCTCGCTCTCACAGAGCTTATACACTTTCACTCCATACCTGGAGCGTTTGAATATACTGCTTGAATCCCAGCCTTCCCTTATATTTCATCAGGGATTCATCCACGCAGATATCCCTTCTAGGTGTATAAGCCTCTGCAAACCTGGCAGTGAAGTGGGTAATCAGGGGGTGAATCTTATACAGCCTGTCAAACTGGGGGTGATCCCTAGGGGGGCACAGGCTGTTGTCAGCGAAGTGCATGAAATGAAGTATCATTTCATACCTCTGCCTAGACATACACTGGGCGTAAATGGGGGTACAGCAGATGGGGCTAGTGCTCCAGTAAGAGCGAATGGAGGGCTTCTTGATGATGCCCATCAGCATCGTAAGTGCCCAGAATTTGCGAAATTCTGACACATCAGTGGGGACCCATGGCTGCTTTGCCAAAAAAGTTAGCAGTACGGTACTGCTGGGCATATAAATTCGTTTTGGAGACAATTTCCCCCAAGACATCATCCCCTAGAAAGAGCTCTATAAACTGCAGGGTGGTAAATTTTGTGATATCAAGATTGATGCCAGGATCTGCAGTGAAAGGCGGGATATCTGGCCTTTGGAGATTAGGCGCTACCCACTCCTTTTCAGCTGGGGCAACAGGTCTCCTTCTGGCGGGGGGCCTAGCAACCACAGGTACGTCACTAGACGATGTATCTGAGCACTGACCAGGGTCAAAGTCGGAGCCTGAATCAGTGGCCTCAGAATCTGAGGCAAGGATGGCATAAGCCTCCTCAGAGGTATACAAACACTGCAACTGCTGCGACATTATTATTCATGATAGATCAATGCCTAAGCAGTGATCTACAGCAAAGAAGGGGTTAATGGCTCTTAGAAGAGCCTTTGGGTCTCACAATTTTTTTAATCTAAAAAAAAAAAGTGCTGCTGTGCAAGATCACTGCTTATGAAGTGATCAGCGGCAGGGAAGGGGTTAATACAGGGAAATGAAATGGTTAATGGCTCTGAAAAGAGCCTTTTGGTCTCACAATATAAAAATGTATGAACAAAAACTACCTAAATCTCTCACTCTAATACAGATCTGTCTCCCTCTCTCACTAAAACACAAGTGAGGAGACAGAGGCAGATCCAGGGTAGTCAGAGTCAATATTTACAAATATTGATCTGACCAGGCAAATGGTGATCATTGTTATGATCACTGGTATTATTGGGGCAATTTCTGATTGGATGTTGCTAGCCTGCCTCTATGATGAGGCAAGCTAGGAACACCCCCAGAAGCCCCATGAGGCCACCACAGGGCCTACAATTAAACTATACTTATTTAAGAAGGGCAGTGCCATATTGCCTACCACAGCGCCTGCAATTAACCCTTTGTGTGCCAGAGGGGTACACAACGCATTGCAAAGCAATGCGTTGCATACCCCTTTGGCACTCAAAGGGTTAATTTTTTAAAATTTATTTAACTTTAGCTGAGTGCCTCGACCCCTCGAGGCACTCAGCACTTGTTGCAGAGCATCGGAAGCATTGCCAATGGCTTCCGATGCTCTGCTTTAACTCTAGACGAGCCATGTGACACAACCCGGAAGTGATCGCTCGCCGGGATCGATCACAAGCAAGGAGGGGGGGTTAAAATCAGTATTGCAGGATGCCTCAACATCAAGGCATTCCTGCAATACTGTTTGAGCGGCTGGAAATGATCACAATCGCTTCCAGCGCTCCGTTTACCAGATGACTTACCAGGTACGTCCATTGTCACTAAGTGACAATTTCTGCGAGGAGCTTTTTATATGAGGAGGAATACTTTGACTGAGGAGTCAGGGCCAATAACCATATGTGGCAGGACTCTTCAGCGAATCAGAGTGTGTGTATTCAGTTTGGCTAAGCCACCTGCCACCTCCTCAGCCAACTGTTGTACATTATACCCTCAGCCACATGATCATCCCATTGGATGCACAGGCTGACAGTTAACCAGACTCCACTTGTATGCAGTTGTGGCCAAAAGTTTTGAGAATGACACAAGTATTGTTCTTCACAGAGTTTGCCGCTTCAGTGTTCTTAGGTATTATTGTCAGTTGTTACTATGGTATACTGAAGTATAATTACAAGCATTTCATAAGTGTCAAAGGCTTTTATTGACAACTAGTGTAAAAGCCCGTGTACACGGACCAAGGTCCGGGTAATGTTAACCCTTTGAGTGCCAGAGGGGTACACAACGCATTGCAAAGCAATGTATTGCGTACCCCTCTGGCACTCAAAAGTTTTAGATCCGCTACCTCACTGATCCACGCGACGCAGTCATGCGTTGCCTCACTCACGCGATGCAATCATGCGCAGTAGAGACTCCCCGAATGCAGGCAGTCTCTACTGAGCATGTCTGTGCTGTGACAAACATTTTAGGGAAGTATTATATAGGATTACATAAAGTTTATGCAAAGAGTCAATATTTGCAGTCTTGAGCCTTCTTTTTCAAGACCTCCGCAATCTGCCCTGGCATGCTGTCAATTAACTTCTGGGCCACATCCTGACTGATGGCAGCCCATTCTTGCATAATCAATGCTTGGAGTTTGTCAGAATTTGAGGTTTTTTTTTTTGTCCATCAGCCTCTTGAGGATTGACCACAAGTTGTCAATGGGATTAAGGTCTGGGGAGTTTCCTGGCCGTGGACCCAACATTTCGATGTTTTTTCCCAGAGCCACTTAGTTATCACTTTTGCCTTATAACAAGGTGCTCCTTCATGCTGGAAAAGGCATTGTTCATCACCAAACTGTTCTTGGATGGTTGGGAGAAGTTGCTCTTGAAGGATTTGTTGGTACCATTCTTTATTCATGGCTGTGTTTTTAGGCAAAATTGTGAGTGAGCCCACTCCCTTGGCTGAGAAGCAACCTTGTCTTCTCCGTATAATCCTTTTTCTGGATGCCCCAAACAATTGGAAAGGGGATTCTTCAGAGAAAATGACTTTACCCCAGTCCTCAGCAGTCCAATCCCTGTACCTTTTGCAGAATATCAGTCTGTCCCTGATGTTTTCCCTGGAGAGAAGTGGCTTGATGCTGTCCTTCTTGACCTCAGGCCATCCTCCAAAATTCTTTGCCTCACTGTGCATGCAGATGCACTCACACCTACCTGCTGCCATTCCTGAGCAAGCTCTGCACTGGTGGCATCCTGATCCCACAGCTGAATTAACTTTAGGAGACTTCCTGGCGCTTGCTGGACTTTCTTGGGCTCCCTGATGCTTTATTCACAACAATTGAACCTCTCTCCTTGAAGTTCTTGATGATCTGATAAATGGTTGATTTAGATGCAATCTTACTAGCAGCAATATCCGTGCCTATGAAGCCATTTTTGTGCAAAGCAATGATGACAGCACGTATTTCCTTGCAGGTAACCATGGTTAACAGAGGAAGAAAAATGATTTCAAGCGCCACCCTCCTTTTAAAGCTTCCAGTCTGTTATTCTAACTCAATCAGCATAACAGAGTGATCTCCAGCCTTGTCCGCGTCAACACTCTCACCTATGTTGATGAGAGAATCACTGACATGATGTCAGCTGGTCCTTTTGGGGCAGGGCTGAAATGCAGTGGAAATGTTTTTTTGGGTTTAAGTTCATTTTCATGGCAAAGAGGGACTTTGCAATTGATTGCAATTCATCTGACCACTCTTCATATCATTCTGGAGTATATGCAAATTGCCATCATCTAAACTGAGGCAGCAGACTTTGTGAAAATGTATATTTGTGTCATTCTCAAATCTTTCGGCCACAACTGTGTGTGTATATATATATAATTATAAAAAGCAAACCACAATCACTTAGAAATCAGGGGGCATGGCTGGAAAACTCTGCCCCATGCCCCCTCAACCAAAAACATCTGCCACTTGTGGTGGGGCATCAGGACCCCTCCTGGTGCTCCAGTTGGCTGGTAGATCAAATGCGGCGAGACAGGAGCCCCTGTCCCTCCCCTGCTTCTATCCTACCCCAAGTATCATGTAGGAGAGGGCATGAGCTGCAAACCCTCTCGCATCAGTGAGAGAAAGCTTCCCATATTGACGTGAAAGGGTTTCTTGATCCTGCCAACTCCTACAGGATACTTGGGGTAGAATGAAATAGGGGGAGCTGTCTTGCTCTCCTGTGTTGCCTCTATTGTTCTCCCATCCGAAATCATCTGGGAGATCAGTGGCTGGGATCCTGATGTCCCACCACGATGGCTGACTTTTAATACAAGTTAACCCTTTCAGTACCAGAGATTTATCCAACAGATTGCAACAGAATGTGTTGGATACCTCTTTGGCACTCAGAGGGTTAAAAGAAAAATGTCACTGCACAAGTGAAGCTGTGCCACACATCTGCTAATCTTCTATATATGTGTATCAGGGAAACCCCTCCCATCTGATACTAAGGAGATTAAAGCGGTGATTTGGTTTTCTGTCCCATCTATTGTCCTCGGTCATCTCCTAGTGGATGAGAGTAGGAAGTGCTGCTTGTTACTTTCAAAGGCAGTCTGTGAAACCTTCCGATACAAAGCAAAGTAATAAACAGCAGACACTGGATGGAATTCATCAAGGTACGAATGGTTCAGTGTGCAAGAAGATCAGAGGATTAATCATTTGCCCATACACCAATTAGTGGATTGTATCTGACCATCACTTATTCTTCATTAAGAGATGGCCAGATCTGCCAACTTGAAGCTGGCCGATCCTATTACAATGTATGTGGAGAACATACGCATACAGACTTTTGCATATGCATCGGTTTATCGCCTGTTTGGCCTATTTATGCACTTTTACCTACTTCACATACGCCAAGCAGAGAAACGCCACAAATTATTGATGAATATCCAAAGGTATCATTCAATGACTGCAATGAAATGCTGACAAAAAAGTATTTGATATGCTGTTTCTCCTGCAGCTTGAGGAATCCTGGCCAAAATTGTTATGGCAGCAGGAAAAGGTGTTGATGTTGATCCTCTCTTTGAGAGGTATGACCAAGTGTGAGTAGAGGCCTCCTTGAATTTTGATACTGCACTAAGTTCTAGTTTATCTTCATCAGGAGTCACCTTTCACTCACTGCCGAGGTACACACCCAGGTGAATGTCCTTTTGATGTGAATTCTAGATAACGGCTATTCTTCCAGCTCTGATGTTAATTTGCAGCCAACACAAAATTACTTTGATAACTTATTTCCAACTCGTTTGGTGTCATTGTAATACTTCTTCATGCTTCCTGAAAAAGAATATAAATAAAAAATTCCATCAGTTTTGTGAACTACACTTCTTGCTGTTTGGGATCAGTGGCACAAGTGCAACGATAGAAGTAGCAGCCTGCCATATATTACTGTAGCCCCAGGCGACATTCATTAACCTTTTTAGTGACAGAGGGGTAAACAACACATAACTGTGCAATGTATTATGTATCCCTCTGAGATTCAAAGGGTTAATTAGCAGGAAGTTGCACTTTGCTAGATCTATGGAGAAGTGTCAGGGACACAGTTGCCACGTGAAATAGTACATAGGACGCTATTTAATGTATTGTACTTCATATCCAATACCCCAAACCCCATCTGTATGTGCCCTGCTACTTGCTGGTTGCCATAGGCCAAGACACCTTTGATACAAACAGCTCATGGCAACATCCATGGCCATGTGGGGAGGAATATGACCATGTTTATGGCTAGGTGAGGAATAAGATAGCGGCAGCCTGCGTGCTGGCGCAAGGGGAGGCTGGCGTTAGAAATGTTTTCCGGTTCTATAAGAGGCGAAATCCAGCAGCTGAACTGAGCGTAGTGGCAGAGTTATAGAGTTGAACTGAGGTGACCCGAGGGTGAGAAGAGCAGGGCAGACAGGCACAGGAGTGGGTGGCACTATGTTTCTGAGGGCCAGATGATAAGGATGAGGAGTTTTACAGGTGATCCGTGGGGGTCATTATTTGTGAGAAGGGACAACATTGGGTAGGGGGTGACCCAGTGGGTGGTGTGTGAAGGTAGGCACCATCCCAGACTGTGCTTGGTAGGATGCACACAAGAGGTTTAGTTGGGGAGGGTGTGTGGTGGGTGGTTAGTGGTTTACGCGACGAGAGTTGGCTACGTTTTTTTTTTTCTTGGAGCAGCAGATGTTGAGGGCGGGGCAACTCCTTGCAGAGATTTTCACAGGATGCCTACTCCTGTGAAAATCATGCCCCTGTGTCACAGTTTGTTATGACTCACAACACAGAGTTAAGATAAAAACACAACTTTATTGAAAAGTTTAATGGGAACCCTTTCGGGTAGCATACACATATAACATTTAGCGACAATACATAGTAGCATGAGTAGTGGTACACAGAATGTAAGACAGGCTCTACCGGCCTTGCCAATGCCGGGTAAGGCAACTTTAGGTGGTACAAGATGGCAAAGGTTCTACCGGCCTTACCAATATACCGGGCAAGGCAGCCCTTGACTAGTAACTGAGAAAAGGAGGCTCTACCGGCCCTGCCAATATACCGGGCAAGGCAGCCTGGAGACAGGTACAATGAATAGTAATAGGCTCTACCTGCCTTGCCAATAACCGGGTAAGGCAACCTTAACTTGGTACAATGTGGAATAGGTTCTACCGGCCTTACCAATATACCGGTCAAGGCAGCCTGGACTGCGAGTACTGGATAGCAGCAACTGTGACCTCAGTAACTGACTTAAGGTGTAATAGATCAGTCGCAAGATGGACAGACTGAGGCCCACTAGATAGCCAGGATGGTATAGGCGCCCTATAATGCTGGAGTGAACCAGTACCCATGTACTGGAGTACACAATCTCTACCGGTGCTGAGATATACGCAGCAAGCAACCAGTTAATACACGGAGCGAACCAGTACCCGCGTACTGGAAGAACAACAACTCTACCGGTGCAGCAGCAGCCGGTTATACGGGGAGTGAACCAGTACCCGCGTACTGGAGTAACAGAAACTGTACCGGTGCTGTCTAGGACTGAACAGCATCCGGTTATGCATGGAGCGAACCAGTACCCGCGTACTGAAGAGACAGAAACTCTACCGGAGCTGTCTAGGACTGAACAGCAACCGGTTATCTGTGGAGCGAATCAGTACCCGCGTACTGGAGAAGGAAACTCTACCGGTGCGACAAGCAGCCGGCTGTAGACGGAGCGAACCAGTACCAGCGTACTGGAGTTACCCAACCACTACCGGTGCTGTCTAGATGACACTGAGCAGCCGGTTATACAAGGAGTGAACCAGTACCCGCGTACTGGAGTGACAGACTCTACCGGTGCAAAGAGCAACCAGTAATACATGGAGCGAACCAGTACCCGCGTACTGGAGAGACAGAACCTCTACCGGTGCAACAAGCAACCGGCTGTAGATGGAGCGAACCAGTACCCGCGTCCTGGAGTTACCCAACCACCACCGGTGCTGTCTAGGTGACACTGAGCAGCCAGTTATACAAGGAGCGAACCAGTACCCGCGTACTGGAGTGACAGACTCTACCGGTGCAAAGAGCAACCAGTAGTACATGGAGCGAACCAGTACCCGCGTACTGGAGAGACAGAACCTGTACCGGTGCAACAAGCAACCGGCTGTAGATGGAGTGAACCAGTACCCGCGTATCGGAGATACCCAACCACCACCGGTGCTGTCAGATGACAATGAGCAGCCAGTTATACATGGAGCGAACCAGTACCCGCTTACTGGAGTAACCTAGATCTCTACCGGTGCACCAGCAGCAGGTTGTAAGTGGAGCAAACCAGTACCTGCTTTCTGGAGTAACCTAGATCTCTACCGGTGCCCCAGTAGCCGGTTGTATGTGGAGTGAACCAGTACGCGCGTACTGGAGAGTGGAACACAAGTGAATGAAAATGGTGCCAGGGCGACTGGAGGAGAGGGGCACACTGCAGGCGATCCAGGAGCAGGAACACAGTCGTAGATGGACAGGAAACAGATCTATAGGCAGTCAACCGGATCAGGAACGGCAGCAGGGACCGCAACCCCAACCGGATCAGGAACGGATGCTGGAACCAGGAAAGCTGGCGAACAGGAACTCAGGCGATCACAGACGAGCAGGAACAGAGAAATGGCCCAGGAATCTCAGGAACCCAATGCAGGTGCAGGAAGCATAGAGACAACACGAAAGGGCAACCAAAGGGTTCCCAAGCTCAGTCTAAATAGGCAATACAGGGCGGGCTGAAGGCAGACAGCCAATGGAGAGCCCCCTTCAGGTAACTGACAAAGAAAGGCAGCAATCGCTGGCACTGTGATAGCCTGTCTATGTCCAGGACTGGCAGCAATGAGGAGATTTGAATATCTCCTCCTTGCTGCCGCCACTGGGTGTGTGTGTGCATGTGTGGAGATGCAGGTTATCTTTCTTATATATAAATAAATAAATCTGTGTAAAAAGAATGATGTGTTCCTGTAAACTCTTGTATCTGCATGGTTACAGTATGTAAGTATTCTTCCTATAAAATACTGGGTGAAACTTAGTGTCAGCCTGGTTCTCTACATTTCCTAAGTCTTCCCCCCCCATATAATGTACTTTTAACTTAATGGGTTTCATTCTTAAGGTGAAACATCCTGAACATCTGAGGAGAGATTATCAGACTGTTAGCTTTTCCTGCTGTCTTTTTAGTGGATGCAGGGGTTGTCAAGGTGACACTTTTCTCATCTGAACGAGATCCCTGTCTTGTTGTCTATTCTGATTTCCTAAAGTCCTATCTCTGAACCTTACATCCCCTTTTCCTGAACCTAATCTATCTGGTGTTTTAATATAAGGCATCAGACTGTTACGGTGAGGAGAATCATCAGTTTTACTCCCATCTCTCTGAGATCTGTAATCTTTAGGGATTTTAATTCCTCCCTTATATGAAAGGTAGGGTCCTTTGGGGGGTCTCTTTAATGTTACAAGTATTTTGGGACTGGCAGAATCTTCTCTGTATTCTGTTATTTTTACTTTTTTGTCCCTCTGTCTATTTTACGGCCCAGATCTAGGGGTTCCCATAGCATCGTCCGTGAGATCTTCACCTATATGATACATTTTCATACTTATTTCTGGTAGCCTGAGCTTTCCCTCTGCTTCTGTAATAGTTTGAATTTGTCTTTACAAATCTTAACAGTAAGCCTTGTCCTCTAAGAGGTCTTTGGCAGACCCACACTATTTTATGATTACTCTGTGTAAATCTTAATCTCAGAGAATTAGCAGCCACTATATCATTAGTTTTATTTACTTGATTTAAATCATCAGATAAGGAAGCAATGGTTACCTTCCCATGGGGTTTTTTCATACAGGGAACTGAAAACAGAATCCCAATTTGCTTCTTCTACAAATGTAATAGATAACCCAGGGGGGAATAAGACACTCACTAGGGCTCTTGCCTGTTGGACAGAAGGAGTAGGATACTCCATCTAAATAATGATTTCTGTCATTTAGCCAAAGGGTTAGGTATTTTGGATTATTGGGAACATGTCCTATAGTCGCTTTAATGTTGGACTTAGCTTTCCATTTTGAGTAACGACCACCTGCCGGGACAGTAGGTACACCTCTAGTTAATACATACTTTAATGTATGCAATTTTAAATTAACAGTAATGTCCCATAAAAACATTCTTCTTGTTTTGTAGAGTTTAAAAAAATTATGTGGCACAAATCCTGTCTCTCAAACCTTTATGGTTTGAGAGATATTTGCATCTAAAGTTTCCCTTTTCCTGATGTCGGCTGTAAAGTCACGAGGAAGCTCTGCTGCAGAGCCGAAATCGTGTTATTTGAAAAGAACTACGTCATGGGAACAGTGGACGAAGTGTGCATGCAAACCAGGCTCACTTTGTAGACATTTCCAATGAAGTAATTCTGGGATCTCCTACTGTCAGCAGAGTGCGGACGTCAGGAGAGGGGGAACTTTACATGCGAAAATCTCAAACCGTAAATGTTTGAGAGATAGTATTTGTGCCATATAATTAATTTTTTTGAAATGCTACAAAACAAGACCTTTTTTATGGGACATTAGTGCCCCTTTAAACGTATGTCAGCTTGAAACTGGGCTGTTTGAGCTGCAGGCTGGAATTTCATGTAATCTAACAGGACTATAAAGTATGACATTAGGGATATTAGGTGGCTGTCCCAATATGTTAACTGTATCATCATAAGTGTTACTAACAATACTGTGTGTACGTGTGATAGCATTATACTATAGATCCTGAAACAAGTAGGGGCTACAGCAATATTATTAGATATAAAGGTAACCTGCGTTAAGTAGTACCTTGCACCTTGACCCTGTACAACTAATTGAATTTCATCATTAATGACATGTCTGCCATGATGTGTGTTCATAATATTATTCAGCCTCTGGATATTGTATACTGGAATAGCCATGATATGAGTGTACTTCCATTACTTCTAAGGTGCCAGTGGAATAAAATATATGGGTAACAGTACAATTACTTAAAATAAAAGCACAAAAAAGGGGGGGAGCGCAGAAGAAATGGGGAGCGCCCTAGTGTAATATGTCAAAAATATATAAAATTCCTCCACCAGTATCACCCCACACGTGGGTACTCACAAGGCAAATGGCTGTTTAACACTTAAGTGAAAAAACAGCATAAACAGCATTATGGGTATATATCCTAACCCAATTTAGGAAAATCTTCAAAGGCTGCTGCTCTTCTTCACACCCCCTCCAGGTGGCCACGGGACTCCAAGAAAAACAACACAAAAAGTGGCGCCAAATAGTGAAATATTGCTTCTAATAACTCAATGCAATTAAAAACCAAAAAGGTTTATACTCACGTTTTTCTTTGGTCAGCAATAAGATTATTTCATAGCTGACAATCTCGCTTGTAGGGATATTTCACCGAACCTACTCGGTATAATCCGGTCAGCTGTTCCTCTCGTACCTTCCACACTACTCACATCCACACGTCCGATGTTCAAAAATAAAATTTAATTCCAATAAAAATTGTACATAAAATAATACAAAGGTATATATAAAATACCAAAATAATATGCCAGACTACACGTTTCGCAGTGACACACCGCTTTATCAAGTCGTCTATTTCAAAAAATTGTTCTCCATGGGAAAACGCCATAAACCTCCATTATATACCCTCCATAGGGGCATTTGAATGAACCAATAGTAAACCAACAATAACGAGTGACGCAGTCGGTCCATGCACCCCGCTATACGTATTCAATAGGACAGACATGGTGCCACACGACTTCCGCCAACCACGTACTACTACGCATGTATCCTAAAATAATCCAATCAAATGTGTAATTGATGGTCGTCTCCATGACACCCAAGCCTTACCATACATATCCAATAAGACAGGCTCGCCGTCACACGACTTCCCCCAACCACACTAATATACAAATATCCCAAACAATAATATAATATAAAGCTCGCGGTCATCTCCATGACACCAAAATCCTATAACCAACACGCAAGAGAGGTACCATAAATCCATTCATCTACACAAATCTATACTCAGTCAGATCCTCACCTCGCATCAAAGGAATGAGACAGCTCCAGGGAAAAAACACTTCAACCTTTTGGTCCATGCATCGCTCCCACAACGCGCATGTGTGATCCAACTATATCAGAAATCTAAGATTCAACAAATGCCCCCATACTATAACCAATGGAAAGCTAATTCCCCATGAATCTCAAATAAATATATATATATATATATATACCAATACTACTAATCCATCGGACTCATAAAAAAAAAAAAAAAACGATATATAAAAAAACACACATCTATAAACACTCACCCTAGAACAGCTGGCCCCAAATATAAAAAGTATAGACCCATACATGATATTATAAGTAAACATCATAATCAGAATAGGAACCAAGGGAATCAGATCTCCCCTTAATAAATAGATCTCCACCAGATCCACAAATAATCTATAACATATCATCATTAACCCTTATATCCATAATATAGAAAAAATATATAGAAAAAAACAAAACAAAATCATATAAATAATATTAATAATCTCAAAATCTATATAATCCACAAACTTCCCATCAATCTATGGATAAATATTTCCCACAATACATTATCTTCTATATGTGTCACAATAAATGTACCCCTCTAAATAGACCTAAAACAAATATAAGTGCAAATATATACTCATAGAAGACACCCCTTAATATTAGTGTCTAATATTATTTGTGCAATTGCACGTGTGCACACATGCCAATCAATTATCACACACATACATACACATATACACATGCACACACATACATATATATATATACACATACATGCATATCCACACACACTCAATTAACATACACTTCCATACCCACACATATATAACCTCTCATAATCCCCATGTCTACAGTGCTAAGTGCATCTACATACGCCTCTTTAAAAAATACACCTACTCTCCTAAATACCTGTACAACTCTAGACTAAGTCATATAAATACATAATCTAACTAATTCTATATTATATCCACCGTGAAAATAAAAATCTGTATAAAATAAAAAAAATAAATATATATATATATATATATATATATACTATTCTAAGTGCGGATTCTCTATACATTCATTTAATCCTAAAGGTATCGATGTATTAAGTTTGTAGATCCAGTAAGATTCTCTATTCATCAAACATTGAACTCTATCATATCTATTACATACTTTAATATGTTCGATAGGGATAATCTGTATGAGTCCGATGGATTAGTAGTATTGGTATGTATAAATATTTATTTGAGATTCATGGGGAATTAGCTTTTCATTGGTTATAGTATGGGGGCATTTGTTGAATCTTAGATTTCTGATATAGTTGGATCGCACATGCGCGTTGTGGGAGCGATGCATGGACCAAAAGGTTGAAGTGTTTTTTCCCTGGAGCTGTCTCGTTCCTTTGATGCGAGGTGAGGAACTGACTGAGTATAGATTTGTGTAGATGAATGGATTTATGGTACCTCTCTTGCGTGTTGGTTGGAGGATTTTGGTGTCATGGAAATGACCGCGAGCTTTATATTATATTATTGTTTGGGATATTTGTATATTAGTGTGGTTGGGGGAAGTCGTGTGACGGCGAGCCTGTCTTATTGGATATGTATGGTAAGGCTTGGGTGTCATGGAGACGACCATCAATTACACATTTGATTGGATTATTTTAGGATACATGCGTAGTAGTACGTGGTTGGCGGAAGTCGTGTGGCACCATGTCTGTCCTATTGAATACGTATAGCGGGGTGCATGGACCGACTGCGTCACTCGTTATTGTTGGTTTACTATTGGTTCATTCAAATGCCCCTATGGAGGGTATATAATGGAGGTTTATGGCGTTTTCCCATGGAGAGCAATTTTTTTGAAATAGACGACTTGATAAAGCGGTGTGTCACCGCAAAACGCGTAGTCTGGCATATTATTTTGGTATTTTATATATACCTTTGTATTATTTTATGTACAATTTTTATTGGAATTAAATTTTATTTTTGAACATCGGACATGTGGATGTGAGTAGTGTGGAAGGTACGAGAGGAACAGCTGACCGGATTATACCGAGTAGGATCGGTGAAATATCCCTACAAGCGAGATTGTCAGCTATGAAATAATCTTATTGCTGACCAAAGAAAAATGTGAGTATAAACCTTTTTGGTTTTTAATTGCATTGAGTTATTAGAAGCAATATTTCACTATTTGGCGCCACTTTTTGTGTTGTTTTTCTTGGAATTACTTAAATATACTCTTAAGTCCCTCTTTGGGTGCCAGTTGTAACAGATTATACCTTTCTTCCCATATAAAGACGGAGGCGGAAGTTATTCCCTATTCTTGGTACAAGGTCACCTTGCCCCAGATTATGTATGTAGAACGGTCTTACAATTCTTTCGACTTTAGTGAGTACAATAAAGGGGAGAGTTTCAGATATACTTAAACAGGTATATATTTATTATGAATATACCATAAATTGTACAGAAATATAAAAAATATGATTAGTAGAGGTATATCAAATATGTACAATTTATAAATCCATTATTACTAGCTATGTATAGTTGGATAATATTAGGGGTGCACTGAAATGAAAATTCTGAACCGAAACTTCAGGATGCACTTGGCCAGAAACCGAAACCGAAAAATGACTTTTTTCAATTTATAGGGCGATGCCTAACAAAAGAACTAAAAAATATAGTAACTCAAGTGCCCCCACCAGCTCCAACTTGCCCCCACAAGCTCTATTTTGCCCATCAGCTCCAAGCTCCAACTTGCCCCGATCAGCTCCAACTTGCCCCCCATCAGCTCCACTTTGCCCCCATCAGCTCCAACTTGCCCCCACCAGCTCTACTTTGCCCATCAGCTCCAACTTGCCCCCCATCAGCTCCAACTTGCCCCCACCAGCTCTACTTTGCCCATCAGCTCCAACTTGCCCCCCATCAGCTCCAATTTGCCCCCACCAGCTCTACTTTGCCCATCAGCTCCAATTTGCCCCCCACCAGCTCTACTTTGCCCATCAGCTCCAGTTTGCCCCCACATCACATACCTGTAGCTGCTGGAGCTCCCGTTTGTTCTCTTTAGTAATGCAGAGCGCTGGGAGATTATGTCATCTCCCAGCGCGCTCTGCATTACTAAAGAGCCAACGGCGACAAGGGAGCTCAGTAGCTACAGGTCTGTGCTGAAGACTGCACAGACCTGTATGTATTGCGGTGCCGGGCGGGGGAGTCCGAAACGAGTGAAGTAAAATCTGCAGCACAGCACACAGATGCGCTTCAGCTGCAGCACACGGGGACATCACCAGCACAGCTACATACATCACTGCTGTTCTTGTTTAGTGCCTCTGTGAGCTGCAGCTGAAGCGCATCTGTGTGCTGTGCTGCAGATTTTACTTCACTCGTTTCGGCGCCCCGTTTTGGCCATTTTTTTATTTCCGCTTTTTGCAGAAAATGCCATTTTCGGCCGAAACATTTCAGCCGCTGACATTTTGGTGCACCCCTAGATAATATGCTTGCAATAATAAAAAGGATAACATACCAATTTAGTCTTGTATAAAGTATCTCTCTCTCTCTCTGTCCATAAAATACACCACACCTATTGACCTATATAAGGTAAATTATCAGTACACTTTACCACGCCTTTTCTCTTGGTTCCGCATACTACACTAGTTTTATAGACATCTTATGGACATCTGTGCTCATATAGAACATCACCTGTTTAATTTAGTACACTTGTGCACTAGACTTATATGCCCTGATTCAATTCCCATCGACCCCAAAAAAGAAATGAAGCTTCATTCTTATGCCTGAAGAAGAGACCTAATTGTCTTGAAAACATGCATCCTGGAGCCACTCAGCCAATAAAGATGTCACTTTTGCTCTACTAGTCTTTGACTTACTACTCTCTGTCAGCCAGTTATTGCTAATATGCATCAATCATGAAAATCCTGTTTTTTGGATGCTCCTACTATTGCTGAGGTGATCTGAGCAGGTGTTAGTTCTACATTTAATCAACGGGAAGATTTTGTTTCCTATAGTACATTTGATTTGCGTCAAAAGTTCTCAACTTTGCCTTTTAAACATAAGATTTACGAATTCTATATATAAGTAACGTGTTGTTTGTAGACCATAACAGTGACACACATTTAATTCATATACTACATTCAAGTCCCAAGAGTGCTTCTGTTCAACTGACATGTGTATGGATAGATAAATAGATAGATAGTTCTATTAAAATGCAGAATAATTGGTTAATCTGTTTCACTGATGCAGTTTTTAGTTCAATATAAATAATCTGTTTTTGTGTTTTTATTCCCTTCCAGGGTCCCATGGTGATGTAAAATGTCGATGCACAAGTGATATTGTTATAGGGGGTAATGTAATGCTGGATTGCACATTCTCTTCACATTTAGATGTTTTGCAAGTGACATGGCAGAGGAAAAAAAACAATTTGCAAGAAAACATGGCCACATCTAGCAGAAAATACGGGAACATTGTGCTGAACCCATTTAAAGAACGGGTAACTGTGGAAAGATCAAGCACAAGCAGTTCATCCTTAACCATTTCTGATTTCAAAAAGGAAGATGAGACCTGTTATATCTGTCTCTTCAATGCATATCCATATGGTTCTTACACTGGGGAAGTGTGTCTCACAATACAAGGTAAGTCATTGTCCATTGTAGAAAGAACCCCCACTCATATCAATACTATTCTTTCCTCCATAAATATACTTGCTTTTAGAAAAGTCTGTGGAGTTTCTTTACCCCAGGATTGATCATCTTCTGCTTTGTAAGTATGGCCCCATGAGTGAGACTGATGAAATTGTGAAGGTCTACAGATACTACTTTCTTAAAGCCAGCACATATAGGAACAAGGCCAACATGAGGCATAGAACACAATGGTGGTTACACCTGCTTTATGGGCATCATGAGGAGAATGACTGCTGACTTCTACAGTAAAGGTGTGTTGGCCTTGAGCAGCAGGCACGTGCACACATAGACGCCAAGGGGGGCTTGAGCACCTGCCCTTTTTGTCCAAAGTGCCCTCGTGCCCTTTTAACAAAAAACAAAAAAATGTAATCAGTCCGATTTTATCTTATCCCAGTCCGTTTTTCAATGTTGATTACCAGGAAGGATGGGGGGCTGCTCTCCTCTCCTCTTACGTCCAGGTCCTTTTTAAGTGAAAGGTCCCTTTAACATGCTGGCCGGGTCCTTTTTACGTGCCGCCGGGTCTTCTCCTCTTGCGTGTCGAATCCTCTCCGCTTATGAGAAGTGCCCTTTTTTTCATTTGAGCCCCTGCCCCCCAAAATGTCTGTGCACGTCCCTGTTGAGCAGGGAATTCAGTGGAGGAAACAGAGCCAATACATGAGTGTTTCTGTGAGGAAAAACTTAAAAGCAATTTCCTGTTCCAGTGAGCATGTTGGAGAGTAGGGAACATACTGTTTTGCTCCACAGGGGAAGCACATATGTCCAGTGCTATCAGTGAGAGTGTTTGCCTGTGTCAGCTCTGTGAGCTTACCTGAACAGAGGAGAACCGGCCATTTCGGTGCCTCTTCCAGGGCGGCCGGTCCCCTCCTCCAACAGCTCTCCTCGCGGCTTCATGTTGCGTCTTTGGCTGGCCTTCCGCATCCAGCCAGCATCAGGAGCGGGAGTGCGTCATGGGGATATCCCTAATGATGTCACGATCTGCTCTTAAAGACACAACAGCCATTTTGTGCTGGTATCCATTTGAAGTGTTGCATATAAAGTTTTGCGTCATAAAATGTCGCATGTATTTTGCCGCATCATTTGAAGTGTCACATTGAAAGTTTTGCGTCATAAAGTGTCGCAAATTCTACATTTCGCCTCACTTCGAATGGCGCATTCACCGTTTCGTGCGTTAACGTGTTGCAATATGGGTGCAATAAGGGCACATTAAGGAAGAAATATGGGTACAATATTGACTTGGTTTTGGTGGGTTTTGGGTTAGGTTTTTTTGTTGGGTTTTGGGGTGGTTTTGTTGGGTTTTGGGGTGGTTTTTGCACCTATATTGCATCAATATTGCACACATATTCTTCCTTAATGCGTCCTTATTGAACCCATATTACTTCAATATTGTACCCATATTGCTTCCTTAATGTGTCCTTATTGAACCCATATTGCATCAATATTGCACCCATACTGCTTCCTTAATGTATCCTTATTGCACCCATATTGCTTCAATATTGCACCCGTATTGCGTCAATATTGCACCCATATTGCTTCCTTAATGTGTCCTTATTGAACCCATATTGCGTCCATATTGCACCCATATTGCTTCATTATTGCATCCATATTGCGAAATGGTGAATGCGCCATTCGAAGTGACGCAAAATGTAGAATTTACAACACTTTATGACGCAAAACTTTAAATGCGACACTTCAAATGATGTGGCAAAACACATGCAACATTTTATGGCTTGTCTGACTACCCGCTCTGATATTGACCCTGGCTTGTCTGACTACCCACTTGGTCTGACCAGTGGCTTAGGCTGACTACCCGCTCCTGTGTTACTCCGGTTCTGTATGGTTACTCGTTTGGTGGTATCTGTGGCTCCGGCCCAGTATTCTCACTATACTGACAGTAGGCCTCATCAGTCTTGCTCCTGCTGTGGCGACCTGCTCCTACTCTTACTTGTCTGGGTCCTAACCCTGGTGTATCTTCACTAAACTGAGAATAGGCCTCGTCAGTCTCGCTTCTGCTGTGGCGACCTGCTCCTATACTTACTTGACTGGGTCCTAACCCCGGTGTTGGTGCTATTGCACGAGTTCCTCCTTACCGAGACCTTTCCTGAGCAGCCTCCTATTCCTGGTAGGAACAGCGTGCACTAGGATTGGATTTCCTCATCTCTCTGTGGGTTTGCCTGTATTGTTCTTTTTACGTGTATCTCATTTAATAAAGGTGGTGTTTTCAGTATATTATACCTGTGCATTGTCTCGATGCTACCGTGACAGTATGTAAGGGCCACGATGAGTACTGAAGGTACAGGAAACCCTCCAGTCCAGAGCATATTGGCTAGAATGGACAGTCAGGATCAACGTATTGACCAACTGTCCTTTGCTGTGCAGACACTGCTTAATCGTACGGCTCATTTAGACCATCCTACCAGACAACCGGTAGCCTCTGCCGATCCTATTCTGGCACCGGTTGTTACTGCTGCTGTTACTGCTGGAGGCCAGTGGTGCCAGGGGATTTGTCCACATCTGCCCCACTTCCTCAGTGGTATGAGGGTAACCCGGTACTGTGCCGTGGTTTCCTCAATCAGGTAGGCATATACCTTGAGATGGTTCCTCATGCATTTCCTACTGAGCAGAGCAAAGTAGGGTTCTTGATTTCGCTCCTTTCGGGTAAAGCATTGGCATGGGCCAATCTATTACTGGAGAATGATAAACCCATCATTTACATTTTTACTGAATTTGTGGCCTTGTTTAAGCGGGTTTTCGATGTTCCAGCTCGCTCTGCTGCCAAACACCTCATGACCAGGGTAACCGTACGGTGGCTGAGTATGCGATCAGCATGTTGGCAGCAGAGGTAGGCTGGAATAATGATGCACTGGTAGCCACATTCTCACAGGGGCTATGCAATGACCTTAATGATGAAATCACTGCCAGGGAACTGCCTGTTGATTTGGACGAGCTGGTATCATTTATTATCCTGATTGACACCCACATCAGGGAGAGACCCTCCTTTAAAGAGGGCCTGTGGAGGCCTCTGCCGCACTTGGCTCCGACCTTCACTCACCCACCCATTCCTCCCTCTCCTCTCATGCCTCCTGGTCCGGACATGGCTGGGGGGAGCCTATGCAGTTAGGGTTTACTCATCTCTCAGTGGAGGAGAGAGCATTCTGCCGGCGGGAGGGACTTTGCCTTTACTGCGGGAAATCTGGACACTTGTTGCGCTCATGTCCCGCCCACATGGGAAATGCCCGCACCTAGAGTTACTTTGGGGACAAACTCTAGGTGGTGTCTCCCAGTCCCCAGAGATTTTTTCAGGATAAACCTACTCTTGAGATCATTTTGTCATGAGCCAGTTCCTCGGTGGTACCTCCGTCTTTGATTGATTCAGGGGGACGGGTTATTTCATTGATGCCGACTTTGCAGCCAAACACTCCATTCCTGTCACAAACCTATCCACTCCTCCTCCCTCAAGGCGGTCTCACTTCTTATTACAGAACTCATACACCTGTCCATAACCTACTTATGCTCGGGGACTTTCCTACTATCCCCGCCCTCGGATGGTCTGTGCCCAGCGTCCTAGTACCTGTGTATCAAGCTTACCTGTGATTCCTGATTCCCGTTGTGACCCTTGCCTGAACTCCATGTATCGGAATATCTGGCTTCCTGACCTTGGCTTTGTCTGCGACTTCTCTTCTTGTTTCTGTGATCCGACTTCTCCAGTCTTCTGTTCAACCCTTTGTGTACCGACTCTGGTTAGCCTGGCCACTCTCTGCATATCTCCAGTTTGTTCGACTCCTTGTGTACCGACTCCGGCTCGACTACGACTCTCCGCTTCTCGACTCACCCAAGGTATCGACTACCTGTGTACCGGACCCAGCTAACCTTTGACTCCCCGCCTGTCTACGAACCTGTGTAGTCGACATCAATTCTGCTCAACTCCTAGTCGACTCCAGCTTATCTTCGACTCTCCAGTGTCTGCCACTTCAGCCTTTTAGTCGACTAGCAGCATAAGTTTACTGTCGACTAACTTAAAGACTTTTGTTCTCTGCTCTCCAACTCCCGGCCTTCTGCAGTAGGGTTCCGACTCTACCTCGTAGCCTGTGAGTTTTCATCCTCATTCTCCCGTTCCTTGCCTGGCTGAGAGAACTGTGACAGTACCGAGGGCCAGTAACATGGAACCCGCAGAGGTTGGACAAAAACTCAGTACATGTGAGGCCAGGATTGAAGGCCTAGACCACCGCATGGATCAGTTTGCTCAGGCCTTACAGACTTTTCTAGTTCGCACTGATCCTGCACTCCATGCAGCTCCTGCTACTTCTGCTCAAGTAGAGACCTCTACTTCTGTGCCCACCATGAGACTGCCTCCTCCCCCTCATTATGGAGGTGACCCTGCTGCGTGTAGAGGTTTCTTAAATCAATGTTCTATCCATTTGGAAATTACGCCCCACTTGTTTCCATCCAACAGAGCTAAAGTGGGATATGTGACTTCTTTGTTAATGGACCGTGCCCTTGCCTGGGCTCCCCCTCCTATGGGAGAGAGGCACTCCACTGGTTAACAACTATTCAGAATATGCCCACAACTGCCCCAAGAAGAAGGGAAACGCCCGCACCTAGAGGGGATCAGGGGACCTGCTCTAGGTGTAATTGCTCATACCCCTGAGTCAGAGGGAGATCGCTTACTGATTCCTATGCAATTGTCTTGGCAGGATCTTCATGTTTCTACTACTGCCTTAATTGACTCTGGAGCCGTAGGCTCATTTATTGACGAGACTTTCTGCAAAAACCAAGGGATACCATGTCTTGTCAAAAATCAACCTCTGTTGTTACAGGCCATTGATGGGAGGCCGCTTCATCCCTCTACTATAACTCTAGAGACTCAATCCTTGCATGTCAAAGTAGGACTCCTGCATTCTGAGACACTGAGATTTCACGTCGTTACTTCTTCTTCCTGTCCAGTCATTCTGGGATATGCCTGGTTATCTCTACATAATCCACATATTAACTGGCAAAGTGGCCAAATTGTCTCTTGGGGTTCTTACTGCTCTCATCATTGCCTGGAGTCTGTGAACACTTTATGTATTCAGTCAGTCCAGGTATCTGTTCCTGAGATTCCTGAGCACTACCGAGATTTCACAGATGTCTTCAGCAAAAAGAAGACTGACAAATTGCCGCCTCATAGAGCTTTGGACTGCCCTATAGATCTTCTGCCTGGCATCTACCCTCTAGCTTTACCAGATACCGTGGCTATGGAGGAGTATATCCAGGAGGATCTTAAAAAGGGTTTCATTCAATGGTCCACTTCCCCTGCAGGAGTGGGTTTCTTCTTTGTCAGGAAAAAAGCGGGAGATCTTCGTCCTTGTATTGATTTATAGAGGCCTCAATAAAATCACAATAAAAAACACCTACCTCTTATACCTGAACTGTTTGACCGATCTAAGGTGTTTACGAAACTGGACTTATGTGGAGCTTACAATTTGATCCGGATAAGACAAGGAGACGAGTGGAAGACAGCATTTAATACTCGCTGAGGGCATTATGAGTATAAAGTCATGCCCTTCGGCCTCTGGAATGCTTCTGCCATCTTTTAGGAGTTTGTAAATGAATGCCTCAGGGACTTTCTGCAGAAGTTTGTCATAGTCTACTTAGATGACATACTAATTCACTCTCCTGATCTCCACACTCATCACTCTCACGTCAAGCAAGTCTTACTCCGTCTTAGTGAAAACAGTTTTTTGCTAAGCTAGAAAAATGTCTGTTTGAAGTTGAAAGAGTGTCTTTCCTAGGCTATATTATCAGCCCTACCAGCTTTGAAATGGATCCCTCGAAACTGGAAGCCATCCTCAACTGGCCTCAACCATCTGGGCTTAAACCTCTCCAGAAATTCTTGGGGTTTGCAAACTATTATCGCAAATTCATCCAGAATTATTCCAAGATTGCTGCTCCTCTCACAGTTCTTAATAAGAAGGGAGCAGATCCGGTTAATTGGCCTCCTGAAGCTGTCAAGACCTTTGTACTCCTGAAACAAAAATTCTCCACTGCTCCAGTTATAAGACATCCAGATCCTACGCAGCCCTTTGTACTTGAAGTTGATGCTTCTGAGATTGGTGCGGGGGCTGTCTTATTCCAGAGAAGCCCTCATATCGGCCCACTTCATCCCTGTGGATTCATGTCCAAGAGATTCTCTCCAGCGGACCGAAATTACGATGTCGCTTTAGAGGAGTGGAGACATTTACTGGAGGGGGCACGTACACCTATAACTATACTCGCTGATCACAAAAACCTTATTTACATCAGTGATGCTAAAAGAATGAATCCCAGACAGGCAAGATGGGCACTGTTTCTGACTCGATTTAATTATGTGCTATCCTATCGACCAGGAACTAAGAATACTAAAGCCGACTCACTCTCCAGAATGTACACAGAACCCACGGAGGAGACCTAACTCATGGAACCTATTATTCCCCCAAGCAGGGTACTGGCCAGTATATGCCATTCCAGTTTATCCTCCCCACTTCTAGAAGAGATCTGTAGTAGCCAGAATGAAGCCCCGGATACCGTACCTCCCAGGAAGCTCTTTGTAAAAAAAGAGAGATGGTCTTGAAGTCCAGCCACGATTCCAAATTGGTGGGTCACCCAGGAATTGCCCGTACTAAGGAGTTGATCTCCAGACTCTCTTGGTGGACTAGATGGAAACGAGATATTCAGGACTTTGTTTCAACATGTCAAACCTGTGCCTCATCTAAGACTCATAGATCCCTTCCTGTTGGATTACTGCATTCCCTGCCAATACCGTCACAGCCTTGGTCCCATATCACTATGGACTTTGTGGTAGAATTGCCACCCTCAAAAGGAAATACCACCATACTTACAGTAGTTGACCGTTTGTCCAAAATGGTACATCTGATCCCTTTACAGAAAATACCTTCCACTGCAGAACTGGCTCACATTTTCTTCAAAGAGATTGTCGAACTGCATGGGGTTTCCACCCAAATTGTGTCTGATCATGGCAGTCAATTAATTTCAAGGTTTTGGAGGTCATTCTGTGAGAAACTGGGAATTTCCTTGGCATTTTCTTCAGCTTACCACCCCCAATCAAATGGAGCCGCAGAACGAGCAAATCAGGAGATGGAACAATACCTTTGGATATTCTGCAATGAAAGCCAAGATGATTGGGCTACCTCTGGCTGAATTTGCAAAAAACAATTAACTTCAAGAATCCATTCAGATGTCCCTGTTCTTTTGCCTTTAAGGAATGAATCCAGTGGCTCTCCCCACAACATTCTCTGAGTCCTGTATACCTGCTTTAGACATTCATAAAATCAGAGAGCGCAGGAGTTCTGTGAGGGAAGCCTTGTGTTCAGCCACAGGAAGGCAAAAAAGAACTGCTGACCAAAACCGATCTAGTGCTCTAACTTATGCTACTGGTGACAGGGTGCGGGTTTCTACTTGTCATTTACGCCTCAAGGTACCCACCATGAAATTGGCTCCCCGCATTAGTAGGAGGATTAATCCTGTGGCCTATGAACTATCTCTCCCTAGAGCACTCTGTATTCCCAGGGTTTTCCATGTTTCCCTCTTGAAGCCTCTCATCTGCAACAGATATACTAAGAGAGTTGTTGTTCCTGGTTCGGTTGATGCAGTCCATGAAGATGAGTTTGAGGTACAGGCTATTGTGGACTCCAGTTTTCGCAGAGGTTCCCTGCAGTACCTCGTACATTGGAAAGGGTATGGTCCGGAAGAGAGGGCCTGGGTGTCAGCTCATAATGTTCATGCCCCTCACCTAGTCCGACAATACCATAGAAAATACCCGACTCGTTGCTTCCTGACCTTGGCTTTGTCTGTGATCTCTCTTCTTGTTTCTGTGATCCAACTGTTTGCTCCAGTCTTCTGTTTGACCCTTTGTGTACCGACTGCGGCTAGCCTGACCACTCTTTGCATATTTCCAGTTTGTTTGACTCCTTGTGTACCGACTCCGGCTCAACTACGAATCTCCACTTCTCGACTCACCCAAGGTACCGATTATCTGTTTGATCAACTACCTGTGTACAGGACCCAGCTAACCTTCGACTCCCCGCCTGTCCAGGACCCTGTGTAGTCGACATCAATTCTGCTTGACTCCAGCTTATCTTCGACTCTCCAGTATCTGCCACTGCAGCCCTTTAGTCGACTAGCAGCATATGTTTACTGTCAGCTAACTTAAAGACTTTTGCTCTCAGACTCTCGGCCTTCTGCAGTAGGGTTCCAACTCTGCCTCGTAGCCTGTGAGTTTTCATCTTCGTTCTCCCGTTCCTTGCCTGGCTGAGAGAACCGTGACAATCCACTTCAGTTCTGTGCCTCCCTGTTGATGATTGAGGCAATTGATGGAAGGCCTCTGCAACCTCCTCTGGTCACACATGAGACTATTTCTATTTCCCTTTTGGTAGGGGCACTTCATCGCGAGTCACTCCAATTTCAGGTCATTCACTTTCTGCATTATGCAGTCATTCTTGGGTTCCCGTGGCTCCAAAAGCATAACCCTAGGTTTGCTTGGCGAAATTATGACATCTTATCTTGGTCTCCTCAATGTGGTGAGTTGTCGCCACTGTCCAACTAGAGTTTTGGGCATGGCTTCCTCCTCCTCCTTACCTGAGGAGTATCATGCCTTCAGTGATGGGTTTAACAATGTGCAGGCCACTAACTTACCTCATCACTGGTCGTTCAATGGCCGGGGGCCGTGCCTCCAGATGGTCGAGTTTATCCTCTGTCGATGGCTGAGAATAAGGCCATGAAGGAGTATGTGGCAGAAGCTTTTTCCTGGCCAGGGCAGGATTCTTTTTTGTTAAAAAGGATGGGGAACTGCGGCCATACATTGACTTCCGAGGTCTCAACAAATTAATGATCAAGAATGCCTACCCCATTCCGTTGATCACGGAATTCTTTGACCGACTGAGGGGTTCGTCGGTCTTTACTAAGCTTGATCTCTAGAACGCTTATAACATGGTGCGAATCAGAGAGGCCGATGAATGGAAGACAGCGTTTAACACCAGTAGTGGGCATTACGGGTATCTGGTAATGCCCTTCAGACTTTGCAACGCTCCGCTGTCTTCCAGGAGTTTATTAACGATGTGTTATGAGACATATTAAAGAGTTGTGTGGTTGTCTATTTGGATGACATTCTCATTCACTCCCCGAATCTGGTGCAACACCGCGATGAAGATGCTAAGGTGTTACAACTCTTACGTGACAATAAACTTTTCTGTAAACTGGAAAAATGCGACTTTCACCAGTCCCAGGTAACCTTCCTGGGTTACGTGATCTCCTCCTCTGGGTTTGCCATGGACCCTCTGAAGCTTTCTGCGGTACTACAATGGCCACTTCCAGTGGGCTTCAAGGCGATTCAGCGATTCTTAGGCTTCACCAATTACTATCTGAAATTTATAAAGCAATTCTCTACGATTGTCAAACCACTTATGGACATGACACCTAAAGGTTCTAATACTTCACAGTGGTCCCAGAATGCTCTTTGAGCTTTTGAAACTCTCAAATCGGCATTTGCCACCACTCCTATTTTGAGACACCCGAATCCGAAGTTGCCTTACAAACTGGAGATTGATGCGTCTGAATCGGGAGTAGGCTCCCTCCTGTCTCAGTGGACATCTCCGGGTGAGCCATTACTTTCCTGTGGATTCTTCTCCAGGAAACTATCGGAGTCAGAGACCTTGTATGAGATTGGGGACCGCAAACTGTTAGCCATCATCCTGGCTCTACGTGAGTGGCGGCACTTACTCGAGGGTACTAGTGTGCCTATCCTCATCCTCACTGATCATAAGAATTTAACCTACCTGTCTGAAGCCAAATGCTCATCTCCACGGCAGGCCAGATGGGCTCTGTTCTTATCCTGTTTCAATTATATGGTTTCATGTCTGCCTGGTACCAAGAACATTAGGGCGGACGCCCTGTCTCTCCAGTTTGGTTCCCTGTCTAAAGAGGATGGTACCCCCACGCCTGTAATTCCTCCTGATTATATATTGGCGACTATTCGCACCAGCATTACTTCTCCCTTAGGAAAGGAGATTTTGGCTTCTCAGGGAACGTCTCCAGCTGACAAGCCTCAGGGGAGATGCTTTGTACTTGAACTCTTAAGGGTTAAACTACTCGAGACCAATCACTCTTCCAAAGCTGCAGGTCACATTGGGAGAGATCAGCTCTTTTGGTCCATATCTCGACTTTTCAGGTGGGCTAGTATCAGACCAGATGTCTCTGCATTCATAGCAGCTTGTTATACGTGCACTAAAAGGAAGGCTCCACGATGCCTCCTGGTGGGCCTCCTTCACCCTGTTCCTAATGGGGAGTGCCCTTGGTCTCACATTTGTATCGACTTTATGGTGGAATTAACAGTTTCAGTCATTCTTATGATTGTAGATCGATTTTCTAAATTGGCTCACTTCGTACCTCTTAAGGAACTGTCGTCTGCTCAGCAGTTGGCTGTGATTTTCACTAGGGAGGTCTTTCGTTTCCATGGGGTTCCTAGGGTGATTGTGTTGGATCGAGGAAGCCAGTTTGTGTCACGCTTTTGGAGAGCTTTCTGTGCGCAGTTGGGTATCCAGCTCTCTTTCTCCTCCGCCTATCACCCTCAGTCCAATGGTGCGGCAGAGAGAGATTGAATCAAGCCCTGGAACAGTTCCTTTCTTGTTATGTCTCAGACCATCATAACAATTGGACGAGCCTGTTACTGTGGGCAGAATTTGCCCGGAATTGTGCCATGAACTTGTCGACTCGCTCCTCGTTTCAGATTAATTATGAATTTCAACCAGCGGTACTTCCAGAGTCGTTTGAGGCACAAAATATTCCAGCTCTGGGGGAGCATTTAAGGGAACTCCGCTCCACATGGGTACAGGTTCAGAGATCCCTACTACGGTCCACACAGCAACAAAGGAGGCAACCTGATCATAGACGATTGCCGGCGCCAGTGTTTCAGGTGGGGGAGAGAGTCTGGCGATCCTCACCTAACTTGAACCTCCAGGTAACTTGTAGGAAACTGGCTCCTCGGTTCCTTGGTCCATTCTGGGTCCTTTGGAGAATGAATCCTGTCACTTATGCCCTAGATCTCCCAGCCAATATGTGCATTCATAATGTGTTCCATGTACCCTTACTGAAGCCCTTGGTCTGCAACCGTTATACCTCTGCTCCTGTCTGTCCTGGTCCTGTTAGGGTTGCAGATCATGAGGAATACGAGGTGGAAAATATTCTGGATTCTCATAGAGTTTGAGGGCACCTGCAGTATTTGGTGCACTGGAAGGGGTATGGGCCTGAGGAATGTTCATGGCTCTCCTCTAAGGACATGCATGCTCCCACTCTCATTAGGAAATTTCATTCCCATTTTCCTTCTAAACCTCATCCCCTTCTGCGGGGGAGAGGTCGTTGAGAGGGAGGTACTGTCAGTGCTGTACTCTTACCTGAACAGAGGAGAACCAGCCGTTTCGGTGCCGCTTACAGGGCGACTGGTTCCCTCTCCTAGCGGCTTCATGTCTCATGTTAGGCTGGCCTTCCGCATCTGGCCAGCATCAGGAGTGTGCGTGCGTCATGGGGTTATCCTTAGTGACGTCGCAATCCTCTCTTAAAGACACAGCAGCCATTTTGTGCTCCACCTCCCTGCGTTGGGAGGGTATATAAACTGCCTGGACACTACCTTAGTTGTCCTTACATGGTGTTCCAGTGCAGTCTTTTGAGTTTGTTTCAGTGTATGACCTTTGGCTTGGCTTCCGTTCATCCCAGTGTACTGTCTGTGGCTTATCTGACTACCCACTTGGTTTCGACCTTTGGCTCTGGCTGACTACCCGCTCTGATATTGATCCTGCCTTGTCTGACTACCCGCTTGGTCTGACCAGTGGCTTTGGCTGACTACCCGCTCCTGTGGTTCTGTCTGGTTACTCGCTTGGTGGTATTTGTGGCTCCGGCCCAGTATGCTCGCCAGTCTCGCTCCTGCTGAGGCGACCTGCTCTTATACTTACTTGACTGGGTCCTAACCCCGGTGTATGCTCGCTAAACTGACAGTAGGCCTTGTCAGTCTCGCTCCTTCAGTGGTGACCTGCTCCTATACTTACTTGACTAGGTCCTAACCCCGGTGTTGGTGCTATTGCACGAGTTCCTCCTTACCTTTCCTGAGCAGCCTCCTATTCCTGGTAGGAACAGCGTGCACTAGGACAGGATCTCCTCATCTCTCTTTGGGTTCGCCTGCATTGTTCTTTTTACGTGTGTCTCATTTAATAAAGGTGGTGTTTTCATTATATATTATATGTACCTGTGCATTGTCTCATTTGTACTGCTACCGTGACAGCCTGAGCATCTGGGAAAATTATATAAAAGCATTCTCCCTTCTGAATTATTGCTTGAGTTATTTGCTTTGCCAGCTTGATGTGAAAGAGAACAGTGTCCTTGTTGTTTCCAAACTATTATCCTTGTAGAGGATGAAGCCTAAGCTTACAGTAAGTTGTTGCTGGAGCTTCCAGGAGTTTATGAGCAGAATTTTAGTATACGGTTACCCTGATAGGATGAAGTTTACAAAGCAGATGATGTGTCTTTTAATACTGTGGAATGGGTAGATCGCTAGGGTGGAGACTGATTCATTCTTTAATACCCAAAGCTGATAAGCTATGCAGTCATCCATCATGATCCATATCTGGAAGTCCCTTACCTACCCCTTTTGTATCAACCCCTCTCAACCCCATAGTTTAAACTTAAACCTTTTATACATCTAATGTACAACAGCTACTTATTTTTCAGGCGCCCGCTCTGCCGACCTTCTAGCCAGTGCTGAAAACCTACTTTCTGAAAGAGGTAGGTATATGCATATGCATTCCCACTAGAATCAGACACAGTAGAATTCTTCCCAACTCCCCTTATCAGTTGTCTAGCTTTACCGCTATAATAGGGGTATGCAACTTTTGCTGTCAAATTGGCCATGTCTACAAGTTCCATCATCCTCATCCAGCCAACAGCTGAGGAGCCAAAGGTTTCTTACCCCTGCTATAGAATGTGACGGCAAACAAATCTGATCTAAAAGTGGAATTTGGATGCAAGGGGCCCCACTCTAATTAAAATGAGACCTATCAAAGAAGTGTGTAAGAGAATGGTTCCATGCAATACAAGCAAACATGTATGTTCTGTGTAAACACCAATTCATGGCCAGTTTTTAGTACAGTTCTCTCCGGACAGAGATGGTGCCCAGACTGTGTTTAAATTCCTACTGACAGACTGACTGTGTCTGAGCTTTTATTATTTTCAGCTTGTAGTTTGATGCTTATGATATTTTAACATGTTGTAGACTGTTCAAATGAAGTATTTCTTCCTAACTAGCGTGATAACTGCTCTGCTGAAGAGCACAGGATGGTCTGTTGAACGGGATCTCCTTCTGTAACACAGAAAGCTGATGTCAGCATACGGGGAGGGAAAGGGGAACTTTCAATGCCTATATCTCTCAAACCATAGAGGTCTGAGAGATAGGACTGGGTGCAATTTATTTAGTTTTTCAATACTTACAGCATTAAAGTTACTTTTATCGAAGTATTTTAAGAGAATTTTACCCGTGATGGTTCTGGCACGTCATGGGTCCTTAAGGGGAGTTTATTCATGAATGTCCTGGCACATCATGTGTTCTTAAGGGGTTAAACATAGAGAAATACCTTAGTGCCATACATTAAATATTAGTGAAAACACCACCCTATATAAGAAATTATATAAAACTTTTTAATTAAACTAGAAAGCACATAAATAGTAACAAATGCATACTCGTGCTATATCGTTTAATTTAGCAATCTTATAGTGGATCCCTCACATATATACAAGTATACTTATTAGTATTACTTAGAACATTTAGCGGAAAAGTTTCAAATGTTCATTTAAAAAAAAAAAAGTTATCGGCACAAAAATTAACCCCTTAGTGACAGCCGCGTTCGTACAAGGCTGTCACCTTAACGCCCGCCGAACATTTTTTTTTTTTTCCAATGAAGTCCTTAGTCTCCGAGCGGCGTGCAGCTGCACGGAGACGCGGACTTCCGTGACTTACCAGGTACGTCCTCTGTCCTCTGGAGCGGTCTTATTGGCTAGATATCGATCTCTGCCAATGAGATCGCTCCAGCTTAGAGGAAGAAAGCCTCCGTCATCGGAAGATGCTGGGTTAGAGGGAGGGGAGACGAGGCAGAGCAGGTAAGCCAGAAGTAGGCTGCTGGGCACTTTTTAAACATTAATTTTTGCGCAGATAACGTTTTTTTTGTTTTTGTTTTTTTTTAATGAATAACATTTTAAACTTTTTCACTAAATGCTCTAACTAATGAGAATTACTTGTATATGTGTTAGAGATCCCTTTTAAGAAGTATTGTTAATGTTTATGTGCTTTTTCTATATAGGCTGGTATTTTGTTTCTTATTTAAATCCCTGTGCTAAGGTATTTCTCTTTTCATTGGTATTTAACTTGCGTGGATCTGGTTTTTTTTGTTTGTTTTTTTTTTCCTTTTTAGCAGCCATATTACTTACCTTTGGGATTCTGTGCACGGTGTTTTTTTTTCACTTTGTGTTTGCAAGTTTTAATTTATGTTTCTCTCGTATTTGCTCCAGCTGCAGGCAATGAAGTTACATGTTCTGCCACTGGGACAGAAGTTCCTGATATATCATTTCAACCTTCAGAGATAGTCAGTTCACCTGCACAGAAAACTGTGAGGAATAAGGATGGAACAAAAACGACTATAAGTACAGGAACCTACTTAGGAACCCCAAAGGAAATGAACTGTACATTTAAAGTAACAAGAGGAAACAAGAGAAAGCGGGATCTAAAAGGTAGATTCAACTATTGGTTTGTAGTAGGGTCAGGGCATGCTCGCATATTCATGTATCTCTTAAATCCTTTACATTTACAGGTCTAATTGTAGAACAGCCTTGTGACAGGATGCTCTTCAACTGATAGTCGTCCTTCAAACAAATAGTAATGCATAAAAAAAACTTTACTTGAATATACTATTAAACTTTTAAGAGTGTGACTAAAATTGTTTCACTATTTAAATTGCATCGCTATCCCTACTGAAATGATTAATGTTTTATTCCCTGCCCCCATCTTCCTTTAAAGTCAGTTGAGGAACTCAGACAGTGGCACCACCAATGGAGCTACCATATGATCAAGATAAATCTGAATCCATAAATTCTTTGTGTCCTGAACACTATTGCTGTGTTGATTTATTGTTCAAGACACAGTATGTTAAATCTTTGTAGTAGGGGTTTCTTATGGTGTTTGTGAATGAAGCAATTCAGAATTTGGCTGTAGAGATGTTTTTTATTACTGCGATACGATGACAGGTTTGCAGCATAGAAGTGTTTCCACAGCTGATGGAAGCTGTGGTTTTTGATGTTTACAGTGATTTTGCAGCTGATTCTAATAGCTCTCTTATCCTAACTTTACACTGCCTGTCTTTAGTTATATATACCGTTTGGCCCACTGGGAATATGGTTAGTGCATGCAGAAATAGAATACATATATGTAATAATTTTATCAGTACAGCGTAAGGACACATTATGTCATATGAAAATGTAAGTAGCTATAACCATGAATAATGAATGTTGTATTATGTCATACAATATGTAAATAGAGAAACTGAAGAATAGTGAAATTGAATATTGACACATATCCTAAAGTGCACCTGCTTGATAAGTCTATCCACATACCTAGCAATGGTCTGTTCTAGTTACTAGTGAAATTTTCCTTTTTCGCTCACTATTTGTCACATTTAAACATTATCCAGCAAGTGTACCTGAGAGTCACTGTCAGAGTGGTCTGTTAAAGGGATAGTAATACTTCATTTTATCTTTATTTTATTTTGTAGGCATTAAAAAAACATGAAGAACGATATAAGTCTTATCTCTTAGACCTTTATGGTTTGAGAGATATTCACAAACAAAGTTTCCCCTCCCACCCCTTTTACCTAGTGTAAGCCATCTCTTCTCAGATGTAGAATGCAGTCCATAGACCAGACAGATAACAGCAGGGGACAATCTTCTTCCTATGAGAACAATGAAAGCCCTGCCCCCCCTTGATAAGTTTTTCAGGTTTTTCCCTTATCTTAATTAGAGCTGCTTTTATTATGAAACATTACTATCCCTTTAAGGGTTAATGTTTTATTTTACTTTCTACAAAGCATTTCTTTATATTTGTTTCCTGTACTAATTCTTCTTTTAGTTATTATAAATCCTTAGCGTTAGTAATGTCCAAAAAATTTATTTTTATAGATTTGTAAAGGCTAAAAAAAAGTTATCATTGCACAAACCCCATCTCTCAAACCGCTATGGTTTGAGAGATAATGGCAATCAAAGTTCCCTCTTCCCTCCCTTTCTCTTGATGTCAGCTGTAAAGCTGACAGAAGGGGATCCGTGTCGGCCGACACAATGAGGCTCTTCACCAGAGACGAAATCCCCTTATTAGAAAAGAACTACTTCATGGGAACAGTCTACAAAGTGTGCTTGCAAATCAGTCACACTTTGTAGACCTTTCCAATGAAGTAATTATTTTCTAATAACAGGATTTCAGCTGCAGAGCCGCTGGCTGATCCCCGGACTGGGATCTCCTGCTGTCAGCTAGACGCTGACGTCAGGAGAAGGGGAGGGAGGGGGAACTTTGATTGCGAATATTTTTCAAATCATAGCGGTATAAGAGTTGGGTTTGTGGCAATGAAAATCTTTTTTTAGCCTCTACAAATCTATTAAAAACATTGTTGGACATTACTAACGCTTTAATCACAATAAAACTACAATAAAACAGAATGGTGAAATTACCATCAGTGAATTCTACTGATAATCTTGAAGACTTTCTAAACATTCTACACCAAAAAGAACAAGAAATTCAATACTATATAAAAACCTCTCTGAATGTGTACATAAAAAGTTATGAATTTGTGTATACATACCTTTCCTTTATCTACCGGAGTGATAAAGTTATGGCTGTTTTTAATATTTCAACACAATCCGAGTATAGAAAGTATTAGATTGGTGTGGGAAATAGTCTAAAATGTAAACAAGCAGGAATATTCAACTGTGGTAATATCAAAAACAATTTAAAAAAATGTTAGCACTAATATAGATTTTTTTTTTTCTTTACTTTAATCTTTATTGAAAGTTATACGATACAAATGTAAGACTATTAAGTATTACGTCTTCAAGAACCGTCACAGTTTAAGCAATTTACAATCTGAAGTAATTAGGGTTGCACCGATACCGATACTGGTATCGGTGCCGATACCGGCATTTGCGCGAGTACTAGTACCGATGCCAGCACCGATATCCTGTGTCAGGGTCGGTGCTGCAGAGAGGGAGCCCGGGGAGCTGCTCACAATGCTCCCCGATCGCCTCTCTCACTCCTGCAGCGTTGGAGCGTTGCTGCGGGTTACCATGGCAATGCTCCGACGCTGACCTCTGCCGGGGCTCGAGAGAGGACAGCGAGCACCCGGCAGAGGAGTGTAAGACAGGCAAAGGGGGATCAAAAGAGGCAAGATGGGGCCTCAAGAGCGGGTGAAGAAAGAGGCAGAGAGGGGGGCCAAGAGGGAGAAAAAGAGGCAAAGGGGACTCAGGGAGAAAAAAAAAGAGGCAAAAGGAGGAAGGATCAGGAGACAAAAGGAGAGGGGCCAAGAAGAGGTAAAAGGAGGGGGGATCAGGAGAGAGAGAGGGAGGGAGGCAAAAGGGTGGGATCAAGAGTCAAGGAGGGGGATCAAAAGGGAGAGAAAAAGCCAAGGCAAAAGGAGGGGACTCAAGAGGGGGAGAATGAGGCAAAAGGTGGGAATCAAGAGGGGGAGAAAGAGGCAAAAGGGGAGAATCAAGAGGTGGTGTATGTGAGAATCAAGAGGTGGTGTATGTATGTAACATATATATATATATATATATATATATATATATATATATATATATATATGCTTTAGGTATTTGGAAAACTGGCAAATGACCGCAAAAAAAAGTATTGGTAATTGGTATCAGCGAGTACTTTAAAAAAGTCTTAAAAAAATTGGTATTGGTGCATCTCTAGAAGTAATACAATACCATTAAAAAGGAACTAAAATAGTTGCTTAACATACGTTTTAGTAAAAAGGATCTCATTTCATCCTTAAGTGACACCTGAGTATTTATTGAATAGGATTTAACCTGTCTTGTGAAACCCTTACCAATCTTGTGAAACCTAATCACTCAGAAGTGCCAGAGCTGATCATGTGCCTTGAAGAGATGAAGTAACTGTGTTTTGGGTGAAGGATATGTTTACTGTGGTGTTGGTTTATCTACGATGATGTGAAGGTGTGTCAAAGTCGGAGATGAACTTGGGAGAAAAAAAAAAGGACCGTGGGGAGGGGGAGGGTACTTGAGGTTTGGTGGGTCAACTTATACAAGTCGATCTTGAAATCTCAATCGTGCGTGCATCCCTGACTGTTAGGGTCTCAGATTGGGTGATCACCATGCCCAAGATTCTAGAAATTTGGGTAATGATCCAGTGGTTATTGCATAGAGTTTCTCTGTTATCCAATGAGCTTACCCTGGTAAACCATAGAGAAATAGGAGAGGGTTCAGGGTTCTTCAACAGAGGGGATCAGTGATTTAGCTGAATTCAAAAGAGGGGGAATGAATTTCCATGTATTTGGGGGTATCTTAAGTTTTAAGTGTTGTTTGTAGGGGAATAAACAAAGAAGCCTGTGTGAAGAAACAGGAGGTTAAAGGGATAGTAATGTTTAATTATTGAAGTAAAATCAAGTCTTCTTTATTCTTTTTTATAATGATGTGTATCAAGAAGACAATATTAAACACTCCCGTTTTTGATTTATAGTGTAGTAAAGTTTCCCCCTCCCGTCCCTTCTACTTACTTCCGCCGCCTCCCCTCAGATCTGGAATCCAGTCTGCGGACCCTGAGCAGCAGTGCCGTAGTGGCTGCCCCAGACTTTAGCCTCCGTTTCCTTGTACAGACTGATGCCTCCATGTTCAGCATAGGGGCGGTACTGAGCCAGGTGAACTCCAAGGGAGAGGAACATCCAGTCGCTTACCTGAGACGCAAACTACTGGAAAGGGAGGTTGGGTATGCAGCCATCGAGAAGGAATGCTTAGCCCTCGTGTAGGCAATCAAAAAATTGCAACCCTATCTCTATGGCCGGGACTTTACAGTTATGACAGATCACAACCCTCTGTGCTGGCTCAACAGGGTCTCTGGGGACAATGGCCGGTTGCTGCAGTGGAGCCTGTCCATACAGCCTTATAGTTTTGATGTGCAATACAGGCAGGGGCGGGCCCACGGCAATGCTGATGGCCTCTCCTGGCAAGAGGACTATTAAAGACTTATTTCTTTTGGACAGAATTGTTGGGTCTGGACAAGACCACCCCAATCTGCCCTCTTATTTGGGAGGGGGGAGGAGGGTGAAGAAACAGAAGGTTAAACTTTCATGTACCTGTGATATGTGAGAACTGTTGGATTACTTGGACATTACAGCAATACATCTGCTATGAACTTTTCCTATCTCAAGTCCTTTGAACTCAAACTCAACATCAATTGGTTGAACCTTGCATTGCAGCATTGTGCTATGCACTGCCATCTATTGGTTGGTGACAAGCATAGCAGCATTGTTCGGTGCACTGCCATCTATTGGTTGGTGACATACATTGCAGCATTGCTGTGTCCCATGCGAGTATGCAAATGTCACTGTTGCATTCTGGTACCTTCAATTTCTCTTCAATGTTTTAATTATACTCCCCCATCCTACACCCCAAAATTGTGATACTATGTTGTTTGTTGTATGTTTTGAAGTAGAAGAAGTCAGAGATGCTCAACTAGACTCATGAGCTTGCAAGGGTATGCAAAAAGCTCACTGGGACTGTGTCCTCACGCCCAGGGTGCAATCTCTTTTAGCTCACAAATGCCATACACAGAGAAGAAATATTCTGAAGCATATCATACTGGTCCTGCCAAAATGACAGTCCAGCCACGAAATGCCAGACAATTCTTCTCTGAACTAGGGAAGCAGCTAACCCCAGACGTACGTTTCGGCCTTCTTGGGCCTCGTCGGCGAGGTGCAGCTGATCCCTCTAGGCACTTGTGAGCAAGGGGTCCACGTCTGGATTCCCCCATTACCCTTAGGGTGACTAACCCTAAGAGCAATTTGCATAGAAGTAGAAGAAGTCAGAGATGCTCAACTAGACTCATGAGCTTGCAAGGGTATGCAAAAAGCTCTTCTACTTGTTGTATGTTTTGTCTTCTGTGTATTGTGATATTTTGTTATATTCATGACGCCCCAAGTTAAATGTATGCTGTGAAAAACCTGGTATTCAATTTCAATAAACTCAGATGTGTGTTTCTACCCCTGAAGCAGATGTTTAGGCTCTGTTTTTGGGGGTGGGGATTGATGACACCAGCCCCGTGTAGTCAAAAACGCCTTGTTAAAATGGTGTCATTTTACCAGGGCAGAGGGGCTATTTCCTGCCTGGAGGAGGCGGCGTCGCAGCAGGGACTGAACCTGTTCCCCAGAACAAGACAGAGGGGTTAGTGCCTGCCCAGCAGAGACTTCGCAGCAGGGGGGAATATACCTGCTCTGCAATAACCTGTTCCAGTGGGTCCAAGTGTGAGTCCCTACCCAGGTCACTGCTCTCCATTGGGCTGGCTGCACCTGGAGTACTTCCAATCCGGTTGACCGCTCCTCCTCTGAGTGGTGCAGCTAGATCCAGTGGCAAGTGGCCTAGGTCTGTCCGGTGGTCCTCTGAGGCTGGTGCCGTGTAAATTACCTGTTAGGTACCCCCCTAATGCTACAGGGGCAGGTGCCTGCTGTGGGGCCATCACAGCCGGTCTCTGGGGAGTGAAACATGAAGTAATTTATCTATTTGTTCTAAAATGGTCATCCAGTAGGGTTTTACAAGAGGGACAATACCACCAAATGTGGAGTAAAGAACTGGGGTGTGACTTACATCTCCAACAGCGATCAGATGTGTTTGAAAAATGTGTGCCAAGTACTGGGGAGTGAGGTACCAGCGAGAGAGTTCCCTGGTGTTTGAATCTCGTGCGTATTAAAAAGTTATTTTCAAAGATAGAGATCCAAAGAGATTTCCAAGTCTATTTCCTTTTTTTTTCCTTTCCCTCCTCCTGCCACAAGGTTTTATAGAGCTCATCTGGGCTGGGGGATTTAGCATCATGTTAGAATTTAAATACCAAATCCAATTCCTGAGGAGTAATGGGTGCCTCCAGAAAGAAAAGCTGCTCCTTGGAAAGTACAGGCAAAGACAACTCGTTCAGAAAAGATAGTGTGGATGTCCTGTCATCCACCTCTGGACCATATAAAGTGTTGAAGTAGGTGACGAACGCAGAATTAATGTCCATCGGGTCAGACATGATCGTCGAATTTGAATAGAACATAAAAGATTAGGACCCCTGGTAAGCTGAGTCAGATAGGCAAGCAATCTTCCCTGAAGATTGGCCTTTTGGTAATAATGCGCCGAGCGTTTTGTTAGTTGAAATTGTGCAGCTGTAAATAATACCGATTCGTAAGCTTTTTTGGCATCGAGGTACTTGGAAAGATTCCGAGCTGAGACCTCTGCAAGATGGGCCGAATAACATGTAGTAAGCGTGCACTGGAGCAAAGTAAGCTTGGTGGCTGTCTCCTTGGCTTGACAGATATTTGACCCTGCTGGGGACTAGAACGTGTGACCCTGAGGTTCAAGCAGATTTCACAGCTGGTGCATTAACCAAATTAGCTATCTCATATAATCACACATATGCAGGAGTGCACAAAACTTGCAATGCAATTCTTCACAAGCAGTTGTCAGACATTGTGGTACAGCACCAACTGGGGAGCCATGGGATGACCAGTCCCTGATATACTGTAAGTAATAGGTGTTTTGACCTGCTCCTTGCCTTCTGGGAAGGCCATGCTTCAAGCATCAGAAGCCATACAATTGTGGCGGAATAGTATTGCCGTGCTTTTTTCACCTGCTTTACCCTTCAAGGACTAGAGAGGTGTGCAAAGGTCCTTAAAAGATTATATATTTTTTTAACCCTTTATCTTACTGTCTTTTTCAAACTACCCCCTCTCTTCCCAGCTTTTGGGCTATGACTTCCATCATTTTCATCTGAAATACACAGAGAGACATACACATCTCGTGCAATGCCAGATCATTTTATGGTGGTATATAATGTGTTTTTAGTTCTTTTAAAACCATTGAGTGAAAAATCTCCCAGTTGTGAAAGTACCCTTGATTGGCCTAGCAGTAACATAATTATAATTTTGTATTTTTCCAGAAAAAAATGTACTGCTCCTTTTAAGATTTTGAGAAAATATAATATGTGAATTGGCTGGATCCCAGTATCTGGTGACAGTAGGAGTTGAATTGAGGGTTATGGTTGAAAAGGGGATAGTACTTCCTTCTGGATTACATGTTCTTCTGCCTAGAACTCCCAAATGTCTCCACAGTTTGAGCCCCTAGTTGGTTCAGTTGAGCAAACAGAGCAAATAATATATCATCGGATGATCATGGTGACAGGCACAATTATCTAGCCCAGATAAATGGAGCAGGTAGATATGTAAAGGGGACCTCCTCCATATTGGGGAATATGAGGCCAAAAGACAAATTGATGCTTAACCCTGTAAGGACTACAGCTGTGCTGTGTCAGTGGGCTATCTAGCGCATTTCTTTGCAACACTCTGACTACTCCTCTGGCACTCAAAGGGTTATTATTATAGTAATGTTTTATGAAAATATAGTTTTCCTTACTGAATAAAAAAACTAAGATACTCTCACTGCTGGGAGATGATTCATTTAGAACGGCTCAAACAAGTTTAAGTTCTTGTATTTTTTTATTAAAAAAAAACTATAAGTTACCACTAGGTGGTGCTATCTAATTAGTCCCATGGATAATTTCTATCAGTGACTGTAAATCTCTCCAAACACTTAACCAGACAGGGAGATGCACTGAGGCTTGATAAAGGGGTAATAAAGCAGAGATGACTTCCCCAGTGATATCACTTCTCCAAGTCCTATGTTATTCTATGGAACCAATGCACTAAGATTTCGCAAACCTTAGTGCAGTGGTTCTCAACCTTTTTTTTTTTTTTTTTCTTTTACTCGTCACCCCTAACATGTTTAATGTAATTTTTCAAGGGCAATAAAGGGTAAAATTCATAAATATACACATATTATTAGGTCTTACAATCATAATAAAAATAAACATATTATACATAACAAATTCCATATGTCTATCTAAAAGGACAATATTCACATTTTTGTCAGTCTTCACAGGAAACATGGAGCACCCTAATTTGATGTCCGTGGCACACCAAACTGCCACGGCACCCTGGTTGAGAATCACTGCCTTAGAGCATATCACTCCTTAGTGCATAACCCCCATTTCTTCTGTGTCCCTCCCTGGCATTAAAAATGGGTAATGTCTCCGCCCTCCAGCTGGGTAGGACTTCCTTAAACTTTAAATATAGGCTTCCGGCTTGAGACACCAGTTTGGTTTTTTTTTGTCCTACCCAGCTGGATGGACGTAATTTTATTTGAACATGGGTTTCGCTATGACTGTATGAAAGAGCTGTCCAGTGGGCAATATAGCGCGGTGGCTCTGAGAACCCGCTACTTGAGCTACGTATGTTTGCTGCAGGCATACTGTAAGCAGTCTTACCTTTTGTCCCTTGCCCTCTCTGTACAGCAAGCAGGACATGTCTCCCAGGCAATGCTCAGCGTTTCCAGATGTGTGGTAGTCAGCCGGCATGAGCTCACAGGAAGCGGAAGCTCCAATATTTATTATTATGTGTTCCACAGCTGGAACGCACGGGGCAGGAAGCCACTCAGCGTCTCAAAGCACAGGTAAGATGCAATTCAGGCACTTCCTCTTCCCTCAAGTATATAAGGTAAGGCCTTTTTCTCTTGCCTGGGTTTATGCCTATAACTATTTCTGCCTCTAAGAGCCAGAAAGATAGGGAGAAAGAGAAGGAGAAGCCAGCCTCTGATGCTTCTGGCAAGGAGGATAAAGGTGCCTCTAAGCTCAGTTGTGAATCAATATTAAGCTCTAATGAAACTATGCCAGGAATGTATTAAGAAAGCTGCAGGACTAGATATGACATCTCAATTCTCAAATTTTTTGAGCTGGATGAAAGTATCCATGCAGGATACTTTTATAGCTATGCAAGAGAAGGTAAACCATCCAGGAAACAACAACGTGTGGATCCAGGTGAAGGTACTTCTTTGCGTAAAGAAGATGAAGACCAGGAACCTAGACTGTTTAATCTTGAATCAGAATTTTCATCTGAAGAGGAGTGGGAGGTACCTGATGATCAGGGTTCCTTCAGTGTAGACAAAATAGATAGCCTTGTTCGATTAGTCAGAAAGTCCCCAGGCCTGTCTGATTCTCCTCAGGACCTCAATGTTATGGATGAGGCCTTTCTAGGAAAAAAGAAGGATGTGCCTGTGCTTCCCCTGCATCAGTCTATTCTCGACATTGTAAATGGGGAACAGAAATTGGGAGACAGGAGATCTAACGTTATAAGAAGGTTTTCAAAAATGTACCCCTTTAAAGAAGATGAGAGCAGGGCTTGGACCTTACCTCCTAAGACTGATGCATCAGTGGCACAGTGGCATCACTCAGGGCCCCCATGGAGAGAAAGTTGGATGGGATCCTAAAACACCAGTTTACTGTATTAGGGCAGAATCTTAAAGCAGCCACAGCAGTAGACTGTTTGGCCCGCGCTATGAGAATATGGCTAGCAAGCTTGGAAGACAAAATAGAATTCAATGTGTCTAGATCTAAGTTATTGAAGAAAGTGTCAGTTATGGAAGAAGCCACAAATTTTTCTTGCGATGCAGCCTCAGACATTATTCGTCTTAAAGCTAGGTCATCTGCCCTCTCTGTTGCAGCCAGAAGAGCCCTATGACTAAGATCTTGGAATGCGGACACCTCCTCTAAAAGTAAATTGGTGTCTTTACCATTCTCTGGAACATCCTTATTTGGCAAACATCTTGATGACATTATCAGGAAAGCCTCAGGAGGTAAGAGCACCTTTTTACCACAAGAAAGAAAGCCTAGATTTCCTTCTTCCAGGTCAGCAGGGTCTAGAGGAAGAAATCCTACCTTTCGCGAACAGTCGAAATTCCAAGGGAGACACTACTATCAAAGAAAGCAAGGATTCAACACAATACCAGAGGAGGCTACAGGAAGGATTTCCTTAGGAAGCCCCTGACCAAGAAAGAACTCCAATGAAGACAAGCTGGCCCTAGCCAGGGATCCAGTCGGGGGGCAGATTGGGTCTCTCTCTTCTAGCCTGGGATCAGTTGGCAAAACCAGATCGTTGGGTTCGGCAGGTCCTACAGCTAGGGTACCCGCTAGAGTTTTACAAAGCCCCTACTCATCATTCATACAGTCCAGAGTACCTCCCAGCCCACTGAAAGCTACAGCCTTCTTGGATGCGATCAAGAATCTTCTATCCAACAATGTGATAGACCCAGTGCCTTATCATCAACAAGGTTTTGGCATTTATTCAGCGCTGTTTATAGTTCCAAAAAATATGGGAGGATTTCAGAATATCCTAGATTTGAAAGCACTAAATCGGCTGATCTGAGTATCCCATTTCAAGAGTCAACATCTTCCATAATGAAAACTCTTTCCAGGGGTCTTCATGTCCACAGTCGATCTAAGGGACACATATCATCACATTCCTATCAGACCATCACACAGTTCCTAAGATTTACAGTAGGGGATGAACATTGTCAGTTCACGTCCCTTCCCTTTGGGCTAGTCACAGCCCCAAGGGTATTCTCAAAGGTTTTTGCAACAGCCATCCAAGAAGAAAAGGGATACACATTCTTTCGTTTCTAGACGACATAATGATATTGGTAGAATCACAGGTTCAAGCAGTTCAACACATCCAGGATTCGTTATAATACCTTCGTCTTTTAGGATGGCTGATAAAACAAAATAAGAGGCAATTATTCTCATCCAGATCCATAACCTTTCTGGGCCTGAACCTGAATTCTCAGAACAACTCAGTCACCCTGACAGAAGACCGGATCAACAGGATTTCCAGGAGGATATCTCACTTCAAAAGAAGTATGATACACACTTACACAGGACTTTATGGAGCTCCTGGGCAACCTCTCATCAACCGTCCAAGTAGTACCTGATCAAAGGTTCATATGAGACCCATCCAATTGAATTTCTTAACATTTTGGAACAGGGATTCTGGGAATCCTGCCCAGAGAATAAATCTTCTTCCATCGACAAGGAAGGAATTGGGCTGGTGGTCACGGAAATCGAACCTCAGAAAGGAGAAGGAGGCATGCCTGGAAGAACATACCTGGGAGACTCTGACTACAGATGCCAGCCAGGCAGGCTGGGGGGGGGCACATGGAGGTCAACTTTCATTCAAGGGAAATGGATTGCTTCAGAGAAAGATGTTCACATCAATATCCTAGAGATGAGCTCATTCTGGAACTTCATACAGCATCTAAAAGACAGATTAAAGGGAAAATGGGTCCTAATATACTCAGACAATTTTCCCACTGTAATGTACCTAAAGAACCAGGAAGGCACAAGAAGCCCCACTCTATAAAAAGAAATCCGGAGACTTCTCCTGTAGGCAGAGAAGAACCTGAGAGGGATTTCAGCTGCTAACATAGCAGGAAAAAGCAACACCATCGCAGATCACCTCAGCAGAAGTCTCATAGATCCAGGGGAATGGTCCCTAGATCCTCTAATCTTCAACCAGATTTGTCAGCTTTGGGGGCAGCCGGAGATAGATCTCATGGCCTCAAAGACCAATGCAAAGTGCCCAAGATATCTGTCCAGATGGAGATATCAGAGGGCAGTGGGTCAGGATGCACTGAAGATTCCATGGAAATACAACCTTGCGTATATCTTCCCACCATTTCCTATACTTATGGATGTTGTCAGGAAAATCGAGAAAGATTGTGCAGATATCATACTAATCACGCCGGATTGGGCTCTGAGACCTTGGTACTCTTTCCTAGTGTCCATGTCAATAGCACCACTTCGGCAGCTATCTCTGATTCCCAAGCTGATAACCCAGGGACCAGTCTGTCGTCCAGACCCCAGCCTACTATGTTTGATGGCCTGGAGATTGAAAGGTTCATGTTAAAAAAACAAAGGGCTGTCAGAAGCAGTAGCAAATACCATTATTGCTGGATGAAAAAATCAGCATCTAAGGTATATTCCAGGGTGTGGTCTAATTCTCTTCCTGGTTTAAATCCAAGTTTCCCCAGGATTCCGCTATTTCCATTCCTAGGATCTTGGACTTCTTACAAGATGGGTTTCAGGCAGGTCTTCGCCTGCATCTATCAGGGTGCAAGTATCAGCCTTATCAGCTACCCTGGCGGTTCAGTTGACAGAACATGACCTTATTAAAAGATATTTGAGGGTGATATCGAAAATCAGGCCCACTATCCATAACATTATTCCACCATGGGAGTTGAACTTAGTCCTGGACCAACTGTCTAGACCTAGTCCATTTGAACCCTTGAAATCCATTTCATTGAAATCTCTCACTCTTAAAGTGCTGTTCCTTACAGGTGTCACCTCGGCCCGTAGAGTACATGAGTTTCAGTCCTTATCCTGTAAAAGTCCTTTTATGGTGTTTCATCAAGATAAAGTGGTCTTGAAACCAAGGCCATCCTTCAGAGGTAAGGTTATATCTGAGTTTCACCTCAATAAAGAGATCACTTTGCCATCCTTTTGCCCTAATCCTCAGGGAACTAAGGAGAAGTAGTTCCATAATCTGGACCTGGTCAGAGCCCTCACTATATGCTTGAAAAGGGCTAAGGAATTTAGAGATTCAGACTCCGTTTATATATTTTCAAGGAAGACTTAGAGGCAAATTGGCCTCAAAGGCCTCTATATCCAGATGGATTACTGACTGCATTCAAATGGCATACAAGGAAGCGGGCCAGCAGGTTTCAAAGAACCTTAAAGCCCATTCAGCTAGGGTCATATCCACTTCCTGGGATAAGAAAGCTGAAGCTTCTCCTTCTGAAATCTGCAAGGTGGCAGCTTGGTCTTCCTTGTCCATATTCATCAAGCATTATCATCTTGATGTTCAGTCTTCTCCGGACGCCAAATATGGACGGAAGGTTCTGGAAGCTGTCTTCCGAACGTAATCCAGTAGGATCTGTCCTCCCTTCTTGTGACAAAGTATTTGTTCTTTATGTGGATATTATTCCCCCCCTTACTATGGGTACTGCGTTTTAAGTCCCATTTTTAATGCCGTGGAGGGACACAGAAGAAATGATACATTTTTCTTACCGTTCTTTGTATTTCTTCTGTGTCCCTAAATGGCATACCCTACCCTACGTTTAATTATGTCTACATTCGATATTTTACAGCTAAATCAAAAAGAAAACTGGTGTCTAAAGCCGGAAGCCCATGTTTAAAGTTTGAGGAAGTCCTACGCAGCTGGAGGGTGGAGACATTACCCATTTTTAATGTCGTGTAGGGACACAGAAGGAATACAAATAATGGTAAGAAAAATGTATCTTTTTCTTGAGTGGTTATAACTTTACAATAAAGAATCTCCTAGCAGTGGAAGTACCCTTACTGTTCTCAGCTGGAAAAGTTCTACAATATATTTGTTCATAAGAAAAAAAGACTGCTTCTTTAACACTTTGGGCCATGTGTATGAAAGTGTAACAATGCAGTTCTGGTGTAAACCAACAAAATAAAAATTCCAGATGAGTTCAATGGAATTTCTAATATCTTAAATGCTAGAGAGGTGTCTCTGGCATTGAATGGTTTAAAACAGGGCTCAAAATTTCCACTCTCCACTAGCCAATGGCGAGTGAAAATTTAGCCCTGGTGAGTAGAAATTCAGCCCTGGTGGGTATGTTATGTCTTGCAGTGGCGAGTAACTTTTCAGGTCTGGCTAGTAGCAAAGGACTGAAAATTATAAGCCCTGGTTTAAAATATGAAATTAAATGACAACTGGGGATGTGTGGTTGACTGTGGAGGGAACTACCATTATCTTGTATTAACCCAGGTCCTCACAGGGGCATGGGGGAAGTGCGTGGCAAATGCAAGCATACCTCCAATTATGCAGATATCCCAGATGCCTCCTGAGGGGGTGAGTAGAGGGAGAGGAAGGTGGGAGCATATTGAGAAGTTGGTGAAGGGAGGGAAGCAGACAAACTATTTTTTTGCTTGGTAGAAGGAGGGAGAACAAGGGTGCATATTATACATAGGTTATTTTGTTTCCCCTAAAATCTTGGGTATAATTTACACCTGTGTAAATGTTTATATGTTCAGTGTATTTAAACCAATTATAATAAACTTTTGTTTCCAGAGAATCAGAATAATTCAGACGAAGGGAATGATAGAATCCGCATTACAAATTGCTCTTCTTCTGGAAAAACAAGGCCAAAATTTGTATGGGAAAATGAAGGAACTCCTTTTAGAAAGGAAGATACAGAAAGCATAACAGGAGATGTCATAACAGTCACAAGTACACGTTGGCACTCACTGGCTTCCTTGTCCGATCAGGATGAACCAATCATCTGTCGTATCATTCTCCAGCACAGTGCGAGAGGTAAGTTCTTTTAAACATGTGATTCTAAAACTGTCCAGTAGAACCTCAAGGTTTCCTGAATAAGAACAAGGTTTTCCACCCACAGAACATACGTTAAGCAATGACAGACATGTGAACAAGACTAAAGTGGTAGAGATATGAGGCTGATGTACTAAGCAAGTGGAACAATACTGGGGCAAACCAACTGCACCATAGGGAATGAAAAGAGATTCCCATTGACTGAAATGGGACTTATTACCCTTTGAATGCTAGATAGGTCTCCAGTGCATTGCTTTGAAAACCATTCTTCAGCAGTCAAGGAATTATAAGCCCCATATAAAATGTAAAAAGTTTATGAACTTTTATTTGTCTCCTATGGGGCAGTTAGTTTGCTCAAAATAATTTCAATACCATATATGCCTGAATATAAGGCTGCTCCCATCCACCACCACAACCAACAATAACTTTTCATTTCACCTGTGTGTGTCCGGTTCTGCGTCTGCACAGATATTCTACCAAGCTACCTCCTGGATTTACAATATGAGGTGGCGAAAGCCAGTGATTTTCTTCCAGGCCTCCCTCCTTTTCTATTGATCTGACGGGCAGCACGATTTAAAAGGACACCTTGAATATATGTCAGTTTTACAGGATAAAATGCCTGAAATCCAGAGATCACTGACATAGGTCCACTAAACGGCACCTTTGTATGAAAGATAATACTTTCCTCTTTCAAACGAGTGCTCTTGTACCATTAGGCAATCGGGCCTAAATGGGGGCTACACTAGAGCCCCATTCTTCAATTGTTACCACTTTTTAATATTTGTTTACATTTTTATTCCAGGTGATCAAGTGAGGTGGCATGTAAATAGGGGCTCTGATGGAGAGTTTTCCCTTTTATTCAGCATGGCTCATATTCAAGTTCATGCTGGGTGATCGTCCAATCACCTAACATGAATCCAGTCAGGTGTGGCATCATTAGAAAGGGAAGACTCTCTCCCCTTTGCAAGAATGTCTCTGCTTTGATGGTAGGAGAGGTGGGGATAAGAGATGACCTTTGGGACAAGTCTCTTCCCCTCATTCCTAGTTTACATACTTCACTGGTAGTCCAGTGGGCGCCTCAATGTTGTGACATGTGCTATGATGTTCCAAGATGAAGGCCAGACTAGGGTAGCAGGAAGAGTGGGGGTCTGGTGGTGGATGCCCAGATGAAAACATTTACTTAAAACAACTAGTGATTTAGCCCACTGGGTCCCATAACATCTTGTGACACCTCATCCGCACTGAGGGTCAAAAAGTGACAAAGTCTCCCAAGACCTCAGCTGCACTCAAGGGACTAACAGAATGACTTACCTAGGTTGGTGTCTATTACATCTATTTTCCTTTTTTTTTTTTCTTTACTGTAATCTTTACCTGAATATTTACTACCTCAACCCCTTAAGGACCAGGAAAATCTGAGTTGGATTTCACTTAAGGACCGGAGCAATTCTGACCTTTTTGACTATGTCTTTGTTCAACAGTGTTTTCCCTTTTATTTCAGCCACATAAATTATATACCATTTTTTAATGCACAATTAGGGCTCTCTTTTGATACCATACGTATATGTATAACCCACCATTTATTTTGTTAAATTTAAGAAAACTGTAAAAAAAAACGTAAAAAAACCCACCATTTTTTTCTCTTGGGATCATGGGTTAATGGTCATTCATACCTACAAAATGCACAATTTTAAGTGGGCACTGTCCCCCTGGGTGAAAATCCCCATGTCCCTTTTCCCCACCCTATTTTCCCACTTTTTTATTGATGACATTTGGCGGTATGAATGAATGGCGGTGTATTACTATCACGGTTTGTTACTGTTTGTAAAAGAACACTCAGACAGTTCGGTAAGGTTAAAAGCTTTATTGAAAATAATGCACAATAGCCCCACTCAGGTCCAGATAAGGTCCGTACCGAGTACTTTCCATATCTGACGCAGGTCAGGGCGAAGCTACACACACTGTAGTAGTCAGCAAACAGAAATAATGATCTTGGACTTTTAGGCAGATTCTCAGCAAGGTACAGGAATAATAATATCCTCGACAGCCCCACACCGCAATAAGAGACACACAGGTGATGGGTGACTGAAGGGCAATCCCTAGTGGACTAGGGTTAATGGAGGCAACACTGGCAGAGGACTGGCCCTAAGAGAGTAGGGTAGACAGAGGCAACATGGGCAGGACTCTGGCAGTAACGGGACCCTAGAACGCTAGGGTTAACCGAGGCAACACCGGTAGTACTCTGGCAACGACTGAACCCTAGTACACTAGGGTTAACGGAGACAACACAGAATGGACTCAGGCAGCAACTAGGCCCTAGCATGCTAGGGTTAACGGAGGCAACACGGCTGTGGCGCTTGTCGTGACTGAACTCTAGAATGCTAGGGTAAGCGGAGGTAACACAGACTGGACTCGGACAGTGACGGGGGCCCTAGCATGCTAGGATTAACTGAGGCAACTGACACCAGATGCTGGTGATATAATGACCCTAGGTCACTAGGGTAAACTGAGGCAACACGAGCAACAGTGTGGTATTGGCTTGACCCAGGTATTATAGGGTTACCGGGGGCAACACAGACACTGGTGAGTGCAGGGACTCCCACAGGCTCCAGGAGACAGTAGGAGCAGCAAGCGAGCGGGAGATAGGCATGGAACGTAACCGGTCCTGGACCAGTGTCTCCCTGTTTGGTATTCGGAGGCAATAGGCTAATCCAGTAAGGGACTGAGCTAGCAGCACCACCAGGTCGGCACACATGGACTTCACAGCCAGTCAGGAGGACCACCAACACTAGCCCAGCCAGATCGGTGTAAATGGATAGTCAGCCAGTCCTAGTCAGTAACGGAATCAGAAACTCAGCTACGCCGGTTCGGTACACAAGGAGTTAGTCAGCCAGTCCAAGGTCAGCAACGGGATCGGATCACAAGGCGTAGTCAGGCGAGCCGGGTCATACACGGACCCCCCCCTGTCTTGAGGGAGGTCTGGGATTAGCTGGGAACTTAACATGAAATTATCATAGTGCCCGTGCTTCTGTTGCTGAGCGGCGACATTGTTATTCTCTGCTGCCTTCTGATTGGCTGGTCTTAATTGCTAACACTGGACTTGCCGTTATATACCCTGGGATGTCCTCCCTTAGGCACCCTTTTGTGGTGTACGAGTTCCTGGGTCTATTCTACGCTTTGCTGATTCGTGTATGACCTGGCCTGCCTGACTACAAGTTTGTTCCTGACGTTCCTGTTGCTACTCTCCATTGCTGACCGTATCTGGCTGAGAACCCGCTCCGTTGCCGACCGTATCTGGCTGAGAACACGCTCCGTTGCTGACCGTATCTGGCTGAGAACACGCTCCGTTGCTGACCGTATCTGGCTGAGAACACGCTCCGTTGCTGACCGTATCTGGCTGAGAACACGCTCCGTTGCTGACCGTATCTGGCTGAGAACCCGCTCCATTGCTGACCGTATCTGGCTGAGAACCCGTTTCGTTGCTGACTGTATCTGGCTGAAGAACCCGCTCCGTTGCTGACCGTATCAGCGCCGCAACGCGACTCAACGTCCGCGGAGCTTTTTTTTGTCTTCCGGTTCCGGACTCCCCGAACAGAGTGCAGCCGCGGGGGGAGCCCGGAACTCCATGGCGGTCATAGTACGTCATGGGTCGTTCAGTCAGATCGACCCTTGACGTACTATGACGTCAAGGGTCGTTAAGGGGTTAAAGCAATAATACCTCTAGTGTAGTGATTTCCAACCAGGGTGCTGTGGTCACTGTGGTGCACCGCTGACATCCATTTAGTCCCTTTTTTCCATAAAGAGTGTAACCCTTTGAGTACCAGAGAGGTACGCAACGTATTGCTCTGCAATGCGTTGCGTACCCCTCTGGCACTCAAAGGGTTAACAAAAATGTAAATGTTGGCTTTAAAATATGTATTTATGGGAATGTATATACACATTATGCTTTGTTATTCTGATTGTGAAACCTAAAAACAAGTATCATCAGTACCTTGCAAAAGTATTCAGATCTCTGACCAATTCTCTCCTATTACTGAATTTTAAAGCGTACATTGTAATTACATTCTGTATGATATGTTATATTAGAACACTGAAACACAAAATCAGTTATTGTAAGTTAACACTGATTTTATGTTTGGAATATTTTTGAGGGAAATAAAAAAAACTAAAATATTTTGTTGCATAAGTATTCAACCTCTTTGCTGTGGAAGCTCCTAGTTTACACAGATGGAAGAACTTGCCTTAATGAGAACCTAGGTACCTTACCACTGGCCTCCACCTGGGAACCATTAAAGTTAATGTCACATTTGCAAGATAGAAACCCCACTGTTGAAAGTTCATTTGTCAGGTTTTGGATCTGAATGAAAATGAAGGCCAAAGAGCATTCTGCAGACGTTAGAGAGGTTACAAAGTAAAATAAATGCATAGATTAGGAAAAGGGTACAAAATAATATCCAAGTGTTTTTGATATCCCAGTGAATACAGTTGGATCAGTAATCGGGAAATGGAAGTTGAATCACATCACCCAGGCACTGCCAAGAAAAGGGAATTCCTGAAAACTCCGTGCTCATATAAGGAGATGTGTGAAAGAAGCCTCAGAACAGCCAACAATAAGTTTCAGGGAGCCTACAGAGTTCAGTGCTCGGGAGTGCTGTAATGGTGCTCCAGACAATCATATCAAGAGCTCTGCATAACACGGGCCTGTATGGAAGTGTGACAAGAAAAAAATCATTACTCAAAAATGTCATCTGAAAGCATGTCTGGAGTGTGCCAGAAAGTATGAATGTGCGCCAGCTGTGAAGTGACAAAAGGTTTTGTGGCCAGGAGAAACTATGATAGAGATTTTTGACCAAAACTCAAAGCACCAGGTGTGGCACAAACCTACCGTAAAATCTCGGGTATAATACGCACAATTTTACCCTTATGTGAAGTGAGGGGTGCGTATTATACACGAGAGTTTTTACAATGAAAAAAATATAGTGTTAGCAGACCTCTTCCCTCCCTCCGCTTCGAAGATAAACCTTACTTTTTTGCAAGTGAACTGCCGAAGACTTCTTGCACTTGCCGCCCGCTTCCTTCAATTGGGCTTACAGGACCTTCTGCCTCCAGCCAATGGTAATGCCCTGTGTATCAGAGCTCTGTGTATTGGCTGGAGGCGGAAGGTCCTGTAAGCCCAATTGAAGGAAGCGGGCGGCAAGTGCAAGAATTTTTGCCTTCTCTTCGGCAGTTCACTTGCAAAAAAGTAAGGTTTATCTTCGAAGCGGAGCGCCGGGGGAGGGAGGGAAGAGGTCTGCTAACACTTTATTTTTTTTTGTAGTAAGGGAGAAAACAAGGGTGTGTATTATACATAGGCAACTCTTGTTTTCCCCTAAAATCTTAGGCATAATATACACCTGCGTATTATACACAGGTGCGTATTATAGCTGAGATTATACGGTAACCAGACACGTGCACACATAGACACGAAGGGGGGCTTGAGCACCTGCACTTTTTGTCCAAAGTGCCCTCGTGCCCTTTTAACAATAAATAAATAAATAATTATGAGAAGTGCCCTTTTTTTCATTTGAGCCCCTGCCCCCCAAAATGTCTGTGCACGTCCCTGACGGTAACTGCCCACGTCTCAAGAAGCACCGTCACTACAATGATGTATGGAAGTGACAGCACTGTGCTGTGGTGATTATTCTCATCAGCAGGGACTAGGCATCATATTAACATTGTACAAAGGATGGATGCAGCAAAATATAGGGAAATAGTACAAGGTATCCTGCTTCAGTCCACAAACAAAATGAAGTTTAGGAGGAAATCAACTTTTCAGCATGACAATGATCCCAGCACAAGGCCAAATCAACATTGGACTGGCCCAAGAACAAAAAATGTGAATGTGCTAATTTGGCCCAGTCAAAGTCCTGCTCATTGTCCCAATGAGAATCTGGTGGTGAAAATTTGCAGTCCACAAGTAACATCCACCCAACCAGGAGCAAATCTGCCAAGAAGAACTGGCCAAAATAATTCCATCAAAACTGTTAATACAGCAAAGGGTATTGCAGTGTGTATCACCCTGAATTTAAAAAAAATTTTTATCACAGTGCCCGTGCTTCTGTTGCTGAGCGGCGACATTGTTATTCTCTGCTGCCTTCTGATTGGCTGGTCTTAATTGCTAACACTGGGCTTGCCTTTATATACCCTGGGATGTCCTCCCTTAGGCACCCTTTCGTGGTGTACGAGTTCCTGGGTCTATTCTACGCTTTGCTGATTCCTGTATGACCTGGCCTGCCTCACTACGAGTTTGTTCCTGACGTTCCTGTTGCTACGCTCCATTGCTGACCGTATCTGGCTGAGATCCCGCTCCGTTGCTGACCGTATCTGGCTGAGAACCCACTCCTTTGCTGACCGTATTTGGCTGAGAACCCGCTCCGTTCTGTATTATTACCTGTCTATATTGCCTGTTCTTATGTCCTGCTTAGACCTGGGTTAGGGTCTTTCTATTTCATTATTAATAAATTACTTTTTACCTTATCCAATTGTCTGAGTGTACTGAAACCGTGACACTTTTACTGCATAGGGTGGAACACCTCAATTTCTGGATTTCCTACATATTACACCTTTTTTATCAGACCCTAATGCATTTTGACCTATGTTTTCTGTATTTTAGGGAAGTGTAGAATAAAAAATGCTGTTACAGTGTATAAAGGGTTTTTCTAATGAGATGAAGATTTTGGCACAGCAATGAACAGAAGTCAGTGATGCTGGTGTCCTAAGAACTGGAGTAAATCAACTGCACCATTTGGGGGGGGGGGCATATAATGTCCCATTCATTTAAATGGGTTTCAAAGCCCAGAATGCTGGAGAAATTTAAAACATATTGAGAAACAATGCATTGGTGACATCTTTACCATTCAAGGTATAAAACCCCATTTTAAAGAGAGAGTGATGTTTCACAAAAACCGAGGCTCCAATTAATCATCATAGTATTTGGGCCTTGGAGAGTGTTATTTCAATTCTGTCAGAGTTGTAGTTCAAGAGTAATTGAATGATAAAGTATCCCCCTCCCGCCAGGGCCGGATTTACATCTCAGGAGCCTGTAGGCACAGAAAGCTGAAGCGCCCCCCCCCCCGCCAAAAAAAAAAAAAAAGTTCAAAAAGTTTTGACTGAAATATTTTTCGATTAATCGGATAAAAAAAATGCTAATTTTTCATTATTTAAACTGATTTAATGAACAGTGTTAAAAACAAACAGCAGAATAAAAAACTTAACACATTAACATGTGTCATTGTTATTATTTTACTATGGGGTCTATGCACCTCTTTCTCCCCCCTTGTACTTCTCTCTCTCCCCCTTGTGCCTCTACTTCTCCCCCCTTGTACTTCTCTCCCCCCCTTGTGCCTCTATTTCTCCCCCCTTGTACTTCTCTACCCCCCTTGTGCCTCTCTCCCCCATGTACCTCTTTCTCCCCCATGTACTTCTCTCTCCCCCTTGTGCCTCTTTCACCCCATGTACTTCTCTCTCCCCCTTGTGCCTCTTTCACCCCATGTACTTCTCTCTCCCCCTTGTGCCTCTTTCACCCCCATGTACTTCTCTCTCTCTCTCTCTCTCCCCCTTGTGCCTCTTTCACCCCCATATACTTCTCTCTCTCCCCCTTGTGCCTCTTTCACCCCATATACTTCTCTCTCTCCCCCTTGTGCCTCTTTCACCCCCATATACTTCTCTCTTTCTCTCCCCCTTGTGCCTCTCTCCCCCATGTACTTCTCTCTTTCGCTCCCCCTTGTGCCTCTCTCCCCCATGTACTTCTCTCTTTCGCTCCCCCTTGTGCCTCTCTCCCCCATGTACTTCTCTCTTTCTCTCCCCCTTGTGCCTCTATCTCTCCCCCGTACCTCTTTTTCACTTTCCTGCACTGATGACATCCGGAGCGCAACCACTCCAAACGCGGAGACGCTGCATGGAGCGTGAAGGGGTTTTCTTCCTCTGTCTGGGCGCCAGTTTTAAACTGGCCTCAGAACAGAGGAAGAAAATACCTGCACGCTCCACGCGGCGTCTCCGCGTTTGGAGTGGTTGCGCTCCGGATGTCATCAGTGCAGGAAGACAGCAGTATCCGGCGGCTGTGGGGCTGCTGGGCGGCACAACTAATCCTGTCTTTTCGAGTTCCGTGTCACAGAGTCGGCTGGTGCAGCATCCCGATCCCCCCCCCAAGGAAAAGGCTGGTTAATTGTAAAATGAAATAATAAAAAAAAAGTTAAGCACAAAAAATAATGTAAAAAAAAAACAGTCCAAAAAAAAAAAGTGTAAAAAAAACCAAAACTATCCCAATGACAGGCGCCCCTCTGTGGGGTGCGCCTGTAGGCAGATGCCTACTCTGCCTTATTATAAATCCGGCCCTGCCTCCCGCCCCTTTTACCTAGTGTAACACTGCTCACCTCAGATGTGGAATCCAGTCCATAGACCAAACAACTCACATCAAGGGTCAATATTCTACTTTGAGAACAATGAAAACCCTGCCCCCCCCCGACAGGTTTTTCAGCTTTTTCCCTTATCTTAATTGAAGATTGTCCCTCTCTGCGATCCATCCGGACACACCCTGCTGCTCTTAGCTGAGCAGTGTTATATCAGTAAAAGGGGAGGAGGAGGATACTTTACCATTGAATTACTCTTGAACTACAATTCTGACAGAATTGAAATAACACTCTCCAAGGCCCAAATACTATGATGATTAATTAGAGCTGCTTTTATTATGAAACATTACTATCCCCTTAACCAGTGGAATTTTTTAGGGTGTTTTTGTTCGGCACTTTATGGTGCTGTTGGTTTGCTCCAGAATTACTCCATTTCTACTTAGTACATCAGCCTCATTGTGTGGTTGTGACAAACATAGTATTATCATTGACTTGGTTTTCGTTTTCTTTTTATTCCTGTTTCTCCTTTTAGATTATCTAAAACTATACACGCATGAAGACTCCCTGTTTATTCGACTGATACTGATTTGTGCAGCAATTATGATTTTGACAGCTACGTTGTGTGTTTATTTATTCTGTTCAAGAAGACGTAACAAGTAAGTGACAAACAAGCAGTGCAATGGCTGTTACATTCTCATTGCTATTTTCTCTATGATCACACACATGGAAGACTCGCTGAGGCTGCTGTACTGTTATCTGAGGTCTGTGGTCCTTTGCAAAGCTGGGCTCTCTGGCCCTTTAAAATCATGTTCACTTCCATTCCTGGCTACTACAGTCATCCCAGGGGTGGATGGTTAACTTTTTTTCCTTAAAGCTTTATTATACTTTGTTTTCATACAGTATCGGCCCACGGCACCTTTAAGGAATGGGCGCTCGCTGCCGCCATCTCGGATGTGGAATAGGTTACTGAATAGTCATGTCATGCGGCACTGGGTGAGCTCTAGTATGCGGGAAGGGGGTGTTGGGACCAATGAGGTTCACATATAAGGGAGACACCTGGATGAGTCTTCCCCACTTGCATGAAGAGTGAGCATGGGTGGCCACTGACCCATTTTTCACATATTGGAGGGAAGTTTCTTCTTCCCATGAGGCCCTATTTGCTCCCGGACTTCAGAGTAGAATGTGGAGGAGCTAATTCTTCTCCTGTGGAGCGACCCATGAGACACCTGATATACTGCTCTCTCTCTGGGTGGATGACTTTCCACCCTGGCATCTTATCTTTACACCACCTTAGGCTACTATCATGGACTTCTGGTATCTTCTGTCCAGAATCTAAAGGAGGCCATTAGATTTTACACAGAAGATACCAATGGGGTTATGCACTAAAGCGTGATAATGTGGAGATAACTTCTCCAATTATATCACTTTCCAATTACTATGTTATTCCCTGGAGCCTATGCACTAAGATCTCCAAACTTGGAGAAATCTAAGTGCATAGACTCCATAGAATAAAATAAGAACCGGGGAAGTGATATCACTGGAGAAGTAATTTCCTCTTTATCACCCCCTTAGTGCATAACCCCCCAGGAGTCTACAGATTCTTTAAACTCAGTAGGAGACGTGAAATCTGGATCGCCTGAGAGGAGACAGGTTAAGAATCTTTGTATGCCTGACTACTTGTGAGTAGGTATAAGCCTAACTCTCAACCACTTCTAAACACGAGTAGAATTTTATTGTTACATCATTTTTATTTAATTGAATGGTATGCACTATGGGCACCCTTTCTCCTTTTTTTTTTTTTTTTTTACCCGCACCCTTTCTCTTTTTTTTCCTGCATATCTTCATAGTGACAGTTTTGGAGATGAGCTGCCTGTTATTGGAAATACCTTTTATTTGGTACTGGAGTATAATTGTTTTTTTTTTTGTTTTGTTTTGTTTTTTTTTTTTTTTGCTCCAAGACATAATATATATCCAGAGAACTGGTACGGTTACAGGATGTGCATTTGCTTCGTTCTTTGTCAGTCTGTATATGGGTAGATGGAAACTGTGATTTATTTGGAATAATAATCCTTTTAGCAAGAATGTTATCTATTACAAGAGATCTATAGAATGTATTTTAACTATATGGGAAGGAGATTAGTGATACTAATAAGATGACATTTTGGGATCTTATTTTATATCATGAGGGGGACTTTTTATTTATTTTTTTTTATTGGGGGTGTTTTAAAGAAATTTTAGAAAACCGGTAGATGTAATTGCTGTCTTCATTACGCTAGTGGCCATAACAGGAGGTGGAAACAAAATTTCACTGTCGTCCAATACAGGTCACTGGTACTCTGGGAGGCGTAAGTCCCGTTTAATAGGCAGGAACAACTATGCAAATGATTTGCAAGGGGCGGAGCCTCCCCTCTTACTTAAGCCACCTTCTGGCCAGAGCCACTTCAGATTGATTTGTTCCTGGTGTGCTTGCACACCAGGTAGAGAACATCTATGCATCTTAGTATTTTATTATTTTTTTATTCAAATATGGAATACCACCATTAGGAGGGTGACCATGGCTGTGAATTGCCCTCTTTAAAGTGGCTGGTGCAGCTTCCAGGGATTTTCTGTGGACCTTATGCCCTGAAGAGGGGACAGCTTGTGTTAAGCAGCTCCCCTATTGGGGAATTTACCTCTGGTTCTTTCCCTCCTTATCATGGTCACCTGAAGACAGAAGTCCAGCAAGGAAGGTGAGTCACCCATTGAGTGCTGAAGGTCCACTTGTCCCCACAGTGTCCCTTTGATGGGCTTGTATTTGGGAGTTTTAATACACTCCAGCACTCATAGGGTGTTTTTATTGCATTATTACTGTTTATGCAATTTCTGTGTTATTCTCTGGGTTTTGGAGCATTGGGTATTCATTTATTTATGTTTCTCATGTGTTTCATGCTTGTTTGGGCACTTTTTAATGTTTTACTAAACTTTATTAAAAATGGTGTTCCGCGCCTTTAAGCGCGGCTTTTTCCCGCTCAGACGCAAGGGCTCCTTTACTCTCTATGAGAATTCACAGTATGGGACATTTCTCTGGAACCGCTTGTCACAGCAACTTCAGAGAGGGCTCATTTTAATTCTAGGCTCCTGCTCTATCATCCGGGATGTGTTTTATTCATGTGGGGTGTTCAGGGGGGCTTCGGGCACTGTTTGGGGTACTTGTGAAGGAAAACTACATTTCCCATGAGCGCTTGGTTCGCACTCGTTTCTGATTGGCTGTCATGACGGCCGCCATTTTGTGGTACTTTTCCTAGGCGAGTACACTACGCAGGGACCGAGCCTTCTCTCTCCTCAACAGATTAACCCTTCGCTGGCCAGATAAGTCCGTTTTTAGAACATTTCTGGGGTGAAACTTTAATCTTTCACACTTTTTCTGGGTGATAGTGTTATTAGTGGGGTATATTGACGCTGTGAGCATGTCTACTTCACTGGAGCTAGGGGCTAGACCCAAGTCTAAGGAGGATGGGGGGTCTGCTACCCCCATGGCGTTTTGCTCCTCTTGCCACATTGGGCTGGATGGCGATAATGTGGGGGATCTATGCCCTAATTGTACTGGTCAAGATAGCAACCCTGGGCTTCCCAGCCACGCTATTGAGCCATCTTGGGTGAGGGAGTTTAAAGCTGCCACTAGGGATCTCAGATCCACGCTTCAACTCTTTCCCTCTCAGATACAGGGGGCTCTCCAGGTCTGGCAGACCCCCTCTACTATCAGGACCTCCCTGCCTAAGCCACAGGGAGCTCCTGATATCACTGATTCTTCTGAAGAAGAACTTTTACAGGATTCTGATGCTGAGGAACGTACTGTTATTGAATCTAACAGGTCCATTGGGGACCCCTATGAGTGTGACCCTGAAGTTTCAGCTGAGGGTCTGATCAGAGCGGTTCTGAATACGCTCAACCTTCCTCTGACTCAGGAATCCACTTATGATCCTACTGATGTTTTTCAGAAAAAGCCATCTAAGCCAATTGTTTGTTTTCCAACTAACCCTACTCTTGCCCGTCTGGTTTCTGAGGCATGGAAGAATCCTGATAGATCTTCCTCTGTCTCCAAAAAGTTTGCTAAACTTTACCCTTTTCCTGAGGCGGAGCTGGCAAAGTGGGTTCATCCTCCCAAGGTGGATGCTCCTGTGTCTAGACTATCCAAATCTACCGCTTTGGCTGTCTCAGATGCCTCTGCCCTGCAGGACTGGACGGATAAGAAGCTAGAGCTCTCTCTTAAGTCTATTTTTGCCTCCATTGGCACGGCCATGCGCCCAACCTTTGCTGTGGCATGGGTTAATAGGGCCATTGCGGCCTGGACTGAACGACTGACTGAAGCAGTTCGCCAGGATGCGCCAGTATCTGAAAAGTTGCAGCTACTTGCTAATATCACTGAAGCTCAGAACTATGTTGCTGACGCTGCTTTTGATGCTGTGCGCATGATGGCGAGGGCCTCCACTTCTTCTGTGGTGGCTAGACGCGCTCTTTGGCTGAAAATTTGCTGATACAGCCTCTAAGAAAGCCTTGCTTTCCTTGCCCTTTCAGGGGAATTTACTTTTTGGGTCTGAACTCAAAGAAATGATCAGTGAGGCTACTGGCGGTAAAAGTACTCTTCTACCCTCAGTCTTTAAGAAAAAGTTTCCAGCCAAACGCAATCGGTCCTTTCGTTCCTTTCAGACTGAGACACGCTCCTCGGCCCAAACGGGTCCTCCCACTACGCGCTCCTCCTCCAAGCCCAAACAGTCCTGGAAGCCCAAAGTTGCCTCCAAGACTGCTTCGGCATGACTCGCCGAACCCGGGTCCGCATCCGGCTGTAGGCGGTCGTCTCCGCATCTTTCGCCGGACTTGGGAGGAGTCAGTGGCGGACCCATGGGTTCTTCAGGTGGTGTCAGAGGAATACAGGATCCCTTTCTCTTCCCTTCCTCCCTTTTGGTTCCATTTTACTCGTCCTTCTCAGGAACCCACAAAAAGGCGTCTGTTCGACGACGCTATTCAGGATCTCTTGGACAAAGAGGTCCTGGAGGCGGTTCCTCAAGGGGACACAGGTTCAGGATTTTATTCCAACCTGTTTGTGGTAGCCAAAAAGGATGGAGGAGCTCGTCCCATTTTGGATCTCAAACATCTCAATGCCTATGTGGTGACTTCCCACTTCCGCCAGGAGTCCCTGCGCTCTGTGATTGCAGCAATGTCTCCAGGGGAGTTTCTTGCCTCCCTGGACCTTCAGGATGCTTATCTTCACATCCCTATTCATCCAGAAAGCAGGCGGTATCTCAGGATTGCCTGCCACAGGGGACACTTTCAGTTTGCAGCGCTCCCCTTCGGGCTGACTTCAGCCCCTCAGGTCTTCCAGAGGGTGTTGGGCTCCTTGATAGCGGTGCTCCATCAGGATGGGATCAGAGTGACCCCCTACATGGACGATCTTCTTCTGAAGGCCTCCTCAGCGGAGCTTCTCCATCAGCAATTACAGATGTGCATGCACACCCTGAACCGTCATGGTTGGATCCTGAATCTGGACAAGTCAGACTTGATTCCATCTCAGAGGCTTCTGTTCCTGGGTCTCCTGTTCGGCACTCGCCAATGCATGGTGTTTCTTCCAGAGGACGTGGCTCACCAGATAGCCGTCAGAGTGGCTGGGATTCTGGACATGGACGAAATTCCAGTTCCGAAGTTGTCGTCCTTAGTGGGGAAGTTCATTTCCACAATCGAAGCAGTACCATTTGCCATGGCCCACTCCAGGGATCTTCAGAGATTTGTGATCCAGACGTGCAGGAATCATCCGGATCATCATCATCTGTCTGTTTCTCTTCCTCCTCATGTCGAGTCGAGTCTACACTGGTGGTTAGATCTCTCACATCTCCTGAAAGGGAGATCCTTTCTAGTTCCTCCTTGGACCACAGTCACTACGGATGCCAGCCTTCGGGGCTGGGGTGCAGTCTGGGGTCGCTTCAGTGTTCAGGGGAAATGGGGTCTGGAGGAATCCATGCTCTCCATCAATGTTCTGGAACTTCGAGCTGTCCGGCTGGCCCTGAGGCACTGGGAGTCTCAATTGACCGGTCTTCCGATCAGAGTGGAGTCCGACAACGCCACGGCGGTGGCTTACATCAACCGGCAAGGCGGCACAAGAAGCGGGTCCGCCTGGTGGGAGGTCAAGGATATTTTGTCTTGGGCAGAAGATCACGTGCCTGTCATCTCTGCAGTTCATATTCCAGGCGTGGACAACGTCATGGCAGACTTCCTCAGTCGTCACACCGTCGACAGCGGAGAATGGGCTCTTCACCCAGAGGTGTTTCACATGCTCACTCAACGGTGGGGGATGCCTGTGGTGGATCTGATGGCTACCAGACACAACAGGAAGGTTCCGGTGTTTTGCTCCCGGTTGAGGGACTCCCTTGCTCTAGCAGTGGATGCCTTTTCGATCCCTTGGGACTTCCCCCTGGCTTACATCTTCCCTCCTCTTCCTCTATTGGTCAGAGTTATCCAGAAGTTGAAGAGAGAACGTTGTCCTGTCATCCTGATTGCTCCAAACTGGCCTCGCCAGTCCTGGTTTCCGGAGTTGATGGCCATGTCAGTGAAGGATCCGATCCCACTTCCCGCCCGTCCGGACCTACTTCTTCAGGGGTATCTGTGGAAGGAGGATGTTCACTCTCTCCATTTGATGGCATGGCGGTTGAATCCTCGATTCTAGCAAAGAAAGGGTTTTCTCCTTCTGTGGTGTCGACTATGCTCAGTGCTCGTAAGCCTGTGTCTTCCAAGATCTATCATCGCATATGGTCAACCTTTGTGTCATGGTGTTCTGACAAGAAGCTTTCCCTTGACTTCCATCTTCCCACTGTCCTGGCCTTCTTGCAGGACGGTGTGGATAAGGGGCTCAGTCTGAGTTCCCTCAAAGTTCAGACTTCTGCCTTGTCTGTGTTTTTCCAGGAAAGGATTGCCATCCTTCCTGATGTGAAAGTCTTCTTCCAAGGTGTGACTCATGTTCGACCTGCCTTCAAGAGTCCTGCTCCCCAGTGGGATCTCAATTTGGTGCTGGGAGTTCTACAGCGACCACCGTTTGAATCCTTGGCTTCCATTCCATTACGTCTTGTGACTTGGAAGATGGCCTTCCTTTTGGCTATTGTGTCAGTGCGCCGGGTGGCAGAATTACAGGCCCTGTCTTGTAAACCTCCTTACCTGGTGTTCCACAAGGATAAGGCTGTGCTTCGCACTACCAAGGAATTCTTACCCAAGGTTGTGTCTGAGTTTCACATCAATCAGGAGATTGTGGTTCCCTCTTTCTGCCCTAATCCTTCATCTGACAAGGAAAGAGATCTCCATTTGTTGGATGTGGTGCGTTGCCTCAAGTTTTATGTTCATTGCACCGAGTCTATCAGGAAGTCTGACGCTCTATTCGTCATTCCTGAGGGGCCTGGGCAGGGAGACCGGCTTCCAAAGTTACCATTGCCTCTTGGATTAAGGCTACCATCCGTGAAGCCTACAAGTTGCGGAATAAGCACGTTCCCTTCCGGGTGACTGCCCATTCCACCAGATCTATTGGGGCCTCTTGGGCCTACAAGAATCAAGCTTCTGCCGATCAACTGTGCAGAGCGGCCACTTGGTCCTCTGTGCACACTTTTTCAAAGCACTACCGAGTTGATGTACTGGCGTCGGCTGATGCCAGTTTTGGAAGGAAGGTCCTGGAGGCAGTCTTGCCTGTGTAGGTCTTCCGCTCTGTGATCCTTAGTGCTTCCTTACTGTTGAGCCCAGTTGGCTCTGGTTCCGTGTGCTGTGTTAGTTCAGGGATTGTTCCCTTGATTGGTGTCCGTTGACACTTACAGTTTGGGCTATGTTATTAACTGGTCATAGCAGTTCTAGTGACTTGGGCCTTGCGCCTGGTCCTTGCCTTACTTCCCGCCTCTGGATCAGCTCAATGTTTGTACATCCCAGAGTACCAGTGACCTGTATTGGACGACAGTGAAAATAGGATTTTAGTCTTACCTGTTAAATCCTTTTCACTTAGTCCATACAGGTCACTGGTCTCCCACCCTGTCAAGGGACCAGTCTTGGCTCTCCTGTGGCATCCAGTGGGAGACCGTTCGGGCATGCTCACAGGAGTCTTTCTTTTTGCTTACCTGAGGTCAGTTTTAGGGTCTCAAATCAATCTAAAGTGGCTCTGGCCAGAAGGTGGCTTAAGTAAGAGGGGAGGCTCCGCCCCTTGCAAATCATTTGCATAGTTGTTCCTGCCTATTAAAGGGGACTTACGCCTCCCAGAGTACCAGTGACCTGTATGGACTAAGTGAAAAGGATTTAACAGGTAAGACTAAAATCCTATTATTCTATCTGGCCAATTACAGAGGATTAAAAGGAAATGCAGTGAAGCAGAAAAATATGAAGAAGCAAGGGTAGTGAGACGTACGTTTTTAGAAAAGCTATGCAAATGAGGTATTAGATAATGTTTACATGAGAGCAGCCAATAATCCCCTGAGTCTAAGGGGAAAAAAAGATTGGATCCCCTACTTTACAACTAAATATAATGAGAATGCCCCCCAGATTAAAAAAAAAAATGTAAAATAAACGTACTGAGTGAGGATCCTATTTTGGGTTCATTCCTATGTGATACACCAGTGATTCTCAACCAGGGTGCCGTGACACTTTGGTGTGACGCGGACAAAAATGGACTTTTAAATAAAGATTTATAGAAATTGTTATGCACAATATGTTTAGTTTTGTTATTAAGATTATAAGACCTAATAATAACTGTATATTTATGTATTGTACACTTCTTATGCCCTTGAAAAAGTACATTAAATATGTTAGGTGTGCCCGGATTGTTCTAGATTGTGTGTTAGGGGTGCCTTGAGCAAAAAAAGATTGAGAACCACTGTGATACACCAGAGGTTTAAGGGGAATACCAATATTAAAGAACTGATGGCTCCCAGTGATATTTATAAGAAAATAAGCAAAAGATTACTGGTTAGTGCAGATCAAAACCACTTTCTATCTACTGGAGTGGGCATGTATAAGTGTGGGAAGAAGGGGTGTTCAACATGGTATCCTATTAGTAATTGCTCTCAAAAAGAACATCTTTAAAGGGATAGTAATATTTCATAATAAAAGCAACTCTAATTAATCATCATAGTATTTGGACTTTGGAGAGTGTTATTTCAGTTGTCAGAGTTGTAGTTCAAGAGTAATTCAATGACAAAGTATCCTGCTCCCGCCCCTTTTACTGATGTAACACTGTTCAGCCAGATCAGAAGGGAGGTGCCCAGGTAGATTTCAGAGAGGGACAATCTTCAATTAAGATAAGGGAAAAACCTGAAAAACTTGTCAAGGGGGGCAGGGATTTCATTGTTCTCATAGGAAGAAGATTGTCCCCTACTGTTATCTGTCTGGTCTATGGACTGCATTCCACATCTGAGAAGAGATGGCTTACACTAGGTAAAAGGGGCGGGAGGGGAAACTTTGCTTGTGAATATCTCTCAAACCATAAAGGTTTGAGAGATGAGACTTATATCATTCTTCATGTTTTTCTAATGCCTACAAAATAAAATAAAGATAAAACGAAGTATTACTATCCCTTTAAGCCTCAAGTTACGGGGACAATATAACAAATGCACCAGTTCTATAATTGTAATTCTGACTTTGTAGTTTACCTGCTTACTTGCACAGGGGCGCACAATGCCGGAACGGAAAGTCCGATTCAGTGAACAGCTGAGAAATATAAGTAATAGAATGGATAAGCATAGTGTCCCCAAACACTTTACAGATAATCAAGGATGCAAACTAGAGGAAATTACAGGCACTGTAAGAGACAGAGTACTACCAGATAGGAGAGGTGGAGATATGCTATTAAAGCTTAGAAAAAGAAAGCTATTTTGGATACACAAACCTAAAACATTGGATCCAGTCAGTCTCAATATAGATCTTGATTTGGCAGCCTTTGTTTGATGTTAAAGGAGCAGTAAACTTTTTTATGAAAAAAATATATATTGTAGGGATTTTCCTACTGAGTAAAATAAGGGTACTCCCACTGCCAAGAGATTTATATTTCCAGAGTTATTACAGTTTAAACCCATGTTTTTTTACATTAGCAGTGCCCTCTAGTGGTCAAATTCGAATTAGTTTTTCAGTTAGATTCTAATGGAGAGGAAAGTCAGAGAAGACAGAGACATACAGTTCTACATAGAATGTGATAGAAACTGCCTGTCACTTCCTGTCAGTTAGAACTATCAGGAAGTAAACACAGTAAATTCACTTCCTGTCAGTTACAACTATCAGGAAATAAATACAGTAAATTCACTTCCTGATTATTTAAACTGCTATAATTTTTGAATAAAACATCTGACAGCAATGGGAGTGACCTTGTTTTACTCAGCAGGAAAAGCTCTATAAAATGTGTTTTCATAAAAATAAGTTTACTGCTCCTTTAACTATGTATGGGACTATTGATATCATTCATGGTGTGTTTGTTGTTTTTTGTTTTGTCTTTTGTTGTTGTTTTTTTCCCCCCAAATATATGGTATGGACATCGGTTGTTATAGTGAGAGGATTTCTTCACTGGTAGTATTTTTAGGATGGTAGGACATCTAAAAATGGTCCTATTTGCATCTATATCTTCCTGTTCTGCCCCTATGTTTACTCCTGTTATTAAATTATGTAGATCCACCCTTATCTTTCGTACTATGCTGATACTAATGTGTGTTGTGGATCTGGTAGATACCGATCACTGATTTTTTTTTTCTATACACATATATATTGATACAGACATTTTAGATCAGTGGTTCTCAACCTGTGCTCTCAGTGGCTATTAACAGGCCAGGATTTTAGAATTTCCTTTTAAGAGCACAGGTGACTTAATCAATACGACTGAGCCTCTGATCAACACACTTGTGTTCTAGCAGGGAAATCCCTAAGTCCTGGCCTGTTAGTGGCCACTGAGGACATGGGTTGAGAACCTCTGCTGTATAGTATACAGTCTGCATGTGTCTGTGTATAAGGACTGGCACTATACAGTATAGGAGGGACAGTCCCTGTCTGACACCCAAATCCCTCTGCTCCTCTATTTAGGAGATCACACTGTATGGTGTTTATACCAGTGTATCAGATTGCTCCACATCAATAAAACCCACAGTAATGTGGGTATAAACTTCTGTATATATCTGTTAAATTAGTCAGTGTAAAAAATACTTTCATCTTCTTCTACATCGTTCACTTACAGAAAGAGTAACTTAACCATTTCAATGCCAGAGGGCATGCAATGCATAGCTTACCCCCTGGCACTCAAAGGGTTAAAAATGATCTACAATGGTCTGGCACTGTATAGCAGTGGTTCTCAACCTGTGCTCTCAGTGGCTATTAACAGGCCAGGATTTTAGAATTTCCTTTTAAGAGTACAGGTGAGTTAATCAATACAACTGAGCCTCTGATCAACACACTTGTGTTCTAGCAGTGAAATTCCTAAGTCCTGGCCTGTTAGTGGCCACTGAGGGCAAGGGCTGAGAACCTCTGCTGTATAGTATACAGTCTGCATGTGTCTGTGTATAAGGACTGGCACTATACAGTATAGGATGGACAGTCCCTGTCTGACACCCAAATCCCTCTGTTCCTCTATTTAGGAGATCACACTGTGTGGTGTATATACCAGTGTATCAGATCGCTCCACATCAATAAAACCCACAGTAATGTGGGTATAAACTTCTGTATAAATCTGTTAAATTAGTCTGTGTAAAAAATACTTTCATCTTCTTCTAAACCATTCACTTACAGAAAGAGTAACTCTCAATGTTATGTATAATTTTTATGTAAAGCCTTTTTAGGTATAAAGTTCAGTCTCTAAGGCAAAATGATATTTAAAATAGATTATATTAGGGTTATGTATTTATTTTCTCTGTCTTATTTTAGTCTCATAATGGTTTATCTGTATGTCTGTTGGGGTTTGGAGCAATTGGGTTTCGGTGGTAAATTTACCCTTTTTTGGGCATTGTTGGGGGGTTTATTACAGTTTCTCTTTTGTCCAATATAGGTTACTGGTAACTTTGGGTAGACGACCGCCCCTTTAAGTAGGCAGGAACAATTCTTAAAGAGAATGCTGGGTGGAGCCTACCTCTTCTCCTTAGTTGCAGCTATCGACTCCCCTCCAGTAAGATTTGTTCCTTGATGAACAAACAAGGCAAGATAACAGTTCTGCTATAGTTTTAGCTTATTTTTTGCTTTCTGTTAGCAAGTTCTTTCCCTGGAAGTTGCCCACTGAGGCTTCTTTGGCAAATGGTAATCTGAAGACTGAAGAACTGCTAAAAAGGTGAGCAACCCTTTGAGTGCTGAGGTCCACTTGTCCCATACTTCCGCTCCACACAGGGGTCTCCTTTGGAGTTCATAATACATACTCCTGCACTCATTGGGTTTATCTGTATGTCTGTTGGGGTTTGGAGCAAATGGCTTTCTGTGGTAATTGAACCCTTTGTTTGCTGATTTGGGGTGTCTTTGGGGTTTTTGGCACTTTCCCTCCTGGGTACAGTGTTTATTCATTTATTGTAATGTGTTCTGATGTTTTTTTACCACTGTTCACATTTAGTTGTAATATTAGATTTTTGAGTAAGGTGCGCTTTACCATATAGACACCATGCTCCATTCACCTCTATGGGAATTTACAGTTTGGGACATATCTCTGCTACCGCTCAATGTAGCGACTTGAGAGATGACTCATTTTGTTTGTCTCCCCTTGCTCTGTCATCCGGCCAACGTTCTCTGTGTTTTGGTGGGCTCAGGGGGCTTCGGGCACTGTTTGGGCTAGTTTTTAAGAGAAAACTACATTTCCCATGAGCACATGCTTTGCGAGCTTGTTTCAGATTGGCTTCCATCGCAGATGCCATTTTCTGCCCTCCCTTGACGAGTATCCTACACAGTGCTTGGATTCTCCTTCTCTCCTCAGCAGATTAACCTTTCTCCTGCCAGATAAGTGCAAATTAGCATTTTTGGGGTGCAATATTAACCTTACACACTGTATTTGGTTGTTTCCTTATACTTTTGGATGTTTTTGACACTGTGAGAATGTCAACTCTGTTAGAACTTGGGGCTAGACCTAAGACTAAGGATACTGGGGTGCACTGCTCCTCATGTCAGTCTGGGTTGCCTAGAGAATATTCAGGTCATTTATGCCCAGCATGCGATGCTGACCCTGAGTCTCTCTTGGGTCCTCCAGCCATGCACTAGAGCCACTGTGGATGCAAGAGTTTAAGGCCACTACTAGAAACCTAAGGTCTACCTTTCAACTCCTTCCATCCCAGTTGCAGGGGGTCTTCCAGTCTTGGCAGCCCCCTACTCCTATCAGGTCTTCCCTACCTAAACTGCAGGGTGTACTTGACATATCAGACGACTCTGAGGAGGAACTGTTGGTGGATTCTGACGAGGGGGAATGTTCAGAGGTAGTGTCCTCCCAGTTATTTGGGGACCCCTTTGAAGCAGACCCTGATCCTTGGGCTGAGGGCCTGATCAGGGCAGTATTAACTACATTGAACATTCCTTTGGTTCCTGAGGCTCCAACAGATCCCTATGATGTGTTTCAGGGGCCTAAGAAGCAGTCCACCTGCTTCCCACCCAATCCCACTCATGACCGCCTTGTGTCTGAGTGACAGTTTCCTGACAAGAAACCTGTTTCTAAGAAGGTTGCTAAGCTATATCCCTTCGCTGAAGCAGCCATGGCTCAATGTGCTCCTCCACCCAAGGTGGACACCCCAGTTTCTAGACTCTCTAAGCCCACTGCTCTCCCTGTGGCGGACGCGTCTGTCCTTAAGGACTGTACTGACAGGAAGCTTGAGACCTCTCTGAAGGCCATTTTTGCTATGGCCGGCACTTCGTTGCACCTGGTGTTCGCTGCTGCTTGGGTGAACAGGGCCATTGCAGTTTGGACTGAACAGCTGACTGTGGCTAAGGAGCTCCTACTGCTGACATGTTGCGGCTTCTTGCCAACATTTCTGAGGCTCAGCATTATGTTTCTGCTGCTATCTTTGACTCCATCCGCTTGGTGGCTAGGGTCTCTACCATGTCTGTGGTTGCGAGAAGGGCTCTTTGGCTCAAGATATGGTCTGCGGACACTACTTCCAAGAAGGCCTTGCTTTCGTTACTGTTTCAGGGAACATCTTTGTTTGGGCCTGACCTTAAGTACCTCAATAGTGAGGCCACAGAGGGTAAAAGTACCTTGCTGCCCTTGTTCCCAGGAAGAAGCCTCCAGCAAAGCTGAATCTGCTTTTTTGTCCCTTTGAGGCAGAGGCGCGTGTAGCGAACCAGGCTGTTCCCCAGGCTCCGCACTCCTCCTCCAAGACCAAACAACAATGGAGGGCCAAGCAGTCCTCCACCAAGCCCAAGGCTTCCAAACCTTCTTCAGCATGACTCACCAAACCCTGGTCCCCATGCGCCAGTTGGTGGTCATTTGCACCACTTCCTCAGTGTCTGGAGGGGTACAGACTCTCTACCTTCTCTACCTCCGTTCAGGTTCTTTCCTTCTCACACTCCTCAGGGCATAGAGAAGTGCCATCCAGACCCTTTTGGACAAGGAGGTCTTGGAAACGGTTCCCAAACCAGAAATGGGTTTGGGGTTTTACTCCAACCTGTTTGTGGTTTCCAAAAAGGATGGCAGCTGTCGTCCGATTTTGGGCCTCAAGGATCTCAATTCCTTCATGGTCAAGACTCATTATCATCAGGAGACCCTGAGGACAGTGATTGCGGTGTCTCCTGGGGAATTTCCCGCATCCCTGAACCTTCAGGATGCCTACCTGCACATAGTCATCCATCCAGAGAGCTGACAGTATCTCAGGTTTGCTTGCGACCAAGGGCATTTTCAGTTTTCTGCACTTCCCTTTGGTCTAGCCACAGCCTCTCAGGTCTTCAATCGCGTCCTGGGAGCCTTAGTGTCTGTCCTCCAAAGGGACGGCATCAGAATCACTCCATACATGGACGACTTACTCCTGAAGGCCCCCCCTACGGAACTCCATCAGCAGGTTAAGGACTGCATTCACACACTCACCCATCACGGATGTATTCTCAGCATGGACAAGTCGGATCTTGTACAATCTTAGAGACTGGTCTTTCTGGGCCTTCTCTTCGACACCAAACAGGGCATTGTGTTTCTCATGGACGAGGTGGCTCTCCAGATTGCCCACAAAGTGTCTGCTGTTCTGGCTTACAATCCAGTTCCGGCTACAAAGTTGACATCTCTAGTGGGGAAGTTCATTTCCACCATAGAAGTGGTTCCGTTTGCCATGGCTCTCACCAGGGAACTCAAGAGGTTTGTGATCCAAGTGTACAGGGGTCAGCAGAACCTTCTGAGGATGTTGGTGTCTCTTCCTCTTCATGTGGAGCTGAGTCTGTCGTGATGGCTCAACCTCTCCAATCTGCTGAAGGGCAAACCCTTCCTGAAATCTTCTGGACTAATGTGACAACAGTTACCAGCCTCTCCGGCTGGGGAGCAGTCCTGGGTCACATAAATGCCCAGAGGCGGTGGTCACCGGAGGAATCTCTCCTCCCCATCAACATGTTGGAGCTTTGGGTGATATTTCATGCTCTTCGCTACTGGATGCACCAGCTGGAGGGATGCCCAGTCAGAGTCCAGTCTGACAACACCACAGCCGTGGCTTACATCAACAAGCAAGTCTCGATGTTTGGTTAGAGGTCAAAGCTATTTTATCCTGGGCGAAAGAACACGTTCCTGCCATATCCTCAGTTCATATTCCTGCCGTAGACAAGATTCTATCTGACTTACTGCATCGACCTGATGGTTACATGACACAACAGGAAGGTCCCGCTGTTCTGCTTCCACTGGAGGGACCCTCTAGCTCTAGCAGTGGATGCCATGGCGATCCGGTGGCACTTCCCTCTGACGTACATTTTTCCTCCCATTCCCATGTTACATAGGGTGCTGCAGAACCTGCGGCTGGAGCGCTGTCCAGTCATTCTGATAGCTCCATACTGGCCTCGGCAGGCTTGGTTTCCAGAGCTTCTGGATCTTTCTGTGGCAGAGCCTTTCTGCTTCTCCGCTGTCCGATTCGCTAAATCGTGTGTAACACCGCGACAGGCGCAGCAGACACTGCTGCGCGTGCAGCAGTCATGCGCAGTAGAGACTGCCTGCGCTGCGGCTGATACGGAGCTGAGCGTCCAGCTCTGTGTCAGCTGCGGCGCGGGCAGTCTCTACTGCGCATGACTGCCCCGAGACCTGGTGGCAGTGGCACTGTGGCCCTACGCGTTTCGTGAGATGTGTCACTTCTTCAGGGGATAGATTACAGTACAAGTGCAACATATCATAATATATACCAAATATGATGGTAAAACATAACGTAACTGTGATGTTACAGTGGCGCTGTTGCTACAACATCCTATGGAGATTTATGGTTTACAGAGCAGTCCATAGGATGGTATAGCAACAGCACCACTGTAAATTTTCAGGTCACTGTGATATTCCACCTAAAAAATTCAAGTTTGAGCGATTATAATTTTTTTCTAAAATATCTCTCAGCAGTGGGAGTACCCTTGTTTTACTCAGCGGGATAAACCCTACAACATATATTTTTTACATTTTAAGTATGACTATCCCTTTAAATTAACTATCTTCAGGTGGTCTACTATTGAAATGTCACCCTCTATTTGGCAGCCAACTAAATGGCACTGTAAAAATGTCGCCTGCATGAAAAGGTTGACATCAGAATGTCTCAGGCTTAAGTGTCGCCAAGCCGAGTAGCCTCCATCTGTGCCTTCCGTTGTTGACCCCTCTGACACTCAAAGGGTTATTGGTTATAATGCAAATATGCTACTACTAAAGGTAGTAGTTTGGTAAACCCCACCCCAACTGCCACCACCACCCACCCTCCTGGATCACCTCCCTGGCATCCCTCCGATCCACCTCATTGACAGACAGGATGGCATCCCCCTCTGACACTCAAAGTGTCTTCCTCTCATAAGCCAACATCACAGTCACGCTTAAGTGTCGCAGATCTGCTCTGAGTAATGGTATACATACCCTCCATCTGTGCCTTAGCAGATTTGCAACACTTAAGCGTGACTGTGATGTGTACGAGATTCTGATGGGGCTTGTGAGAGGAAGAGGGCATCTTTACCCTTTGCATGCCAGAGGGGTCCGCAACGCTTTGCTTTGCAATGCCTTGTGGGCCTCTCTGGCACTCAGAGGGTTAAGGCACAGATGGAGGGTATGCATTATGCTATTATGATATTTATTTGGGGGGGGGTGAGGAGAAGATGGGACGTTAATTTTTTAAATTTTATTTCATGCCTTTAGGTTCACGGATAACCAACAATCCTTTGCATTGTGGACCCCTCTGGCACTTAAAGGGTTAAGGCACAGATGGAGGCTTCTTAGCTTGGCGATACTTAAGCTTACAACATCAGAATGTTGCCCTTTTGATGCGGGCGACATTCTGATGCCGCATTTTGTTGGTCGACAAATAGAGGGCGACATTTCAATAGGATTCCTCTTCAGGTGCCACTGCTTCTTTAATACAGAAATAGTGGCCAGTGATAATTTTAAGTTGCACACTCATTCTCAAATGGTCTGATTTTTTTCCTGTAACAGATCCCTGGAAACAACTACACCACGCAAAGCTCAGATGAATAATAGAAAGGATGGCTTTCAGACACCAAGAAGCTCCAACAGAATGGATCCGGAAGCTCCAGTGCGTAATTAGTCACAAATTGTTATAAAGTACTGTATTATGTATTTGGATGGTTCTTAAACTGTGCTCTATGGAAGTCCAGTGTTCCCTGAGGAAGTACAGGGTATTCCACAGAGCAAATAAATGTAATAGTGGACAGTGGAAGAAGGCTGAAGTGTCAGGCATTGTATATGTGGTTTTGTGTTACCACTTGGCAGTAAAACAAAGCTGTAGTGTCAGATAGTGTCTGTTACATTCAAATAATGCACAGTAATATACAATTTGTGCTTGTCAAATGCTCATAGTTTAGCATTTAGGATGTGGGAATATAACTGTAATGAATGAGCCGTTTGATCTTCTAGTTATTGTTAAAACTTGGTTTAATGAGAGTCACGACTGGGCAATCAGTCTAAACTAGACTACTCCTTTTTAACTGGGATATGGTAGATAAAAAAGGTGAAGGGGTATGTATTCATATAAAACAGGCCTTAACACTTAATATAAGTGTAGATGTTCATGCAGTGTCCATTGAGAATATGAAGTACACATTAGGTGCATACATAATAAAAGTACGTTGACAGACATTTTTTACAAGCCATCTAATAGTGGGGAGTTGGAAGAAGTCCAACTGCTACTGCAAATGAAAAAAAGCTTCTTGGTTAGGAAATGTAATCATAATTGGGTAGACAAAAGGGATGAAAAGAAGGCGCTTCAAGTGTAATGACGTTTGATCCACAATGTACACACCAACCCTCCACCAATAATGAAACTGCACTCACAATGGAAACATTCAGGGCAACATTTATATGCTCACTGAAGAATGCACTTAAGGGATTTATAAACCGCATTTGATCAATAATATGTACAATACTCACTCCAAAACGCCACCTGTATCCAGAAGTATACAAACTCTGCACCAAACCCAACCTCCAAACACATAAAAGGTCAGCATCCATAACAAACATTCACAACAGCTCCCCCCCACAATAAATTGCCACATATATGAGAAATGCTACCTCCCACCAATTTCCCTATTCTAACTAATCTTCTAATAATCCTATTTCTACCTATGTGATGATATCTATTTTGAAATTTATATTAATACAAATAGAAAAATGCTAAATAATAAACTCTAATACTAAAAAATTAATCCATATTAAACCAAATATTGCCAATGAATAATACATCTATCTGGAATGTGCCTAAAAAAGCCAAATATATATATATATATATATATATATATATATATTTCTCTGTTGTCCAATACAGGTTACTGGTAACTCTGTAAGGTGATCCGCTACTTAGTAGGCAGGAACAATTCTAAAGGTGTATGCAGGGGGTGGAGCCTCCCTTCCCTCCTTGGCTGCAGCTAGCCAATCCTCTCCAGAAAGATTTGTTCCTTGGTAAAGACAACACCAGGCTGAGATCAGTTCTGCTATAGTTTTTATAATCTTTTTTATTTTTCTGTTAGATATAGAATACCACTATTAGGCGGATTACCATGACTGACAATGCCCTTAGATGTGGCTAGCTCAGTATCCAGGTGCTTTTTGTGAACCTTAAGTCCTGAGGGGGAAAATCTTAATTCCAAGTGCTTCCCCAGAAGTTACCCACTGAGGTTACTTCTTACTGCATGGTAATCTGAAGACAGAAGATCTGCAGGAAAGGTGAGTTACCCTTTGAGTGCTGCAGGTCCACTTGTCCCACAGTGCCCCTCCGCACAGGGGTTATTGCTGGGAGTTCTTATTGCATACTCCTGCACTCATTGGGTATGTCTGTTGGGTGTTTGGAGCAGGTTTATGTGGTAACTTAACCCTTTAACTGCTGGTTTGGCACTTTTTTGGGGGTTTTCTAACACCTTTCATACTGGGTTAGTGTTTTCTGGGTATCCTCACATGTTCTATTGAGGTTTTACACATTTTAATGTTTTACTTTAAAATTTGTAAAAATTGTGTACTGCGCCCTTAAGGCGCGCTTTACCGCATAGACGCCATTGCTCCATTTGCTCCTATGGGACTGTACTGTTTGGGACATATCTCTGCAACCATTTAACCTAGCGACTTCAGAGATAGAGCAAGGGCAGACAAGTAAAATGAGCCATCATCCGGTTCATGTTTCTAGTGTGTCGGGGGGCTCAGGGTGCTTCGGGCACTGTTTGGGGTACTTTTTGGGAGAAACTACATTTCCCATGAGCACTTGCTTCGCGCCCTTGTTTCTGATTGGCTCCCGCTGCGGAAACCATTTTGTGAGCGTTTCTGGGCGAGTATCCTACGCAGGGCTTGGACTCTCCTTCTCTCCTCTGCAGATTAACCCTTCGTCTGCCACATAAGTTTATTTTAGCGATTTCTGGGGTGAAACTTTAATCCTACACACTATAATTGGGTGATTTATTGTACAGTAGGTTATTGACACTGTGAGAATGTCTGTCTATACCGCTGGAGCTTGGGGCCAGACCTAAGACTAAGGAGGCTGGGGTCTCTGTATCCCCCATTGCACATTGCTCTTCCTGTCACTCAGGGCTACCTAGAGAATTCTTAGGTCACTTATGCCCAGCATGTTCTGATGTCCCTGACAGCATTCCAAGGACCTCCAGACATGCGATATAGCCATCTTGGGTGAAAGAGTTCAAGGCTGCGACTAGGGACCTTAGGTCCACATTGCAACGCTTTCCATCCCAGTTAGAGGGGGCCTTTTAGTCTTGGCAGGCCCCCTCCTCAGTCAGGTCTTCCCTGCCCAAACCTCAGGGAGTACCTCACGTGTCGAATTCCTCTGAGGAGGAACTGCTGGTGGATTCGGATGTTGAGGAGTGTTCTGTGTTGGGGTCCTCTCAGTTTTTTGGGGACCCTTTTGAGGCTGATCCTGAACCCTCCGCTGAGGGCCTGATCAGGGCCGTCTTAACTACTCTTAACATTCCCCCTAGGAGGTCCCGTCTGATCCCTCTGATGTATTCCAGAAGCCTGCTAAGCCCCTTATTTACTTTCCACCTAACCCCACTCTTGACCGCTTTGTGTCTGAGGAGTGGAAATCCCCGAACAAGAAAGCTTCTGTGTCCAAGCTTTACCCCTTTTCTGAGGCTGAGCTTGCTCAGTGGGTTCATGCCCCCAAAGTGGATGCCCCTGTATCCAGGCTATCTAGGTCTACTGCCTTGCCAGTCTCTGATGCCTCTGCTCTGAAGGACTGGACTGACAAGAAACTTGAGGTTTCCCTCAAGTCCATTTTTGCCACTGCTGGTTCTGCTATGCGTCGGGCATTTGCCGCTGCATGGGTGAACAGGGCCATTACAGTCTGGACTGAACAGCTTCCCAAGACTGTCCGTCAGGATGCACCTACTTTGGATAAGTTGCGCCTTCTTGCCAACATATCTGAGGCACAGCATTATGTTTCTTTTGCCTTATTTTATACCATCTGTTTGGTGGCTAGGGTTTCCACCATGTGTGTGGTGGCCAGACAGGCTCTTTGGCTCAAGATCTGGTCGGCTGACACTGCTTCTAAGAAAGCCTTACTTTCCCTACCTTTTCAGGGTACCTCTTTGTTTGGGCCAGATCTTAAGGATCTGATCAGTGAGGCCACAGGGGGTAAGAGTACTCTTTTTCCCTTGGTTCCCAGGAAGAAATTGCCGATTAAGCGTAACCGGTATTTTCTTTCCTTTCAGAATGAGACACATCCGTGTCTGTACGAGTGGACAAAGCTGTACCCGCTGTGCCAAGCTCGTACATTGTACAGCTAAAATGCGGTCACTGCATAAGCCGGTATAATCGGCTTGCAGTGGCCGCATTTTGGCTGAAATGCAGCCTGGCACTCTTGGGAGGACATGATAATCACTCCTCATGTCCTCCCAGGTATTGATCTCCCAGCCGATCGCGCTGGGAAATCAATATCGCCAAGGGAGAAGCTCTGAGAAACAGAGCTTCTCCCTCCTCCGCTCTCCTACCCAAACTTCCGGGTAGGAGTGGGCGGGACCGGGCGAAGCCTCCCAACGTCATCGGTGACATGATCACCAATGACGTTAGGGAAGTTTCCCTTACCCGATTCATTCCAACCGGTGGTAGGAGTGAAAGGCAGGAGAGCTTTTGTTCTCCTGCGGTCACCATATTGATCTCCCAGCCGATTGGCTGGGAGATCAATAACTGGGGGGACACCAGGAGGGGTCCTGATGTCCCCCACGAGGTCTGAAATAAAGAAAAAATAAAATTAAAAAAATGCGTAAGTAATCCTGTGAGTGCCACAGGGGTCCCCAGCACATTGCTTTGCAATGTGCTGGAGACCCCTGTGGCACTCACAGGGTCATTTCTTTTGGGTTTTTTTTGGGGGGGGTGATCGGGGGGGGTCCTGATGCCCCTCAATGAGGTCTATGATTTAAAAAATTAAAAAAAAATAAAAAAATGTTTAACCCTGTGTGTGCCACGGGGGGTCCAATGCACCCCCCCCCCTCCTGTGGCACACACAGGGCTTTTATCATTCCTTTGTTACTAGAGCTCTGATTACAAAGTAATAATAAAAAAAAAATTAACCCTCTGAGTGCCACAAGGGTCCAATGCATTGCTTTGCAATACGCTGGAGACCCCTGTAGCACTCACAGGGACATTTATTTTGATTGCTTTTTTTTTTTTTTGTAAGACCTCATTGGGGGGATCAGGGGGGTTCTGATACCCACCAATGAGGTCTATAATAAAAAAAATGTAAATAAAAAAAAATAACCCTGTGTGTGCCACGGGGGGGCCAATGCAGCCCCCCTTCTGCGGCACACACAGGGCTTTTATCATTACTTCGTTATCAGAGATCATTGGGGGGTCATCAGGATTGGTCCTGATGGCCCCCTCAACAAGCTCTGATTACCAAGTAATGATAAAAAAAAAAATTAACCCTCTGAGTGCCACAAGGATCCAGTGCATTGCTTTGCAATGTGCTGGAGACCCCTGTGGCACTCACAGGGTCACTCCGTTTGTGGACATATATATATATATATTTTTTTACTAAGACCTCACTGGGGAGGGATAAGGGGGTCCTTATGCCCCTCAATGAGGTATATAATAAAAAAAAAATTAAAACAAAAATTAACCCTGTGTGTGCCACTGGGAGGGGGGTTCAATGCAGACTCCCTTCCTGTGGCACACACAGGACTTTTTATCATTACTTTGTGATCAGAGCTTGTGAGAAATCTGAATACAAAGTAACAATTAAAAAAAATTAACCCTTTGTGTGCCACAGGGGCCCAAATGCATTGCTTTGCAATCCACTGGACACCCCTGTGGCACACACAGGATTTTTTCCCCCTTTATTTTTTATTTAGACCTCATTGTATGGGTTCTGATGCCCCCAACGAGGTCTACACAAAAATATTGGGGGAAAAAGCCCAAAAAATGCACGTGCCACAGGAGGGGGGGGGGTCCAACGCAGTGCTTTGTATGAGGGGACATACATTGCACACTGGTAGTCACAGATCTCCCATACACACTATCAGACACTGCCCTACCATCCTTGCTCCTCTGCTCATACCCACACACACTGCCTAATCCCTCACCCTCGCACACACTTTGTTACACTTGTAGTCACAGGTCCGCACGTACACCGGCTGACGCCCTAGCTTCTTTCATCTGTTAGCCATAAAATCACACATGCACTGTTTGCTTTCCCATTCCTGTTTCATTAGTAGCTACGCTCCTGTAGCGTAAATTGGTATGTCAACCCACAGCAGTGGGGTACCATTTTTCTTAGGCTGGCAAGAAGTCCTCCTAGGAAATCCCACGCCATTGAACCATTTTAGTATCTTTGAAGTGACTGATGTGTAAAACAAATGTTTTTTTTTTTTTTTCCTGTAGCACTACATTCTGTAAATAGTTGTGCCAACTAACTTAGGGGTAAAAAGTCAAGTGACCCCTCATTAGATGCGGCAGGTTGTCTTCTTTCCAAAATGGTATAGTTTATCTACCTTTTCTTCAATTCTGAAGGTGTTATAGCCATTTTCGTACAGGAAAGTCAGGTTTGAGAAAATGTTAGAAACATCAGAGTTTGTAGTAGGTCTAGTTTTCGACTTCTAGCACCCCCTAAGGTAGTTCAACTCATACCAATAGGGTATCATTTGACTCCTAAGAGCACTAGCAAACATATGCAGTTGAAAATTCCATGGTTTTCACAGAGCTCCATACATTTGCAGGGGCAGAAATGTAAAAAAATGCAATTTTTTTCCTATATCGCCTCTTTCTGGAAACATTTATGCACACCAGCATTTGGATAAGAAGGCAAGTGGCCCCTCATTAGATGCGGCAGGTTGTCTTCTTTCCAAAATGGTATGTTTTATCTACCTTTTCTTCAATTCTGAAGGTGTTATAGCCATTTTCGTACAGGCAAGTCACATTTGAGAAAATGTTAGAAACATCAGAGGTTGTAGTAGGTGTAGTTTCCTACTTCTAGCACCCCCTAAGGTAGGTCAGCTTATACCAATGGGGTGTCATTTTTCTCCTAAGAGCACTAGCTAATGAATACAGTTGGAAATGCCATGGTTTTTACAGAGCTCCATACATTTGAAGGGGCAGAAATGTAAGAAAATGCCTTTTTTTTCATTAGCACCACCTCCTGGAAGCATTTGTGCATATCAGCCTTTGGGTAAGAAGGCAAGTGACCCCTCATTAGATGCGGCAGGTTGTTTTCTTTCCAAAATGGTATTGTTTCTCTACCTTTCCTGCATATCTATTATGGTTATAACCATTTTAGTGCAAGCAGATAATTTAAAAAACAAAAGTGTCAGGGGTACGTACGTGTTCCTAGCACCCACATATTGTATGTTAACCCACACAAATGGGCTACCATTTTTCTCATGTTGGTAGCAGGTACTGAATACAGCAGGAAATATTATGGTTTTCAAAGATTTTAATATCTTTGAAGTGGTGGAAATGTAAAAAAAACATGTATTTATTCCCATAGCACCACCTTTTGGAAATATTTGTGCACTTCAGCCCAGGGGGTAGAAAGGCAAGTGACCCCTCACTTGATGCGGGAGAATGTCCACTTTCCAAAATGGTATACCTTTTATACCTTTCCTTCATCTCTCTAACAGTTATGAACATTTTAGTACAAGCAGCCATTTTCGAAGAAGCAAACAGGTAGGTGTAGTTATGTGCTTCTGGCACCCCTAAGGTAGGTCAACTGGGTGTCATTTTTCTCCTAAGAGCACTAGCTAATGAATACAGTTGGAAATTCAATGGTTTTCACAGATTTCTGTACAGATGAAGGGGCAGAAATGTAAGAAAATGCCATTTTTTTCGTATAGTGCCACCTTCTGGAAGAATTTGGGCACAACAGGCTTGGGGTAATAAAGAAATTCACCCCTCATTAGATGCCGCAGGTTGTCTTTCCAAAATGGTATGGTTTGTGTACCCTTTCTTCACTTCTCTAGTTGTTCTAACCATTTTTGTACAGACAAGTAATGTTTGAGAAAATGTTAGCAAAATTAGCGGTTGCAGTAGCTGTAGTTTGGTACTTGTAGCGCCCTCTAAGGTAGGTGAACTCGTACCAATGAGGTATCATTTTTCTCCTAAGAGCACTAGCTAATGCATACAGTTGGAAATTCCATGGTTTTCACAGATTTCCGTACAGATGAAGGGGCAGAAATGTAAGAAAATGCCATTTTTTCCCTATAGTGCCACCTTCTGGAAGCATTTGGGCACTCCAGGCTTTGGGTAACAAGGCAATTCACCCATTATTAGATGCGGCAGGGTGTCTTCTTTTCAAAATGGTATGGTTTGTGTACCCTTTCTTCACTTCTGTAGTTGTTATAACCATTTGTGTACAGACAAGTAATGTTTGAGAAAATGTTAGAAAAATTTGAGGCTGTAATAGGTGTCGTTTTGCACTTCTAGCGCCTCCTGAAGTAGTTAAACTCATACCAATGGGGTGCCATTTTTCTCCTAAGAGCACTAGCTAATGAATACAGTTGGAAATGCCATGGTTTTCAAACATTTTAGTACATTTGAAGGGGCAGAAATGTAAGAAAATGCCTTTTTTTTTTTCATTAGCGCCATTTTCTGGAAGCATTTGTTCACACCAGCCTTGGGGTAAGAAGGCAAGTTACCCCTCATTAGATGCGGCAGGTCGTCTACTTTTCAGAAATATATAGTTTTATATAGTTATTCCACTGTTTTAGGGTAGTTTTACCACAAAAACTCTAGAATGCGCATATTAGTTTATAAAGTTGAAAATGTCATTTTGTGCTGCTGGTGATTAGGGCTCTACGCTAGCCATGGACGTAGGTAAAACTATACAAATTTGTTTGTTTTTTTTACTCGGGGGACTCGGGGCTTTTTCAAATAATTGAAACTTTTTCAATCAAGGTAAATGTTTTTTATATTATGTGATTTTAGCAAAATGAGTACATTTTCACTTTTTTTTGTCATTATGACATCGTAGCTTTTTGCATGATGTAAAATTCTCTTCATGTAAGGTACCACGAGAAAGCTCAATTCGTTCTGAAAAAAACAATATATAGTTTTCCATATTTAACTAAAAATCCCCAAAGGAAATCAAACATAAACAGAAGGATAGCAAAAATGCTGAAAAAGTGTCTGGCCTGCAGGGTACAGGAAATGGCCCAAGCCTCTGGCACTGAAGGGGTTAAGTAAGACTAAAATCCTCTTATCTGTGTGTGTGGGGGGGGGGGAGAAACAAAGATCATCAAATGCAAATTACCTTAATTGTAGACTTACAGGTCCTCCAAGTGGGACATAACCAGATAATGTTATCATAACACTTTTTTTAATTTTCATCTAGTAGTATAATTTATAGTTGCAAAATTTTATCGAAATTACTATCTAAAACCATTTTATATTTTTAATTGTGTTCTGTGGCACTTACATGCAGGAAGAATGGAGTTACTACCATTACAAATAAAGACCTAGATCACATTGCAGTTGATAAATGTTATAATTGGGTTTTGTCTAACAGATTTCCATTGAAGTCTACGGAGAAATTTGTAGAAAAAAAATTCTTGGATAGTTCTCAACTGTGATGGAATCCAGGCCAATCCAGACCCAGCTGAAGTACTTTCTGAGGCTGATGTTCTAGGAATGACTGGAGCAGTTCTATAGAAAACCAACAATTTCCCAATTTTTAGGGTTGAAAGGATAATCCCTTAACCAATGTGCTGGATACCTCTCTGGAACTCAGAGTTAAAAGGAAGACACATGAAAAATGCATGCTGCAGGGCAGCAGTGATTATTACTGGTCTACTACGATTCCTATGGAGCAATGCATAATGCATGCATTTTTTTTATATGCAACCCCATTCTTTAAGTGTGGCTCTCTGTTCTCAAACAATGAAATCGGACAAATTACTGTATAATAACTGTTTGAGTTATGCATATGTACTAAAGAGCTGAGGCCATTGGAATTAACCTTTTACAATGTTGCTTTAAAGGAGCAAAAATAAAAAAAGCTGTAGGGGATTTCATGCTTAGTAAAACAAAGGTACTCTCACTGCCGGGAGATTTGTTCATTCAAAAGTGTGTTTTTTGTTTTTCTTATATTGCACTGCAATTTTTGGCCGTAACCACCAGGTGGTGCTGCTTCTATCACTTTTTTATGGAGAGACATAGTCTCGGACTCGGGTTTTCCCATATAGTGCATTATAAAAAGCTAATTTGCCTTTGGGACGCCAGTTTGCACTTTTTCTAGTGGCTTTCGTTAAAACAAAGGTCTGACCTGCAATAACTTTTGATTGAAAAATCTCCCAGTAGTCTCAGTACTCTGTTTTCCTCAGCAGAGGAAGATAAATTTTATCTTAAAAAAAGTTTACTGATCCTTTATATGTATTTTAAGATATGTTCCTTTACTCTAAAAGTTTTAATGGTATATTTTGTTTTCAGGTTTCAAGTCAATCAACTCCGGGATCTTCAGTGTCAAAAAGATGGCGTTCAGCAAATATTAAAGAAAATGATCCATTTAAAATGCAGCTGTCCTTTGAAGAGACAGATCAGTCCTGAAAAATGAATTGCTAGTTTCTACAAAAATCAACACTTCTTCATAATCAGTGGCTAAATATGTATTTAAAGGGTTAGTAATGTTACATTAGGACAGCTGCTAAGATTGTTCTTTATAGTTAATTCTACTAATGTCCGATGTTGCCACCGTTCATCATTTTTTTAGTTACACTGAATTTATATTATGAAGTTTACCCCTCCCCCACCTTTTCCCGACATCAGTTTTCTTTTGGCAAAGATCTGACAGGGGATCTCGACGGGAGACAATCTTCAGTCAGTATCAGGAAAAACCTACCTCCTGATCTGTCCAGTCCAATGACCGGTTTTCAGATCTGAGGGGTGGTGGCTTACGCTCGGGAAAAGGGGCAGGAGGGGTAAACTTCATAATATAATTTCAGGATAACTTTAAAGATATGAACAGTGGCAAGATCAGAGATCAATAGTATACTATATAATAATTTGCTAAGTGTGTGTTTGTCAGAAGCCGCCATGCACAGTAGAGATTGCGGCGCGCGTTGCAGTCATGCGCAGTACAGACTGTCTGCGCCGTGGCTTGTAATGGAGTGGGGCTCCGAATTCAGACCATAGTGCACAGAGAGGACAACTGTTTGAATTTGGAGCTCCCCGCTCCGTATCAGCCGCGGCGCTGGCAGTCTCTACTGTGCATGACTGCACCGTGGCCTTTGCTGTTAACCATAAAGAACAATCTTAGCTGCTGTTCTAATGAAATATCACTAACCCTTTAACCCCTTAAGGACAAGGAAAATCTGAGGTGGATTGCACTTGAGGACCGGAGCAATTTTGACTTTTTTTTACTATGACTTTGTTCAACCATATTTTCTCTTTAATTCCTTTAGTACACCCAAAAAATTATATAGGTTTTTTAAGCACAAGTAGGGCTTTCTTTTGATATCACAATTATATGAATACCTCATAAAAAAAGGAAAAAAAAAAAAAAACATTTTGCATACATTTTCCTAACAGGATTTGTATACTATTAGTACAAAAAATACCCCTAAATATATTCATTTGCTTCTCCTGAATATGAGAGTATCTCATATGCCTAGTATTTCAATCACTTTCTCACATTTACAAGATAAATAGTTCAAGATGGACACATTTCCAATCTGTAATTTTTCAACATTTGGCATGAGTATCATAGGTTAATTTACGGTGCCAGAACCCAAAAATGTCCAACAAGGGTATATGTTTCTGAAAAGTAGACAACATAGGGTAAATAATCAGTAGAATTTTGGAGTTTTTTTATGCAGATATTTTTCCAAATATCTGTTCCAAAATTGTGGTAATTTGTTTTTTTTTTTCAGTTTTCACACTTACATTTCAATTTTGCTGTTGATATCAAGCACGGGATAGTTGAAGATTTAAAAACAATGCATTGATTAGTGTTCAGCTTCTTCTTCTGAGTATGGTAATACCCCATATGCATAGAGTTCTCAGGGTTTGAGGGAGTTACGGGGCCCAAATTGGAACATGTGCGTTTCCAGTTTCACACTTTGAATTTCCACAGCTTGTGTCACTGGTGCCATGTCTCATTTGGGGCTGTGTACCAGTGCTCCACTTTAAAAAATTTTCCCCCAAAAGTGTATATTTTTGAAAATTAGACACCCCAGGTTTTCATTTTAGGTGTGTTTTCAAATTTTTTATGCTGCCATTTTACCACCAATCCCTCGTAAAACTTGATGTAAGTAAAAATGTTCACATTTTTCACACTAAGTTTCAGTGCTGTGAATTTCCAGCACAGGATAGGTGAAGATTTTAAAAAATACATTTAGTGTTCAGCTCCTTCTCATTTCGGACTGTTTGGCAATGCTGCAATGAATTTTACCCCCAAAAGTATATGTTGTAGAAGAGTAGACAACCCTGGCTATCGTTCTATTTGCATTTTTACAATTTTTTCACCGCCACTCTATCAGCAATCCCTCCCAAAACCTGCATTAAGGAAGAGAAACACCATTTTTTCACACTTTTATTTTAGTGTTGCTGTGTATTTCAATCAGAGGTTTTTTAAATGCTTCACATTAGTGTTCAGTTACATTGTCTGACTACGGCAATGTCTGACGCAGTGTCTGTGGCTTCTGAGTCTGACACTAAAAAGGCATATGTCTCTTCTAAACTATACCTCTGCTGCATTGTGTACACCTACCCTAAACTAAATAAATTTCTAACTTCTCCTAAATAACTACCCACCCACTACTAAACTATTACTAAGTAAATACTATACCTAACTCTATACCTCCTATAACCTAACCTGTATAAACTCTAATCCTACCTATGCAGACCCACTGAGGTCATTGCACCAGGTAACTCCTCTATCTACATGTTTTTTATATTGTATGTCTGTTTTTAATTTCATTACACTGGGACCCACAAGCATTGCAAAGATTGTATTTAAAAGGTCCCCCTCCAATGCGTTTCCTAACATCTCATCAGGGAGTTTTAAATTTAGGACTTGCTGCAAGTGAGATACCTTGGCGCGGTGGCAAGCTTACCCGTGACTTTGCCAACTTGTGAATACTAAAATCTCACTTATTTCCTAAGAAATTTTATATATGCACTTTACAGGGCACATATTTATTTTTTATACGGACGAGCTCAGGTTTGTCTTTTTGTCTGTTTGCACTTTGGGCTTATGCCTAAGGTTTGGGGTACTGGAGAACCCTCTCATTCTTTGTTGCTGTCTATATACTTTTTATATTCACATTAAAATGATATTATTACATGGATATGTTATGGTGAGTTGGCGCTGAGAGTTTTCTTTCTAATATCCTACCTAAATTAATAGTAACTACCCTCCCAAGCTTTCTGAATGGAATAAAAAAAAATTTGTAAAGAAAAAAAAAAAAAGGAAACAGAACAGGACCCACATTTTTTTTATATATAAACACTGCTCTTAACCTAAATCTGTCCCTAAGCCTTACCCTAACCCACATATCCCCTAAACCTACCTACCCCAATTCAACTACCTATCTAAACTATCATTATTTAGTCTATAAATCTATAAAAAATAAATTTTTAAATAAAATAAACTTTTTTTTCTACTTTATTTCTAAATCTAACCCTAAACCTTTCCCTAATGCACGTATAGCCTAAACCTAGCTAACCAACCCAACTACCTAGCTAAACTACCAATATAACACTAAAAATATATATTTTTTTATTAAAAAACTAGTTGAACAGCCCGTTACACGGGCCACAGTGCCTCTGGCAGCCGATCGCAGCACACTCACGCGCAGCAGAGACTGCCCGCGCCACTGCTGATACAGAGCTGGACGTTCCTTCGGAGCACCCAGCTCTGTATCAGCCGCGGCGCGGGCAGTCTGTACTGCCATGACTGCCGCACGCGCAGCAGTATCTACTGCGCATGTCCGGCGTTACACACAACTTAGCGATTTATTATATAGGATTGAAGGAGGGAGTACCACAGATCGGCAAAAGATGATCTGCAGCATTTGATCACTACTAAAGTGATCAGGGGGTGGGGATTTATTGATCACTGCAACAACAGTGATCAAAGGGGTTAATATTGATTTTATATTTTTTTTTTCATCACAACGCTGGAACAGGAGCTGGAATGATCAGCAAGCAGTAGCAATATGTCCTCTTTGTCTCTCTTCTCCTCAGATATGTGTGAGAATGAGGGAGACAGAGAGATGGGACAGTGTTTGTAAACATTGTCCCTGTCATTTCGCTTATACAACATGTGATTCGCTAATCTAGCAAATCACACATTGCAACAATGTTGCCACTGGCTGAAACGAAGTGCTCTGGTATCGGAGCAGTTGGCAACAGCCAGCCCACCAGTCTCCCATTGCGCTCTGCGGTGGCGAAGGGAGCGTTAACCCATGACGTGCTAGGACAGTCGTGGGTCCTTATGGCAAATTCACCCGTGATGGTCCTGGCACGTCATGAGTTCTTAACCCCTTAACAACCCATGACGGTGCAGGACCGTCATGGGTAAAACTCTCCCATAGCGGCCGCACAGAGCGATGGGAGAGCGCGGGCTGCTTGTTACTAAGTGCCCCGGTACCGGGACACTTAGTAACAACCAGTAGAAAGTTTGTTGCAACATGCGATTCGCTTGATGAGCGAATCACATGTTGCAAACGCTGAATGACAGGGACAGTATGTGTAAATACTGTCCCTGTCATATATCTCTGCCTCCCTCCATCTTGCATACTGCTGAGGTGGAGAGAGACAGAGAGAGTTCATGTCAGATCCTGCAGAGCGTTCCTGTGTGAAGAAAGTGTTTAAAGATCAAAAATTAACCCTTTGATCACTATTTTGCAGTGATCAATAAGTTCCCCCCCCATCTGATCACTCTTGGAGTGATCAATTTGCTGCAGATCAGCGTTTGCTGATCTGTGGGACACCTCCCACCCCCCTTGTATTATTTGAATTATTTTTGAATTTTTTTTATTTTTTTATTATTTTTTTTAAATAAAAATTGATTTAAAAATATAGTTTAGGTAGGTGGGTAGGTTTAGTGTAGACGTGTGTTAGGGAAAGATTTAGGGTTAGATTTAGGTTTAGGGGAAAAAAATAGCTTAGATAGGTAGTTCACTTGAGTTAGGTAGGTTCAGGGTATACATGGGTTAGGGTAAGGTTTAGGGTTAGATTTAGGTTTAGGGGTAGCGTAGTGAAAGGAAAAAATCCAAAAAATTTATTTTTTAAAAAAAATTATTCTATATTATAAGTTAGTTTAGATAGGTAGTTGTTTGGTTGGGTAGGTTTAGGGACTACGTGTGTTAGGGTAAGGCTTAGGGATAGATTTAAGTTTAGAAGTAGTGTAGGGAAAAAAAAAACAAAAAAAAAACTTATTAATAACTTTATTCTATATTATAAGCTAGTTTAGATAGGTAGTTGGGTTGGGTAGGTTCAGGGAATACGTGTGTTAGTGTAAGGCTTAGTGATAGATTTAGGTTTAGGAGTAGAATAGGGGGGAAAAAAAATATTATATTAAAAAAAAAATTATCATAGGAATAGTGACCTTTTGGGGTGAGAGTTAGGTATAGTTAGTTATAGAAGTTAGTCATTTATTTAGTTTAGAGTAGGTGTATATGATGCAGAGAAGGTATACATTAGAAGAGGCGTATTCCTATTTGGCGTCTGACTCAGAAGCCACAGACACTGCGTCAGACTTTGACATCACTCAGTTTTCTGAGAGTGAGAGCTCTAGTAGTGATGACGCAGGGCCTTCTGTGAAAAAAAAGATGCACTGCCCCAACAACTGCACCAAGAGCTGCCCAGAGACCTTCCCAAAGAGATGCCCTAAGAAAAGCCCCAAGAGCTGCCCTAAGAAATGCCCCAAGACCTGCCACAAGTACTGCCCCAAGACCTGCCACAAGTACTGCCACTCCTGCTGATGAATGGGTATCACCAGCCAATTTATGTCCACAAATTCCTGAATTCACAGGCAACCCAGGAATTCAAGTGGATGTGGCAGGATTTACCCATGTTCAGTTTTTTTATTTATTTTTAGGGGAAGAAATTTTTGGGGAAATCGTGTCTCAAACAAATTTATACGCAGCCCAATATATTGCCGCCAACCCATCAGTGTTCATTTCCAAGCAAGAAATATGGCAACCCACAGACCTTTTAGAATTTAAGAAATTCTGGGCCATTACAATGACAATGGGAATAGTTAAAAATCCAAGTATTAGATCATACTGGAGTAAAAACCCCATATATGATATCCCTATATTCGCCAAAACAATGACCAGGACTAGATATGAAATGATTTTGCACTTTATGCACTTTAGTGATAATACCCTGTGCCTCCCAAAAGAACACCCCCAGTATGACAGACTGTTCAAAATTCGCCCCCTAATAAATCATTTGCAGGAAAAGTTTGCCCAAGTATATACCCCCAAAAACACATATGTATAGATGAATCCCTCATGAACTATAAAGGCAGGTTAGGTTTCAAACAATTCATCCCCTCCAAGTGATCCAAATTCGGCATTAAATTTTATAAATTGTGTGAAAGTGCCACAGGCTATACCCAGGCTTTTCGAATTTTCGAGGGCAAGGACAGCCAACTTGACCCTCCTGGTTGCCCCGAATCTCTGGGAACAAATGGGAAGATAGTTTGGGATCTGATTTACCCCTTGTTAAATAAAGGATATCATTTATATGTTGACAACTACTACACCAGCCCCCTTTTATTTAAGTCACTTTTGTTTTTTGACACCGTGGCCTGTTGCACTGTCAGGTGCAATTGCAGAGAGCTGTCCAAAGAAAATGGGATGTCCTCAGCTTTATGCCAACAAGAGCTGCTGGCAGTTAAGTTCAAGGACAAAAAAGATGTGTACATGCTTTCCACCATGCATGAGGACAAAACTGTGGCAGTCTTTGTTTGTGGCAGGAGGGGGGTACTAAGAAAGCCAGTCTGCATCAGAGACTACAAAATGCACATGGCAGGAGTTGATCTGTGTGATCAACTCAAGCACAGCCATACCTCACCATGCGAAAGTGTAGGGCATGGTACAAAAAGGTTGCCATTTACATGATGCAGACTATAGCATACAATTCTTTTTTGATTTTCAAATTGGCAAACCCCACCCTAAAACTTACTTTTCTGCAGTATCAGCTCCATCTTATCTCCCAATTTTTGTTTCAAGGGGCAACAGAAATAATTCCCCCAAAACCTGGAGTAGTACATTTTATTTATAAAATCCCCCCAACCCCACAAAAGAAAAATCCACAAAAGTTCTGCAGGGTTTGCTACAGCAAGGGAATACGGAGAGAAATCTCCACTTACTGTCCTGACTGCCCTTCCAAACCTGGCCTCTGCATGGGTGACTGCTTCAAGCAATACCATGAAGGCACAATGCAGTAGTGCTGTGAAGTTTATTTTATTATTTGGCCACTTTTCCCCATGAAATATCCTGTTATTTTATTTTTCAAAACACATCCCTCCTTAGATCTAACACTATCAAAATATAATGGGAAGCAAAGCACCCTAAGTTTTTTCCATCTCTGATAATGGAAACACACATGTTCCCTACTGGGCCCAGTAGTTCCCCCAAACCTATGCATATGGGGCATTGCTGTACTCAGACGATGTAACTCGCCACTAATTTAACCCCTTAACGACCCTTGACGGTCATAGTACGTCAAGGGTCGATTTGACTTAACGACCGATGACGTACTATGACCGTCATCGAGTTCCGGGCTCCCCCCGCGGCTGCACGTCGTTCGGGGTGTCCGGAACGCAACGGAGGAAAAAAAAAATGTTGCTCCGTGGTCGTTGAGTCGCGTCTTCGGCCGGATTTCCCGGTCCTTAAGGGGTTAAAGCACTTAAAAAATCTGCAAATATCATCTGATTGCAATCCAGAGCAACACTAAATAATGGTGTTTCTCTGCCTTACTGCAGGTTTTGGGAGGGATTGCTGATACAGTGGCAGCGAAAAAATTGAAAAAGTGCAAATAGAATGAAAGCCAGGGTTGTCTACTCTTCTACAACATATACTTTTAGGGGTAACATTCATTGCAGTATTGCCAAACAGTCCGAAATGAGACAAGGCACCAGCTGTAAAAATGGCATGTCTGTAAAAGGAAACTCACATGTTCCAACTGGGCCCAGTATCTCCCCCAAACCGTTGCATATGGGGCATTGCTGTACTCAGAAGAATGAGCTGAACACTAATCAATGCAGTTTATAAAATCTTCTCCTATCCTGTGCTTGAAATTCACATCAACATTGAAGTCTAAGTGTGAAAAACGCTGATTTTTTTTTTTTTTTTACTTTCGACAAGTTTTCACAGGATTAGTGGTAAAATGGCTGTGTACAAAATTTGAAAACACACCTAAAACGAAAGCCTGGGGTGTCTACTTAACAAAAATATACACTTTTGGGGAAAAATCTTAAAAAAGAGCACTGTTACACAGGACAAATGAGAAATGTTGTGAAAAGCTGTGAAAATTCAAAGTGTGAACCTGGAAATGCACATGTTCCAATTTGGGCCCCGTAACTCCGGCAGAGCATGAGAAAGCTATGCATATGGGGTATTGCCGTACTCAGAAGAAGGATCCGAACACTAAATAATGCAGTTTTAAAAATCTTCACCTACTCTGTGCTTGAAATCCACATCAACATTGAAATCTAAGTGTGAAAAACACTGCTTTTTTACTTACGTCAAGTTTACGAGAGTGGTGGTAAAATGGCTGTGTAAAAAATTTGAAAACACACCTAAAATGAAAGCTGAGGGTGTCTACTTTTCAAAAGTATACACTTTTGGGGGAAATCTTAAAGTGGAGCACTAGAACATAGCCCCAAATGAGAAATGGTACCAGATAAGAAAGATATGAAAATTCAATATTTGTTCAAATTTGTGCCCCGTAGCTCCCCCAAACCATGAGAAACCTAAGCATATGGAGTAATGCCGTACTCGGAAGAAGCTGAACACTAAACAATGCAGTTTTAAAAATCTTCACCTATCATGTGCTTGAAAGTCACATCAACATTGAAGTGCAAGTGTGAAAAACGCTGTTTTTTTAACTTGCGTCAAGATGTACGAGCGATTGGTGGTAAAATGGCTGCGTTAAAAATTTGAAAACATATATAAAATGAAAGCCTGGGGTGTCTACTTTCCAAAAATATACACTTTTGGGGGGAAACCGTAGAGTGGATCACTGTTACACAGCCCCAAATGAGACATTGCACCAGTGATGCAAGCTGTGAAAATTCAAAGTGTGAAACTGGAAACGCGCATGTTCTAATTTGGGTCCCGTATCTCCCCCAAACCTTGAGAAACCTATGCATATTGGGTATTGCCATACTCAGAAGAAGGAACTGAACACTAAACAATTGATATTTTTAAATTTTCAACTATCCCGTGCTTGATATCAACAGTAATATTGAAATGTAAGTGTGAAAACTGCAAAAAAAAAACAACAAAATTTTTCCACAATTTTGAATTTTTTTTCTGGAAAAATAGCTGCATAAAAAACTTCAAAATTCTCCTGATTATTTACCTTATGTTGTCTAGTTTTCAGAAACATATACCTTTGTGGGACATTTTTGGTTCTGGCACCATCAACTAAGCTATGATGCTCACATGCCAATTGTTGAAAAATTACAAGTTGGAAATAATGGCATCCATCTTGTAATATTTACCTTGTAAATGTGAGGAAGGGATTGAAATACTAGGCATATGGGGTACTCTTATATTCAGGAGAAGCAAATGAATATATTTAGGGGTATTTTTTTGTCATTAACTAATAGTATGCAAATCCTGACAGAAAAATGTAAGCAAAATGTTGTTGTTTTTTTGTTTTGTTTTTTTCCTCTTTTTTTCAATTTTAATCAAATTAAACAATGAGGTATTCATATAATTGTGGTATCAAAAGAAAGCCCTACTTGTTCTTAAAAAACAGTATATGATTTGTGTGGGTGTACAAAAGGAATTAAAGAGAAAATATGGTTGAACAAAGACATAGTCAAAAAAGTCAAAATTGCTCCGGTCCTTAAGGGAAAATGACATCAGATTTTCCCGGTCCTTAAGGGGTTAAGGTGTTAAGTGGGAATTAAGTTCTCACTCAAATGCACAAAAGCAGGGAAATATAGGTTAAGTTTTTCAAGCTTAACTCCATGGTCGCATGTGCATTGCCGATAACAGACATGATATCACAAATCAAATGATCAGTGACATACTGATGATATCACATGACATCACAAATGACCTCATCAAAAGCATGACTTGTGACATCACAAATGACGTTGCTAATACTAAATGTCAATGAATTAACTGCCTTAGCTGTAATCTCACTTTACATACCACACCTTAAAAAAGGACAGTTTACAAGTGCATTAACCATTCAAGTTTAGGAATATATTTTGGGGTATCTAACAGAATTTTTACAGATGTTAGATGTAAGAACAAACTCAGCAATTGAGCTCACAGCATTTGACCCCTTCATACCCTGTTGTCTGTCTCCTATTACCCATTTAGACTGTAAGCTCCTTGGGGCAGGGACCACTCTCCTATTGTTTCTATGACTGTGACACTTATTTTATCCTCATTTATTTATTGTAACACACTACTTTTGTAAGTCACTGCCTAAAGTGTGAGGTAACATATAAATAAAGATATACATACAAACATACACAGATATAGCAACCAATTTAATTTTTTTGGTGGTAGTGTTCCTTTAAATGGAACCATTAATGTAATCATCATCCTAATTCATTACTGTCATTTCCCTAACCATGCTTATCATACTAACCCTTTAAGGACCATTTATTTATTTTTGCTGAAAAATTGGCTAATACAGCTTGTAGGTAGGTTCTTATTCTCTGTAAAACAAAGCATACTTGTCACAAGTGACAGATCTAATTTAAAGAACCAATGTTAAAATTTAGATCATAGTTTCCAAACAGATGCTTTTTAACCCCTTAAAGGACCGACGCGCATGCACTCGGCTGGCACTTAAGGACCACAGAGCTTTTTTATTCCGATTCAGAGCTCCCTGAACAGCGTGCAGCCCTGAAATCTATGACGTACATGTACGTCATGGGTCCTTTAGGGACATCCACCCATGACGTTCACGTACGTCCTGCGTCGTTAAGGGTTTAAGCCCCTCTTTCTTAGACTGGAATATCTGTAACCACAACTGACAGTATTAGGAAATTATGTGAAGACTAACAATATTATTAGTAAGAGCAAACATGGTTTTATGAAGAATAGATCAAACTAATTTACTTGCAATAACTTTTAATACTAGGGACACGTGGAGGCTCTCATTCTGGAAGACCCAAGATGGGATGTTTCTGTATGCTTCCTAAAATACATAAGGAAGGGCATACTGGAAGTCGATAATATCTAGAACAGGCACACTCACAGAAAATACCTCTGGCTGGGTGTAGAGGATTCTCAAACCATTGGTCCAAAAACACCCAGCTCCATCCACGATACAACCAACATCTTAAACTGTCTGTCCTTGGCTCCATCCGTAGGGAAGCCATTCTAACCACTATAGATGTGGAGTCACTCTACACCAGCATTCCACAAGAAGATAGCATTTCAGCCTGGAAGCATTCCTAGAGCAAGAGGGCTTACCCACAAAACCTGTAACCCATCTAATACAGTTTATACTTGCGCACAATTATTTCACACTTGGGCAAGAAATATACATACAAAAGACTGGAATATGAATGGCACCACAATACGTCAACCTATTTGTGGCAAAACTGGAGGACAAGTTCTTGTCCACATGAAATATAACGCCTCTGGTCTACCTCCAATACATATATGATATCCTAGTTATTTGGATTGCAGCAAAGATTCTCTTGGCATTTCACAGAAATTACAGTGCCTTCCATCCCACCATTAACCTTAAACTCCGCCATTCACCCACGCAAATTAACTTCCTAGAAACTACAAATCTGTATTAGTGACAAATCCATCTGGACATCTCTGTACCGCAGACCAACAGCCAGGCCTACTTATTTCAGAAATGACAGTTTCCATCCCAGGCACACAAAATAAACTCTAATTTATAAACACATATGCTCTGAGACTTGTGACCGAGATCAACTTCTTAGAAATCTCAGGAGAGATTTTATCAGTCATGGATACAATGCTAAGATCATGGACATCCAAATTCAGAGAGCCACCAGTGTACCCAGAAGAAATCTCCTAATACCAGCAAGTGCTAAAAGCTCATTCAAATCAAACACTCTGGTCTGGGAGCTCCATAACCCCTTAGATGTGAAACAATGTCTTACAGACCTCTTTAGCATCTGAGGAATTGTTAAATCGATGTTGACACTAAAAATGAAAATGATTAATTTTTATTTAAATAGTACCATTTAAATTTGGGATGGCGTACATGTCTCAAAATACATTTATATCACAGCCTATATACACATTGTTGATGCACATCATCACATATCCATTTATTGCTTGGGCAGTACATGAACTGTATGTCCCATTTACATACACTGTATGTTTAACACCTGGTCCATGTACCATTGCCCATCTCATACACACACAGTGCATTAATATTGCAGCTAATATATATGTATACATGTCAGAACCACAGGGAGGAAGCCGCTCACCTCCCGTGTGTGCAGCCGCGTTGCGCCGTCCACGGTCCTCCGGTTGCCAGGGGTGACGCGGCTGGCTGCCCTGGCAACGAGTGTGCGTACGGCCGCACAATGAGAAGCGGCATGCGCACCTCGGGTGACGTCATCGGTAGCCGAACCGAGACTGAGGACGGCTGCGCACCGGCGTTCCGGACATCCACGCTGGAACACAGGTGAGTGTGGGGCGGTTCTACTCCTGGTAAGTGCTAGACAGGCCCCTATATAACTTGGTATGCCCCTTACTCGTGGCTCAGTTGTTTTGTTGCGCTTACCTGGACTAGTCTTACTCTCTGAGCTCCTGATATCCTCTACCTGGTTACTCCTTATCTCTGGCATCCCTGACCTCTGCTTGGCTACCTGACTATCCTGATCTCTGGCTCCCTGACCGTTGCTTGGCTACCTGACTATCCTGATCTCTGGCATCCCTGACCACTGCTTGGCTACCTGACTAACCTGAACTCTGGCCTCCCTGACCTCTGCCTGGCTACCTGACTTACTCTGTCCTCAGGCTACCTGAAAATATCATCTGCCTATCTCACCACCTACCTTTGGCCACCGTAATCTCCGAGAATCTGCTCTACTTACCAGTCCCAGTCACCTGCCTCTCAAGCCACGGCTGGCCTTCTACTCCTCTCTGATCTTCAGTAGCCCTTGTGTTGTGGCCCACACTCCAGCAGGTCTGTTCCTCCAGCCTCCTGGTTAGTGGCGCACGTACACGGGTGTGCTCATCCCTGCTCCTGGGCTCCAGAACTAGAACTGTCTGACATAAACAACTGAGCCATCATGGAGGCCGCAGGGATGGCACAAGCCATGGCTACCCTAACCCAACAGATCTCCATGCTCACACAGACTGTCAAGTCCCTCCAAACTGGGCAGGCGAATCTACGGCATCAACTACAGGATCTGCGCACTTCTCTACCAGTTCAATCAGATGAACCTGTCACACCACCTCAGTCTAACCCACCTATGGATGGTTCAACGACTACTCCAAAACCCCAGGCCGTTCTGCAAGAAAAATTCCATGGAGACCGAACTCCATTCCGTTCCTTCATCACTTCCTGTCAAATCCTCTTCTCCTTAAAACCACGGACTTAGTCTACGGACTTTGTCAAGATCCGCACGGTAATCTCTCTACTATCTGGGGAACCACAAGCCTGGGCCCACCATTTACTACAAACAAATAGTCCCATCCTAGAAACATGAAATACATTCTATTACTCTATAGAGTCCCTCTATGAAGATCCCTATAGAGCCACAACCGCACAGGCTTCCCTAAGGGCCTTGAAACAAGGTCGCCGTCCGGTCGAAGACTACGTCACCGATTTCCGGAGGTTTGCTTTGGAGACCACCTGGAATGAGTCAGCTTTGGTGGATCAATTACGACTCGGCCTCTCTGAATCCCTCAAGGCCTCAGGGAGAGACGTCAAGAAAGAGCTTCGATCTCTACCCCGATATATTGGCACCCTACTGCACCTTCTCCTTCCAGGACCAACTCCGTGGATACCGAAGAACCCATGCAGATAGGCCTTGTCTCCCTGTCTCCTACCGAAAGAACTCGCAGAAGAACGCTGAATTTGTGCTTATATTGCGGAAAACCGGACCACATGCTTCGAGACTGTAAAGAGAGACCTCGTAGGCCCGTAGGCCCAGAGGTAAGATCCTAGTATCGACTATTGATCCTCCTTTAACAACAGAAACATCTTCCCCTCATCTTTCTGTCTGTCTTTCCCTACAGTGGAATAGGAGACCGGTCTTCGTGCAAGCCATGATTGATTCTGGAGCCAGTGGGTGTTTCATCGACTCCGAACTTGTTCGATCCCTTAACATCCCTGTCTCCCAGAAATCTTCTCCGTTGCACATCCAAGTGGTGGATGGAAGCCCACTGAAATCCGGACCAGTTACTAAAGAAACTGTTCCCCTACTGTCACGGTTTTTAAAGACACTCAGACCAGTATGTAAAATAAAACACAGTTTTATTTAGCAATAATAACACATAAGGTCGCCCTCTAGTGGCGGTTGGGTGTACATCAACGATAGTGACTGGAAAATACAAATGTAGATGCACAAACAGAATACAAGTACAAATGTACCGCTAAGGAAGGGGTATAACCACAGAGGATTAAGTCCTTGATTATGATCAGTCTCTTGAGTGGATGTTTGGCACGCCCGAGGTGTAGATAAGCTGTGCTGAAGAAATGTTCACCATAAAGTGGATAAGGACTGTCTCGCCACGGTGTGTAGTAAAGCAGAGCCCAATAGCCCCCACGGGCGTACCTATTGGAATGGCTACTGCTAGTGCAAGTGATATTAGCCCCACGGGCGTGTATCGAACCGGCCTGCAATGCAAGAGCTCCCAAGCCTCCTCAGACTCTACCGGACTGAGATTAACGAGACAGGCCCAATAGCCCAAGTGAAGTAGTACCGGAATGCTAGTGCTGAAGCCTGTGCCCGTCACCACTCGGTATAACGGAATCGCCCAGTGTATACAACGAGAGAGGGAGAGAGCCAAAGCGCCCAACCGGCCTAATCGGAAGTGAATACTCTACTGGGATGGTACAGAGTTGCTGACGGAGAGCGGCCAACTCAGCAGGAGTATCACTAGGAACGAGGCTCACACTGGAGTAAGGAGAGTGGGACCGAGGCAGCACTGGTAGGGTTAAAAGGCACGTTTACACAAGGCTTTTCTGCAGTAGCACAGCTCTGCTGTCTGAGTGAGGCGTACACAACTCTGCACGATAGTAACACTGCACTGCACGAAGTACCACCAGGCAAGACAGCCACACAAGTACTGGAACAGTGGATGATAATGTTGCGACGGCGACAACCGGAACATAGGTCTTCTGGAACACGCTGTAGGTAGATCTTGCAGGAGGAAGTCAGCCGGACCGGATCGGAGCACGTAGGAGGTAGTCGTACAAGCCGGATCATACACAAGCAGGGACGTCAGCCAAGCAGAGCCGAGATCCGAAGGAGGTAGTCAGACGAGCCGGGTCATACGCAAGCAGGAACACTGGAGAATGGTCAGGGCAAGCCAAATCGGTACACAGGAATCAGGAACGCAGCAACAGAACAACTGGCTCAGAAACACCACGAAAGGGCACCTGACAGATGGAATAGTCAGGTATAAAAAGGAAACCAAGGGGCGGGCCAAACCAAGTGAACGAATCACCCTCAACCACAGAAGAGAGTAACAGCTAGATCACAGGTACTGTGATAGTACCCCCCCCTCAAAGACCCCCTCTCCCCACTGGAGGCCTAGGTTTCTGAGGGTACTTGGAGTGGATGTTGCGCACCAGTCTGGGCGCATGAAGGTCCTTCTGATCAACCCAAGAGTGCTCCTCCGGGCCAAATCCCCTCTAATGGACCAGGTATTGCAACTTCCCTCTAAGTCGCCTAGAATCCACAATGCTCTGCACCTCGTATTCCTCTTGCCCCTGGACGTCCACCGGCCCAGGAACCACCGGGGTGGTCGTGTAACGATTGCAAACCAGAGGTTTTAACAGAGATACATGGAAGATATTGTGAATACGCATAGATGGTGGAAGTTCCAATGCATAGGAGACAGGATTAATTTTGCGGATAATTTTAAATGGGCCAATAAACCGGGGAGCCAACTTATTCGAAGGGACTTGCAGGTTAAGGTTTCTAGACAAGAGCCATACCCTGTCCCCAACCTGGAAAGAGACCGCTGGCAGCCGTTTACGACTGGAATATCTCTGATGTCGCTGGAAGGACTGACTGAGGGTCCTTTGTACCTGTGCCCATGTGGAACGGAGCTGCTCTATATGCTCATCCAAAGCCGGAATCTGCTGAGACTGAAACGAGCCCGGGAGCAAACCTGGCTGAAACCCATAATTGATTAAGAACGGGGAGCTCCCGGACGATGAGTTAACTGCACAGTTCCTGGCAAACTCCGCCCATGGCAACAGGTCGGCCCAATTGTCATGATTATCAGTAATAAAACAGCGCAGGAACTGTTCCAATCCCTGGTTGGCACGCTCAGCGGCTCCATTGGTCTGGGGATGGTAGGCGGAAGAGAAGGACAATTGAATGCCCATCATGCCACAGAATGCTCTCCAAAACCTGGACACGAATTGACTCCCACGGTGAGAGACCACCACTCTGGGTACTCCGTGCAAATGAAACACTTCACTAGCAAACACCTTAGCTAGTTCCTGAGCCGATGGAAGCCCTCTGAGTGGCACAAAATGAGCCATTTTGGAGAACCGATCAACCACCATAAGTATAAATGTAAACCCCCTCGAATTAGGCAATTCTCCCATAAAATCAATAGAAATGTGGGACCAGGGCCGTTCTCCATAAGGCACAGGTTGGAGCAAACCCACTGGAAGATGCCTGGGGGTCTTGGCACGGGAACATGTGGCACAGGCGGCAGTAAAGGCGGAACAATCGGCTCTGAGCGTCGGCCACCAGAATAATTGCGAAAGAGACCATACCAGTTGATCCCTGCCAATGTGCCTGGCAGCCCTAGAGGAATGATAGGTCTCCAAAAGGCGAGTGCGAAAAGGCTCCTCCACAAAGCATTTGCCAACTGGAGTCTCAGGTGGAGCCCTAGCTTGAGACCCCAGAATCTCCTCTCCCAGAGATGAGGTTATACTAGTGCGAATGGTAGCCAAAATACGGTCAGGCTGAATGATGGGTACCGGCTCCTCCTCCCTGTCAGTGTCCGATGCAAACTGACGAGACAATGCGTCTGCCCTGACGTTCTTAGTCCCTGGAAGGTATGATACCACGAAGTTAACTTGGGACAAAAAGAGTGCCCACCTGGCCTGACGAGAAGACAACCTCTTAGCTTCAGAGAGATATGTCAAGTTCTTGTGATCGGTCAGGATCAATACTGGGTTCTTAGTACCCTCCAACAAGTGGCTCCACTCCTTCAATGCCAGAATAATAGCCAATAACTCTCTGTCGCCAATCTCATAGTGACTTTGTGCGCTAGACAACTTTTTTGAAAAAAACCCACAAGGTTTCAAGGTACCACCTCCCACAGGACGCTGGGAGAGCACTGCCCCAACCCCAACTTCAGAGGCGTCGACCTCCAAAGTAAAAGGCAGGGAGGGATTGGGATGGGACAGTACTGGAGCAGACGCAAAGGCAGATTTTAAGGTCTAAAACGCATTATCAACGGCCTCGGACCACTGAGAGGGAGTAGCGCCCTTATGAGTTAAGTCAGACAAGGGTTTCACAATAGTGGAAAAGTTGCATATACATTTTCTATAATAGTTGGCAAACCCTAAAATGCGCTGAATCGCTTTTAACCCTTTAGGGCGAGGCCACTGCAATACCGCTGCCAACTTCTCTTGGTCCATGGCGATGCCATCCTTCGATATTATGAACCCCAAGAATGGTACTTGTGACACATGGAACTCGCATTTTTCCAATTTGCAAAACAGCTTATTAGCCTTGAGTAGTGACAAAACTTGCGTGACATCTTTAATATGCTGGGAGAGCGTAGAGGAATGAATCAATATATCGTCCAGATATACCACCACACAGGACTGAAGCATGTCACGCAAGATGTCATTGATCAGCTCCTGAAATACCGCAGGTGCATTACATAAGCCAAACGGCATTACCAGATATTCGTAGTGCCCCGTTCTGGTATTAAATGCCGTTTTCCACTCATCACCTTCTCTGATTCTTACTAGATTGTAAGCAGCCGGTAAATCAAGTTTAGTGAAGACAGAAGAGCCTTTCAATCTGTCAAATAACTCAGTGATGAGTGGAATAGGGTATGCATTCTTGGGCATCAGCTTATTAAGCCCCCGGTAATCTATACATGGCCTAAGTTCGCCATTTTTCTTCTTAACAAAGAAGAATCCGGCACCAGCCGGGGAGTTAGACTTGCGAATAATTCCTCTACCAAGAGCGTCCTCAATGTATTCCTCCATTGCCCTGTTCTCTTCGCAAGACAGTGGGTAAGTTCAACCCCTCGGAGGAAACACACCAGGAGGCAGATCAATAGCGCAATCGTAGGGTCTGTGCTCGGGCAATGCGCTAGCCTCCCCCTTGCTGAATACATCACTGAATTCCCCATATTCAACTGGTATAGCAGGGGAGGTACACATAATTTTCACAGGGAGAGATAGGCAGTTTTCTTTACAGTAATCGGACCAGGCACCGACCTCGCATGTTTGCCAATCAAATTGAGGATTATGCCGAAGCAACCATGGAAACCCCAATATGACTGCATGGTGAGGAGAGCGGATAATCTGAAACTGAACCTCCTCTTTGTGGAGAGCCCCAACTGACATAGAGATAGGAATGGTTTCTATAGTAATAAAGGCTGGTTCCAATGGTCTGCCATCAATGGCCTCTACTGCCAACGGACATTCCTTTTTGCATAGAGGAATATTGTGCAAGTCTGCGAAAGATTGGTCCATAAAGTATCCGGCTGCACCAGAGTCCACCAGTGCCAAGGTGTCTGCGCCCTTATCTGCCCAAGAGAACGTCACCTGGATGGTGGGTTTAGCAATGTTAGGATCTGGGGACTGTTGTACACCACCTAGGGCCTGTCCCCCAAGGTACCCTAGGTGCGTGCGTTTCCCGGCCTTACCGGACAATTGCGCAAAAGGTGCCCCTGTTTGCCACAATAAAGACAAAGACCATGGTTTTTGCGAAAAGACCTCTCCTCGTTGGAGAGTCTAGTGAAACCCAGTTGCATTGGCTCTACTGCCTCTCCCGTGCGTTCAGGAGGAAAGGTTGGAGAGGGTGGGTCAAAGAAGCAGTTCTGCCCATGCTTCCTGGAAGTTGTCTTTCGTGCCAACCTTCTCTCCCTGATACGGGAGTCAATGATCATTACATAGTCAATGAATTCATCTAGGTCACAGGGTACATCCCGGGCAGCAATTTCATCTTTGATTGTTTCGGAGAGCCCCTTAGCGAAGGCTGCCAATAATGCCTCATCGTTCCAGCCCACCTCCGCAGCCAGGGTCCGAAATTCTGTCGCATAACTGCCCAAGGAACGTTCGCCCTGCTGTATCTCCATTAGTTTTTTGGCAGCGGAGGCCACTCTACCAGGTACCTCAAACACACGGCGAAACTTTCTTACAAATTCGTTAAAGTTCAGCGTGCAAGGTCTGGCACTTTCCCACAAGGGGTTCGCCCAAGCCAAAGCCTTGCCAGTTAGTAGCGATATCATGAAACCGACCCTGCTACGGTCGTTAGGAAAAGCCTGGGGCGTTAATTCCAGATAGATCTCTAACTGGTTAATGAAGCCCCTGCATAGGGAAGGCTCGCCATCATATCTCAACGGTAACGCTGCCGTAGCCGTTAAGCCTCTGACACAAGTAGGAGGAGCTAGAGGCGGATTGTCCGGTGTCAAGACTGGGGAGACCACCGGATTCGGATTAGGCTTGTCTAGGTGTATCGTACGCTCAAGCAGGGTTTGTAGAGCCAGTGCCAATTGATCTAAGCGCTGCTCATGGGAATCCATTCACCAGTGGATGTTTTGAGTGTTACCTTCGCCCTTACTGTCTGAGGTCATGGCCCTTTCGTACTGTCACGGTTTTTAAAGACACTCAGACCAGTATGTAAAATAAAACACAGTTTTATTTAGCAATAATAACACATAAGGTCACCCTCTAGTGGCGGTTGGGTGTACATCAACGATAGTGACTGGAAAATACAAATGTAGATGCACAAACAGAATACAAGTACAAATGTACCGCTAAGGAAGGGGTATAACCACAGAGGGTTAAGTCCTTGATTATGATCAGTCTCTTGAGTGGATGTTTGGCACGCCCGAGGTGTAGATAAGCTGTGCTGAAGAAATGTTCACCATAAAGTGGATAAGGACTGTCTCACCACGGTGTGTAGTAAAGCAGAGCCCAATAGCCCCCACGGGCGTACCTATTGGAATGGCTAGTGCAAGTGATATTAGCCCCACGGGCGTGTATCGAACCGGCCTGCAATGCAAGAGCTCCCAAGCCTCCTCAGACTCTACCGGACTGAGATTAACGAGACAGGCCCAATAGCCCAAGTGAAGTAGTACCGGAATGCTAGTGCTGAAGCCTGTGCCCGTCACCACTCGGTATAACGGAATCGCCCAGTGTATACAACGAGAGAGGGAGAGAGCCAAAGCGCCCAACCGGCCTAATCGGAAGTGAATACTCTACTGGGATGGTACAGAGTTGCTGACGGAGAGCGGGCAACTCAGCAGGAGTATCACTAGGAACGAGGCTCACACTGGAGTAAGGAGAGTGGGACCGAGGCAGCACTGGTAGGGTTAAAAGGCACGTTTACACAAGGCTTTTCTGCAGTAGCACAGCTCTGCTGTCTGAGTGAGGCGTACACAACTCTGCACGATACTAACACTGCACTGCACGAAGTACCACCAGGCAAGACAGCCACACAAGTACTGGAACAGTGGATGATAATGTCGCGACGGCGACAACCGGAACGTAGGTCTTCTGGAACACGCTGTAGGTAGATCTTGCAGGAGGAAGTCAGCCGGACCGGATCGGAGCACGTAGGAGGTAGTCGTACAAGCCGGATCATACACAAGCAGGGACGTCAGCCAAGCAGAGCCGAGATCCGAAGGAGGTAGTCAGACGAGCCGGGTCATACGCAAGCAGGAACACTGGAGAATGGTCAGGGCAAGCCAAATCGGTACACAGGAATCAGGAACGCAGCAACAGAACAACTGGCTCAGAAACACCACGAAAGGGCACCTGACAGATGGAATAGTCAGGTATAAAAAGGAAACCAAGGGGCGGGCCAAACCAAGTGAACGAATCACCCTCAACCACAGAAGAGAGTGACAGCTAGATCACAGGTACTGTGATACCTACGTGTCATACTTGGATGCCAACATTCAGAGTTCCTAAGATTTGACGTGGTCCAATCCCCCCTATTCTCCCTCATTCTTGGATTACCTTGGCTCCGACTCCATAACCCTATAATCGACTGGAGATTGGGAACACTTACCTTCTGTTCTCCCCAATGTAAGTCAGAATGTCTACCATCACTCAAGACTCTTCATTTGACTATGGAGAACACCTCCTCCAGCAAAAGAATTCCACTTCTTCCAATTCAATATTCCTCCTTCTCTGATGTCTTTGAGAAGAAAGGGGCAGATACTCTTCCACCTCACCGGGTCTATGACTGCCCAATAGACTTGCTTCCAGGAGCCCCTATACCCTTTGGTCGGATTTTCCCTTTGTCAGAGCCTGAATTGCAAGTGCTGAAGGAATACATTGAAGAGAACCTTAAAAAAGAATTCATTCGCCCTTCTACTTCCCCTGCGGGGGCCGGAATATTCTTTGTGGGAAAGAAGGATGGTGGTTTACGACCCTGCGTGGATTATAGGGAACTAAATAACGTCACCATTAAAAATCGTTACCCTCTGCCTTTGATCTCAGAATTACTAGATCGACTTAGTTCTGCTCATGTCTTCTCCAAGCTGGACTTAAGGGGGGCCTATAATTTAGTCCGGATCCGCAGAGGCGATGAGTGGAATACGGCCTTCCGTTCCAGATACGGACATTTTGAATACACTGTCATGCTCTTTGGCTTTTGCAATGCCCCAGCCACATTCCAGAACTTCCTAAATGACGTGTTCCGGGACTACTTAGATGTCTTCATGGTGGTCTACCTCGATGACATACTTGTCTACTCTTCCACTCTGGAAGAACACCGAGGGCACATGCAGAAAGTTCTTACTCGGCTCTGCCAGTATAATCTATATGCCAAGCTTGAAAAATGTGTTTTCGACACGGATACTGTGGAATTCCTAGGATACGTCCTATCACCTAGTGGCCTAAGGATGGATTCACGTAAAGTCTCTGCTATAGTGGAGTGGCCACATCCAACAGACAAAAAAGGAGTCCAGAGGTTCGTGGGCTTTGGTAATTTCTATAGACGATTTATTCGAAAATTTTCACATATTATACGACCCATCACCGAACTAACCAAGAAACATGTGCCCTTTCGTTGGACCGAACAAGCCCAATCCGCCTTCTCTTTACTCAAGTCTTACTTTACTTCTGCCCCTGTTCTGGTCCTCCCAAATTTATCAAGACCCTTTGTCGTCGAGGTAGACGCCTCCCAAATGGCTATAGGAGCAGTACTGTCCCAGAGATCAGGCGAAAAGGAACAACTTCATCCAGTAGCCTTTTACTCTCGTTCCCTAACCGACTCTGAAAAGAACTATGATGTCGGGGACAGGGAGCTTTTTGGCAATTAAACAGGCCTTGGAAGAGTGGAGACATCTACTAGAAGGAGCCATGCATCCCATCATAGTCTTTACTGACCACCGAAACTTGGAGTATCTCCGCACAGCCCGTCGTCTTCGCCCCTGCCAGGCCAGATGGGCCCTATTCTTCAGTCGTTTTAGATTCCACATTACCTATAGACCCGGCTCAAAGAATGGGAAGGCAGACGCCCTATCCCGGACTACCAGTCTTGAAACTGAACCATCCAAGCAGACAGAGACCATTTTACAGCAGGGACACTTCTTAGCCCTGTCCTCTTCCATCTGGGACCGGATCAAAGAACTTTCCAACAGCTGTTCTCTCACTGTTCCTAGACATCTTACTTTGCAGGATGGATTCCTTATGCATAAGAACCAGATCTTTGTACCTCAGCCAGCTCGTTTAGAGGTCCTACAGCTATTACATGACGCACCTATAGCTGGGCATGGTGGTCAAAAGAAAACAGAAGAATTGGTTCTAAGAACCTTCTGGTGGCCAGAAGTACGTAAAGATATTGAGAGATACGTAGCCTCTTGTCAAATCTGTGCTCGTTCCAAAAGCCTTCATGTTAAACCTTCTGGATTACTTCAGCCTTTACCTGTCTAGCATCTCCATGGACTTCATCACGGACCTTCCTCTTTCACAAGGACATACCTGTATTATGGTGGTAGTTGACAGGTTCTCAAAGATGGCACATTTTGTTCCCTCCAAGGGTCTCCCTTCAGGTTCAGAAACTGCTCAACTTTTCATAAATACAGTTTTCCGTCTCCATGGACTTCCCGAAACAATAATATCCGACCGAGGTTCACAATTCACATCTCGTTTCTGGTCGGCCTTCTGCAGTGGCCTACACGTCAATCGTTCCCTCTCATCTGCCTACCACCCTCAGTCCAACGGACAGACAGAACGGACTAATCAATCGTTGGAGCAATATCTTAGATGCTACACCACCCACCTACAGGACGATTGGATTAGTTTACTCCCCTTAGCGGAGTTCGCCTACAATAACCAGGTCCATAGATCTATCAACATGACACCGTTTTTTGTGAATTACGGTATACACCCTGTTCTGCTCCCCAATTCTCCAGTACCCTGATCTGTTACCAGTGTTTCCACACACCTACAGTCTATACGCCAGACCTACTCTCTCATTAAGAATTCTTTGTCGGTTGCTCAGAAAAGATTCAAATATTATTCCGATAAACATCGTTCAGTGGCCCCAAGCTTCAGTCCCGGGGATAAAGTATGGCTCTCCACCTCTCATCTCCACCTATCCGGCCCTTCCAAGAAATTGGGGCCTCGATTTGTGGGACCCTTTGAGGTAGATCGCATGATAAACCCTTCCGCAGTACGTCTGATACTACCCGAAAACATGCATGTCCACCCAGTCTTCCATGTGTCCTTAGTCAAACCATGGCAAGGTAATCATTTTCCGGACCAACACTCATCTCCTCCGGCTCCTGTACTCGTTAATGGCCAAGAGGAATACTAGGTGCAGGAGATCTTGGATTCCCGTCTGCGGAGGGGACGACTGGAATACCTGATTCATTGGAAGGGCTATGGACCTGAGGAGCGGTCCTGGGAGGCTGCTGCAGGCATTCATGCTCCCGCTAGAATCCGAGCCTTTCACAGTCTTCATCCTTCACGCCCAGCACCTCCATGCCCCCGGAGGGTGCATCTAAGGGGGGGGTCCTGTCAGAACCACAGGGAGGAAGCTGCTCACCTCCCGTGTGTGCAGCCGCGTCGCGCCGTCCTCGGTCCTCCGGTTGCCTGGGGTGACGCGGCTGGCTGCCCTGGCAACGAGTGTGCATACGGCCGCACAATGAGAAGCGGCGTGCGCACCTCGGGTGACGTCAGCGGCAGCTGACCCGGAACTGAGGACGGCTGCGCACAGGCATTCCGGACATCCACTCTGGAACACAGGTGAGTGTGGGGCGGTTCTACTCCTGGTAAGTGCTAGACAGGCCCCTATATAAACTTGGTATGCCCCTTACTCGTGGCTCAGTTGTTTTGTTGCCCTTACCTGGACTAGTCTTACTCTCTGAGCTCCTGATTCCTGATATCCTCTGCCTGGCTACCTGGTTACTCCTGATCTCTGGCATCCCTGACCTCTGCTTGGCTACCTGACTATCCTGATCTCTGGCTCCCTGACCGTTGCTTGGCTACCTGACAATCCTGATCTCTGGCATCCCTGACCACTGCTTGGCTACCTGACTAACCTGAACTCTGGCCTCCCTGACCTCTGCCTGGCTACCTGGCTTACTCTGTCCTCAGGCTACCTGAAAATATCATCTGGCTATCTCACCACCTACCTTTGGCCACCGGAATCTCCGAGAACCTGCTCTACTTACCAGTCCCAGTCACCTGCCTCTCAAGCCACGGCTGGCCTTCTACTCCTCTCTGATCTTCAGTAGCCCTTGTGTTGTGGCCCACACTCCAGCAGGTCTGTTCCTCCAGCCTCCTGGTTAGTGGCGCACGTACACGGGTGTGCTCATCCCTGCTCCTGGGCTCCAGAACAAGAACTGTCTGACAATACATGATGCAAACTACATACATATTTAATGTATAGTGCAGTACATACACACCGTAACATAGATGCCACATCTGTATGACAGATTGGACAAACAAATGGAATATGAAGTTTAATGTGGGAAAGTGTAAAGTCATGCATTTGTGAAGAAAAATCTCAATGCTACTTATGAACTTAAAGGAATCATTTTAGGGGACTTGTTGCTAGAGAAAAACCTGGAAATTCTTGTAAACTGCAAACCTGGAAACAGTGATCAGTGGGAAAAGCAAAGTCCTGTGTTACATAAAAAGGGGTTTTGAGTGCAGGTTTGGGCACCAGTTCTGAAAAATGATATTCTAGAGATGAAGAGAGTACAGCAAAGAGCAAAAAAATTAATTAAGGGTATGGAGGACTTCACGTATGAGGAACGACTAGACAAACTTGGTTTATTTACTCTAGAGAAAAGAAGACTTAAAGGAGATCTTATCACAATGTAAAAGTATATGAAAGGTCAATACACAGATCTCTGTGGTGAGCTGTTCATTCCAAGGCCTGATCAAATAACCAGGGGCCACCCCTTGAGATTAGAGGAAAGGAGGTTTCGACTTCAGCAGAGTAAGAAGTTTTCTCTGTAGTCCAATACATGTTACTGGTAACTTTGGGTAGCCGACCTCCCCTTTAAGTAGGCAGGAACAATTCTTGAAGAGAATGCTGGGTGGAGCTTACCTCCTCTCCTTAGCTGCAGCTAGCCCCCCTCTGCAGAAAGATTTGTTCCTTGGTGAAGATACAGGCAAGAGAACAGTTCTGCAATAGTTTTAGTTTGTTTTCTGTTAGATATGGAATACCACCATTAGGCGGATTACCATTACTGACAATTCCCAAGTGGATAGCTCAGTTTCCAGGTGCTATTGTGGACCTTAAGCCCTGGGGGAAAAATATTGGCTTACAGGTTCTTTCCCTAGGAGTTGCCCATTGAGGCTGCTTCTTTATACATGGTAATCTGAAGGCAGAAGACTGCTGAAAAGGTGTGCAACCCTTTGATTGCTGAGGTCCACCTGTCCCTCTGCACAGAGGTCTCCTTTGGAGTTCCTACTATATACTCCTGCACTCATTGGGTTTATCTGTATATCTGTTGGGGGGCTTGGAGCAATGTTTCTGTGGTAAACGTAATCCCTGGGCTGCGGATTGGCATCCTTCTTCGGAGTTTTGGCACTTTTCCACATAGGGGATAGTGTTTATTTAGTTTTTTAATGTGTTTTGGGCTGTTTTTACAACCTTTGTTACTTCACTGTGAAAGTTTATAAATTTGTGTTCCGTTTTACCGCATATACACCATGCTCCATTCACCTCTATAGGACTTTACAGTTTGGGACAAATCTCTGCAAGTGCTCAACGTAGCGACTTAAGGGATGGCTCATTTTGCTTGTCTGCCTTTCTCTTGTTATGGATCAGGAACCAGACAGGACACAAAATGTAAAAATGCAAAACAACTTTATTGAAATAAAAAAAAAAAAAAAAAAAGCAAAATCATGATCCAGAAGCGTAAACCAAAAGACAAGCCGGGGTCAGGAACCAAGACAGGTACTCAGCCAAGCAGAGGTCAGGAATATGGAGATCGGCAAAATCAGGAACAATCCAGGAGCCATAAGGAACATCAGAGGAAGCCAGGACATACACAGGTGTAATCGGCAATGCAGTAGAACACTCTTGCAGCCAGAAGCAAACACAAGGGGGATCAGGTAGTGAGCCAAGCTGCTTTAAATACCCTGGGAAGTTCGGTTGTTGGCTGATAGCAGTCAGGTGAGCAAAAGCAGAGAGGTCAGCTGATTCAACCTGATCCAGCAAAGGGAAAGCAGCAGTAATGGATAGCAGAGCACTGGATTAGTGCAGACAGCAGAATCGCTAGGCAGAGTTAGAGCAGTTCAGCCAAACCTTAACCGAACTCTCCCAAAGACCACCCCCCCACGGGGCAGGACCAGGTTTATGTGGAAAGCGTGCATGGAAAGCACGGGAGGAGAGCGGGGACATGCATGTCTGCGGCTGGAACCCATGAGCGCTCTTCTGGACCAAACCCCTTCCAATGGACCAAATTTTGAAGCCTCCCTCAGAACCTACGAGAGTCGACTATGGAGCGAATTTCTAACTCCTCATGGCTGTCAACGGGCATCGAATGGGGTCAGGGAGTGACCATAGTGAAATGATTGCATGCCACGGGTTTCAGCAGCGAGACATGGAAAACATTGTGGATCCGCATATTAGGAGGGAGGTAGGGCATATAGGCCAGAGGGTTCACATGTCGGAGGATACGGAAAGGCCCCACAAAGCGGGGACCCAGTTTCTGAGAGGGCACTCAGAGGTGGAGATTTTTGGAGGACAACCAGACCCTCTCCAAGATCTGGTAGGAAGGTGTGGGTAGGCGTTTACGATTGGCCTGGAACTCCTGGGATTGTTGTGAGTGTCGCAACGACTCTTGGACATGCACCCATATGGAACGGATTCGTTGGAAATGATCCTCCAATGCTGGAATCCCCGGGAGAGACCGAATCTGGAATCATGGAGGGTTGATACCCATAATTCACCATGAAGGTGAAGCCAAGACCACTGTTATGAGCAAACTCCGCCCAAGCTAGCAGGTCCGTCCAATTATTCTGATTGTCTGAGATGTAACACCACAGGATTTTCTCCAAAGCCTGATTAGCCATCTCCGTGGTCCCATTCAACTGCTGGTTATAGGCCAAGGAGAAGGAAAGTTGGATACCTAGTTGAGCACAGAATGCCCTCCAGAATCTCGAGACAAGCTTGCTACCCCGGTCGGAAACTATGACTCTGGGAACACGGTGTAGCCGATAGACCTCTTTGATGAACACCATAGCCAACTCTTTAGTGGGTGGAAGTTTTTTGAAAGGTATGCAATGAATCATCTTAGAAAATTGGTCAACGACCATGAGGATGACTGTGTTACCGTTAGACAAAGGGAGGTCGATTATGAAGTCCATGGCAAGGTGTGACCATGGCCTCTCCCCATTGGTTATGGGTTGGAGAAGGCCGACTGGAAGGTGACAAGGTGATTTGGTCTGCGCACAGACTGGACAGGAAGCGACAAAGGCAGCAATAATCTTTAAGTTCTGAACACCAGAAAAGACGGGAAACTGACCAGAGAAGCTGGTTCTTACAGGGATGCCCTGCTGACTTCGTATTATGATATGTGGAAAGTACCTTGGCACGGAGGTTACTAGGTACGAAACAGCGCTCACCAGGAGTCTCAGCAGGTGCATCTACTTGGGCGGCCCGTATTCTCTCCCCGAGGGGAGATGTAATGCTTGTACATATGGTGGCAAGCACTCGGTCCAGAGGGATAATAGGACTAGGAGGGCTCTCCTCCTTAGCGTCCGAGAACTGTCTGGATAGGGCATCAGCCCGGACATTCTTGGTACCCGGCAAGTAAGAGACCACATAATTAAAATGGAACAGAAATATGGCCCATCAAGCCTGTCTTGGAGTCAAGCGTTTAGCTTCAGACAGGTATGTGAGGTTTTTGTGATCTATGAAGATTAGGATTGGTACTGAAGTTCCCTCTAGCAAATGCCTCCATTCTTTTAGAGCACGCATTATTGCCAGCAACTCATGGTCACCAATTTCATAGTTGCACTCCACAGGACTTAACTTCTTAGAGAAATACCCACATGGGTGCAACTGGTTCTCAGGAGTAGGACGTTGAGACAGGAGGGCGCCTACTCCTGTCTCGGATGCATCAACATCAAGTATGAATGGGAGCTCAGGTTTCGGGTATGCCAAAATGGGTTCTGCGCAAAGGCAACTTTTAATGCCTCAAATGCTTTGATCGCTTCCAGGGACCAATACGTGGAGTTACCGTCTTTTTTGGTCATGTCGGTAAGGGGTTTTACAATCGAGGAAAAGTTGTGGATACATTTCCTGTAGTAATTGGCGAACCCGAGGAAACTTTGAAGGGAGTGGAGATCTACGGGTTGCAGCCACTCAAGAACATTCGAGAGTTTCTCGGGGTCTATAGTGAAACCGACCTGAAATTACATACCCCAAGAAGGTGACCTGTTTGCAGTGGAACTCACACTTTTCTGTTTTGCAAAATAGATTATTCTATCTTTATTTCTGCAGAACTTGGGCTACATCTGCGTGGTGGCTTTCCATGGAAGCGAAATGGATCAGAATGTTATCTGAATATACCACCACGCATTGTTGGAGCATGTCCCGGAGGACATCATTTAAGAATTCCTGGAAAACCGTGGGAGCATTGCAGAGACCAAAGGGAATTACGAGGTATTCGTAATGCCCTCTCCTGGTGTTAAACGCGGTTTTCCATTCATGGCCATCCTTCATCCGTACCAAATTGTACGCCCCCCTGCAGATCGAGCTTGGTGAACACCTTGGACCCGAATAGCTCAGTAGTAAGTGGAATTGGTTAGGCGTTTTTTTGACAGTGATATGGTTGAGCCCCCTGTAATCGATACAGGGTCTCAGTTGTCCACTCTTTTTTTTCACTAAGAAGAATCTGACCCCAGCAGGAGAGGAGGACTTGCGGATGAACCCCCGGGACAGCACATCCGTAACATACTCCTCCATGGTCTTATTCTCTGCAGCAGAAAGAGGGTAGACTCAACCTCAAGGGGGTATGGCCCCAGGTTGCAATTCAGTGGTACAATCATATGGGAGGTGAGGTGGGAGCTCACCCTCCCAGCCCTTATTGAATACGTCTCGGAATTCTTGGTACTGTTCAGGCAACAAAGATACTGGGGATGTGGTTAACACCTTCACCACTTTCACTAGGCATGTCTTGGAACAGCTCGGTGACCATGCCATGATTTCGGCCCTTGCCCAATCGAACATGGGATTATGTTTGTGCAACCATGGATAATTCAGGATCACAGGGTAGTGAGGTCAGTGGATCACCTGGAATTGTAAACTTTCAAGATGGAGAGCCCCTACAACCATAGACAAAGGAGCGATTTCATAGGTGACCTGCAGCAGCTGTAGGGGTCTACCATCAATCTCCTTAATGGCAATGGGAGTGGTACGGAGCTGCAATGGAATGGAGTGCTTTTGCGTGAAGGCACTGTCAATAAAGAGGCCTGCTGCACCGGATTCAATAAGTGCCTTTGTAGTAATGGAAAACTTGCTTCAGGAGAGCCCAACGGAGACTAGTGGTTTAACCTTCTGGATAGCTGGGGACGCTGAGATGCCACCTAAGGTCTGTCCCCCACTGGACCATAGGTGCGGATGTTCCGGACGTGTGGGGCAAGTTTGCAGCATATGCCCTGCCTTACTGCAATAAAGGCACAGGCCCTCCTTCCTCCTAAAGTCCCTTTCAGCAACTGAAAGGTGAGTGAACCCAAGCTGCATGCGCTCCACATCACCTGAGGTCTCAAGACTAGGATGTCAATGTCTTGGAGCTCCAGGCGATATTTCATGCTCTTCGCCATTGGACACGTTATCTGGAGAACTGCCCAGTCAGAGTCCATACCGACAATGCTACGGCGGTGGCCAACATCAACAAGCAAGGCGGCACAAGAAGTCTTGCCGCTTGGTTGGAGGTCAAGGCTATTTTAACCTGGGCAGAAGAACATGTTACTGCCATATCCGCAGTTCATATTCCTGGCGTAGACAACGTGCTGGCAGACTTCCTAAGTCAACACACAGTGGGCAGTGGAGAGAGGGAACTGAATCAAGAAGTGTTCAACCTCATTGTTCAGAAGTGGGGACTTCCTTGCATTGTTCTGATGGCAACAAGGCACAATCACAGAGTTCCATTGTTCTGCTCCCACTGGAGGGATCCTCTAGCTCTGGCAGTGTATGCCATGTTGATCCCATGGCACTTTCCTCTGGCGTAATCTTTCCTCCCTTTCCCATGCTACACAGGGTATTGCAGAAACTGCATCTGGAGGGTGTTCCAGTCATTCTGATTGCTCCGTACTGACCTCATCAGGCTTGGTGTCCGGAGCTCCTGGATCTCTTTGTGGTGGTGCCCTTTCGGCTCCCCTGCCGTCCAGATCTTCTTCTACAGGGATACCTGTGGAAGGAGGATGTGGACCGTCTAGGTTTGATGGCATGGAAATTGAACCATCCATACTGAAGAAGAAGGGTTTCTCTTCGGGCGTGGTGGCCACTATGCTTAGTGCCCACAAGCCTGTTTCCTCCAAGGCATACCACAAGGTTTGGTCTACCTTTCTTTCTTGGTGCGCTGATAAGGATCTTTCCTAGGAGTTTTATTTTCCAATGGTTCTGTTCTTTCTGCAGGACGCAGTGGATAAGGGCCTCAGTTTGAGTTCCCTTAAGGTTCAAACTTCTGCACTATCTGTCTTCTTTCAGAGACGTCTCGCTATCCTTCCTGGTGTCAAGGTTTTCTTTTAGGGCATTGCTCATTCTCTTCCTGCTTTTAAGAGCCCTACTACTCAGTGGGATCTTAATTTGGTTTTGGGCGTCCTTCTGCACCCTCCCTTTGAGTCCTTGGCTACTATTCCTTTGCTCATGCTTGCTTTTCTCCTGGCGCTCGTATCTGTTTGCCGTGTTGCGGAGTTGCATGCACTGCCTTGTAAACCACCTTTCCTGGTGTTTCACAAAGACAAGGCGGTTCTTCGCACTTCTCAAGAGTTTCTCCCGAAGGTGGTCTCGGAATTCCACATTAATCAGGAAATCTTGGTGCCCTTTTTCTGTCCTGACACTACTTCTGACAAGGAAAGGGATCTTCACTTGTTGGGTGTAGTGCGGTGTCTCAAGTTCTATGTGCACCGTACTGAGTCTATTCACCAGTCTGATGCCTTGTTTGTCATTCCTGAGGGCCCTAGGGCAGGGAAACCGGCATCCAAGGTGACCATTGCATCTTGGATTAAGTCTACTATTTGTAAGGCTTACAAGCTATGGAAGAAACCTGTTCCCTTTCGGGTTTCGCCTCATTCCACCAGATCCATTGGGGCATCTTGGGCGTACAAGAATCAGGCCTCGACTGATCAGTTGTACAAGGCTGCCACTTGGTCGTCTGTGCACACTTTTTCTAAGCACTACCATGTGGGTGTTTTGGCATCTGCTGACACCAGCTTGGGAAGGAAGATCCTAGAGGCGATTTGCCTGTCTAGGTTCTCCGTTCGTCTCTTCAGTGTTCCTTCACGTTTGAGCCTGATTGGCTCGTGTTTGTGTTTTGTGCTACATTCCTTGTGTGTTTCTGCACCAGTTTTGTGTCCTTTGACATTTCAGTGTTATTGTTGAGCTGTCTATGATCTGATGGTTCATATAGGTGACTTTGAGGCACTGCGCCTGGTCCTTGTCTTACTTCCTACCTCTGGGAAACTCAATGGTTGGACATCCCAAAGTTACCAGTAACCTATATTGGATGACAGAGAAAAGAGGATTTTAGTCTTACCTGTTAAATCATTTTCTCTTAGTCCATATAGGTTACTGGTCTTCCACCCTGTCATGGGACCATGCTTGGCTCTCCTGTGACTGAACGTGGGTGTCCTTTCATGTTCATGCTCACAGGAGTCTTCTTTTCCCTTCTAACTACCTAGTCCCTAGTTAGTGTTGCAAATCTTTCTGGAGGGGGGGGGGAGACTAGCTGCAGCTAAGGAGAGGTTGTAGGCTCCACCCAGCATTCTCTTCAAAAATGGTTCTTGCCTACTTAAAGGGGCAGTCATCTACCCAAAGTTACCAGTGACCTATATGGACTAAGAGGATTTAACAGGTTTTTTTGTTTTTTTTTTAAATTAAGGTCTGTTAAATTGTGGAATTCCTTGCCCAAGGACCTGGTTATGGTAGATACAATGGATACATTTATGAGAATATTAGATATATTTCTTTCAGAAGGGAACATACAGGGTTATACTGTGTATTAGTTGGGAAAAACAGGAGGTCCTGATAAACACAAATTATTTGGCAGCAGGAAAGCTATATCATTCTCATTTCCCTGGGTTATGAAACATGATTTGGACTTTTGTCTTTTTTTCAACCTAATTTACTATGTTGCATTCAATCATCATATATCTTTTGTGTACATATTTGCAGCTGCACAGACAATGTACTTGTTACCATCAATCTTACATCCAATTTACACATACATGTCACAGCCCAGATCTCTACAGTCAGAAATCCAACTCCGTGAGACCAGCAAGAGCCAGGGAGAAGAAATATGCAAAAGAAGAAAGAAACGCACGTATAATATATAAATTAAAAGTAAGAACCCAATTGAAAAAGGTTTGGAGAGCAGCGAGGATAGAAGGAATTTTCCAAGTCCCAACACTAGGCAAAAGCAGAAGCTAAAACAAACAAACAAACAAACAAACAAACCTGTGCTTCTCCATAAAGGTTTCCCAAAGGTGAACCCTGTATAACACACACACACACATATATTATATATATATATATATATATATATATATATATATATATATATATATATACATACATACATACACACATATCAAAATAATGAGGTTTTCGTTGCATAGTTTGGTTAAGCTTGCCTGGCAAGGTACATCATTTCAAGCAAGTTCTGCCTAATTTTTTACCATCTAATACATACTGCATATTTTATATATATATATATATATATATATATATATATATATATATATATAATAAATATACATAATCTAATCCATACTATACAGGGCTCAAAATTTCCACTAGCCAATGGCGAGTGAAAATTTAGCCCTGGCGAGTAGAAATTCAGCCCTGGTGGGTATGTTATGTCTTGCAGTGGCAAGTAACTTTTCAGATCTGGCTAGTAGCAAAGGACTTCCAATTATAAGCCCTGCATACTATATACATCTAATACATATTTCTCTATCTAAGTTTAAGTCTGTCCACTTTAAAGGTCTCTACCACCCACCACTAAAATCTACACAAACCTGGATATTACCTTGATTGCAAATGTAAAAGGGAATTGGCCAGACAAACAAAAGGCCATGCATTATTCCTTTTAAAATAATACCAAATGTGCAAATATAGATTTCAAGTGTATTTTCTGTTTTGTCATTTAGAACAGTGAAACTGAATGAAGTATGGTGAAGAATTAGCTAGAATAAAACAAGCATGCCTCAGGGGCATTTTAAACTTAGGGCAGTTGGTATTAGATGTAGATGTATGTATTAGATGGTAAAATATTAGACAGGACTTCCTTGAAATGAGGTATCTTGGTGAGGTAAGCAAGCTTAAACATACTTTGGTGAAACTATGCAACAAAAACCTCCGTATTTTGAAATTTATTAACATTGTATAATAAACATTGTATAATATATGCATTACACAAGATTCACATTTAGGTAACTTGTACGGAGAAGCATAGGCCTGTTTGTTGTAGTAGTCCCCTATAACCCACAGCTTGAAGTACTGAGTAAAATCTCAAAAACAATTCCATACAGTACTATATACTAATGGGAGATTAAAAAGAATATTCTCAAGACCACATCTCCCATAAACAGCCCCCCAACCTGAAAGAACTGGTGGTGAAGAGCTCCCTTGAGAATGCAACAGAGAATGGTACTTCTCCCGTCTATAAAATATGTGGAACATGTGCGCACAGGTACCACAGATAAGGTGCCCATACCACATTCCCACAGAAACCACAATATTAAGAGCAAATTCGCCAAACTGGACTATATGTGAGACAGGACAAACCCTGAGGAAAAAGGATGAATTCTCATAGGTCCAGTGTGAACAACAAAAGAGACAACCCAGCGGGTCAACATTTTTGCAAAATTAACCACAGCATTAAATATCTCAAAGTGACTACTGATAGGAAATTTTAGGACCCAGAGAAACATAAAGTTCTGGGAGAATAAGTTGATAGCCAAGTTTTAATTAAGGAATTTATGTCACATTATACTACAAAATAAACGTATTTTGGTCCCTTTGGGTGCCAGTTGCCTACACAGTTCATTGAAAGCCATGGACTGTGCACTCCTCTGGAGCTTTGGAGGGTTAACCCATACATTCTATAGACTAGAATGTAGAATTCACTGTAGTATAAAAAAAGTAGTTAATCTTGTTTGCATCTGCTAGTCTACTTCAATGAAACTATACTGTAACATACAGCAAAGCATCTCCCTCCCTTTAAGGAGAAAGGGCAGGAAGTGGAGGAGTGACAGTTGAAAACAGACAGTGAGGTGACTGAAGAGATGGACAGAGTTAAATAAAAGAGTTGCTATTAAGTTTATCCCTGAGTTTGTATTTTATGGAAACATTATACCTTCGTACTGAAACAGAGTGTATGGAGGGTTACAATTATCTGTGGGAGGTGACACAGTGTATGGAGGGTTACAGTTATCAGTGGGAGGTGAAACAGTGTGTTTGTGGGGTCATGATCCTGAGTGTAGCATAGGATGGTGTAGCAACAGCGCCACTGTAAATTTTCAGGCCATTGTTACTGCACCTAAAAAATTCAGGTTTGAGCTGTTGTTTTTTTTTTTTTTTTTTTATAATTTTTTAAATAAAATATATCTCAGCAGTGGGAGTACCCTTGTTTTACTCAGGGGGATAAACCCTACAACATATTTTTTTACATTTTAAGTATTACTATCCCTTTAAAATAGATGTGTGCCCACCAAGTTCATCAGCTGCCTTATCACCCTGTTTTTATCAGTCCGGTAGAAGGTCAAAAACCCATTAAAGTAATTTTCAATTAAGTGTCAAAAATATCCCTCCCTGCTCCAAAAGGCAGTCAGAAATCTCCCTGGATCAACATTCTATCTGAACTGAGCCCAACAGTCATAAATATCTGTATCGTTCAGAGCAAATGGGGCAGGTGTAAAAGACTTGCTGGCATTAAAATCATAATGATGGCAGAGTCTGTGTGCCAGTATACACTACCGTGCTCATATGGTCTAGTGCTGTGTTTCTCAATGTTAGTCCATAGGACATACACCAGTGAAGATGTTCAGAATATCCCTACTTGTTAACAGGTGAGTAATCAGTGTAATTGACACACTTGTGCTTAATCAGAGATAACATGAAAACATGACTTATGGGTTCCCTGATGACTGGAGCTGAAAATCATTGGCTAGTGTATACCGTGTAGCGCATCCGCTAGCATTAGACTCTGACACCAGAGGAGCTGTGCTGGCAGATCTTACATTCCTCCCAGGGCTGGTGCAAGGATTTTAATCCAGCAGGGCCTTCCTATTTCCAGTCTTATTTGTAAATATCATTACATATTTTACACCATGTTGTACATTCTTCCATTGTCTTTTTTAAGTATTGTACAGCACTTTGGAATCTGTTGACTCTTTACAAATAAATGCTAAAAATAATAAAATAACCCCCATTAATTTTTTCTCCTTGTTATAAGAATATTTGCATAGGCTGATCTAAATACAACCTAATGGACATAATTACATACAAATGACCAGGAGGTGGCAGAAGGGTCGAAATTTCCCAGCCAATGACAGGAAAAGCGTCCCATTAATGGGACTGTGTTTAGCATCCTGTAGTTTAGATGTATGTAGACTTCACAATGGCTTGGACGGTAAGAAACAGATTGCATGTTTTCTGTATGATATTTCTGTTGCCACCAAATGCATGGCTGTATTTTCAAAATATTAATTCCGTGAATGCTGCAGAGGTGTCGAACACATTTTTAGCATCCAAGGGGTTAATTCTGCTTTACAAAAAATTTGGGCCATTCAACGAACTTCCTCTGCATCTCGCTTACTGATCTAATTTTCATATTAGTGTCATACAGAATTTAGCAGGGTCTTCCTGATAAAACAAATGTAAATCAATATATTTTCAGTGTCATTTCTCATGGATTTTATTGCTGTGTGATTTGCTTTATGTAAGTCCAGCATTTATTGTATACAAGTTATGGTTGGTATCAGTTGCATGACTTTTCCTCTTCCTGTTATTCCAGCAGTTGAAGAGTTTGTGTAAATTCTCAGATCTGATGTTAGCAACAGAGAAAAAAAAACATGTTCTCATCTAGAAATGTTTAATGGTGTATCCAATGCAAAATATGTAGGCTAAGAAAGAATAGAGTGGTCTGTCTGCTCAGAAAGTTTGTCTATGCACAGACTAGGTGTCCAATAGATACCTCTCTGGCACTCAAAGGGTTAAGTGCATGTCATGACCATTAATAAACATGGGATGCAACAGCTGGAAGGTGACAAATGATTTGCATACTGTCACCCTGATAAATCAGTGAATGCAAAAAACACTTTTACTTTCCAATGTTTTATTTATTAATAATACATTAATATGTATTTATTTAACCCCTTGACGACCAGGGTCCTGGGAAGTTATCTTCCCTTAAGGACCACCTTGATCCTTGCCGATGCGCAGATGCATGCAACAGGTCACATATACCGTGCCACTTAGGGGTCTGGGACAGATACTCCAGTCTTGAAATGGTCAATTTCAGACCATGTTTTTCCTTAAAGATCTCCCGCAGGAGCCCTGTAAATATAAAGTATATAACAAGCTATGACCGTCACTGGTCCTTAAGCAAAAACCATATGATGGTCATAGCATGTCACTGGTCATTAAGGGGTTAAGTGAGATTCCAGATCAGATGTGTCCAAGTTTAGTCTCAATCGCCACTAACAGGCCAGGATGTAAGGATTTTCCTGATTTAGAACAGGCGAGTTAATCAGAGGCTCATTCATTTCGACCGGCCCACCTGTGCTCAGACAGAGAAATCCTTACATCCTGGATTGCTGGTAGTTCTTGAGGGCTGAACATGGACGGCCCTAAACTACATATTCATACTTTCTAACATATCGCATTTCCAGGGACACTGTCTCTGCCCAGTCACATAACAGTGTCACTAGAGGTCCACAGAAACGTGTAGACAAACAGCAACATAAAACCTTGTACATTTTACTTAAAAATGCACCATAATTACCCATATCAATAATTTACATAAAATCATATTAATAGACAATTTTAACATGTGGGGAAACTCATAATATTAATACCTAAAAAAGAACTGGGGTTATACACACACTTCAATACCCTGTACTTAATGCTAGTATCTGTAAACAAGGGGGGAGATTCACTAAGCGGTATTAAAGAGGTGATAAAGTGGTGATATCAGTTCTCCAGTTTCTATGTTATCCTATGGAGCCTATTCACTAAGATCTCCAGAGTTGAAGACATCTTAGTGCATTGACTCCATAGAATAATGGAAACTGGAGAAGTGATAAGCTGGGACTCCCATTAATATTCCAAAGAATACAAAGATATTGAAATGGGCACAGACATAGTTCTGTCATCTCAGCTGCTCATTAAAGCTTTTATTTAAACTCTGCAGCTGTACACCTCAGTTTACCAAACTAATTAATACAATTTGAAGAGAAAAATTATTTTCAAATAAAGTAAACCTTAAAGAGGGCACATAATGACTAATTGTGTAATCTCTAAAGTAGATCAATGTGTACAGATCGGGAGAAAGTAATTAATACTTATACAAGCAATAAAAACAAATATACATATTTAACCCCTTTGCGTCCGATGACGTACCCGGACCATCACGCTGGTCCGGCACTTAAGGACCAGTGATGATCCTAGTACGTCACATACTATTACTCACCGCGATCCAGCAGGAGCACGGTGAGTAATACTGGGGACTGAATTTGATCGCTCCAAAACCGGAGCGACCTCTTTCAGTCCCTCCGTTCGGCGTACTGCCCCACGTGATCAGTCACGTGGGGCGGCACGCCGAAATTCCCTATCTGGTCCTTAAAG